>CAJGYO010000002.1:112063032-112663032 GCA_904845875.1 Miscanthus lutarioriparius
CCAAAAATGGCTTCATTTTTGGAGGCGGACCTCCTAAATGGCCCGCCTTAGAAAAAAGGGCCCAGAGCCCAGCCGGCCCATTAGTTAGCCATGTATATAAGGAGCACTTAGGTTTTCCACTCGCACTTTCATCTCCCCCTCCCCGTAGTCATGCAACCGAACGGCGTACCCCTCCCTCCCAAGTCGTGAGCCCAACGACGCGCCCCTCCACTCTCTCCCTCCCAAGCCCTTCTCTCTAGAGCCCGATGACGCTCCTCACTCTCTCGAGCATGGCAGCGCACCCTCTCCCACCCGAGCATGGCGGCACAGCTTGAAGTTTCTAGCTCCCGTGTTGATAGCGGGCCCAACGGGCACGTTGGCAACAGTGGGGATGGAGTTGTCGCAGAGTGTCTTGGCCATAACGGTAGTAGTGGGGGCAATTGGTTCACTTACCAGTGGAGTAGCAAAGGAAGAAGTGGTATGGGACATGTTCTTCCTTAGGAGCGCCTCTAGATTTTCTATTTAGTTATCTAGTAGGTCAAAACTACTCATACACTATCCTATTTTCATCCACAACAGGAAGAAAACAAGCAGAATTAGCCTACATAAACTATAGCTACCATTACATGCATGTGCTCATGATCATGTCCTACTAGATTCTTTTAACCTATGCCCTCCCCGGCAACGGCGCCAGAAATACTTGTTGGCATTTCTAAGCGCAATCACCTAAGTGTGGAGGTTTTAAGTCCATCCTCGGTAACGGCGCCAGAAATGCCTATTGGTATTTCTTAACACCATCACTAAGATTGAGTTAACCTTAGCGATGCTACCAAGAAACACTAACTACGATAGTTCTTAACGATTACAAAAAATATCCGCAAGCGCATGGATCTATCATTGTAGCATTTCACCCGGAACTATTTAGGGTATCGTTATTTATATTTTCCCAAAGGAGGGCAAGGTGTAAATAGTCTAGCATGAATATGAACAAGATTACATATTTGCATTAGTAAACCAATAGTTCATGATAGGGGTAAAAATGGTATTTCATGGATAGTGGACACACATCTGAGCCAACCTCAAGGATAAAAGGAAAACAAAGAATAAAAGAATGTTCCTAAATGGAGCTGGCAAGGTCAAATATAGCTGTGCAAAGAAAAGTTAGAACTAAGTGTAAGATGGATGGGGAGATCTCCAACCACTGGTCTGCTAGCAAGCGCGAGAGACTTTAAAACTCCTACACAGTACCCGAACATGGAGGATTACAAGGGACGGATAGGGCTGTCACCACCTGCCGCCTACCCCTCAACTGGGGGCACCGTCATATCCGAAGGTTCTCATGCACCTGAGCACCACGCTCGTGTATAAAGACACTACCCATATCCCCCCGGGACTCTGACCCTATAGATCAACAAGCATAGGACATGGGAAAACCCAAAGGAATGATGAACCGCCACCTCAACCTAGCTCTACTTCTACTCATACAAGTCATATGAATGGTTAATCATAAAGTAAAACATGGTAAGATCATAACACACAAACTATATGCTAGTTCATATATCATGATTATAACAAGACAACTATACTCTAGTTCATATGCACTACTATATTGAAGATATCAGGGCATGACTATGGAAGAACTCTTTATAGTATTCATACCAAGATTCCTCTCTTCTTCTAAGGAGCCAAGCCCTCCTTGATAGCTTTGCTACCTCATAAAAGACTACTAAAGTAAAAATACAAGACCTGACCTCCGGCTTGTTTGTGAGTATCTGTCATGACTTATATTGTTACTTGCAAGGCTGCAACAGACGACTAATCTCTTACGAGTCACGGTATAAGTTAGTTATTGATCTATATTGTTATTTGTAAGGCTGCAACAGACGACTGATCTCTTACAAATCGTGATACAGATTAGTTATCGATTTGTATCAACTTTTACAAGGCCACAACAGACGACTGATCTCTTATAAACGTTGGTATTAATCAAAGTTATCGATATTGTGGTAGATAGTTTACTGTTTAATACAATATCACCAATTGTCTGATCTAGATTGAGGTTCATTTGTCTTATCTATTTTGATCTATCGTCTGTTGATTATTATCACGCTTGAATTCAATTCTTGACGTTAGATCCTGCTTTGATGACTAATCTATCTCAATCCTGATCGCACATGGTGGGTGTTTGAAGTCACGTTTTATTAAGAGATAGGTTCATTGATCACCAGTATTCGGTATGACCCCGCTATCAATGCTACATCAGCCGACTCGATCTATTGATGGCGTGTAAAATAGGACATTGTTGGTTAATAGATCTATATATTAAGAAGAGCATGGCGTCAACCACCCGCTATGTCCTGAGCTTCCACGCGTATAACATGCCCTCACGATTCTGTTGCAATATAAGTAGGTCTATCGACCGCTGGTCTCTGATCTAGGGTCCTACTGTCAATGCTGCATCAGATGACTCGACCTATTGACAATATAATAGATTGAGTCTAGTCATTTGTAGATTTATTTGTATCCAATGGATGAGTGATCGTATGCTATACGACAAGATCACTGGAATCGGTTGTTTTAGCCGATAGCCTACTTTGTTGAGAATGTACTGGCTATTCATACGCTTTTACTTATTTTTGCCTTGGTTAGCTAGTATGTCTCTCACATGTATGCTTACACATCTACCCTTACATCTTTCGCATGTTTTCATGATCATTGGCTAAGTTAGATTCATGCAACTGAGTAAATAATAATTGTCGATAAGATTCTTTTGTTTACAATACATCATGAATAAGCTAGATATTGACTCTCTAGTCGATAGCCTTATCGTGCTGGCCACTTGGCCATATATTTGGAACTATTTGGAGAAACACCGACATATTCCACCTTAAATTACTCATCATTTTCTCTCCTTGTCAATTACAGGGTCAAATTGACTGGCATGCCCTCGGTCATGACCATCCAGTCCGACGCCCTTCCTAAGTCCAGAGAGAGCTCAAGATCTACTCCGCATGGTTTCTCTCTGCTTGCTGCGTGTGTCAACGGCTACCTGCCGCTTTCTGCCATCGACACATTCTTGGCAAGCCCGGTGGGACCACAATCGTCAACATGAACAACGAAGCGATCCTCAAGGTTAACCTTGAAGACCTGCCTGACGACCAGAAGGCGCTCATTGAGCAGGCAGCGGAGGAATTCAGGGAAAAGTGCCTGCTGTCTTATAGTAGGACGCGCGATGTAGTCGTCTAGAAGACTCCCCTACCAAGCTTCCTCCTGCATGGTCAAAGTGAAGATGTTAAAGCAAGAACTACTACTCATTTGGTCTACAAGACTATTCATGAAGCCTTTACAAACCACAATAAGATGTTGACCAACATGATTAGCAATGTTTTGAAAGAAATCTTCTTTGGTGCGCTAGTTGATCAAGTTGGGCCAGCATACTCTAATGGCTTTAATCATTCGGCTGTGGGAAACAACACACCTAGTTCTAGTAAGCAGCCGAATGGTGGTAGATCCAACAGCCACCAACACTGTAACTTCCAGGAGGACAGGCTCAAGATCAGACCCTGCAAACAGCAGGGGGCAAGGTCAAGTTTAGCCAGCCATAGGGGGCAAGGTCAAGCCCTACCAACGGTAGGGGGCAAGCTCAGATGATAGGGGGTAGCCATCAGCACAGCAATCACCAAGTGCCCCTATCATGCAAATAGTCCAGCAGCCAACCTCCCCAGCTACTCAACAGGTTGTGCAACGGGTGGCTCAGGGAAGATTTAGTACTTCCTATCAAATACCTCAGTCAGCCCATAAAATTGCTCCATCAGTGCATAGGATCATCAAGAATATTAATCCCAGCTACTTCAATAGTCGGTTGCAAGGATACGCAACTCACAATGCTTAGATCAACTATCTAGAGGGATACCACCTGGTTTCTGATGCCAGTACATATGAGCTTATGCCACATCTCGGGTATTAGAACCCTTACAGTTATAATACACAGCAAGTCCAGCAGTCTTCGGCTCAGAATCAATAAGTCCAAGTACAAGGATCTCAAGCTCAGGCTCAAGGGCAGCCGAGACAAGAAGTTGTCGGCATGGATGCTGAAGAGTTTGTCAACCGGATCACTACAATGATGCAAAACTGGTTTGGTCTAAAGCCTAAAGGATAGGTTGGCTCTTACCAGCGCCCATACCTAGCCTGGTATGATATTGTGCAACTCCCACCATGCTATAGAGTCCCAGATTTCTCCAAAATCACCGGGGTAGATGAGATGACAGCCATAGAGCATATCAGCTGCTATCTTGTTCAGCTTGGAGATGCATCTATTGAGGAGGCACATAAAGCTAGATTCTTCCCCTTGTCCCTATCTGGACTAGCCTTTAGTTGGTTTTAATCGCTAGAACCAAACTCAATCACTGAGTGGGCCAATCTGGAGAACAAGTTCCAAGCATATTTATATAATGGGACGGGTGAGAAGAAGATTAAAGTCTTGACGAGCATGAGGCAGAAGAACAATTAGTCAGGCTCTGAGTTCGTCCAAAGATTCAGAGAAGTAAGGAGCCGTTGCTACTCATTGAATCTGTCTGATGGCCAATTGGCTGAATTGGCCCTTCAAGGGATGTCTCCATTAATCAAAGAGAAATTTGATGGCCAAGAGTTTGAAAGCTTGGCCCATTTAGTTCAGAGAGTGTCTGCCTTTGAGGGCCAACATTAGGCCCTACACAAAGAGAAGTATTTGAAGGGTACTGCTGCTGCGATCGATCCCTATGATGCAGACTCTGATGGAGATGATACAGAAGTCACGATCGCCGAATGGACATGGGCAAGTCTCCTGTATCTTGTCCATGGGTAAAGAAGTCAAAAAACACCTATGACTTCGATGTTAAGAAAGCCAATAGGATCTTCGACCTGCTGCTAGAGAAGAAGTAGTTGAGATTACCAGGAAATCATGTGATCCCTTTGGCTGAAGAACTTAAAGGGAAGAAATACTGCAAGTTTCACAACGCTACTAACCATAGTACCAATGAGTGTAGAATCTTCCGCTTCCACATTCAGAAGGCCATCGAGCAAGGGAACATCAAGTTTGAGCCAGCTAAGAAATCGATGATGGACATAGATAAGCATCCTTTCCCAGGGGTACACATGGTAGAGTTTACAGTTGGCTAAAGGGAAGATGAAGGTCTTGATGTTGGCTAAGGCCAAGAAAGATGGGTCAGTGGACCCCAAGGTTCAAATATTGGCTAATGAGTGTGAAGAAGCTAAGAAGCAATGCGATCAACAAAAGAGTCAATATGAGCAAGGTGAAACATCCAGAGCTGGTGCTATGTGTCCTCGTGTAATTTCTAGGATCTTGTTGAACAAGTGGCAACGCCAAAAGGAGAAGGACTATCAGCGCCACTCAAAGAAGAAGAATATGAGCGTCGATGCGAAGAAGAAAGGTACAAAAGAGAACAAGCTGAGCTACATTGGAATTGTCCTTTCTTCTGACACTGCTAGAACGAAGGATTGAAATTACCTACAAGACGTAACTACCCAGAGTGCAGTAATCAATATTTAGAGTTTAGGTAGTCTCAAGCCAACCGCCAGTCCATCCATGAACGTTTGAGTTTTCAATCTAATAACATGGATTGGGGCATAAAAAATAAAGGAGTTCATGATCGGCTAGGCAAGCGTACATATGATCAGAATTGGGCCAGTCGTGATGAAGAGAAAGAGTATGTTTGGCAAGAGGGCCAATGGTGTCCAAGAGGTCTGATAAGGAGACAGAAAAGAAGGGTTCAACATTTAAGGAACAGAGAATTAGAAGCTCAGAAGTATAGCAGACCTCGGACATGGCGCGTCAAACAATCAGCCGACAAGGGCAAACCATCGGCTAATATTAATTTGGTGTCCACTCAACCTACAGAGCTCGAAGCATCTTCTGGAAACACAAGTGCCTCCATAGCGAGATAGTGAAGGAAGACATCATTAGAGTTAGCAAAGAACGTCAACAGCTGATCCTAGAAGTCAGGTTTAAAAATATGTCTTAATGAATTTCCCAATCGACGATACTGAAGGGAAGTTAGGATAGGGGTTTACGTCGGCCAATTTACTAGAAGAAGTTGATATTGGACCTGATGATAGACCCAGACCGACGTAAGTGCTAAACTAGATCCTGAGTATAAGCAAGAATTAATAAATCTTTTGAAAGAATATCGAGATTGTTTTGCTTGGGAGTATTACGAGATGCCCGTTCTTAGCTAATCGATCGTAGAACATCAGTTACCTATCAAAGATGGATATCGACCATTTAAACAGGCCCTAAGAAGATTTAAACCCGAGTTACTTGAAGATATCAAGAAAGAGATTACAAGGTTGTGTGAGGTCAAGTTTATTCGACCGTGTTGATATGTGGATTGGATTTTGAATATAGTCCTTGTGGCAGAACCACCCAAATTATATGGCCCACATGTGCCCGTCATTGTCCTAAAGACCTCTGACTACTGCACACGAGAGCCAGATAACTCCGGTAGTCTGTCGGGTGTCCTTAGGGAACCCTGAATCATCCATGTTTTACAACTCATATAGGACCAACATGGAGTTACCACAACATTACAACATTTGGTACAAAATATCTTACATCAGAGTGCGGAAGACTTATAACATTAGTTTGCAAATCACAATCAAGTAAAAACTTAACTTGAGATCAAAAGGGTGAGTAAAGCTATAGAAGCCATTTTTGTGAAGAACCTAAGGTAGAAGAGATAGCCAGATCATGTCGAGCCCACCGACATGACCTCAATTAGTAGCACGAGCTAGTCAGATCCTACAACAGGGGTTAACAAACCCTAAGTACTTGAGGGTACTCAACAAGTCTTACCCGACTAAAAGAAAAGACTCCAAGGGTATGCAGGCTTTAAAGGAAAGTTGGAAGCAAGAGAACTTTTGCAGAAAAGCTTGCTACAAGTGGATCCTTACTTTCAATGTTTTAGCTATGTATTGTTCATTATTAGTATCTAGTTTGCACATGTTCTATATGAATCACTTCATTAATCATCTCATCTCCACTCATCTCATTTTATACCAGCTCATATCCATCAATATCATCATTTCATTGATTAACTACGATGCAGGTCAGAGGATCGAGTCTTCATCTCTGAGAAGCAATGGCAATTTGAATCGATTTGGCCTAGCTAGGCTTTCCTTACCACAAGACATATGCAGGTCATAGACCTACATATATCAACCCTCGCTTGGATCCTCCAAAACAAGAACGGGTTTGCGCCACCCGAGAATACAGTACTCCACCTCCCTGCGCTGACCTAGTAGTTTCACAGGATGGGTATGCGCTACTCTTGCCATCTCTCCACTCCTAGTGCAGTTGCCCTTTCTCATAATGGAATAGCCGAGGTATTATGCTTTCAGGAGTATGTGGCCAGTACTAGCAAAGTCTCGACCACACACATGCCTACAATGGTACGGTCCTCAATCGATACATAAGGGGGACGATACTGTGAGCTATCCCTCGTCGGCCTACCCACCAGAGACATATCTCATGCTCCGTACCAGGATATTACCAATATCCCATATAGAGACATAACCATGTCCCGCCCCTGTCTCAATTTAGATATTTAACATTATCTGGGTAATCTCATGAGCCATCGGTAGAGCTGAGAGGATCAAGGTAAAACCTATTTCTCACGAACGATGAAACCATCATTCAACTTTTACCAAAATCTAAGCCTTACTAAGCATAAGAGGTATCGACCTATCCATACTAGCAGGGTATAACTAAAGATGCCTGTATATCAAGGTAATCATGCAGCAACGGTATTTGACCAACTCCTAATTACTTAATGCACATCTCACAAAGACTTAAAGTGTGTCGACGAAATATGGTCGGCAATCCACCGAGGGGGGTGCCCGTGGTGATAAGTAGGATGCGTGTGATCTGGAACCGAGATGGTGACACAAAGCGCAGAGACAGCGATTTAGGCAGAGTTCGGGCAAATGCAGTCGACGTAATACCCTACGTCCTGTGTCTTTGGTGTATTGTATTGAGATGTATGCTGTCTGATCTCTATGGATCTCTATGGATCTAGATGGATCTCTATGGACCTCTATGGATCTCTATGGACCTCTATGGATCTCTATGGACCTCTATGGATCTCTATGGATCTAGATGGATCTCTATGGATCTCTATGGATCTCTATGGATCTATCCTCTAGGGGACCCTTGTCTCTCCTATATATACTCAAGAGACAAGGTTACAAGTAAAGTATCCAATTTGGTACTATTATAATATCTAGTACAACTTATAATCTTGATGTGCACGCCTTGATCTTACGGGGCGGGCCACCTCGGATGATCGGCCCATGTACCATCTTGTGGTACACGGGGTATATCCCCACAGCTAGTCCCCGCGCCATGTATTACGATGCGACACGCCATTTCAACCTTCTCCGAATAGTGAGGCTTGAGTTCTTGACATCTCCGACCACCGTTGTCATGGGAGAAGTAGGTTGTCGAAGAATGTATGGTGCTCTTAAGAAAAAAGAAATAGATTTCCGTCCCAGAAAGTGTGCCCACTTGTATTTCTGAAAAGAAATGTAAGTGCGTCTTGAAGCGTAGCATCTTTGATCATCAGAGGCGTAGTGATCGAAAAACAAGCACATTCACCGCAAGGTGAAGTGTGCCCACTTAATCCCCGAGCCCGGTAGTAGGTGTGACGAGGCACGCGTGGTGCGTGGTCTAAAAGAATTCCCAGTTAAGTTGAGAATCCAATTGTCGTACAGACGATACGAGATGCACCGACAGGTGCATCGTACCGATGTAGTCCCCGAGCTTGCTGGAAGGCGAGGTATGAGCCTTGTAGCAAGGTCTAAGTGAGAAAAAATATCCCAACTGTATGCGAGTTGCCAGTCACATGTAGTCGAGACGCAAAGTCCTCGAGCTGTGGTCGGAGAGTGGTCAAGGCAGTCCCCGAGCACAAAGGCGGTCGAGACAGTCCCAAGCACGAGAGTGGTCGGAACAGTCCCCGAGCACAAAAAGTGCGGCAAAAAACCATATGCCTCAAGCGCCTGGAGGTAGATCCAGACAAGGCCGAAGAGCTACGGATGACCCAGCTGGACTTGTCGGCGAAAATAATTGGCGATATTGACCTGTGTGGAGGTGCGACGCCATCCGTACAGGGAACACCATCGGCAAGTCAGCTGGAAACACCTTTACTTTCAAGCCAACCGACGAAGCCTGCGGTCTCGACCAGCCAGGCGTCGGCGGGGCCATCTTCTTCAGCTCGACCAGTGCAAAAGTCCCCGAGACTTGAGCACGATGTCAGGCCTAGCGAGCAGTAGGTGCCGCGTGCCCCAACCAGCTATTAGTGTAGGCTATAGCTGTAGAAGAAGATGTAGTTGTGTTATTGTAAACTTGGACCTTTTCAGGCAAGCTTGTAATAACGTAACTGTATAACAACATGAGCTTGTTTGTTTTGTAGAAAACGTTTTGAAGCTCGAATATCATGTTGGTGTAACTAAGTTAGAACGTGCTGGCGTTCTGTTTAGTTGTACCGGTTTCACTGCCCGGCAGGTGCATCGTACTGATGTAGTTCCCGAGCTTGCTGGAAGGCGAGGTATGAGCCTTGTAGCAAGGTCTAAACGAGAAAAAATATCCCAAGCTGTATTAAGTCGCCGATCGCATGTAGTCGAGACACGAAAGTCCCAGTGTGGTCGGAGAGTAGTCGAGGCAATCCCCGAGCCTGTGTCGAGAAACGAGAGTGACGAAGTCCCCAAGCGTGGTCGGAGAGTGATCGCGGCGATCCCCGAGCACGGAGTTCGCCGAAGTCCCAGAGCACGGGTGGGTAGCAAGTCCCCGAGCACGAGGGGTGGTCAGGACAGAGTCCCGAGCCTTGGCGTAGTGCAGCGAGTCTCCTCGAGCACCATAGTAGTCTTGGCGAGCCCCGAAGCATCAGCTCGTTGACCGAACCATGTTCCTAAAAATAAACACGGAGGCGGTAGTACATGATGATCTCTGAAATATATTGACCTCTCTGTAGGAGGTGAAGTAAACACTTGGTGTTCGGTTGACGATGAATCATACTTGGTGTAATATTGAAAAATAACATTAGCTGTTTTTAGCCCTTTTGTTATGTAGTGGCGTGGCGCGATGTATTAACATCTGAAGAATGCGCATTACAGGCTGACCAACATCTCGTAGCTTGAGTGAAAGGCGCTGCTGCCGCGTAGAGTGCCAGTGTTACCGAGAGCGATTGCCGACTACCCGTGAAGCGCAGAGGCGGACTCTCATGCATCGCGTAGGGTGGAGCCGGAGGCAGTGCGGCTCTGGGATTCTCAAGCGGGAAGGAAAGCGTGTCGGCGAACCATTGTAAAACTTATACATGTTTTGAATTGTATGTATGGAGAAATTTGACGTGGAGCGCACCCTAAGGGTGGTCGGTGGAGGTGTATGATGATCGAAGAAATTTTCAATTAAAAATAATACTTAGCTTTATTGACGACCGGTGGATGTAGTCGGCGTGTTGCGATGTTCGAGAGATGGCTTGGCGTGGCTCACTTGTGGCTCGTGCGCGGCTCGCTCAGCGGCTCGACGCGACGCGGCTCGTCGTGACTTCGCTAGATAGCTTAACAGCTCGCTTTCTCCCTTGATGGCTCAACGCGAGCTGTGCCTGGAGCACGATAGATACATGCGTGCACATGCACGAGCAAGTATCCTAGACATTCGTAGTTGGCTTGCATGTCGTGTGCCCGCGGTGCTGATCTCAGCTCTTGAGCGTTGGCTCCGACTAGGCGTATCGCCGAGACAGGTATCGAGCTTTGATCCAATCTGGACTTGGCGGCGATGGGCCAGGCTGTTGGAGAGTGTAGCCAGGGAGGCAAGCGAGTGCAGCGTCGTGCTAGTCGATGATGGAGATCCGTCAAGTCGACGATGGAGACCCGTCCGATTATCATCTTGCATGTAGTAGATCGCGCATGATCTTTGCATAGACGAATCTTGCATGGTGCTGTAGATCGATTCTCACGTTCGCAATCAGGCGATGAATTCATCGACCACCAGTCAAGCTCCGACTTGTGGATGGATTTGATGACGGGAGCCGCGCGACGATGTTGAACGCCGCCGCCAATTTGTCGTAGATGTTGTTGAAGGAGAGCCGTCGCAGCAAGATGAGTTGCCGCAAACGACGTTGGTCTTGAGGTACGCCATCTGGTTCGCCATGGATCAGCAACTTGCTTGATGTTGGTTGATACAATGGTACATAACCATGTACGTATTAATTTCCGAACAATCATGCATATGTGCAAACTGATCCGTACGGCCGACCAGCTAGCTTTGCATGACCTCCTTGCTGGCTTGCCGTCGTTTGGCTGCTTGCTGCTAGATACGCCCGGTCGGAGTTCTAGCACCTGCCAAAAATAGTTACGTAGATGTAGATATACCCAATATATATGTCATAGAATAGTTAATTGAAATAGGAAACATGACTTAGCTTGTTCCATATTGATATACGTGACCCACGCATGGGCATGCTTGCATGCAAGCCGAAGGATCGTTACTGTCCTTAACGAACTTGCGTGTGGTCTTTGGTCGACGTGGTCGGAGCTCGGTGGAGCTGCTCGGGGACGTGGTCGGCGTGGTCCGTGGTCGGCGTGGTCGGAGCTCGGCGGAGCTGCTCGGGACGAGGTCAAGCGTGGTCGCGGTCAGCGTGGTCGGAGCTCGGCGGAGCTGCTCGGGACGAGTCGGCGTGGTCGTGGTCGACGTGGTCGGAGCTTGGCGGAGCTGCTCGGGACGTAGTCGACGTGGTCATGGTCGACGTGGTCGGAGCTCGGCGTGGCTCGCTCAGCTGCTCGCTCCGCTTGGCTTGGCGTGGCTTGCGTACGGCTTGGCCGGCTCTCTTGATGTCTCGACGTGGCTAATTCAAACGGCTCGGACGCTTCTTTTGGTAGCTCGTGCGGCTCAGTTAACAACTTGATTCGGATGGCTCCATGTATTTGAACTTGGACGTATTTCATTGTACGTATTAGTATTGTATGGATGCCTCCGATGGATGCCTTAGCACGACATGCAAGCAAGTGGATCCGCTCCCAACGCATATATGGGCTTGTAGATACACATACTCCTCTATTTGCTTCTGCGTAGACCTCCGCGTGTTGCTATTGGCTTGCATCCGTGCAGATGTATATACATGTATACATGCTACGTATCTTGTTAGCTTTTCGGCAAACAGACAAGTCATCTTGACCTCTTCTGCCCGATCAGATGGCTTGCATGTATGCTTTTGTGTAGACGTATACGCGTATATGCATGACTCTTGGCTAGCTTGCTATCTGGAGTTTCAGTCGACTCCGTAACGGACGGAGTTGTTGGCTTCCATATAGATGTACACGTTACACCTTCCTTATTTGCTTGCATGCCCGTCGATCATGCATGAGCCTGAATGGACCACGTTCAAGTGCCTAGGCATGACGATGAGATTGGATCTGATCGGCAGGAGTTTCTCGGAGACACGGATCTGATCGTGTGTCGCAGACAGGCTGCCCATCGTGCCCGAGTCCCGCACGGTGATCGTAGGCTTTCTCTCGGAGAGTCAGAGCCGGTCAGGGCAGACTGCCCACGTGCCGGAGCCGGTGTGGACTCAGCAGAAGTGTGGACTCAGCAGAAGTTGGACGCTGGAATCTAACTCGACGATTCGACCAGGTGCCTTCCGAGCAGGTCAAGGCGGTTGTAATGGCCCCTGATGCTCTGCAGGTAGCCGAATTGCCGTAGATGATGACGAAGAAGTTTCCGTGCAAAACCAAAGAACGATCTTGCGGGCAACGTTATGTTGAACTTGAGGTCCATCTAGTTCACCGGAGGATCAGCGCGCACAACCCCTAAAGGGGTCCCCTACCTGGCGCGCCACTGTCGACGAAATATGGTCGGCAGTCCACCGAGGGGGGTGCCCGTGGTGGTAGATTATCGGTAGGATGCGTGTGATCTGGAACCAGATGGTGACACAAGGCGCAGAGACAGCGATTTAGACAGGTTCGGGCCGTCTGATCGACGTAATACCCTACGTCCTGTGTCTTTGGTGTATTGTATTGAGATGTATGCTGTCTGATCTCTATGGATCTAGACGGATCTTGATGGATCTGTCCTCTAGAGGACCCTTGCCCCTTCTTATATACTCCGAAGGGACAAGGTTACAAGTAAAGTATCCAATTTGGTACTATTATAATATCTAGTACAACTTATAATCTTGATGTGCACGCCTTGATCTTACGGGCCGGGCCACCTCGGATGATGCGGCCCATGTACCATCTTGTGGTACCTGGGGGTATATCCCCCACAGCTAGTCCCCGAGCGCCATGTATTCTGATGCGACACGCCATTTCAACCTTCTCCGAATAGTGAGGCTTGAGTTCTTGACATCTCCGACCACCGTTGTCGCCGGAGAAGTAGGTTGTCCGAAGAAGTAGGTTCTCCGACCATATTTCGTCGACAAAGTGTAATATAGATTTGTAAATGCTATAGAAGGGTGGTATGCACTAGGGCTTGCGTACGTTGCAGAGAAGGTTAGTTTCCACAGAGGACTACAGAAGTCAGACTAGCTTGGCACCAACACCACAGGTGGATTGACCTTCTCCGAAACTTGATCAACACGAATTTTCTCACTCTTGTACACTACACGTAATAAATGATGCTTCACTTAACATGATGGACTACATGCCATAATGCATGATGAGAGGTATACAAGGGCATAATAGAAGATAAATAAAGTTAAGAAAGTTGAGTACAACTTTCCTTCACCAAGGAACTAGGGTTTATCATCACAAAAGCATTTTAGTTGTTTAAGTAACAAGTTAATTAGTGGTCTACCATGAAAGGAATTACATTAACATGATCCAGCAAGAAGTGATTAACATTCATCTTAACTCACGATCATTATAAAGAACTCATAAACTAAATACTAATTAAGACATTTTATTTATTATATAAACAAGTAGATTACAATCAAATCATGAAAGCAACACTTATATTAGCCAAGCAAAATAGGATGTATAACTATCATTACATCAAGATTAACCAAAAGGGCAAGCAAGGATCCTTACATGACCTAATCACATGCATCCACTAAATTGTTAAATGAGTAAACTATTTTATTAATTAATTATCAAGTTAATTATGAGCATAACATCAAAAGGATCAAGTTGCCAAGGAACAGCAAAGGGATTAGTGTTCCAAGGTCCACAATCAACCCCAAACTCACATCAAGGTCATTTAAGGATTTATAGAAATCATTTTGATATTTTTATTAATCCATAAAACGCATTTGAATTAAGTGGACAATTTAATTTTAGCAAAACAGTGCCAAACTTTTTGTGAATTCTAGTCTAAGCATGTAAAGCATACACAAAAAGTTTCAGGATTAAAGGGTAATTATTTTAACCTATAAAAATCATGGAAGGTATATTTATTAATTAAAAGAGGTAATTTTTAAGCATAACAAAACTATTGAAAATAACCAAATCATATTTTCCCAAGTATAGCACTTCATAACAAGCCTACATAATAAATTTCAAAATTTTAGCATGCACTAATAATTAGTTATGATTTTAGCAAGAAACTATACTTTTAATCATTTCTGAAAAAAAGATAAAATCATTTTTCTGCATCGAAACTTTTCTCACCCACCCTCTCCATACCCACGGTCACTAACATGTGGGGCCAGGGTCAAACCTGACCCTACCCGCCTTTAACCGTGGGCGCGCCGGCGGTAGCTCACCGCCGGTGAGGTCGCCGGCGACGAGACCGGTACCGACGAGCTCGGGAAGACCTCACGCACGCATATATGCTATTGCTTGAACACGCTAGGGCATGGCTCATGCGCAGCCATGGCCATGGCGGCTTAGCGGGCAGAGCAAGCTGATGCGGCGGTGTACCAGCCATAAGGGCGTGGTAGGGTCTAGTTGGAGGGCACGGTTAGCATCAGGGGCTCACCTAGACTTCAAAACACCTGCAGTTTGAATCGGGAACAGAGCAGAGCTAGGTGGCCGACGGTGATGGCGTGCATGGCAACGTGAGCTGGCATCACGGTGGCATTCTAGTGGCTCTAGCGCACGTCTGCGAAAAGGGGTGAGCTGGTGAGCATCAAGGAGTCACAAGGAGACAAAACGATAAGAGATGGGGCGGGAGATGCTCTGGAGTGAGCTAGCCACGGTGAGGGTGCACGTGGCGGCGCTGTGCTCAGTGGTGAGGTAGATGGCGGCTCTAGGCCAGCTCAGGCGGAGAGGTATGGTGCGAGCAGGCTCAAACGATGCGCCAGGAGATGGCGAGGCTAGCTGCGAGAGCAATTAGGCGAGGACAGAGTGGTGACGGAGAAATCGACCGGCGATGTCAAGCTCGACGGTGGCGGTGGGAAGAGAGAAAGAAGAGAGGCAGTGGCTGGCTCAACGTTAAGATGGGACAGGGCGAAGCATCTGGGCGGGTAGCTCCTGCTTGAGCATGGCCTCGTAGGCAGGTACGAGTCCGCGCGTGCATAGGCGGCTAACGAGGGCGGCGGGCGGCTACCGACGGCAAGCAGGCAGACTGCTGCCGGTGTGGTACTGTAGCCGACTGAAACCCCTCCCTTCCCCTTCCATTTTCTCTAGATTCTAAGTAGGAACTCGATGATTTACAAGAATAAAACTTGTTCATGTTGATGCAGACTTCAACTTTTCTTTAAGAACCAAACTCTGATTCTCACTAGATTGAGAGATTCAAGACCAAGAACATAGGTAGATTAGAACTGAACTTCAGATCTTCAGTTAGGGTTTTGAAAAGAAGTTTTGGTTAGCAAACTTTGGGATTTAATTAGAGGTTAACCAATGATCAAACCTATCAACTAATTACACATTATTATAGCTCAAACATCATATCAATCAATGAAACAAAGGTTGGTCAAATTTTATTTATGAAAATTGATTTATTAATTCTCCCAAAATTGATCTTGACCCTGATTTCCATGACTTAGCCAAAAATGCCGAGGGAAAATCTGTATTAAATTCAATCTTTGGAGTCCAATTTCAACATGTTTGACTTAGAAACATTACTAACCTTTGATCCCACATTATAGAGCTCACTTTGAACAACAAAGTTTATATTAACAAAAAAATAAAGTGTTTAAACAATTATTACTCTATAAATTCATAATGAACCTTAATCACTATTATTGTTAACATTTCATGCAACCTATAAAACATCACATATGAAACATATGAATATTATACTTGAAACATAAAATGCATTAATAAAACAATACTTGATGATTATGCTTGATGATGCTCATGATCAAGTTTCAACTGCTTTTTAACATCTGGGATGTTATAGTCCCCGTGCTCAGGAAGAATGGCAAACTGAGAGTTTGCATTAACTTTAGAGACTTAAACAAAGCCACACCAATGGATGGTTATCCAATGCCGGTAGCTGATCTATTAGTAGATGCAGCATCAGGGCACAAGGTTATTAGCTTCATGGTTGGCAACGCAGGATATAATCAGATTTTTATGGCCAAAGAAGATATCCCTAAGATGGCTTTCAGATGTCCTGGAGCCATTGGTTTATATGAGTGAGTAGTTATGACTTTCAGCCTGAAAAATGGCAGTGCAACCTATTAATGAGCCATGAATTATATCTTTCATAAGTTGATCGGTAGAATAGTTGAGATCTACATCGATGATGTAGTTGTGAAATCCAAGAGTTACAAAGAACACCTAGCTGATCTACGGGAGACTCTAGAATGCACGAGGAAGCATGGACTTAAGATGAACCCAAACAAATGCGCTTTTGGAGTATCAGCTGGAGAATTCTTAGGTTTCATGGTGCACGAAAGAGGGATTGAAGTTGGGCAGAAAAGTATGAAGGCTGTCGATGAGGCAATCCCACAAACAAATAAAACCCAACTGCAATCTTTGATCGGCAAGATTAATTTCATTAGGAGATTTATCTCAAATCTATCAGAAAGGATGTTGCCGTTCTCCCCCATGCTGAAGCTGAAAGCTGACTAAGAATTTAAATGGGGCAGCGTACAACAAAAGGCATTCGACGAGATTAAAGAATATATGAAGTCTCCACCAGTGTTAGTCCCTCCACAGTGTGGTAAGCCCTTCAAATTGTACGTGTCAGTTGATAACCATACAATTGGATCAGCCTTAATACAAGAGTTTGAAGAGAAGGAACGGGTCATTTTCTGTCTGAGTAGAAAGCTTTTGGACCCAAAAACAAGGTATTCTCCCGTGGAAAAGTTGTGCTTGTGCCTATATTTCTCATGCACCAAATTACGACATTATTTGCTATCGGCCGAGTGTACTGTGGTATCTACGGCCGACGTGATCAAGCTTATGTTGTCAATGCCAATTCTGAACGAGAGAGTAGGAAAGTGGATTCTGGCGTTGTCTAAGTTTGACCTAAGATATGAATCGACCAGAGCAGTCAAAGGACAGATAATGGCCAACTTCGTGACTCATCATCATGGACCTAGTATTGGTTATGTGGAGCCAGTGCCCTGGACTTTATTCTTCGATGACTCGTTGTGCAAGCAGGGTGGTGGTATTGGCATCATTATCATTTCACCTCGAGGATCAAGTTTCAAATTTGCATATACTATCAAGCCAATGACGACCAATAATCAAGCTGAGTATGAGGCTATCCTCAAAGGACTTCAACTTCTTCAAGAAGTAAAGGCCGATGCAATTGAAATCTTTGGAGATTTTTAGTTGGTGATTAATCAATTGATCAGTCAGTAGGAGTGTAAAGATGATATATTGAGAGGTTACTATGAGAAATGTCAAAGTTTGATCGACGAATTCCCTATGGTCACCATTAGGCATATCCCAAGAGCTCAGAATCAAGAGGCTAACCGGCTAGCACAAAGTGCTTCTAGTTATCGACAAATTCAAGAGATCATCAGCAACGAGGTCATTGCCAATGATTGGAGGGAAGAAATAATGAACTATCTTAGGAATCCATCACAGAAGGTGTCCAGGAAGCTTAGGTATAAATCGATCAAATACAAACTACTGGATGAGTAGCTATACTATAAGATGATCGATGGGCTGTTACTCAGATGCCTGAGTCAAGAAGATGCTAATGTCCTCATGGGGGAGGTCCACGAAGGAGTTTGCGGGGCTCATCAGTCGGCTTATAAAAATAAATGGATTATCCGAAGATCAGGGTATTTCTGGCCAACGATGTTAGAAGATTGTTTTGAGTATTATAAAGGATGTTAGGATTGCTGAAGATTTGGTAATATTCAAAGGTCACCAGCAGCAGTCATGAGTCCTATAATTAAGCCATGGCCGTTTAGAGGTTGGAGAATTGACATAATTGGCCAAATTTATCCACCATCCAGCAAAGGCCATAAGTTCATAGTGGTAGCGATGGATTATTTCACCAAGTGGGTTGAAGCAATCCCACTGAAGATGATGACGTCCCAAAACATGATTGTCTTTGTCCAGGAGCATATCATTAATTGGTTTGGGATCCCTCAGACTATCACTACCGATCAAGGAGCAATGTTCATTTCTGAGGAATTTTAGAGCTTTGCTACTGGTACAGGATTCAAGTTATTAAACTCTTCTCCCTACTACGCCCAGGCCAATGGACAAGCAGAGGCATCCAATCAGACACTGATTAAGTTGATCAAGAAGAAGATAATCGATCGGCCAAGAAAGTGGCACTTAAGATAGAATGAATCATTATGGGCCTATCGGATGGCATGCCATGGATCGACTAAGTGCTCTCCTTACGAATTAGTTTATGGACATGTACCCATTCTTCCTTGGGAGATTAGGACTGGATCACGACGCATTGAATCTCAAGAAAACCTAACAGCCAGTGATTACAAAGTTTTGATGATGGACGATCTAGAAGATCAAAATTGCCATCGGCTTTGCGCTTTGGAAAACATTGAAGCTAACAAACTAAGGATCACCATGTATTATGACAAGAAAGTCAAAGCCAAGCAGTTCCATGAAGGCGAGTTGGTCTAGAAGCTGATGTTGCTAATTGGAACCAAAGACAGCGCATATGGCAAATGGTCGCCTAACTAGGATGGGCCTTATCGCATTACTCGATGCGTGCCTGGCAATGCTTACTTCAACGAGATGCTAGAAAGTGAAGAGTTCAATAGAGCACACAATGGAAAACACTTCAAGAAGTATTATCCCAGTATTTGGGTCGATGCTTGAATTAGCCGATTGATTTTTCGAGTCGAGCTTTTACACCCGATATGAGAAGATATCGCCTTTAGAACAAAAAATGAATGGCTGAAATTCAGCCTAAGGAGGCAAAAGCCGGTGCAGTATGCATCTCCTTCAGAGCACAAAATATAAAAAGCAAGATCCGCTTTACACGAGGAAATAAAAGAGGAAAAGTCGCTTCAAACGTAAAAGGTTTATTCGCCAGTTCCCTATTACAATCTAAGGGCCGAGAAACACTTTGTTCACAATGTCTCTAGCCAGAGAAGAGAAAGCTATGGTATTGGTGGCGTTGGAGAAGTCCTCAATCATGCTCTCATGATCTTCAGGATGGTCGGTCACAGGAAAACCATGGGGAAGAAGTCGAAGCTCGTATCCAGAGTGAACTTGCGCCATGGCCAAGGCAATAGTAGCACCGTGATGAACACCATGAAGGGCGATCTCCCTAGCATGATTGGGAATATCATGCAGATGAACCACTGGTATGGTGCCCCTGGCATTGACTGACTGTGCAGCATAATCTGTAGCTAATTGGAGACTTTCTTGCTACGCCAATAGGGCTGGCAAATTTGGAAAAAGAGCGGTCAGAAGACTATAAAATTAGGGTTGAGAAGACAAGGATCGCCGTGAAAGATCTCACCTGTGATTCTAGCTTCTGCCTCGGCGAACCTCACTTGGGCAGTGTTGGCCCTATTCTCTGAGATGGTGAGGGCATCCTGCATCGCATTCAGATGGAAGTCCATCCATCCAAGATCGTGAAGTGCATTAGAGTACAAGGCCCGGGCCTCATCTCTCTCTTGAAGAAGATGACAAGCATCGCTCCCCTGGTGAGAGCCAGAAGGCTCAGAAGATGAGGTTACTAGGGCCACCGTCTACACGCCGTCAGGCCCGATGATCATATGAGGAAGGACACCACCATTCGAGTTGGCCCTACGCATGTGAAACGTTGAGCCGATCCATGCCGTTCTCCATCTCTATGAGGAGGTGGTGATTTTAGATCTGAATGACGAAGGAGGTAGTTCACACTAGAAGCACAAGGGACTGAAAGAGGGTGGATTGGTTTCTCATCCACAATTGTGGCTTGTATTTATAGCCAAGAAGATGTGACGGTAAAACTCCCCAAGGTTATATGATCGGATCAGTTATGGAAACAAATCGTCGCTCCGGAGATCGAGGGGACAGTTTGCGATGAGTTAGGAGACGCAACAGATTCAAAATTTATTGCTTTCCATGACATGGGCACCTTGGATCCCAGAGGTTTGTTGTAAAAAGGATTACACCCAAAACCGACTAGCTAGCCCAAGAAGGCTTCATTGGATTAAAGGGTGTCTAGACCCCGCAAAGCCAAAAAAAAATAGACAAAGATCACATCGGCTAAAAGATGGAAGTAGCATCAGGGGGAGAAGGAAATAGGCCTATTCATCAAGAATGCACTGGTCAATTTCGTAGGCTTCTTGGCATAGGTAGAGCAAACAAGGGGAAGGTGTCCACACATTCAAGCCCTTGCAAACACTGAAACAGCCTCATACTGATGGTGAGAAGACATAGGTGATGTCACAAGAATTCTTCTACCCGCGGTGACTAATTCCCTTGCTTGACAAGGCACTAAAATGGGTGACACAATCACCTTAAACACAAGAATTCTTCTAGACACCAAGGGTGTCAGTGCAGAAAGTGATCAACATGTAAATATTTGTAGTTTTGCCATACGTTGTGATCGGATGTGACCTAGCACTCAATGACACATGGTTTATACTAGTTTAGGCAATGTGCTCTACATCTAGTTTGAGTCGGTCGGTGATTTTATTCCTGAGCCCAGGTGCTCGAAGTTTGATGTGGGGTTACAAATGGAAGGGGGAAAGATGGGGGGTAAAAGAGGCCCGGTCGGACTCTGGTCTAAAGGGCCAAGAGTGACAAGAGCTCCTGCGTGCGCTGAATATTTGAGCGTGCGCCCAAGGTTTGAACCTGGTGGTTCTGTTGTTGTGTGTTGAATCCTGGAGTTGATCGATCGCCCCTTGTCGACGAAATATGGTCGGCAGTCCACCGAGGGGGGTGCCCGTGGTGGTAGATTATCGGTAGGATGCGTGTGATCTGGAACCAGATGGTGACACAAGGCGCAGAGACAGCGATTTAGACAGGTTCGGGCCGTCTGGTCGACGTAATACCCTACGTCCTGTGTCTTTGGTGTATTGTATTGAGATGTATGCTGTCTGATCTCTATGGATCTCTATGGATCTAGATGGATCTCTATGGACCTCTATGGATCTCTATGGACCTCTATGGATCTCTATGGACCTCTATGGATCTCTATGGATCTAGATGGATCTCTATGGATCTGTCCTCTAGGGGACCCTTGTCTCTCCTTATATACTCCGAAGAGACAAGGTTACAAGTAAAGTATCCAATTTGGTACTATTATAATATCTAGTACAACTTATAATCTTGATGTGCACGCCTTGATCTTACGGGCCGGGCCACCTCGGATGATGCGGCCCATGTACCATCTTGTGGTACCTGGGGGTATATCCCCCACAGCTAGTCCCCGAGCGCCATGTATTCTGATGCGACACGCCATTTCAACCTTCTCCGAATAGTGAGGCTTGAGTTCTTGACATCTCCGACCACCGTTGTCGCCGGAGAAGTAGGTTGTCCGAAGAATGTATGGTGCTCTTAAGAAAAAAGAAATAGATTTCCGTCCCAGGAAGTGTGCCCACTTGTATTTCTGAAAAGAAATGTAAGTGCGTCTTGAAGCGTAGCATCTTTGATCATCAGAGGTGTAGTGATCGAAAAACAAGCACATTCACCGCAAGGTGAAGTGTGCCCACTTAGTCCCCGAGCCTGGTAGTAGGTGACGTAGGCACGTGGTGCCAGGGTCTAAAAAGAATTCCCAGTTAAGTTGAGAATCCAATTTGTCGTGACAGACGATACGAGATGCAAGACAGTGCATCGTACCGATGTAGTCCCGAGCTTCTTTGGAAGGCGAGGTATGAGCCTTGTAGCAAGGTCTAAGTGAGAAAAAATATCCCAAGCTGTATGCGAGTTGCAGGTCACATGTAGTCGAGGCGCTTAAAGTCCTCGAGTGTGGTGGGAGAGTGGTCAAGGCGGTCCCCCGAGCACAAAGAAGGTCGAGACAGTCCCAAGCACGAGAGTGGTCGGAAGCAGTCCCCGAGCACAAAAAGTGCGGCAAAAAACCATATGCCTCAACGCGCTGGAGGTAGATCCGAGACAAGGTCAAGAGCTACGGATGACCCAATTTGGACTTGTCGGCGAAAATAATTGGCGATATTGACTGTGTGGGAGTGCGGCGCCATCCGTCTGAGGAACACCATCGGCAAGTCATTTGAAACACCTTTACTTTCAAGTTAACCGGACGAAGCTGCGGTCTCGACCAGCCAAAGCGTCGTGGGCCATCTTCTTCAGCTCGACCCGGTGCAAAAGTCCCCGAGACTTGAGCACGATGTCGCCTATGAGCGATGAGGTGCGCGTGCCCCAACCAGACTATTAGTGTAGGCTATGGTCAGAGAAGAAGATGTAGTTGTGTTATTGTAAACTTGGACCTTTTCAGGCAAGCTTGTAATAACGTAACTGTATAACAACATGAGCTTGTTTGTTTTGTAGAAAACGTTTTGAAGCTCGAATATCATGTTGGTGTAACTAAGTTAGAACGTGCTGGCGTTCTGTTTAGTTGTACCGGTTTCACTGCCCGGCAGGTGCATCGTACTGATGTAGTTCCCGAGCTTGCTGGAAGGCGAGGTATGAGCCTTGTAGCAAGGTCTAAACGAGAAAAAATATCCCAACTGTATGCGAGTCGCCAGTCGCATGTAGTCGAGACACGAAGTCCCCGAGCTGTGGTCGGAGAGTAGTCGAGGCAATCCCCGAGCACAGGTCGAGAAACGAGTGACGAAGTCCCCAAGCTGTGGTCGGAGAGTGATCGCGGCAGTCCCCGAGCACGGAGTGGTCTCGCGAGAAGTCCTGAGAGCACGGAGTGGACTGGCAAGTCCCCGAGCACGAGGGTGGTCTGGACAGAGTCCCCGAGCGCGAGCGTGGTCTGGCCAGAGTCCTCGAGCACCATAGTAGTCTTGGCGAGCCCCGAAGCATCAGCTCGTTGACCGAACCATGTTCCTAAAAAATAAACACGGAGAGCGGTAGTACATGATGATCTACGAAATATATTGACCTCTCTGTAGGAGGTGAAGTAAACACTTGGTGTTCGGTTGACGATGAATCATACTTGGTGTAATATTCGAAAAATAACATTAGCTGTTTTTAGCCCTTTTGTTATGTAGTGGCGTAGCGCGATGTATTAACATCTGAAGAATCGCCGCCACTGGGCTGACCAACATCTCGTAGCGCGAGGTACGGAACGCTGCCGCGCGTAGAGTGCCAGTGTTACCAGGGAGCGACTGCCGACTACCCGTAGCGCAGAGGGCGGACTCTCATGCACGCGTAGGGTGGAGCCGGAGACAGTGCCGGCTCTGGGATTCTCAAGCAGGAAGGAAAACGTATCGGCGAACCATTGTAAAAACTTATACATGTTTTGAATTGTATGTATGGAGAAAATTCGACGTGGAGCGCACCCTAAGGGTGGTCGGTGGAGGTGTATGATGATCGAAGAAATTTTCAATTAAAAATAATACTTAGCTTTATTGACGACCGGTGGATGTAGTCGGCGTGTTGCGATGTTCGAGAGATGGCTTGACGTGGCTCGCTTGTGGCTCGGCGCGGCTCGCTCAACGGCTCGACGCGACGCGGCTCGTCGTGACTCGCTAGATAGCTTAACAGCTCGCTTTCTCCCTTGATGGCTCAACGCGAGCTGTGCCTGGAGCACGATAGATACATGCGTGCACATGCACGAGCAAGTATCCTAGACATTCGTAGTTGGCTTGCATGTACGTGTGCCCGCGGTGCTGATCTCAGCTCTTGAGCGTTGGCTCCGACTAGGCGTATCGCCGAGACAGGTATCGAGCTTCTGATCCAATCTGGACTTGCGGCGATGGGCCAGGCTGTTGGAGAGTGTAGCCAGGGAGGCAACGAGTGCAGCGTCGTGCTAGTCGATGATGGAGATCCGTCAAGTCGACGATGGAGACCCGTTCCGATTATCATCTTGCATGTAGTAGATCGCGCATGATCTTTGCATGCTGACGTCGTCTTGCATGGTGCTGTAGATCGATTCTCACGTTCGCAATCAGGCGATGAATTCATCGACCACCAGTCAAGCTCCGACTTGTGGATGGATTTGATGACGGGAGCCGCGCACGATGTTGAACGCCGCCGCCAATTTGTCGTAGATGTTGTTGAAGGAGGCCGTCGCAGCAAGATGAGTTGCCGCAAACGACGTTGGTCTTGAGGTACGCCATCTGGTTCGCCATGGATCAGCAACTTGCTTGATGTTGGTTGATACAATGGTACATAACCATGTACGTATTAATTTCCGAACAATCATGCATATGTGCAAACTGATCCGTACGGCCGACCAGCTAGCTTTGCATGACCTCCTTGCTGGCTTGCCGTCGTTTGGCTGCTTGCTGCTAGATACGCCCGGTCGGAGTTCTAGCACCTGCCAAAAATAGTTACGTAGATGTAGATATACCCAATATATATGTCATAGAATAGTAAATTGAAATAGGAAACATGACTTAGCTTGTTCCATATTGATATACGTGACCCACGCATGGGCATGCTTGCATGCAAGCCGAAGGATCGTTACTGTCCTTAACGAACTTGCGTGGTCTTTGGTCGACGTGGTCGGAGCTCGGTGGAGCTGCTCGGGACGTGGTCGACGTGGTCCGTGGTCGACGTGGTCGGAGCTCGGCGGAGCTGCTCGGGACGAGGTCAGCGTGGTCGCGGTCAACGTGGTCGGAGCTCGGCGGAGCTGCTCGGGGACGTAGTCGGCGTGGTCGTGGTCGGCGTGGTCGGAGCTTGGCGGAGCTGCTCGGGACGTAGTCGACGTGGTCGCGGTCGACGTGGTCGGAGCTCGGCGTGGCTCGCTCAGCTGCTCGCTCCGCGGCTTGGCGTGGCTTGCGTACGGCTTGGCCGGCTCTCTTGATGTCTCGACGTGGCTAATTCAAACGGCTCGGACGCTTCTTTTGGTAGCTCGTGCGGCTCAGTTAACAACTTGATTCGGATGGCTCCATGTATTTGGACTTGGACGTATTTCATTGTACGTATTAGTATTGTATGGATGCCTCCGATGGATGCCTTAGCACGACATGCAAGCAAGTGGATCCGCTCCCAACGCATATATGGGCTTGTAGATACACATACTCCTCTATTTGCTTCTGCGTAGACCTCCGCGTGTTGCTATTGGCTTGCATCCGTGCAGATGTATATACATGTATACATGCTACGTATCTTGTTAGCTTTTTTCGGCAAACAGACAAGTCATCTTGACCTCTTCTGCCCGATCAGATGGCTTGCATGTATGCTTTTGTGTGAACGTATACGCGTATATGCATGACTCTTGGCTAGCTTGCTATCTGGAGTTTCAGTCGACTCCGTAACGGACGGAGTTGTTGGCTTCCATATAGATGTACACGTTACACCTTCCTTATTTGCTTGCATGCCCGTCGATCATGCATGAGCCTGAATGGACCACGTTCAAGTGCCTAGGCATGACGATGAGATTGGATCTGATCGGCAGGAGTTTCTCGGAGACACGGATCTGATCGTGTGTCGCAGACAGGCTGCCCATCGTGCCCGAGTCCCGCACGGTGATCGTAGGCTTTCTCTCGGAGAGTCAGAGCCGGTCAGGGCAGACTGCCCACGTGCCGGAGCCGGTGTGGACTCAGCAGAAGTGTGGACTCAGCAGAAGTTGGACGCTGGAATCTAACTCGACGATTCGACCAGGTGCCTTCCGAGCAGGTCAAGGCGGTTGTAATGGCCCCTGATGCTCTGCAGGTAGCGAATTGCCGTAGATGATGACGAAGAAGTTTCCGTGCAAAACCAAAGAACGATCTTGCGGGCAACGTTATGTTGAACTTGAGGTCCATCTAGTTCACCGGAGGATCAGCGCGCACAACCCCTAAAGGGGGTCCCGGGCGCGCCACCCGTCGACGAAATATGGTCGGCATCCACCGAGGGGAGTGCCCGTGGTGGTAGATTATCGGTAGGATGCGTGTGATCTGGAACCAGATGGTGACACAAAGGCGAGACAGCGATTTAGACAGGTTCGGGCCGTCTGGTCGACGTAATACCCTACGTCCTTTGTCTTTGGTGTATTGTATTGAGATGTATGCTGTCTGATCTCTATGGATCTCTATGGATCTAGATGGATCTCTATGGACCTCTATGGATCTCTATGGACCTCTATGGATCTCTATGGATCTAGATGGATCTCTATGGATCTGTCCTCTAGGGGACCCTTGTCTCTCCTTATATACTCCGAAGAGACAAGGTTACAAGTAAAGTATCCAATTTGGTACTATTATAATATCTAGTACAACTTATAATCTTGATGTGCACGCCTTGATCTTACGGGCCGGGCCACCTCGGATGATGCGGCCCATGTACCATCTTGTGGTACCTGGGGGTATATCCCCCACACCCCTGTTGAGAGAGAGCGCATCCCCTTTTATAGATGAAGGGGACGGCCTTACAAGCGAGAGAGAGAGAGTACGTATGCTAATAAGTCTTGTTGCCCAAGCCATCGTGTACAAGATGATTGTAGGTGCCCACAATACTGTTGATGTCAGATGCATATGGGATGTTTTCACCGTGGTCACCAGGTACGGTAAATGCCAACGCCCACAACACTATGGATGTCCAGATGCATGTGGGAGGCCTTACCGCATTCGCCTGGTATGGGAATTGATAGGGCACGCAACACTGTAGGGTAAATGTTGGCGCCCTCAACACTGTTGGGGTTCTGACATGCCTAGAAGGTTGTAGGGTGCCCTTCTGCCATGCCCTATTGGTACTATCCTATAGGTGTACAGGGTATGGTCCTCGGTATTGCTGTTGTTTTGAGCGTCCTGCTTTACTTGCTCCGCCCGTTTCCTGGTCCTCACCGAGCGGGTGTCCCTGGTCGGTTGGTCCTAGTTGGCTCCAACTGCGCCAGTCAGAGAAGAGTTGTAAGCAGAGGTTCGGTGCATCCTCGGTCGGAGACACAGGTCGGAGTCGGAAGTGGCGTTTTGGCCAGGCCTTCCGGTCGGAGAGACGGAACGGAGTCGGAAGCGAGGCCTTCCGGTCGGAGAGCCGGGCTGAAGTCAGAAGCGTTGTTTTGGCCAGGCCTTCTGGCCGGAGAGACATGCCAGAGTCGGAGGCGAGGCCTTCTAGTCAGAGGGGCGGGCCAAAGTCAGAAGTGAGCATTGTTCCTCCTAGGCCAGGCCTTCCGGTTGGAGAGGTGGATCGCTCTTCTGGCCTGTCGTTCAGGTAGTTTTGGGCTAGCCTAGGAGTTGCGTGTTGTTCGTGACGTCATCTGCTGGGTTGAGCCTTTGCTGCCAAGCGGTCCATGAGGGACTCCGGGTTTATGAACCCGACAGGAGCCCCCGAGCCCCCGGGCGATTCGGATAGAATTGTATAGGGGATTTTTGTCTTGATGGTGGGTGCGCGCGAGCGCACCTGTGGGTGTAACCCCTGAGGCCCGGATGATTTGGGTAGAATCATCTAGGGGGCTTTTCGTGTTGCCAGTGAAGGAGGTTTTGTTTTGTCAGCAGGTACACGCGAGCGCACCCGTGGGATGTAGCCCCAGGCAATTCAGGCAGAATCGCCTGGGGGTTTTGTCAGCGTGCGTGTGGGATCGAGTGAGATGGTGTCGTTGATCCTAGCATCGGGCACAGCCGAGGTAGTTTTGGGGATCGGGCGAGACGGAGTCACGGATCCTGGCATCGGGCGTAGCTGAGACGGTTTAGGGATCGGGCAAGATGGAGTCACGGATCCTGGTGTCAGGCACAACCGAGGCAGTTTTTAGGGATCGAGCCAGATGGAGTCACGGATCCTAGCGTCGGGCGCAGTCGAGGCAGTTTTGGGATCTGGCTAGACAGAGTCGCGGATCCTAAGCGTCGGGCGCAGCCGATGTAGTGTAGGGATCGGACGAGATGGAGTCATGGATCCTGGCGTCGAGCGCAGCCGAGGCAGTTTTAGGGATCAGGCGAGACAGAGTCGTGGATCCTGGCGTCGGGCGTAGCCGAGGCTATTTTTAGGGATCGAGCGAGACGGAGTCATGGATCCTTGCGTCGGGCGCAGCCAAGGCAGTTTAGGGATTGGGCGAGATGGAGTCACGGATCTTGGTGTCGGGTGCAGCCGAGGCAGTTTAGGGATCGGGCGAGACGGAGTCACAGATCCTGGCATCGGGCACAGCCGAGGTAGTTTTTAGGGATCGAGTGAGACGGAGTCATGGATCCTGGCATCAGGCGCAGCCGAGGTAGTTTAGGGATCGGGTGAGATGGAGTCACAGATCCTGGCGTCGGGCGCAGCTGAGGCAGTTTTTTAGGGATCGGGCGAGACGAAGTCGCGGATCCTGGCATCGGGCGTAGCCGAGGCAGTTTAGGGATCGAGCGAGATGGAGTCACGGATCCTGGTGTCGAGCGCAGCCAAAGCAGTTTTTTAGGGATCAGGCGAGATGGAGTCATGGATCCTGGCATTGGGCATTGAGGTGCTGGGTGTTCTAAGCCCCCGAGCCTCGTTGGACTCAGTAGGGGTTGGTTGAGTTTCGTGCGTTACCCCATCCGTAGTCTCTGCAACCAGAGGGGCTAAGCTAACGTCGCTTGCCTCGATGGCTCGAGTGACGCGCTCGGTGAGCTCGCTAATGGGCATGTTCAAGTGAAATCCGGATCCATCATTCATGACGGAGTTGGCATAGCCCTCATGTGGCATTCCACTGCTCCTTAACCCACAACCCGGTAGATCCGCTGTCCTCCCCTCGATGGAGATTCTATGGGCTTGGCTAGAGGATAGGATCGAATGAGAAGTTTGAGATGACCATATCTGCTTTAGAGCGGACTAGGTGAGGACCACTTGGGACTCATCTGCATTTCTCCCCTGGCTTTGTTTGATGCTAGGCGGCCTTGAGCCCTTCGTGGGCCGGCCATCGAACCCTGATCGGTTGTTGCTCATGTTGAATGAGGCAACTGCCGCTTCGTGACGCAACACGGAGCATTGTGATGCATTTAACTGCATATGCGATGCTTTGGATGTAAGGGATGAATGAATGATTTGTATGAATATATGTGTGAATGTATGAATGACAGCAGATGATCATATAAAGAAATAGTAGGGGTTGGTAATGTTACCTTGATGACTCGAGTGATGGGGTTTGAGGAGCTTCAATCGGAAATGTCCGACCAGGATCCGTGCTCATCGTTCGTGATGGAGTTAGCATGGCCCACATGGGGCGTCCCTCTGCTCCTTACCTGTCTCTCAACATTTTCCTGAGCCGTCCGATCAACTCAGGAAGCCCGTCGGTCTCTTCCTAGGTGGAGATCCCGTAGTTTGGGCCTTTCCAAGGCTTGCCTAGGAAGGCGGAGGGCTGCCTGTGCACGGTGGAGCTTTGTTTGCCGCGCCCGACGTGCGGTAGTGGTGGGCCATGCCTAGACCCTGTTCCATTTAACCAGGCAACATTTTGTTGGGCATGGCACGTCCCATTGGTTAGGACGCGTCCTGTCACATTCCCATCCACATTGAATAGGGGAAGGGAGAGGGGTTTTGGCCCCAATCCTTTGCCCTTCTTCAACTACTTCATCTCCTCCTTAAATAGGGGAAGGGAGAGGGAAAGGAGAACTCACAGACCCGTTCATCAATCTAGAGCAAAATGTCGAGTTGGAGGTCATCCAACATAGATGAGATGGTGCTGGCCGCCTTCGCCGAGAAGGGGCTGCTTCCGCCGAAGGAGGTGGCGCACTGGAGGGTGTTCTATGTCGCCAGCTTCATCACCGCCTGTGAGGCCTTTGTCGGGATGGAGCCATACGTGGACTTCTTCCGACGAGTCTTCTCCGAGCGAGCCTTGTCAGAGGGGAAGCCACCCAAGACTACGCTGGTGGGGGGTTTCACCCTTGCAGCCGCTTAGGTCATCGAGTTCATCAAGTTTGATGAGACATCCCCCAGCCATGGTGGCCATACTTTGGTGGGCAGCGTCCCTGTCCAGGAGCTACCTCGGCTGCATGAGAAAGCCTGGAGCTCCATGCTCTTCTACTGAGCATCTATGGGTGCGATGCCCTTGAGGTACCCGTTGCGCTCACTGAAGTCGAGGGAGTGGAACCGAGCGGGGCCCTTGCGGTGGTGGTTATGTTTGGTGGCATGTGCCAAGGCCTCACCTTTGGCATCAGTCGATGCTGCCGAGCGACTATAGTAGCATTTGGAGTAGAAGTAGTCAACAAATGTAAATGTTAAGTTCATGGGGGAGCCCCGTGTGAATAGTTTTTGTATCAATGAATACATCAGTTCTGCTTTGTGATAGAATCACTATCCATTCCTTGTTTTTTATCATAGCATAGCTTTGTTTTTATCCTTTCTTTTTCGCACCTGCCTGTTCGTTCCGTAGGCTGCAACTTTAAGAACTCGAGCATGGCCCACGAGGCTCGGCTGCTCATAACCGTAGGTCATGGCGGGGTGCGCTCGGTCGGGAGTAGAAACAAAGTCACATAGGGTAATCAAAGGAATAGAATGCCCTTTCATTCGGGCAACGCCCTTTTGTTCAGGCGAAAACTTTTTTTCCTTGTGATAGTAAAAAAGAGAGGTGGTATTGTACCCTCATGGAGCCCCCGAGCGACCTGGGCCGAAAGTGTTCAGGCTAGGGTGCTTTATAGGAGCAAGTGTCAAAATAAAAGTGGTAAGACCGAATTTATGGGAAAAACGACGTAGTTGTTCAATGTTTCAAGTGTTGGTGAGAATGTTGTCGTTGTCGTCCTTCAGTCGGTAGGCGCCCGGTCGGATAACTTCGGTCACCATATAGGGTCCTTCCCTTGGCGAAGAGAGTTTGTGCTTCTCTGTGGTCGACTGGGTCCTTAGAAGCATGAGGTCTCTGACCTCGAGGATCCTTCCTCTGATTTTCCTCTCATGGTACCTACGGAGAGTCTACTGGTAGCGAGCGGAGCGGATGACGGTCATCTTGTGGGCCTCCTCGAGCAGGTCGACTACATCTTGCTGAGCCTCCATGGCCCGATCGTGGTCGAAAGCCTTCACTCTTGGGGCGCCATGGTCGAGGTCAGAGGGTAGCACTGCTTCAGCTCCGTAGGCCAGGTAGAAGGGTGTGAACCCTGTGGATTGGTTCGAGGTCATTCTTAGGCTCTAGAGGATCGGTGGGACCTCTGCAACCCATCACCAAGCGTACTTGTTGAGTCAGTCGAAGATGCATGGCTTAAGTCCTTGGAGGACCAGGCCATTGGCACGCTCGACCTGACCGTTAGTACATGGATGTCCGACCGAGGCCCAGTCTATCCTAATGTTGTATCCATCACTAAAGTCCAAGAACTTCCCGATGAAGTTAGTTCCATGGTCAGTGATGATACAGTTAGGAACGCCGAACCGGTAGATGATGTTGAGGAAGAATTTGACCGCCTCTTCCGAGCGGATGTTGGTGATGGGCTTGGCCTCTATCCACTTGGTGAACTTGTCGACCGCTACGAGCAGGTGAGTGAAGCCACCCGGGCCCTTTTTGAGGGGTCCTACCATATCGTGGCCCTAGACCACAAATGGTCAGGTGATGGGGATGGTTTGAAGCTCCTGCACCGGTAAATGAGTTTGCCGAGCATAGGATTGGCATCCCTCACATCTGCGGATGACCTCCTCTACATCTCGTAGTGTGGTGGGCCAGTAAAAACCTTGGCAAAAGGCTTTTCGGACCAGCGACCTCGGGGCCATGTGATGTCCGCAGATCCCGGCATGGACCTCGAGGAGGAGTTGTTTCCCCTGGTTGGTAGGGATGCACTTCATGAGAACCCCCGATGGACTTTGTTTGTAGAGTTCATCATCGAGCACGACGAAGGTCTTGGCACTTTCAGCGATCCGTCGAGCTTTAGTCCTTTCAGGTGGGAGAACCTCCTCGAGGAGGTAGGCGAGTAGCGGCGCTTGCCAGTCGGTTTGATTGAGTGCCAACACGGCGACATTGGCGGGCGACGTCATCATGGAGGCACTAGGGTCAGAGCCCCCGAGCACCGGCTTGGCGTCAGGGTCGGAGCCCTCGGGCGCCGGGTTGGCGTCAGGGTGTGTTTGGCTCAGACCTTCCAGGATGCGGGCGGACAGCTCGCGGAGGTCATTGACGAAGACCCCATCCGAAGATAGAATCCTTCTGGCGGCCAAATTTGCGAGAATCGGTGGCGTCATTGTCCTTTCGGGGGACATGATGTAGCTCGATCCCCTAGAATTTGTCTTCAAGCATACGCACCTCCTGGCAGTACGCTGCCATGAGGGGGCTTTTGTAGGAGGACTCCTTCATGACTTGGTCAATGACCAACTCTGAGTCACCACGGACATAGAGCCGCATAGCACTGAGCTTGATGGCGATGCGCAGTCCATTGATGAGGGCCTCATATTCCACGGTGTTATTTGAGGCCGAGAAATGGAGGCAGATGGCGTACTGGAGCCTACTCTTGTCTGGGAGATCATAACCACCCCAGCCCCTGAGCCGAGCGCCATTACGGACCCATTGAAGTACATCGTCCAGTACTCGTGGGTGACGTCCGGGGTCGGTAGCTGGACCTCCATCCATTCGGCGACAAAATCCGCGAGAGCCTAACACTTAATAGTGGTATGGGAGATATACTTGTTATCATGGCCCATGAGTTTGAGTTCCCACTTAGAGATCTATCCTGCGGCGTCGCGGTTGCGGATGATGTCTCCGAGCGGGTATGAAGTGACGACCGTGACTTCATGGTCGGTGAAGTAGTGCAGGAGCTTTTGGGTCGCCATCAGCACGGCGTATAGGAGTTTGTGCACCTAGGGGTACCAGACCTTGGTGTTGGTGAGTACCTCCCTGATAAAGTATACGTGTCGCTAGAACTTGAGGTGGTGCCTCGGCTCCTCCCTTTCGATGACCAGGGCGGCGCTCACCACATGGTTCCTCGCTGCGACGTAGAGGAGGAGAGGTTCTCCCCGTTCGGGAGCGACGAGGATTGGGGCTGACATTAGTGATGCTTTGAGGCCCTCTAGAGCCTGCTGAGCTTCTTCAATCCAGACGAAGGCATCCGGCTTTTTGAGGAGCTTGTAGAGTGCCATCCCCCGTTCGTCGAGCCAGGAGATGAATCGGCTCAGGGCAGCTAGACAGCCAATGAGCCTCTGTACGGCCTTGACGTTGCATATAGGGCCCATGTTGGAGATGGTCGTGATCTTTTCGGGGTTGGCCTCGATGCCTTGCTCGGACATAATGTATCCAAGCAGCATCCCCTTCAGAACCCCGAAAACACAATTTTCTGGATTCAGCTTGATGTTGAACCTTCAGAGGTTCACGAATGTCGCGGCCAAGTTTGCGATTAGGTCACAAGCTTGGGTCATTTTGACCACTATGTCATCAACATAGATGGCGACGGTTGGTTTTGGCCGGTCGACCTAATCAGGTTGGTTGAGCTGGTCGATTTGATTGGCGAAGCATTGCTGCATGCACCGCTGATAACTGGCGCCAGTGTTTTTTAGGCTGAAAGGCATGGTTACGTAGCAGTACGAACCATACGGGGTGATGAACGAGGTTGTGAGCTAATCGGACTCTTTCATCGCGATCTGGTGATAGCCCAAGTAGGCATCTAGAAAGGAGAGGATCTCGCATCCCGAGGTGGAGTCGACTATCTGGTCTATGCACGGCAAAGGAAAGTGATCCTTCGGACATGCCTTGTTGAGGCCAGTATAATCAACGCACATTCTCCATTTCCTAGTCTTCTTTTTAACAAGAACAGGATTGGCAAGCCAGTCAGAGTGGTTTACCTCTCTGATGAATCCGGCTGCTAGGAGTTTGGTGATCTCTTCGCCTATGCCCCTGCGCCTCTCATCGTCGAAGCGACGCAGGTGCTGCTTGGCGGGCTTTCAGCCCAGGATGAGGTGCAGCGTGTGCTCGGCGACCTCCCGCGGTATGCTCGACATGTTAGAAGGTTTCCATGCGAAGACGTCACGATTGGCGCGTAGGAAGTCGATGAGCTCGCATTCCTATTTGGCCAAGAGTTGGGTCTCGATCCGCACCATCTTGGTAGGGTCAGTGGGGTCGATTCCCACCGCCTTAGTCTCCTTGAGTGGGCGGAAGGCTGTTGAGGAGGTTGGTTTGTTGCAGTCCGGGACTACTGGGGTCGACGACTCCCCGAGCTGTGGGAGCACGAATGAGTTGATGACCGCAGTGGCGAGCTCAAAATGCTCATGGTCACACGTGAAGGCGTGCGAGAATGCGCTACCCACGGTGATGATGCCGTTCGGTCCCGGCATCTTTAGCTTAAGGTAGGTGTAGTTGGGGATCGCCATGAATTTGGTGTAGCATGGCCGTCCCAAGATGGCATGGTAGGACCCTCGGAAGTCCACCACTTCGAAGGTGAGGACCTCCGAGCAGAAGTTGGCTCGGTTGCCAAATGTGGCGGGCAGGTCGATCTGCCCGAGCGGGTACGCCTGTGCTCCCAGGATCACGCCGTGGAAGGGAGAGCCCGCTGGGCGGAGTTCCAACCGAGGGATGCGCATGGCGTCGAGGGTGTCGACGTAGAGGATGTTGAGGCTACTGCCTCCGTCCATTAGCACCTTGGTAAGGCACTTCTTGCGGACGATGGGGTCAACGACAAGCGGGTAGCATCCCGGTCTGGCGATGTGGGAGGGATGGCCCCTCTGATCGAATGTGATCGAAGATTCCATCCAGCTAAGGAAGGAGGGGTCGGCCGTCTCGGTGGCGCATGCTTCTCTATAGCGTACCTTGTGCTGGCGCTTGGAGCCGATGGCATTGGATCCCTCGAAGATCATGATGCATTCCTCAGGGTCGGGGAAGCTATCCCCATCCTTGCCCATCATGCCACCTTTCTTGGCTGCCGCCTCTTTGCCGTCTCCTTCTTTCGGCCCACTGGCCTATCATAGGAAACGTTTGAGGAGCTCGAAGTCCTTGTAGAGGTGTTTGATGGGGTAGGTGTGGTTGGTGCATGGGCTATCCATGAGCTTGTTGAAGTGGTCAGGTAGGCCCTGTTGGGCCTGCTTGCCTGCGCGATCAGCTGCGGCGACCAACGCGGTGTTGGCCGATCGGCGCCGATCCTTTTTGTTCTTCTTGCCCCTCTGCATGGAGGGGCCCTTGTCTTGGTCCTCGTGCTTGGCCTTGCCTTTGTCCCAGCCACCGTTGAAGACTGCTCTGACTGCCTCCTCCCTAGAGGCGTGGTTCATGGTGACGTCGAGTAGGTCACGGGTGGTACGAGGCTTCAGGCAGCCAAGCTTATGGATCAGGGACTCGCAGGTTGTCTCAGAGAAGATTGCGCTGATGACGTCTGCGTCCATGACATCAGGGAGCGAGTTGCATCATTGGGAGAACCTACGGATGTAATCCCATAGGGACTCGCTGGGCTCCTACTGACAGCTCTTGAGGTCCCAGGAGTTACCAGGGCGGACATACATCCCCTGGAAATTTCCGACAAAGATCCTCTTGAGGTCCGCCTAATCGTGGATGCTGTCGTGCGGGAGGAATTCAAGCCATGCCCGAACATGTTCCCCCACGCAGATGGGGAGGTATTGAATGATGAAATGGTCATCATCCACCCCTCCGGCAAGGCAGGCGAGCCAGAAATCTTCGAGCCATATAATGAGGTTCGTCTCCCCGGTGTACTTGGCGTTGTTGGTAGGTGGCCGGAAGCGCTGTGGGAATGGCGCTCTCCAGATGTGTCGACCAAAGGCCCGTGGTCCCTAGGCCATCCGGGCTGGGACTCCGGTCATCTGACTGGCGACCATGCCTAGGGGGCGTTTCTCCGCTCCCGTCCATGGTCCAGCCGGGGCCCATGTTGCCTACCCTTACCACCACCCAATGGACGTCATCATCATGCAAGGCTTGATACCGGTTGCTGATGACGTTGCGAGTGTCTTGGTTCGAACGGAGCCATTCGCGTACCGGTGGTCGGTGTGGAGCAGGCGTCGGGTCGGACCATGGCGCAGCTACGTCCTCCTGTGCCGCTCTTGGTGGCTGTACCAGTGAGTGAATGGAGCGATCTGTCTGGTGCATCCCCACTCCCCTAGTGGGGAGAGAGGCCACAAGTTGGAGTCATGATGTAGAGCTCTCCGCCTATTGAACAGGCAGTGGCTTCCACCAGTGCCCAAAGGTTCTGGTGGATCGCCCGCTCTTGGGGTCGACGGGCTTGGGAATGCCGCGCAGAAGCATTGCCACAGCGGCGATGTTCTGGCTAGCTCAAGCAAACTATGGGGGATCGTTCCCCTCGTCCATGATGTCGCGCTGGACCTAGTGGGCGTGACCCTAGGCGCCGCTCACCGGGTTCCGCGCGTGGGGCACAACGTGCTGCACCGAGTGTGCCGGCGCAGGTGGAGGCTGGTTTTGCTGTCGTTGTCGTAGCTCCTCACCGTGCTCTTGTGCGAGCACAAGGGCCCCCGTATGAGGGTCTAGAGGGGTGTGAGTCTGTAAGGACTCTGCTACCACCGGCGGCTGTCCTAGAGCGTCCACCATAGCGCACTCCCTGAACGGACGGTGGCTACTTGCCACATCGCCGATGTTGGAGCCGTCGCTCTCAACCTCGTCATCCAGGAGTTTGTGGAAAGTGGTGGGAGCATAGCTCGCCATTCCCACAAATTCGGATGTGAGAGGGGGCGGCGCTAGCATCCTTTAGAGCCCCTAAGCGTACGCGTCCATGGGGGACACGAGGCCATAGGGGAACCAGTCACACGGTGGTTGCGGTGCGGACAACGCGGTCCCTCTGGATACTCAGCGGAAGATAGTAAACAGCGAGTAAATAACAGCATGTACATTACTCATAGCGGGGTTTGAGCAGAGTGTTTGCTCAAAATGAAGCGCAGGTGCCTCATCGTTGAAGTCATTGGGTGTCCCAGAGCCGATGGAGGGCATCCCTCCGACGAGCACCAGGATGGGTGCCTCCTCGCGGAGGTGCAGCACGTTGAGCTGGTCGACGGTGAGGTCTAGGCTTCCAAAGAGGAAGGCCTGGGATGGCTCGAAGACGGGTGGAACCCACATCCCAACAGGTGGGAGTGCGGGAAACTCCAGCAAGCCGAAGCGAGTCGTATCGCTCGAGCCCGCCATGGCGAGGATGGCGGAAAAGTGGGCCATCCAATGAGCAAAAGTGTGAACATACAGCGTCTTCCCCACGGACGGCGCCAACTGTCGGTGCAGAAAGTGACCAACACGTAAATATTTGTAGTTTTGTCGTACGTTGTGATCGGATGTGACCTAGCACTCAATGACACAGAGTTTATACTGGTTCAGGCAACATGCCTTACGTCCAGTTTGAGTTGGTCGGTGACTTTATTCCTGAGCCCAGGTGCTCGAAGTTTGTTGTGGGGTTACAAATGGAAGGGAGAAAGATGGGGGGTACAAGAGTCACGGTCAAACTCTGGTCTAAAGGGCCGAGAGTGACGCGAGGTCCTGTGTGCGCTGAATATTCAAGCATGCGCCCGAGGTTTGGTACTGTCCTACAGGTGTACAGGGTATGGTCCTCGGTATTGCTGTTGATTTGAGCGTCCTGCTTTACTTGCTCTGCCCCTTTCCTGGTCCTCACTGAGTGGGCTTCCCCGGTCGGTTGGTCCCAGTCGGCTCCGACTGTGCCAGTCGGAGAAGAGCTGTAAGCGGAGGTTCGGTGCATCCCCGGTCGAAGACGCGGGTCGAAGTCGGAAGTGGCGTTTTGGCTAGGCCTTCTGGTCAGAGAGACGGGCCGGAGTCAGAAGCGAGGCCTTCCGGTCGAAGAGGCGGGCCGGAGTCGGAAGCGAGCGTTGTTCCTCCTAGGCCAGGCCTTTCAGTCGGAGAGGTGGATCGCTCTTCTGGCCTGTCATTCAGGTAGTTTTGGTCCGGCCTAGGAGTTGCGTGTTGTTCACGACATCGTCTGCTGGGCCGAGCCTTTGCTGGGAAGCCGGTCCATGAGGGACCCTGGGTTATGAACCCGACAAAGGGTTTTCATGATGGGGAGTTGGTCCATGGAGGATCTAGTAAAGCCGAAAGCACTCGGAAGAGCAAAAACAAAAGGAACATTGCTAGAGTGTTGAGTCGTTCTTGTCAAGATTAGATGAATATTTATGCTCGACCAAAGAAGCTGAACCTAGGCACCCGTGAAGCAATAGTGCACCCATGAAACTTTTGGGGTGTAGGATACCAACAAAGAAGTAGCATACCCATGAAGCATGCAAACGACCGAGAGCATGAAGGGAAACAAAGCCAGTGAGCCCCAGAATAAAGTTATTGGTTCCTGTTGAAGATACATCGACAGCCTTGAGCTGGCACAAAGGGTAATTTCAGAATAAAAACACTTTTATCCCCAAATTGGAAGGCATGGGTTGACACCAGAATTTGGTTCGTCATAATCGGCTGAATGTTATGATCTGTTCACCTCGAAGAGAAGCTCTGACAACAAAGGTGACATTGATCGGGAGCAAAAGAGACACGTCAGACTCCACAGAAGGGAAATATTGGAGTCCAAGTTATCTTAAATTAGGATGTTTTCAATTTCTTTTCCAAATCCTATAATCGGTCTTGTTGGACCAGGACTCATAGTTTAGCCATGGGTATAAATATTGAACCCTGGCTATTATAATAGACATCTCTCATCAATCAACTAAAAGAAGTACCTTTACTTTTTGGCTCAGGCCACCCCCTAGGAGTAGGAGTAGAGTAGATTTCGACGAGTTCTTTGCGCAAGCAGGGCTGTATCGGACAACCTGACCTCCGGCTTGTTTGTGAGTATCCGTCAAGACTTATATTGTTACTTGCAAGGCTGCAACAGATGACTGATCTCTTGTGAGTCGTGGTATAAGTTAGTTATTCATCTATATTGTTATTTGTAAGGCTGGAAGAGATGACTGATCTCTTACAAATCGTGGTGTAGATTAGTTATCGATTTGTATCAACTTTTACAAGGCTGCAACAGACGACTGATCTCTTGTAAACATTAGTTTTAATCAAAGTTATCGATATTGTGTTAGATAATTTACTGTTTAATACAATATCACCAATTGTCTGATCTAGATTGAGATTCGTTGGTCTTATCTATTTTGATCTATCATCTACTGATTATTATCACGGTTGAATTCGATTCTTGACGTTAGATCCTGCTTTGATGACTAATCTATCTCAATCCTGATCGCACATGGCGGGTGTTTGAAGTCGTGTTCTATTAAGAGATAGGTTCATTGATCACCAGTATTCGTGTCGACAGAATATCGTCGGCAATCCTCCAAGGGGTATCCCATGAAGGTAGATTGATCGGCAGAGGAGCATGGGATCAATAACAAGAAGGCAACAGAGACATACGAGTTAGATAGGTTCAGGCCGTCAGTATGACGTAATACCCTACTCATGTGGTATGTTGGTTTGTATTAGCTTTAGAATGATATTGCGTGAGTTTGGAGGGGGTCCCTACCCGCCTTATATAGTCCGGGGAGCAAGGTTACAAGTCGGTTAGATCTAAGAGATAACTAAAAAGTAATAACTGATTACAAGAATCTTGGGATCATATATATCCTAATAGATCTCGTAGTATCTTCAGGATATCTTCTAGATGTCTTGCGGGAGCCACCGAGCAGAGTCATGCCCCACAAGGTGTCATCCTGTGGGCTGGGCCACCCCTGGGGGCATAGCCCATGTGGCCTATCATGGGTATCTAGGGTCGTACCCCCCACAGCTAGTCCTCGAGTGCCTTGTACCCATTGTGCAATGCTGTTTTGCGCTTGTTCGAGCAGGTGCGAACAAAGCCGAGCAGTAAAACTCATGATCCGACCACCGTGATTAGTTGTCGAGCAGTTGCCAAGCAGCGCGGACCACAGCCGAGTAGTACGATCCAAACACGGCTTGCCATAAAGGGTGTAAGGAGCTCAAGTTCAGAATCAAAAATTTCCTCGTAGTGGACCAAGTGTGCCCACTTAGAGTTCGACCACGAGAGTAGGAGATAATCGTCTTCAGCCTCAAGTAGCACGGAGCCTTCCAAAAAAAAGCTAGCACATTCACCGCGAGGTGAAGTGTGCCCACTTAGTCCCCAAGCCTGACAGTAGATGACGTAGTCATGTAGTGCCAGGGTCCAAAGCAGAAGAAAAATAAAAACCGGCCGAGCAGGCAGCTAGTCCCCGGGCGTAGACCCAAAAAGCACATTCACCGCAAGGTGAAGTGTGCCCACTTAGTCCCTAAGCCTGACAGTAGGTGACGGAGTCACGTAGTGCCAAGGTCAGAAACAAAGAAATAGCGAAAAGACCAGCCGAGCAAGCAGCCAGTCCTCGAGCCGCAAGTGGAGGTATCAGAGGAGTCCAACCGTGGAGAAAAAATCGGAGTTATGGTTGTACAGTAATAGTTACTGAGCCTCAATAAATGGCGGAGAAGTCGGCGATTAACAACTGACGACGGCGATAAATGAGCGACATGGGCTGCGGTTGCGTGAAAGCCCAGGTTATGGCCCATTAAGCCGCGCCGGAGAATTCAGAGGGGCGCAAGTCGTGGGAATGGTTCCCCAAAAACCCTCGATTGCGAAAGGGTGGGGAAAGTGCTTTATAACTGTGCCGCCACATCCCATGTTCCCACCTTTGCCACTCTGCCATTCCATCTTCATCGTCAAACCTCGCGTTTCTAGATTCGCTTCCACATTTGCTTCCGTCGTGGAATCCCAATCACATCGGAGAGATGGTGCCGAAAAAAGCAGCTGCCAAATCGAAGAAAACAAGCCCCAAGAAGGCGAGCGTCGACGCCCGGCGGGACGAAGAGTGGGTGCCGTGCGAACGGGAGAGGCGGAGCTTAACAGATTGGTGGAGGCTGGCGTACTTCCTAACCGTGCGATCACCGGATGGCGATCGGCCCTCTATGAGTCCTTCCCAACACCTCATACCAATGAAGTGGTGGTATTCGAGGATTATTTCTAGCGTGGGTTGGGATTTCCTGTTCATCCGTTCCTGAGGGATCTACTGGAGCTTTGGGTGGTTAGTCTATGCAACCTCCATCCCAATACCATTCTACACATCTCAATCGTCATCCACTTTTGTGAGGCATATCTCAGAATCCTCCCCCATTTCAACCTATTTTGTTACCTGTTCTGGCTGAAAAAGAGAGGCGGAGGTGGTTCCAAAGTGGTCGGCGGGGTGTACCTTCAGCTACGGGATGGGATGGCGGGCGAATACCTTACTGTGCCACTAAACACATCATTGAAAGGGTGGAACGCCAGGTGGTTCTATATGAAACAGAGCCACCCAGCCATCCGCTTTGACGCAGACCACATCCCGGAGAGCTAGAGGAGCTGGTCGGAGGCGCCGAACAGTGCTGACATGGAGCAAGTGAAGGAGCTTCTTGCCTTAATAAAAGGCATGAGAACCAACGACGGATTGGTAGCGGCAAGCTTTATAGTACGCCGCGTGCAGCCCTGTAAGGAGAGGGCGCGTCCAGCCTTCGAGTTCATGGGGGAGACCGATGGTACCCGAGAAAGGTCAGAGATGCTATCGAGGAACATTTGTGAAGAGCGGGCTGCAGAGCAATTTGCTCCGTTTTCCTCATTCAACATGTTAGGGTATATGAAGCCCTTCAACTACAAAAATTTGCCTCCTCAAGTAAATATCTCAGTTGTGTATTGCTGATGCTTTTATCCTTCTTCATTGTCGAGCAGTGGATTGATTTACTTATGCGAAGATCCACTCACAGGATAGGGCGGTGTACTTTTCAAGTGTGCCGAAGGGCAATTGGCCACCAGCTGTGGATGCACGACCACCGACACAACCTGAAGGAAGTGCCATCGGCATCTCGTCAGATTCCGGAGGTACGGATGTTGGTCGGACAGAGAGTTCTCCCTCGGTGTCAGAGAAAACCTAGGGCAAGAGGACAGCGGTAGACGAGCTGGCCTAGAAGAGGAGGAAGACGATGACTGCTGCTCCCATCAAACCAGGTGGCATCTCGCTTGGCGATGATCAGACCACTCAAACTCAAAGGACCACCGTGGTCGACTAGTCTGATGACGATGAAGCTCCGACAGATCCTCCACCGAGCACGAAGGAGCCTCCACGCAGCACTCCCTAGGCGAATCAATCAAGGGGAGGTGAAGAAGTCCCTGAGCCGTAGACAAAGGAAGTCCTTGAGCAGCGGGCGAAGGAAGTTCCCACACAGCAGACGACGGGAGTCCCTATGGGGCAAGCGACGAGAGTCCTCGAGCAACAGGCAGAGAGGGCCCCAGAGCGATAGTTAGAACAGAGGTCGACTGTGGAGGAGCCGAGACCTCCCCCGCAGAGCACAGGAGTCATCCCCATGGCAGCACCTGGGGGCTCAGGCAGGCACCGCCGGTTCAAGAAATTGAGCTAGTGGACCAAACCGTAAGTATCCTTGTCTTGGAGTTACTTTGCTGTAGTTTCTTAACTTTTGTGGTGACTGATGAGCTGACTTGATACAGAGCAAGTCGTATGACAGATCCAGTCCTACCCGTCTAGGCTGACGAGAAGCCAAAGGCTGGCTCCGGGATGGAGGGGACGCCGGTAGACCCCATCCTGGACTCCCCAGGTGCTCGTCAGCACGCGGGGGAGCCAATTGCTGCCATTGGCCGACTTGGCGGCGGTGAGCAGCTGTCATTGATGACGAACGAGCCGGCGACAACACCCTTGGCAATAGTGGGCGCCGCCGAGTCCTTTGGAGTAGAGCTGTAGTTACCAACGTCGCTCCCCAAGGCGTTGGGGGGCATGGTCGGACCCGCTATCCGGCCGCCGAGCCCCCATGTGGTGCCTCCGGCTGTAGCAGAGGAGGATGAGGTGGAGGAGATCGAGCGTGAGGAACCTCGACCCCAAGCTGTCCGAATCCTCCAAAAACACAGCGATGACATAGTAATTGTCGAAGAGGAGGACACCACCAGGGAGTTCAGGAGACTGGAGACCGCCCTTGCCGGGGTGACGAAGCAGATCAAGGTTAGTACCACGTCTGGAATGCTCCTCTTTGACGTTGGTAATTGGATTTCGACATTGTCATTGTGCATTTGTAGGAGTTAACTCGGACTGCCGAGCAGCGCCGCCAGATGATAAAGAGGATGGAGCCCCTCGCCGAGGAAAACGAAAAACTCAAAGAGGCGGTGAACGCCTCAAAGAGAAACATCCGGAGGGCCCGGCGCGAACGAGACCTTGCAGAGTCCAATGCGTGGGACCTAGAATACCAGAGGGAGGTCTTGTCCGAGCAGCTGGCGGCTACATCCCAGCAGCTGCGGAGCCAGTCCGAGCAGCTGGCCGCTGTCTCCGAACAACTGAGGGGTGCCTCTGAGCAGTTGGAGCAGAAATCCAAACAGCTCAGAATTGTGTCCGAGCAGAAAATAGGTACGGTATGTCAGCAAATGTACTTTGTATTGCTGACCAGCCATATCTTTGGTAGTAACTGTTGCGCTTGTGGAACAAGATGCAGAGCTTGGCCAACTGCGCCAGGCCATCGAACAAGTTCGACAGGAGAAAGCGAAGGAGTCCGAGCGAGCAGACAACCTAGCCGAGGAGCTGAAAAGTGAATACCTCCTGGTCCGAATTACTATTGAAGTAGCTTCCATGTATGATGGAACATTGTAATGCTTGCAGGCTATCGTCATAAAGCCAAGGCACAGTTTGATGTGCTGGTGCAGGAGGCCAAGACCCAAAGAGATAACTTCGACGCTGTAGTCGCCACAATTAAACCGGTGTTGGACTGCGTCAACCTGGAACCAGCTACCTAGCCTGACGGCAGGCGGCAACGTTTGGACACCATCATCCAGAGGTGCAAGGCGGCGTGGGAGAACTTCAAGAGCTTCAACCACGATGCCATCGTGTCCGTCGCTACTCATGTCCTCGTGGTGGTTCGATCCCATTACCCAACCCTCGACCTTCAGTCGATAGGGGGTGGGTTCACCAAAGGGCTGAGCGATGCAGAGACCCAGCAACTGGAGGATGAGGTGGAGGACGCAGCGAAGAATCCGGCCGGCGATATAGACCTGTTTGGTGAGACAGACGGTGAAGGCGGAGCTTAGTGATCTGCTCGGAGATTATTATCTGTAATATCTTGACAGTGTAGTTAAAATGCGCGGAAGCGCAAAAAAACAATTATGTATGTGATATATGTTACAAGGTGCATGTGTATGTAGTTTGCTTGTATTTTCGGTGAAAAGATCTTCGCAGTTTTGACCATGACGTATTTATAGGAAGTATAAGTAGAGTCTGAGTAGTTAGTTCACCACTGACCCCTATCGCCTCAGCTAGCCCATAGTCCATGACATCGAGCGTGGAGCCCATGCATGTGTAGGAGGAACAGGCGTGACCAAGGAACCGCAGCCGACCACCCATAACACAAAGCGCGGAGCCCGTAGCACATGTAGGGAGAGATTAGAGACTGGGTCTTCTCCAAAGAGAATAGAGCGGGACGTGTTCTGCTCGGCGGTTATCGAAATAACTTGGAGATGTAGGTAGTATAAGCAGCGTCCGAGCAGTTAGTTCTGTGCTGAGCTCTCGGCCTTGGCTAGCCCATAGTCCATAACGTCGAGCGGAGCCCGTGGACGTGTAGGAGGAATAGACGTGACCAAGGAACCATAGCCGACCACCCATGATGCAGAGCGCGGAGCCCATGGCACGTGTAGGGAGAGATCGGGGATTGGGTTGTCTCCTAAGAGAACAGAACAGAACGTACGCTGCTCGCTAATCGGTGAAACAACTTGGAGATTTGGAGTAAAGTGTTCGGCATTTTTGGAGAGAACGTGTGGCGAAATACGTTGGCAAGTTGGAGGAAATGTATTCGGCGCTTTGGAGAAAACGTGTTCGGCGATTTGGAGAAAGCGTGCTCGGCGATTTTGGCGAAAACTTTTTCGGCGATTTTTGGCGATAATGCGTCGGCGTTTTGGAGAAATCGTTCGGCGATTTTGGAGAAAACGGTTCGGCGATAACATTGGAGATTTGGAGAAACGTGGTCGGTGCGGTTATGGAGATTTTGTATTGGAGTTCGTTATGAAGTAGCATAGAGCTCGGCGACTGTAAGTAGGTGTTAAACCACAATGGAGACAAGTTATGGAGACCAAAACTTTATTCAACATAAAAGTGGAAAGTACATATCTGGAGCGTTTCAAGGATAGAAACGTATAAGGTGCTCGATGTGCCATGAGTTGGGAACATCAAACCCGTCTAAGTCGCATAAGCGATAAGACCCTGGCCGGGTGACCACTTTGACGACGTAAGGCCCTTCCCAAGGGGAGGAGAGCTTGTGCATCCCTTTGGTTTTTTGTTTTCTACGGAGAATGAGGTCACCGACAGCAAATGAATGACCTTTGACGTTGTGGTTGTAGTACCTCCGCAAGCCTTCTAGATACTTGGTTGTGCGGACACAGGTGATTAGGTGTTCTTCCTCGGCCCTATCGACGTCCTCTGTCCAAATAGCTGTGGCTTGCTCTTCATCAAAATTTTCCACCCTAGGTGCTCGGAAGGCAATATCCGCTGGTAGGATGGCTTCTGAGCCATAGACCAAGAAGTATGGAGAAACACCGGGGCTGCGACTAGCTTGAGTACGCAGTCCCCAGACCACAGCTGGTAGCTCTTTGAGCCATCTGCCTAGATGCTTTTCTTCTTTCTGATATAACCTTTTTTGAGAGCATCAAGAATCATGCCGTTCGCCCGTTCGACCTGGCCATTGGCTCTAGGATGGGCAACGGAGACATATTTGACGGAGATGCATCGGTCTTCGTAGAAGTCCCAAAAGTGATGGCCCGTAAATGTAGTTCCAAGGTCGGTGATGATGCTATTCGGGAGACCAACTCTGTGGATGATGTCTTCGAAGAGCTCGACTACTTTCTTTGCAGTGGCCGAGACGAGCGGTTTATACTCAATCCACTTGGAGAACTTGTCATTGGCGACATACACATACCGGAAACCACTTGACACTAGCTTGAAAGGCCCAATCATATCCAGTCCCCAGCATGCGAAGGGCCAGGAAGCTAGGATGGTTTGCAGCTCTTGTGCCGGCACGTGTATTTGCTTGGTGAAAAATTGGCATCCTTCACAACGTCGGACGAGGTCTTCTGCGTCGGAGATGGCTGTGGGCCAATAGAAACTAACTCGAAAAGCCTTGCCGACCAGTGTTCTCGAGGCAGCGTGGTTGCCGCAGGAACCAGAGTGAATTTTGAGAACTAGCTTCACTCCCTCTTTTTGGGTGATGCATTTCTACAGTATCCTTCCTTGGCACTTTTCCTCATCAAGTTGCCGTCCACCAGCACGTAATGCTTGCTTCGATGAATTAGGCGTTTGGTTTCAGTCTTGTCGGTGGGTACCTCGGTGTTGGTGAGGTACTTGATGAATTGCTCCCTCCAATCGGCGACCGACGAAGGTACTGTAAGTACCAGCTGCTCGGCGGGGGGAATTTCCTGAACTTCTTTTTCTTCCTTGATAGATGGCGCCAGGAGGTCTTGAATGACAACCCCCGGTGGAATCACGGCGCAAGAAGAGGCTAACTTGGATAGGTGATCAGTGAGCTGATTTTGATCGCGTACCACGTGATGATACTCGATACCATAGAACTTCCCTTCAAACTTCCTGATTTCGGCACAATATGCATCCATCTTTTCACTGGAGCAGGACCAGTCTTTGTTGAGTTGGATGATGACCAGTGCAGAATCCCCGTACACCATGAGGCATTTGACGCTGAGCTCGATGGCTATACGGAGTCCGTGGAGACATGCTTCATATTCGGCGGCGTTGTTGGAGGCCGGAAAGTGTATCCGGAGAACATATCGGAGCTTATCCTTGGTCGGCGTAATGAACAGAATGCCCACACCAGCACCGTTGAAGTTAAGGGTGCCATCGAAGTACATCAACCAGTGCTTGGGGCAAGTGGCAGCGATGGACTCTTGGATCTCGGTCCACTCAGCGATAAAATCAGCCAGCACTTGTGACTTGATGGTAGGTCTGCTTCTGAATTCGATGGAGTAAGTGCCGAGCTCAACAACCCACTTGATGATGCGGCCGTTGGCCTCTTTGTTGCGGAGAATGTCCCCCAGAGGGAACTCGGTGACCACGGTGATCTTGTAGTACTCGAAGTAGTGTCGGAGCTTGTGCAACGTAATCAAAATTGCGTATAACAGCTTTTGTACCTGAGGATAATGAGTTTTGGGCTCATTAAGTACCTCGCTGATGAAGTATACCAGACATTGCACCTTGTAGGCATGCCCGGCTTCCTCGCGTTCGACGACAATAGCTGTGCTGATGACGCGAGAAGTGGCGGCGATGTAAATCAGCAGAGTTTCATCTGGTCGTGGCGCCGTCATGATAGGAGGCTTTGTTAGGAACAACTTGAGCTGCTCGAAAGTTGTGTCTACCTCCTTCGACCAGGAGAAGCGCTCGAAGGCCTTGAGGAGCTTGAAGAAAGGTAGCCCTTTTTCGCCGAGGCGTGATATGAAGCGGCTTAAGGTAGCCATGTAGCCTGTAAGCTTCTGTATATCCTTGACGCATGTCGGCCATTTCATGTTGGTGATGGCAGAGACCTTATCAGGGTTAGGTTCGATGCCTCGAGCACTGACAATGTAGCCTAGCGGTATACCAGATGGAACTCCAAAGATGCACTTTGAAGGGTTCAACTTCCATCAGTACTTGTTCAGGTTGGTGAAAGTTTCCTCGAGGTCGGCGATAAGATTGTTGGTGGCCTTGGTCTTGACGACCACATCATCGATGTAGGCTTCGACGTTGCAGCTGATTTGTTGGTCGAGGCACATCTGGATGGCCCTTTGATAGGTTGCTCCGGCATTCTTGAGTCCGAAGGACATAGTTGTGTAGTAGTATGCTCCGAAAGGCGTGATGAACGATGTCTTGATCTGGTCTTCTTCCTTGAGGGAAATCTGGTGATAGCCGGAGTAACAATCAAGGAAGGAGAGCAGTTCACAGCCGGCGGTGGAGTCTACAACCTCGTCTATCCGAGGCAGGCCAAAGGGGTCTTTAGGGCAGTGTTTGTTAAGATCTGTATAATCAACACACATTCTCTATTCTTTATTCTTTTTTCAAACGAGAACAGGGTTTGCTAACCAATCTAGATGATACACTTCTTTTATGAATCCAGCAGCTAAGAGTTGTTTTATTTCTACCCTAATAGCCTCCTTCTTGTCTGGCGCGAATCGGCGGAGTTTCTGCTTGATTGGTTTGGCGGTCGGTAAGACATTTAAGGAGTGCTCGATCTTCTCCCGTGGTACCCCCGACATGTCTGCAGGTTTCCAAGCAAACACATCGGCATTGACATGTAGGAAGGAGATGAGCGCGGTTTCCTATTTGGGGTCAAGGTGAGCCCCAATCTTCATGGTCTTGGAGGGGTCATCGAGGCCGAGGCCGACCTCCTTTATTTCCTTGGACTTGGCGGAGGCACGGGGAGGCTCCAGCTCTGGGATCTCCATGTCATTGGCGGGCAATGTCTTGGCTTCAGTGACCACACTGGCCATCTGGATGGAGAGGTCAGTGGCTTCAGCGAGGGCGAGACTCTCTGTCTCGTAGGCGTAGGCGATGGAGAGGTTGGCCCGTAGGGCCAGAACTCCTGTAGGCGATGGCATCTTCAACACCAGATACACGTAGTGCGGTACGGCCATGAACTTGGCCAAAGCTGGCCGACCAAGTATGGCATGGTAGGCGGTGTTGAAGTCGGCGACGTAGAAATTGATGTGTTCGACGTGGTAGTTGCTTGCCATGCCGAACTGTACTGGTAGGGTAATCTCTCCAAACGGTTTGGAGGCCCTACCAGGTACAACACCCCAAAAGGAGGAGTCGGAGGGTGTGAGATCTGACAAACTGAGGCCCAGCTCCTTTAGGGCTCCGACAAAAAGGAGATTTAGAGCGCTCCCACCGTCGACGAGTACTTTTCGGAAGAGCACCTTCTAGACGGTTACATCGAGGACGAGGGGGAAACACCCTATGTAGGGAATATCCACCCACTGGTCGGCCCTGCTAAAGGTGATGGGGACCTCGTGCCATGGGCGATAGCTGGGGTTGGCGATGGCGTCTTCCGTAGTGACGGAGAGCACCCACCGTGCGGCGAGCTTCCATTCTCTTCTGCTCTCAGTGGAGGCGAGGTCCCCAAAGATGGTGGCGACCACCTTGTCGTGGTCCTGGAAGGCATTGTTGTTGCCCCCAGGTGGTCGGCGACCTCTAGCTCCATCATTGGCATCATCGTCCAGCTTCTTGTCCTGGAACTCCTTAGCCAAACCGAGGTAGTTCTTCATCTTGTGTTTGGCGTTGTTCTGAAGAGGGCACGGGCCATCGAGGATCTTTTGGTACTGTTCGTTGTAGTTGCGCTTGGCGCGAGGTTGACTGACGGCGGTGATGATGTGGTCTGGCCGGCGGCGGTGATTGTGGCCAGATTTGGGTCCTTCTGGCCAATCACGACCACTATCATGATGATAACTGCGGTCGTCGAAACGGCGGTCATTGTGGCGTCAGTCACCGGGCGATCGTCGTAATGGCGAGGTGGGCGATGAGTGCCCGCATCCTCGTTGAAGCGCACCTCGGCTTCCTCGGTGTCGGCGTACTGGTTGGCAGTAGTGATCATCTCGCCGATGCCAGTGGGCGGCTTACGGTTGAATTTGGAGCAAAGCTCGTGATGGTGGAGTCCTCGAATGAAGGCAGTGATGACCTCAACTTCCATGATTTTGGGAATAGAGTTCCTCATCTCGGAAAAGCATCAAATGTAGCTGCGGAGGAGCTCGGACGGCTTCTGGTCGATGCGGTTGAGATCATGCTTGGTGCCTGGTCGAGTACACGTGGCCATATAGTTGTCGGTGAACACTTTCTTCAGCTCTTCCTAGGATCCGATGTAGTCCAGGGCAAGGCTGGTAAACCAGCTCATGGCGGGTGGCGTGAGCATGACGGGAGATAATTCACCATGACACTGGTGTCTCCTCCGGTGGCGTGGACAGCAGTGGCGTAAGCCTGTAGCCAATGTGTCGGGTTCATCCTTCCTTCGTAGGGCTCGACCCCAGTGATCCTGAAACCACGGGGCCACCGAAGTGTTTGGAGCGCCCTTGTGAAAGCTGGGGGCCCTCAGGGTTGTCGACGCCATCGTCTATAGCGTTGCCATCAGCGATTGGCTCGAGGGCTGAGTCCGGGTTGCCGTACTCCTGCTCGTACTTTTGGCGGCGACGTACTTCATCTTCATGGCGACCGAAGCGACGTTGCTCGATACGCCGTCATGCATCTCGGAGGTTGCTGAGGTGCACTCGAGCGTCCTGTTCGACCTCCTGGTTGTGTTGGCGATGGTGTTTGGCGCAATGGCCCCGGCTCCCCCTGGAGAGGCAGCGACTGGTTGGCGAAACGGCTTTGACTGGGGCGGCGATTAGATCTCAGCGTAGCTAATCGACGAATCATGCTCGTAGAGCACGAAGGTCTCTGATCCTCATGAATCTCATTGACCTGATAGTGTGTCGCTTTAAGCATGGCGGCGACCTTGGCGAGCTCGAGCATCTGTGGGAGGCGAGCGAGCTCATTGGCGGCCACTACCAGATTGGCGCTCGGAGTCTTGAAGACGTCGTGGCCGTCAACGCGGAGAAATTCTTCATCGAGGTCACGGTGGAGCGAGAGCGGCCTTCCCTGTGAATCGAGCCGATTATAACGAGCAGCCTCGGCCCTCGCGATGGCTGCCTCATTTTCTTGGCGCTGGGCGCGGCTGATGTTCTAGTTCTCACAAGCGACACGCTCCTCCCCGGTTTTGCCGTTCGAGGAGGGCTGTCGATGCTGATGTTGAAGATCGTGCCACCCCGGAAGGGTGGGAGAAGGAGTTGCTCGGTGAAGGTTTCGGCGAGGGTCTCCATAGAGCCCTAAGACTTGGAGCCCAGATTTTCCTCTGGGATGGTCTGGAGGGACGCTCTGGGGCACCGGCCTATATGTAGCATGTTGACGGCTGGAGGAAACTGGATGGCGATCTGGTCGGCGAGTGGGTGGGCGCATCCCACCTGGTCGATGAATTTGCCCCTCAGAGCATCTTGGTAAGTGGCGGCGACGTTGGTGAGCCCAAAGGGCAGAGCTGCAACTCCTAGAGTTTTCTGAGCAGCCTCCGATAGATTTGGATCGGAGGGTGGTCAGCGCTGAACCAAAGTGTCCAAAGCCGATTCGGCGATGGAGAGACAATCGGCGAGCTTCAGACCGACCCGATCGATGAATTCGATCAGATCATCGTTGTTGATCTGCTTCCTCTGGTAGCGAGGAAGCGGGCGGTGAGTTGTTGATGAAGGAGACCTCAGAAGTGGTTCCGAGATCAGATCTGCAGTCGCAGGTGCGGGGATGATCGGAGTAGAATCGATCTGCACCGGCTCAAGGAACTCTCTGACTCCGTCAGCATTGATGATCCACGAGATCAATCCTACCGTGAAGATCTTGCCGGGCTACGGGAGGGATGAAGAGCCTGCGGAAAAAGGCATCTTGTTTGACAAGGAAACAGCATGCAAAGCCCCTACCTAGCGCGCCAACTGTCGACAGAATATCATCGGCAGTCCTCCGAGGGGTATCCCACGAAGGTAGATTGATCGGCAAAGGAGCGTGAGATCAAGAACAAGAAGGCAACAGAGACACACAAGTTAGACAGGTTCAGACCGTTAGTATGACGTAATACCCTACTCCTGTGGTCTGTTGGTTTGTATTAGCTATCATATGATATTGCATGAGTTTGGAGGGGGTCCCTGCCTTATATAGTTCGGGGAGCAGGGTTACAAGTCGGTTAGATCTAAGAGATAACCAGAAAGTAATAACTGATTATAGGAATCTTGGGATCATACATATCCTAACAGATCTCGTAGTATCTTCAGGATATCTTCTAGATGTCTTGCGGGAGCCGCCGAGCAGAGTCGTGCCCCGCAAGGCGTCGTCCTGTGGGCTAGGCCACCCCTGGGGGCGCAGCCCATGTGGCCTACCGTGGGTATCCAGGGTCGTTCCCCCCACAATTCGGTATTACCCCGCTATCAGCGCTACATCAGCCGACTCGATCTGTTGATGGCATGTTAGATCGGACATTGTTGGTTAATAGCTCTATCTATTAAGAAGTGCATGGCGTCAACCACCCGCTATGTCTCCATCAGCTATTTAGTCAATGGCCTGAGCTTCCACGCGTATAATATGCCCTCACGATTCTATTGCGATATAAGTAGGTCTATCTACCGCTGGTCTCTGATCTAGGGTCCTACTGTTAATGTTGCATTAGACGACTCGACCTGTTGACGGTATAATAGATTGAGTCTAGTCGTTTGTAGATTTTTTTGTGTACAACGGATGAGTGATCGTATGCTATACGACAAGATCACTAGAATCGGTTGTTTTAGCCGATAGCCTGCTTTGTTGAGGATGTACTGGCTATTCATATGCTTTTACTTATTTTTGTCTTGGTTAAAAGCTAGTATGTCTCTCACATGTATGCTTACACGTCTACCCTTACATCTTTCGCATGTTTTCATGATCATCGGCTAAGTTAGATTCATGCAACTGAGTAAATAATAATTATCGATATGATTGTTTTGTTTACATTATATCATGAACATACTAGATATCGATTCTCTAGTCGATAGCCTTATCGTGCTGGCCACTTGGCCGTATATTTGGAACTATCTGGACAAACACCGGCATATTCCATCTTAAATTACTGATCATTTTCTCTCCTTATCAATTGCAGGGTCAAATTGACTGGCACGCCCTCGGTCACGACCATCCGGTCCGGCACCCTTTCTAAGTCCGAAGAGAGCTCAGGATCTGCTCCGCGCGGTTTCTCTCGGCTTGCTGCATGTGCCGACGGCTACCTACCGCTTTTCGCCATTGACACAAGATACCTCTACAGGGGTCCTCCCCCAAGCTAGCTCAAGGCCTATGGTCCGAGATGGCTCGGTGATGGCTCCGAGGTACATTATTTATTTTAAATTTTTATTTTGTTTAACTCATCCATGTCTATACTCAATAGCTTTTGGTACAGTGATCAAACTAGTTTTTAATTTGATCAAGGTAGGCTATACAACCTAAGCACCATGCTTAATTTCAAAAGCCTATGAAAGTATGATCGCTAGAAATCATACCTCGAACCATAACATGCTTGCATAGATCATGAAAGGATAAACAAGATTTATTCAAGTGTAGATATATGAAAGGTGAACTAATTGTTTTTATTTTAGCATAATTTAAAGCATAGTCTATAGTTTTATTATCTAATATTTCTAAGCTAAGTAACTATTTATTAAATCATGAATATAAAGGATAACTACTGATTTACCTTCGGCAAGGGCTCACTGTTTTAAGTCCATTGAGCAAGACTCTTGTTGGTATTTCTTAACACATACAGAAAATAATCCGCAAGCGCACGGAATTACCGTTGTAGCATTTCACCTAGAAGTATTTAGGATATCGTATTTCTAGGAACGGATGTGTAAAAGTCTCTTAGCTAGTTTGCCTAGGGTAACAAGAAGAAAGATAGCTCGGGTAGCGAGGTTTTCTAGGGATAGAGATCCTAAACTAAGATAGCTTTGCCACTATATACTTACTTCAAGCACCGGATAACACTTGGTCTACCAAGCATTGCCGACATACAGCTCTACATCGTACCCGAACATGGGGGATTACAAGGGACAGACAGGGCTATCACCATCTACCACCTACCCCTCAACCATGGGCTATGAGGCAAACGAAGGTAGCCTCAAGCCTAGACACCATGTCTACACTATCGACTACTACTCTAGCGTGTACAGGGTTATCCGTCTTTATCAGGGCTCTCTACTAGAGTATCCGCTACGAGAACGGATGACAAACCCACAAGTAAATAGTAAACAAGACTAACTTAAAGTAGGACTCACCACCAAAGATAAACACGAACCTTTGCACTCCAAGTAGTACCAGGTCCGTCGAGGTACAAGTGAAGAGGGAGCCGACATTCCCGGTATTCCTTCTGCTACAAATGGAGGTAGCCGACAATTCAAGTACTTCTCCATCTCTTTCTCTTTCTCACTCCCTAAACTAGACTAGCTAGAGAGCTAAGATATGAATGGAGCTCTTCTCTCTTCTTGCTACATTATGTCTCCTTTGTGTTGTATTTTCCCAAGTTTTCATGTTGTGGAGAGAGCTCCACCCCTTCTTATATAGTGGCTCATGGTCGGTTTGGCGCCAATAAATTTGGAAACCTACGCAAACCCACCAAGCATGCCGCCATGCAACCTCCTACGAAGGATGGGCCCAAGAGGAGCCAACGGCGGTGTGGCCGCACCTAGGCTGGGCTGGATCAAGCCCATCTTTGGTGGGTGAACCTCTATGATCGTCTGGACTTGGCCCATGATGGTATTCTATGAAAGATAAGGTGATTTAATTTGGGTTTGGGCCTTACTCCCACTTGTTCTGGGCCCTGATTTGCTTGGTTGTGGGCCTCTTTCCCCTTTGGCTCATGTCGGGTATTTATATTGTTGTATTTCTTGTATACTTTAGGTATATTTCTTGTGTTATTCCGACATGTCCTCCTGCAAAAGATCAAACACCAAAACTTGTGGAAAGTGTTAGTTTCAAGGCCCTATTTCTAGGTTTAGTGCTTGTATGCTATGATTTTATGTGATAGTTGGTAGTTGAAAATGTGAGTTAAGGACCGCCAACAACTCTTCTCCCTTCACTTTTTGCTTGAGGATGGTACATCCGTGCCTGGAGGAGTAGACGTAGATGATTGCACCTTCTTTGGTCTCCACACCATTTTGTTTGATTTGGGCGGTGTGGAGGTGGACTTCGGAGCTTCATCTTTTTGTTTCCACGCCTTTTTGTCCTTTTTGGGTGGTGTGGGAACAACCTTTGGAGTTTCTTATTTTTGCTTTGGGTTGTTCTTTTTCTGCTCCGGCCTCTTTTTATTTTCTTTGTTTTTCTTGACAAGGCTATCCACCAGTTGAGGTTGTATCTCAACCTCTTTTAAGCCTTGTGGATTCGGCCTGTACTTGATTCTGATCATGGAGCATTGCTCCTGTCGGGGCCAAAAGTCGAACTTTTCTTCTTTGCCGTTGATATTGAAGCGGATTTCTCTGGCTCCAACATCAATTTGTGCTCCCACGGTGCTGACGAAGGGTCGCCCAAGGATGAGGGACAATTCCTTCATGGTTTCCATGTCCAGCACCATGAAATCGACTAGGACAAAGTAACCCCAGATTTTCACTAGGATATCTTCGTCAATCCCTGCCGTGTAGCGAACTGTTGAGTCTGCTAGCTGAAGCATCATTGGCGTAGGCGCTAAGTGTGTGAAGTTCAACTTGTCAAACATGACTTTGGGCATTACGCTGACGCTAGCCCCTAAGTCGCACAAGGCATGATCAAATTGCTGGGTGCCAATGGAGCATGTGATGGTGGGGCACCCAGGATCTTTTTTCTTTTTAGGTAGACGGTTGAGTATAGCAGCGCTACACTCTTCTATCAGCTTTACGACCTCCGTGGATGGCAAAGGTCGTTTGTTATTGATGATGTCTTTGATGTACCTTGCGTAGGAAGGTACATGTAAGATGTCCATTAATAGGACACTCACATGTATCTTCTCTATCATTTCCACAAAATGAGCGAATTGCTCATCCACAGCCTGCTTCCTCTTCCTTGTGCGAAATGGTAAGCAGCTTGTATCGACAAAGTCTTGCAGTGCCATTTCATCATCCTCTTGATCTTTTTGTGTTTTCGTTGATGGTGAAGGTCCTTCCTCTTGTTCACCTTGTGCTTTTCCTGCTTTATTGTTAGGATTTGGTGGATCACGAGTGGACTTACCACCCCTCGTGGTCACCGCATTAACTTTTTCAAAGGAATTCTCGGGTTGCCCTGGGATCTTCCCTTCATTATTAACGGGAATAGCAGCAGCAATCTGAGCTAACTTTGTTTCTATCATCTTGTTAAAGCTCAACTGATTTTTGATAGAGGAAGATAAACCTTCTATCTTGGTATTTATGTTTTCAAGCATTTTATCATTATATGTAAGCTTTTTGGTTAAACTTTCATTTAATTTAGCTTGACCTAAAACTAGGTCTTTCAAGGAAGGTTGATTTGAATTGAAATTCAAATTGTAATTATTATTATCTCCTTTTGGGCAGGACTGATTATTCCACCCGTTATTGTTACCTTGTCAGAACCCATTGTTGATGTAGGCTGCGTCTTCATGGGTCTTGGGGCAGACATTCCCCGAGTGTCCGACCTCTCCACAGACTTCGCAAGTCATTTGCGAGTCCATGGCCTTGACGGTGCCCTTCATTGCTTCCTTGACGGTGGCACGCTCGTGAACTCTTTTCAATAATAGATCCATTCACTACAAGGTTTTACCCCTGATGCAACGACCTAAAAGCGTTGCAATATACCAAAAATGGTTGCGAAAGACAAAATTGCAACAAAAAATTTTCGTTGGCAGGCGTTGCCATAGTAACCATGGGGAAAGGTTTGCCCAATGACTCTCTTTGGTGTTGGAATAGATTTTCCCCTATTGCAACACCAGAAATACCTATTGCCACGAACCCAAAGTGTGGCAATAGGTGCACTAGCAACGATATTTGGTGTTGTAATAGACCTTATTGCCACGCATCAATAGCATTGCAATAGATGGACCCTCTATTGCCACGCTATCTCGGTGGTTGCTATAGGTGGAACCGTCTATTGCCACGATAAATATTTGGTTGCTAGAGGTAGCCTCTCTATTGCAACGATCAATACTGGTTGCTATAGGTGGAACCATCTATTGCCACGATAAATATTTGGTTGCTAGAGGTAGCCTCTCTATTGCAACACTAAACATTGTGGTTACTATAGGTGCATCCGTCTATTGCCACGGTAAATGTTTGGTTGCTAGAGGTTGCCTCTCTATTGCAACGATCAATACTGGTTGCTATTGTTGGACCCTCTATTGCCACGCTAACTATTGTGTTGCTATAGTTTGGAGACTCTATTGCAACGCCCACTATTCCGTTGGTATGATGTTTTTTTGCAACACCATTTGTTTGTTGCTATATCATATATTGCAACGCCAAATTATTTTGTCGATAGTCCATATTGCAACGCTTTGTTTGCTTCAAACAATAATTGCATGCCGAACAATATATGATGAAAGAAGCATTTAGACATCCATTAATCCAAAATATGCTTTGTTCGTACAACTCATTAATGAAACCACATCCAATGTCAAACTTAGTTGATAACACACGTACAACAACTGAAACACATAAGGTATCTGACGCACAGTAGCTACTTTGAACAGTTCAAAATGTAATAAGCTAGGTGTAGCACTGTAGCAAAGGTTGGCTTGACATTGACCATCCATCAGTTGTGCGCTCCACTCAAACTCTATCTTGCTCCTGAAACAATCATTAACATTGGTATATTCAACAAACAGAACCTTAGTATTCAGCTAAGTATCATTTTACTCTACAGTAACATGAACTAGCCAACTAAATCTGATAGTATAATGGCCATGCTAACGCAATGGATTTATCTTGGAGACGCACATAAAAACAACCAATATTTATTCATATTATATTTAATTAATTCCCAAATATAAAGAAATCTCTACTAATTGAGGACGTCTCACCTTCTGGCAGGACATTTGCATTGTTTGCCTTCTTAGGTTTATTATATTAAGGGATTGCCATAACCTCCTCGTCAACAAGCTTAATGTCTTCGTCTTTTTCTACATCAATTCTTTTTGGGACCTTGTCTTGGATCTGCACTTCATCTTCATCCATAATACTGATCTCTATTGTGCTCTATAGCCCCATTAAGCTACATCTAAAAACTGGCTCAGTTAACAATATCATTGGTGTTCATCCACGCCACTTTTTTCTTTGTCAATAAACCATAACTATATAAAACATGATATACATGTGTGCAAGATGTACTACAAAATAACCAGGCTTTGCTGCGGTGCATGGGTATATATGGAAGGAAAAAATGCATTCAAAAGTTAGATTAGCACATTAGGAAGTGGAAATTTTGTAGTAAGCAATAGGTACGTGCAAAGTAATTTACGGGAGGAAGATGTTAGAGGTCAAATAAAATTCAAAGGATGGTTTGTATAGGCCAAAACAATCAGGCCGATAGCAATTGCAGAGGTCAGAAGCACAACTGTTCATCGTAGAAGGCAAATACAAAATACACATACTACACATATATACATTTGGTCTATTCCTGGCACCACATTTTGTTGTAGGAAGCAAAGGCACGGAGCTAACTGGAGCAGTTTTTTCGCGAAGGACCATCACGAACAGAACCATGGTTTGGCATCTACAAACATATAGGAAAAGGAATGTAAGAAATGGACACAGTTCGGCTTTTTAATTTGAGGCATATAGTAAAAGCCCGTTAGCATAGTTTCATAAATATCAGTTAATGGTACCATGCATTTTTTTATGCAATCCTACTTCTGACTAAGTGAGCGGTATAATATGTATTGAGTGAAAATTGAAAACAAAATAAGACTTTTGAATGACGTTGGCTTTGAATGACTAAGACAATTCTTGACCTTTTTTGCGCATGCAAGTGGCGACAGCTAGATTTGTTAAATATCTTGCTGGTACAGACTATGGTGAGCTTATTTATATTTCCCTGTTGTGTTTTAGTGGTTGTACACTGAAAAGGGGAATGTCAAACCTAGCACTGATTTCTCTATTTATAGCATGGAGATGCTATTTTGCTGCATATATGTCTCAATTTCAGAGGAAGCCAATGCATTTAGAAAAATATATGTCCAAAACGGTACGCACATCATCATACCTGCTTGGTACCAATGGATGTCATGGAACAATGAGAAGGGATATGACACTCCATAGTGACCTCTGCAAATGGCAGATGGAACCTAATAGGTTTTCTGTTCGGTGATGCAATGCAGTTAACCTGCAAGAACATCGTTATCTAAACGTAGCTATAGAATCGGGATGTAGGCATAGAGTTTTCTGGAGTTATATGGAGGGCATAATTGAACTCATGGAATTATTCTAGCAAGTACATATCCCCAACTTCAAAAAAATCCAGAAGACATGTAATATTGTAAATACCTTAACTGATATCAGCAGAATGGAGATCAATGTACCTGTAGCTTATTAGGCAAATGAGGCAAACCTACAAAATAGAAGACAAATGAAAAATTTGAAGACAATTGAAAAAATTAATTGAACTGGAACTTGCACCAAAATGTGTTGCTCTATATATTTTAGTAGAACTGAAGGGCTAAGCTAATTGCTATTACTGAGCAATCAAAGAAACTGTGTGATCCCTAGTTATCTGTTTACAACATGGCAATCTTCATGATGAACGGATTTTGTTATTGAACGGTAAAAATAACATTTCAAAACTGCAGAAACGCATATTATTTTACATCCTAAATACAAACTTTGTTGTTGAAGAAGAGCTATGTCAAGCTCAGTGTGTCGAAGTCCATAGTAATGACTCAGGCAATCAAGATGGTCTGTTTTGTATGTATAGAATTGAGCTCAATAGTTACCAGTCATCGTCTTGGTCTCTTGGATGATGTGGTCCTGGTAATCTTGTAGAAGCAAATAGATTATGAGGCCCTACTGAAAATATCATACAAACAGGTAAGGTCTTTCATATGTAGTGATACAATATTATATGACAATAGCAACCATAGAAATTAGAACATGTAAATCAATGAAATTAATAAGCATATAAATATGAAGTGTAAGGAACAAATTTTAATGGTAACTATGGTAATAGGTGAGCAAAATTTTTGTGCTGAAATTGGATGGCTCCATAAATAGGGACATGCATATACGCAATCTGAAATTTGACATAAGCATAACCCAATGGAAGGCTGAAAATGTTGGAAACAACAGCATACATTTATCATGAGCATATCTATCAAGGGACCAAACCTTGGAGGGGTTGATCTGCATCCAGTTGTGTCAGCTGTAGAACAACTGGACCTGATAACAGATATATTTTAGCCATTGCTCTTTTCATCCCAACCTACAAAAGTTTATCATGAAAATTGGGTGCTGCTATGTATTTTGTCAGCATTAGAAGTTTAGAACTGTGCAAAAACAATGGTCACAGAAGAGGTATTCTTAGCGTATTGACATGGCACTCACAATCCAATCAATTAACTGGAAATCGAAGAGCTACTTCAGGATAGCCATAACACGCTTGTAAATCCAGTAATCAGATGAGAGACGAATAGAAATAGCCCAATAGCATAGGTTAGGGTTTCGGTGCTCTGGCTTCGTGCAGCAGTACGGCAAGGGAAGGGGTGGGCATACCTGGTGGGGCGCTCGTCGCCGAAGAAGGTCCCGTCGAGAGGGCCCGGGCAACCGGCGTGTGGTGGCGCGCTGCTCGGTGGCCGAGGCACCCAGCGGCCCTGCACGCGTCACCGGCGGCGAAGGCGAGCGTCCCGTGGGTGAGGTGCAGGCGTGGCGAGGTGGTTCAAGGAAGACGCAGGCGCGGCGCGTGATGGGGGGCCAATGACGACAGCGGCCGAGACAGCCGGCGGCCCTAGACGCGGCACCGGCGGTAGAGCCACGGTGCCAGAGCCGCTCGCCGTAGATCCGCCATGGCTGGACGCCCCATCATTCGCGGTGCATAAGATCCCCTCCACCGTCACCAGCTCCTCGCGCCTGCGCCCACCACTTGCTCCGTCGGTCACCAGTGCCATGTGCCGCAGCAGTGACTATGGCCAGAATCCAGATCCCGATCTGAAAAAGCACGTTAGGCGGAGGAGCGACGGTGCCGACTTGTGCCCGCGTGGAGGCGACGAGCAGGGAGGTGTGTGTGTCAAGCAGCGAGGGCCGAGGAGCAGTAGCGGCGGCGGCGTAGAGAAGAGAAAGGAGACAGGAAGATATCGGGCCCGTTCGCTTCTGCGAAAAAATAAGCAAAAACACTGCAGCGACTGGCGGTGTGAGAGAGAAATACTGTAGCGGCTGAAAGATACACTGTAGCAATGTGAGGAGAAACAGCCGGACCAGCCAGCCGAACGCCGCCATCAAGAGGGAGAGAGAGCGCTAGGCTTGGGCTAGGTCGAACCATCGAGTAACCTGCAAAACTCTGCTGGTAGATTGGCGCTCGTTTTAATTTTTTTCGGGTTAGAAGCGGGAGTTATCCCGTCTGTTTTTTTTTTCGACTCAAACAATTTATTTTTTTGCTATTATATATTGTTAAAAAATGTCAGCAACTAATAAAATATACTAAAATTTTAAAACATCAAATGGTTGAAGTTGATTTATACCTTAGCAGTTTGTGTGCTCTTCAAATATGTTTTATGATCGCAAGCACTTTTTTCTATTTTTAGCATGAAACTTTACCATACCCTTGATTCAATATTTGTTTGTGTAAATTATTCAATTTTCATTTGGTAACAATATGATCTTTTATAAATAAAGTGTATTTATGTCTATTTATTGGAATTATGTGAGTTGGACTACACGTGGTTCAAAACTAAAGTAATCCTAATGAAAGGCATAGATCTATTTAAATTCTAGATATTTATTTATATTATTTCCCAAAAAATAATTAATTTTACAATGAACAACCATATAAGATGAAGTGATATAAAATTTTTCAACTACAATGCTAGAATTAATAATCACTTAACACCTTAGTAGCAAGTAGATGTGTAATACTGCTTTGTTAAAATTATTTGAATTTTTTATGCAATAATTATATATCAAAATCATATTGTATATCACGATAGCTACAAAAATAGTAACATCTCTCACTTAATCATATTACATTTATTCTACGATAGTTCAATGAATAATTACAATAACAAGCAAACTTTGGGATAGTAAATGATTTCAATTGAAAACTTCAAATAGAATTTTAGGCCAATAAATGATTTAAATTGAATATTTTTTATTTTTCTCACGCCATGCTAAATTTGAATGTAAAAATATGAAAAACTTCAAATAGAATTTTGGAAAATAGTAAATAATTTCAAATGGTGAAGTCACCAACTATAAGTTTTTAGATCTCATCTAGATCTATAACTTTTATTTTGGTTATTTCTTCTTTCAAGATTGTGTGAACAATTCAAAAATTGAATTTCAAAATATAAGAACTTCAAATAAAATTTTGGAATAACAAATGATTTCAAATGGAAAAGTTGTCAACAAAAAAGTTGTGCAACTCATCGAGATGTATAACTTTTATTTTGGTCATTCCTTCATATCAATTTTTTTTATAATTCAAATTTTAAATTTCAAAATTTGAGAGCTTCGAACAGAATTTTGGGATACTAAATGATTTCAAATGAAAAGGTCATCAACAACAAAGTTGTAGAAATCATCGAGATCTACAACTTTTGTTTTGGTCATTTTTTCATCCAACCTTGTTTGAACAATTCAAAATGTATGTCTTGATTGCTCAAGTCATGGTTCCTATAACAAATAATATAAAACGCAAGACCTTTCACAAATATGCAAGTGGTTTAATAGTAGTGGAGGTGTTGTTATTCTCTTAGGAGTGAGATGCAGGTTCAAATCTTGGTTGTCACTCTATTTTTATTTTTCTTGTCATTTTTTCCACGCCATGCAAAATTTGAATTTCAAAATATAAAAACTTCAAATAGTATCTTGGGACACTAAATGATTTCAAATTGATTTTTCTTGTCATTTTTTCCATACCATGCTACATTTGCATTTTAAAATTTAAAACTTTAAATAGAATTTTGGGATAATAAATGATTTAAAATAGAAAAGCCATCGAGGTCTATAACTTTTATTTTAGTCATTTCTCTATTTGACTTTGTTTGAACAATTCAAAATTTAAATTTCAAAATATGAGAACTTCAAACAAAATTTTGGGACATTAAATGATTTTAAATGAAAAAGTTGTCAACAACATAGTTGGAGAACTCATCGAGATCTAGAACTTTTGTTTTTGTCATTTCTCCATCTAACGAGTAGGGCAATGATCAAGGTGGAAGGACGGAGTGTAACACCTCGGGTGTTTAAAATACTAAAACCTGACATGTCATCATATGCATTGCAAAACATTTGGCATTTGGTGAAAACTTTGAGATGCATACACTAAAAACAAGTTTATATTCATGTGGTATGTGTTGAATTATATTGTTTGACTTAAATTCAAAGTTTTTTTGGATTTTTGAATTTTTCGAGAAAACCCCGCTTTTCAGTATTTAAATCCTATCCTGAAAATCCATTTCAAAATCTAAGCATAATTTGGGGTTGATCCCAAAAGCAAAAGTGTAGAGCTTGGCAAGTTATACAAAGTTTGTTTTTGGAGTTTTTCAAGTTGTTTAGAAAAATTTTGAGTAATTCAAAAAGGCGTAATTCGTTAAATTTCCCTATTCAAATTCAAAAGTTCATTTCAAAATCTAGACCGAATTAGGAGATGGTTATAGAAGCAAAGTTGTAGAACTTTTGATTTTGAACAACTTTTGTTTTTGGAGATTTTTGAGTTGTTATGAAAATTTGAGAGTAATTTGTGAATTTTGGCGAATGGCAAACTTGTAATTACTGTGAACAGTGTCCACCGTCGAGACTACACCGCCGACGACCTTCTTCGGGCGTTCCAGGCGCGTCGTGGCCGTCCTTGGCGTCGCGCTGGCACAGAAACGGCTCCGTCGTGGCTTCCTTGAGCTTCTGAGTCGCGTTATAAGAACCGAGACGCCGTCGTCGTCGTTTTTCTTCCTCCTCTGCTTTTCCCGTCGCCACCACCGCAGCTCCGTCGAGCTCTCGCCGTCGACTTAGCGCCGTTGCCGTCTCGGCAAAGCCTGTCCCAGCTCCGCCTTAACCTTACGCGTCCAACCGACCCACCAATTCAGTTTATCTCCACCGGAAACTCGCTGTCCACGTCTTTCTTCTTCGCGGCCGGCAACTCCTCCGCCGAGCGCGATTCGCCGTGGCCAGAGCTCCACGGTGCATCTTCGTCCCTGGTTTTGGCTGATTCTGTTTCGTCTCGATGCTGTAGTACTTAATCCATAGCTGGTTGCTCATTTTGATCACTGCAGTCGCCGGTACACCATCGCCGACGACGTTTTGCTCCGCCGTGATCACCGTGATCGTTGTCACGCCTCTCCGTTGCTTCTCCGACCTCGCTCCTTGCTTCAACGCGTTCGGGGTGAGCCTCTGGTGCTTCCTGAATCCCTTGTTTGAGCTCTACCGGTCGCACACCGCCGGCGTAGCGCTGCCGTGCCACCGCGTCCGCCATGGTCGACGACGAGCTAGTATAGGGCCGTAATCAGTGCTGATAGGGACGTCAATCGATGCGCCTAGACTTGGTGATCATTTTGGTACGTTGGTCGTCGCCGGTGATCTCACCGTCGGCGAGAAATCGCCGGTCAAAGCCGTCGCTGCCGTGGTCAACCCTACCTTGTGTTTTACAAATTGATTTTGCTTTTGCTTTCCGTTACTGCATTAAGTGATTAGGAGTTAAGTAAGAGCCTAATTGGTGTATTACCATCCTTGTTATTTCATATTTACCATATTACCAGTTTTTAAACTCGTATATGCCTAGTTTTGCTTAGCTATGCGTAGAACGATGAAAGTCGGATGATTACCTACCACCTGCAAGTTTTAAATGGAACATTGGTTAATTATGTTAGCATGTGATATGAGAATGTGGAGTAATAAATCTAGACCGGGCGGACTCGGTGTGTGTGAGCCACAAGACATGGAGGTCTTGTGAGCGGGTTCTTTCCGCCTGTGTCGATTAAGGCACGTCCGTTGTTGAATTACATGAGGTGAGAATTTGTAGTACTAACCATATACTTCGGTAAGCCTGAACTTGGCGATTCTATTACGAGAATGGCTACTCGCGCACTGGGAGTGGAGAGATGGCGAGAATAGCGTGTACCCACGTGGCTATGGGATGGATTATTGGAGTACTGTATTCTCTGGTGGCGCGGACCCGTTCTTGTTTCAGAGGATCTGAGGATAGGTTGGTATATGTAGGTTGGGGACCTGCATATGTCGTGTGGTCTGGAATTCCCAGCTGGGTTTACAATCGGTTCGAATCGTCGTTGCTCCTCGGTTATGGAGACTCAACTCACTGTTCATCATCGTACTATTAATAACTGGAACTTGAGAATGGTTGATGAAGATGTTGGATATGAAGTTTCATGATCTCATTTCGGATCGTGTCATCTTTGTATATGAGTTTATGAAGTTTAAAGTGTTGAAATAAAGAATTTTGTTAAAGAGCTTTTACGCAAAATAACTTTGATTATTGCTAAAACCATACCTTGAATCCCTGAGCCTGCATTCTTGAGTTATCAATTTTTATTTCGGATAAGTCTTGTTGAGTACTTTTGTACTCAGGGTTCGTTGACCCTTGTTGCAGGTGAGTCTCATGAGCAGATCTGTTGTGGATCGTGCTGCATGACAGTTGTACCTTGTGATGACGATGAGAAGTAATTATGTGGCCCTTGGGCAGGGCAGCCTCATTGTGTGTTTTGTATTATATTATAATGCCGCTCCACTACTTTGATTTGTATTAATATCGAACTTAGTTGTATGGTTTGAAACAAATGGTTTGTAAACTATGTTATTGTAAGTCTTCCGCTATTTTTACTCTGATGTATTTATTTGAATAAACTGTTGTAATACTGCAATGACTCTGTAATGTGATCCTGCTCGAAAATCGTGGATGATTCGAGGTTTCCCGAGGACACCCGACAGTCTTCTTAAATTACCAGGAACATATGCATAGATGTCAAAGGTCGTTGGACAGTGACAGATGCATGTGGGTCCTATAATTTAGTAGGTTCTGCCACACGGAGCGTAGAGGCTGATGAATGGGCCCTTATGCTGGCATGGAGTGTCCTTGCATCATGGCGTGACGTGCGACTGGCAGCTGGACAACACCTGACTCTCATGAAAAGAAGAGGAGATGGGAAGACAAATCACGTATTTGCATGAACAAATCTCGTCAAAAGAAGGTGATTCTATAATAACTTCAGAAAATAATTATTTTGACAGACAACTTCATGGTGTAGTGGTATGTCACTTTGCTCGGAATGTAGAGGTTTCAACTTCAAACCTTGCTTGGCACGATATTTTTTGGCTGAGCGTTAATTTTTGTTCTTTTTCGTTCTTTTCATCCTTCTTGATGTGCGTCTTTCTATATATTTACTGGACAACAACTATTTCAACAAGCAACTTCATATTGTAGTGGTATGTCACTTTGCTCTGAGTAAGTAGATCTCAAGTTCAAATCTTGCCTGACACAATTGATTTTGTATTTTTTGGCTAAGGGTAAAATTTTTGTTCTTTTTCGTTCTTTATTTCTGTCTTGATGAGGTGTAACTTCCTATATATTCAGTAAACGGCAACTATTAATAAACAACATCATAGTGTAGTGGTATGTAATTTCCCTCCAATTAGAGAGGTTACACGTTCCAAGCTCGGTTGGTACAATTTTTTTTTGGTTGAGTCTTTTTTTGCTAGTTCAAACTCAAGGTTGGTTGGTTCACTCGACGCTCTTGGGTCCAAGGGTGTGGGATCAAGCATCCTTGTGTTCATGATTTTTTCCTTTTCAGATTTCCAGATTTAAGACATGTAGAAAATCAAAATAAATATTATTGCCCCTATTTCACAAACAAAAATATATTATTACATATGTGACCCACATGATCGTTCGCAAAAAAATATTATTCCATATTGGACTCATTACATAAAGAAAATATATTATTACATATAGGCCCCATATGCTAGCAGATTGTCACTCGAATCCTTGTTTTCTGAAATTATCGTGGAAGATGCGGATGGTTATCGTCCTTGTTGACATATGAAGTGAATTAGCCATCTTCATCATGTAAACAAGTAATATAAAGGCGGCTTAATGTTGATGGTAGATGAGTGTTTGCTTGTACTTTAGTTCCTGGGATCAAATCCTCTGTGGAACATTTTTTTGGTCAATAGAATACATTATTCAGAAATACGTGGAGTATTTTGTCTATTGCAACCATTTTTGGTATATTGCAACACTTTTAGGCCGTTGCATCAGGGGTAGTCTAATGCGTGGAGCATTTTGTATATTAACAATTGCAACGCATACAAAAAATTATTACAACCAATTTTGTATATTGCAACACTTTTAGGTTGTTGCATCTAGCAATTGCAACACCATGGTAGCCTATATAGCAATAGTTACAAAAAACCGTGGCAATATAGTTAATATTAACATGATATATTTAGGATCAAAATTTGCAATAAGTACTTAACAATTGCAACACAATTCTTAAAAAATTATTACAATAAGTACACATATTACAACAATAGGAACATGCTATTGCATCAAAAATCTTGTTGCAACCACCCTGGCAAGCAAATTAGTGGTGTTGCCATGGAACATTAGGTAGAACCCATATTTTGGCAATCACGGTATGCATATTGCATCATCTTTTTCGATGAGAGCCGTGGCAAGGAACGCCTCTCTAGCAATGTTGCCCCTTCAACATGGGCATTAGCCCTTCAGAGAAAGAGCACGAAGCAATAATTTCCCATCCCATGGTGTGGGCATGCCCGGATGTAATCCGTGCAGCCTCGCCCACAACTCGGGATGGATTCCATTTGCTAGAAGTTTGAAATTTCCCCTCTGGTATTGGTTTTGCCCCAATACTATATTTGTCCCATGCAACTCTTATAAAAACTGCTTTGCCTTCCCCACGAGGGAACCAACAGATGGAGCCTTAATATAGTTGCAATAATGCAGCTCAAAGTTTCTAGCTCGTGTTGATAGCGGGCCCAACGGGAGGTTTTAAGTAAATTGCAACTTGCCAGCGACAGACCTGTTCTTCCTTAAATGTTATTGCAACTCAAAAATGCCATGATCATGTCCTTCTAGATTCTTTTTAACCTATGCCATCTGCAATAGAAATGCTTATTGAATTTCTTAGCGTAATCGCCAATGTGGAGGCAACACAATTCTTAGAAATGGTATTTCTTAAATGGTTAAGATTGAGTTAACACAAGCCAAGAAACACCAACGACACATAGTCCACGACACAAAAACCACGCATGGACATAGCATTGCAACAAATTTAGTCCGTTGCATTATAGGCACATATTGCAACCATTTTTTGAAAAGGTTGCAATACGACCCACCTATGGCAACCAAATTAGTGGTGTTGCAATCATGTGGCGTGGCATTAGAGGTAGAACCTTGTAGTGATTTTTGTAGCAAGCATATCTGCCTCCTTCACGGTATGCATGCCTTTTTGTTATATTTGTTCCTCCCCACAGCTCTGACTGGCCACCATCTTTTCGATGAGAGTCGTGGCTCCATCGATGGTGAGTGAAAGGAACACTCCTCTAGCAGCGGCATCCACGTGCCCCTTCAACATGGGCATTAGCCCTTCGTAGAAGTTCTAGAGCACGAGCTAATTTCCCATCCCATGGTGTGGGCATGCCTGGATGTAATCCGGCAGCCTCGCCCACAACTCGGGGATGGATTCCATTGAAGTTTGCTGGAAGTTTGAAATTTCCCCCCTCAGGGTATTGGTTTTGCCCATGGGGAAAAACTTCATGAGGAACACCGGAATATTTGTCCCATGTACTGACAGCTTCCTTTTCCTTATAAAACCACTGTTTTGCCTTCCCCACGAGGGAGACGGGAAACAGATAGGGAGACGGGAAACAGATGGAGCCTTATGCTAGCTAGTGCGACGTCTTTAATCACGATGGTGTCGCACAACTCCAAGAAGTGTTGCAAGAGTGCACTTGCATCCTTGCTAGGCAAGCCACATAATTGGTTTGCCTGCACCATCGTGATCATGCCAGTGTGTAGCTCAAAGTTTCTAGCTCTCGTGTTAATAGCGGGCCCAAAACAGTGATCCAGGACTTTCTCGGAAAGCACGCACATCATTTTCAACATGCAATTCATCAAACTCTAGGGGGTGGAGTATTCGCAGAGTGTCTTGGCCATAGCGGTAGTAGCGGGGTTGATTGGTTCACTTTCAGATGTGCTTCATAAATTCTCAAAATTTACAGAGCCTTACTAATGCGGATGTGAGAAATAGCATAAATGGAAAATCCTATTGAAAAGTGTCAAGCAACAGATTTCATATTTTCTTAGCAGAGGAAGAAGCAAGGATTAACTAGTCATAAAAGAAAAATCTATAACTTTAAATATGATGCACTGGTCCTCAAAATTTTACAGACCTGTTCTTCCTTAGGAGCGCCTCTGAATTTTCTATGTAGTTATCCGGCAGGTCAAAACCACTCATACATGATCCTATTTTCATCCACAACAGGAAGAAAATAAGCAGAATTAGCCTGCATAAACTATAGCTACCATTACATGCATGTGCTCATGATCATGTCCTTCTAGATTCTTTTAACCTATGCCCTCTCCGGCAACGGTGCTAGAAATGCTTATTGGCATTTCTTAGCGCAATCGCCAAGTGTGGAGGTTTTAAGTCCATCCTCGGCAACGGCGCCAGAAATGCCTGTTGGTATTTCTTAACACCATCACTAAGATTGAGTTAACCTTAGCGGCGTCGCCAAGAAACACCAACTACGATAGTTCTTAACAATTACAGAAAATATCCGCAAGCGCATGGATCTACCGTTGTAGCATTTCACCCGAAAGTATTCTGGATATCGTTATTTATATTTTCCCAAAGGAGGGCAAGGTGTAAAGAGTCTAGCATGAATATGAACAAGATTGCATACTTGCATTAGTAAATCAATAGTTCATGATAGGGGTAAAAATGGTATTTCAAGGATAGTGGACACACAACTGAGCCAACCTCAAGGATAAAAGAAAAACAAAGAATAAAAGAATATTCCTAAATGGAGCCAGCATGGTCAAATATAGCCATGTAAAGAATAGTTAATGATCATACAAATTATATGATTAGAGTTAAAACTAAGTGTAAGTTGGACGAGGAGATCTCCGAGCACTGGTCTGCCAGCAAGCGTGAGAGAATTTAAAACTCCTACACAGTACCTGAACATGGGGGATTATAAGGGACGGGCAGGGCTGTCACCACCTGTCGCCTACCCCTCAACCGGGGGGTGCCGTCATATCCGAAGGTTCCCGTGCACCCGAGCACCACACCCATGTACAAAGAAACTACCCATATCCCCCTAGGACTCTGACCCTATGGATCAACAAGCATAGGACATGGGCAAACCCGAAGGAACGACGAACCGCCACCTCAACCTAGCCCTACTTCTACTCATACAAGTCATATGAATGGTTAAGCATAAAGTTTAACATGGTAAGATCATAACACACAAATTATATGCTAGTTCATATATCATGATTATAACAAGGCAACTATACTCTAGTTCATATGCACTACTATATTGAAGATATGAGGGCATGACTATGGAAGAACTCTTTATAGTATTCATACTAAGAATCCTCTCTTCTTCCAAGGAGCCAAGCCCTCCTTGATAGCTTTGCTACCTCACAAAAGACTACTAAAGTAAAAATACAAGAAGTGGTAGTGAGGTGTGTAGCTCCAAATGATGTGTGTGTTGAAGGAGAGCTCCACCCCTCTTCTTATAGTGGCTGATGGTCGGTTTGGCGCTGAAAAATAAGGAAACCAGCCAAAACCGCCTCAGCATGGCGGCATGCATCAGTCAGTGGAAGCCTATCCTAGGTGGCAGCCCCTATGGTGCGGCCGCACCCCTGGTGGGCCCACCTCGCGACCGCCTTCGCGTGGTTGGTCCCTGGGTGGGCTTGGGCCCCTTCCACGTCGGTGCTCGGCCCAAGTTTGGCATGTAGGTGGGCTTTCTTCTCCTTCTTTGATATTTGATTGCGTGAATCTGCTTTGCGCTTTGCCTGATTGCGTATTTTGCTTGTTTTTTCACTTGTATTCGAATGTGTCCTGCAAAACATGTTTTCTCCAATACAAGTGGAACTAGGTTAATAGTATATGCATATGTGTCATAAGTTTGTTTATTTCTCCTATTTTGGATATTAATTGGCGGTCGTATTTGATTGATAGTGACCGCCAACAGCTGGCTCCGAGCGGCCCCAGTGTGCGGTGATGGCTGTCCGGAATGGACGAGCAGCACCGGTGGTGGCATCGCACATGGATCCGATGATTGGCGGCGCTTGGATGGGCTTAGCGGGCCTCATCGATGGGCTTAGTGGGCCCCATCGACGGGCTCACTAGATTTTTTTTTGTTTTTTATTGATTAACCGAGGCGGGCATCCAGCCGCCTCGGTAGTTCGTGTATTAACCATGACCTTTGGTCCGAGGCGGTTGCTATGCCCGCCTCAGTTAATCCAAAATGCCCGCCTCAAGAAAGATTTGTGCAGTAGTGATTGATGCAACCTTGTAGATCTCATCTACTGTCTGCAAGCTCAAATTGAAAAGAGTGGTTAGCATCAGACCTTGAACATTATATTCATAAAATGACCTTCAAAGTGCCCAAGAGCCAACCTCCGTAAGGTTTGTTCCGTTACGGTTTCCCCTTCCGGTATGTCTTGTTCCCATAGCCATTTGCCCAAATCGACGCTTTTACTCTCGAAAGTTCCATTGCTCCGATCGCCCTGGATTTTTTGCTCTTATGAGTGCAATGTGTTTCTCGACAAATGGCTCCACAACCGTTAGATATTGCAACAAACTAGAGTGTTCTTCTTCTACTTGAGTGTATTCCTTGTCGATGAATGTTTTACTACCCTTGCTGCCTTTCCCCGCCAACCTACCCTTATGACGACTCATGGGCAAGCCAACTGCACGTCTATCCTTAACCCGCAAGTAATCTTGGCAAGCCTCGATGACTTCTTCAGCACAATATCTCTCTATCATGGACGACCCCTTAGGGTGAGCATGATTGTGTACCTAGCGGTTTAAAATAGTCATGAATCACTCGTATGGCCACATCTCATCCAAGTACATAGGCCTGAGCAACCTAATTAACCTGGTCAACCATGTGAATCATGAGGTGCGGCATTATATCAAAAACCAATGGTGGGAAGCACTGCTCAATTTGGCCCATAGTCTCCACCATGAAATGCTTTAAGTCACCTAATTCATCTTTGCTGATCTCCTTTTGCCCAAATTGGTTGAAGAAGTAGCACATCTGGGTGATGACCATCACATATATGGGCTTTATAGTCCTAATAGCAATAGGAAGGAATATTGTCAATATCATATGGAAATCATGAGCATTGAAACTAATTAATGACAGGTCTTTCATCGAGACTAGTCTCTTGATGTTGGAGGAGAAACATGTCGGCACTTTTAAGCCCCTTAAGCTAAGGTAGATTGCTCTTTTCTCATCAGCTGTCAAGCTGTAGCTGGCTACAGGAAGTTTCTATCTTCTATTCCCCTGGTCAATTAGGTGAAGCTTCGATCTTGAATTCAAACGTACTAGGTCCTCCCGTGACTTAGTCCATCCTTTGTCTTCATCTTATTGTCCATCAATTGCCCAATGACGCTCTCAAACACATTCTTTGTCATATGCATGCCATCGATGGTATGGCGCAAGCCCAAATCTAGCCAGTAAGGTACGTACTTAAAGAAGATTGACATCTTCTTTAATGGCACATCATCAGTTGGAGCCACATCTCTCTTATTAATCTTTCCAACCTTTTTGTTTTTACCATAGGCGACTTTAATGTTCTTGATCATGATATACACGTAATACCCGTCCCGCCTCTCTGGAGCACCCTCTGTCTCAATAGTACTACCAATGAAGTTTTTCATCATCCTCTTGCTTCGCTACCTATGTCCTTCCACTAAGAAGCGTTAGTGTGATGCATGTATACTACCTTTTGGGGTCCCCCTAGGAACTGAGTGGGAGTGTCAATCAAGCATTCTGAGCATCCCAAGAAGCCTTTAATCTATCCTAAAAGGGAAAACTATGATGGGTAGTCACTGACGGTAACAAAAATAATGGCTTTACATGTGAAGCTACTCTATGCAAGCTCACCCCACATTTTAAACCCATGCTTCCATAGTGTCTCCATTTCTTGCATCAATGGCTCAAGAAAAATATCTATGTCGATGCCCAATGCTTTCAGCCCTGATATTAGAATGGTCAGCATCAAATACTTTCTCTTATGACACAACCATGTAGGGAGGTTGTAGATCGATTGGATAATGGGCCATGTGTTGTGTGTGCTGGTCCTGTCACTAAAAGGATTCATTCCATCAGTGCTCAAAGCGAACCTTATGTTTCTCGGGTCATCATGAAATTCTTGATACTTGGCATCGAAGTGCTTCCACTGTTTTGCATCTAATGGGTGACATAGCATTCCATCATCTTTCTTGCGCTCATTCGAAGCCCACCATCGCACAAGCTCTGAGTCCCTTGGGTTTGAGAACAAACGCCTCAAGCGATCGATCGGTGATAGATATCACATAATCAATGCAGGGATTTTTCTTTGGTCAGCATGATCTACTACTAAGGTATTGTTTTCCTCATCAAGGTTCTAAGAAGTGGCATTTTTCTTTCCACCACTCTTTCTCTTGCTCCAAGTTCTAGTACCACTGTGTTCCTCACTACAGTTGTCGTTCCTTTTGTATTGACTAGCACCATAGGTTGAACATTTCGTTAGGTCTTTGAACACCTCAGGATAAAGGATACAATGTTTGGACACGCATGTATTCTTTCCACACCTATCGTCAATGGAATGATAAGCTTCTTCGCTTGATATGTGTTGGTGGGCACGGAGTTTGGTTTAGGAAGCAGAGCAACCAACAGAGTCAATAGGTCGTTGAAGCTCCTATCGGACCAACCATACTTAGCCTTCAAGATCAGCAGGTCCAGCACAAAATGTAGAAATGACCACCTTTTCTCACAATAAAATCATTCACATCTTGTATGTAGGAAGCTTCATGTCTTCGTTTCGTGTACATCCATGACTTGTCCATATGTGGTCTTCGAAAAGAAAAAGTATATTTGCATTAAGATATTATTCGCAAATAAATGTTGAAGGAATTGTTTTTTATAAATATTATATTATTCTAGACCTCGAGCTTACAAAATGATACAAAAAAGCTATGTACCAAAAATGACAAAGTAAATATATAAATTAACTCGAGTTCATGTGAGCCAAGTAAGTTGGGCAAAAATGAGTCTAAATTGCTAGGAAAAATAAAAAAATCAAACATCATGCATGTGTCTCTAGATCTACATGAGAACAAAAAATTAGTGAAAGAAATGTATAGGTAATGTGTGAAAAGAGTTTAGGGATGCCACAAGCTCACCTTTCAAACCCTACTACTTCAGAAGTTCAAAGGGCAAAACCTCGCCCTCTTTTTTTTTGCTATTTATCACCTCCAAGTGAGCTCAACAATGGGGTTGAGTAGTGAAGCGACCTGATTTCCGCGAAGGGAAATCCATAGAGTCGAAGTGTAATAAGACCGTTGTAGATCATATTACCCAAATTCCAGTCGAATATCACATCCATACTACGATAATATCAGAGTACAAATAGTGCGGAATTACATAAATTATTACATCGCCACATTGGTGGAATCAAAAGTAGCATTCATTCAGAATAGCTTGAAGATAGGATCGCCAAACTCGAGCGTAGGAACGAACCCCTCAACCGTCAAACTCCTCAGTGCTATACTCCTCAGCAGAACCTGTGTGCCAAAATTTATCAGTACGATTTGTACTGGCCACTCCCACCCTATGAGCATTGCTTTGTGGAAATTGGATGCAAGTTGGATATATTCAAAAGGAACCTATAAGGCTGGGGTTTCCTATGTATTAGCACTTCAAGTATATATTAACAGTTGGTCAAGTTTTAACACCATTCTCATACCCATTCCACCCCATTCCCATTCCAGAGCCAGGTTTTGATCCTAGGATCGATATACCACCATCTCCACACCATCACCATACCACAACCATACCATCGCTCAGTCGACAGGCCAACTCCCTCTCGGCACTGTCTCAAGGCCCGTAGCCCCTGGCTATGTCCGAACACTCACTCCCAGGGGGAGAAAAGAAGGACTCCTCTCTCTATCTAGTTTAAGCGAAACCCAGGAAAGGTCCATAGCCGACAAGTCGGCATATGTATCGATCGATCAACCATACACTCTGTAGAGGTTTTACATAACCACAAGATCCGCCTTCCTCACTGACCGTCGTCAACTGGCCTGATTCCGGCCGCTTGCTAGCCTAGGATAATGCCACTCTACCATTCAGCCCTGGTACACCCCAAGTCTAGTCTGGGGTGGCTGAAACTGTGAGTCATGAGCCGGGTCCACAAGGTCTCCATGAAGTCTCGGAAGGGTGTGGGGGGATCCTCTGCGCCCTGTACCTCCCTCACACTGTCCGCTATCAACCAAGTAGTAGTGGCAATATCCTACCAAGTAGTCTGGCCGTCCCGCACCATATAGGGCGAGTGGTACGTAAGGCTTCCTAGTGAATCTGAGTACTAGTAAGTCCTTAGGGGTGACCAAGCCAGAATGTCTTCATCAGGGTTTCCATTTACCATGCCACCACAGCACCTCCACCCTGGGCTCCTCCCATCACAGGTTCACACCCAGGGCCACCTCATATACCATTTACCCACCACAGGTATCCATTCCAGGGGTGCCCAGGTGGCACCCCACGGCAAGACTTGCCCCTGGCTCATCGTATACTCCAACTTGGTCGACACAACCCTCACCCTCCATGCACCCAAGTCACACATGCAGCACTCTCCCCATAGCCCAGATAACACCACTTTTCCACCACGCATCATTGTAGTACAAGCGTAGTAGAAGTAATAAGCAACGAAATATAGTAGCGAGCGTGTGACTAGCCTAACAGCAGGGTGAGCAGGGGTAAGGTTGCGTCAAGGTAAAGGCCATCAAGTAAGTATACTACCATGCAAGTCCTATCATAGTGTGATCATAACAATAAAGTAAAGCACTAGCATTTCTATTTTAGCCATGCGTAATAGGTGCTACAAGATTGGGTGGGATGTGGCACCTTTAGTGTAGTCGTCTCCGTACTCCTCACGGTACTCTTGGTCCTCATCCATCTGGTTCTCCTCTCGAGTCTGCATACGATCGAATTATAGTCACGTTAGCGATGCCTATAGAACAGCACAAAGAAGCAATGAAGATTCAAAAGAGCCAAAAGCACTCAATCATGGGTTCATTGCGTAGAGCTCGATTTTAGATGAATTTTGGTGCTGGTCTTGTATTTTTCTGAGGTCGTATGAATTAGTTATGTATTTTCAAGATTAAATTAAGGCTGATTAATTCAAGGTTGACACGTGTCAGACTGTGATTGGTTCTCGTGGTCTTGGAGTGGTGTATCGGCTGGTGGGGTGGTCGAAGAGGTCACCGAAGTGGTCGGAGAACTCGCCGACGTGGTCGGTGAGATCGCTGAGGTGGTCAGAGAGCTCGCCGACATGGTCGGTGAGATCGCTGAGGTGGTCGGAGTGGTCGCCAAAGTGGTCGGTGGGCTTGCCGAGGTGGTCGGAGAGATTGCCGAAGTCCCCGACGCTGGCGTGGTCTCTTCATCGGCATGACGTCAGCATGGCGCCATCCGAGCTAAACTGTGGCTGACAGGTGGGTCTGGGGTCAAACGGTGTCTAACAGGTGAGGCGCTGTTCATGGTGAACCCGCCTACGTTGCTCCATAGACCGCAGAGCCGGTCTATGAAGGACTTGGTCCACTTACTCCTTCCCAGTGTTCGTTTCACGTGCACCAAGTGCTCGGACGTGTGGCCGGCGAGGGGAAAATCCCAATCTTCTTCCCCGTCGTGCTCTCGCCGGTGGTGAGCTCATCGGCGAGCCCCTCTAGTGGCGCGGGTGTGCAATTAAGGTGGGCAAAAGCTTGGCCATGCCATAGCGGGTGTCCTGGTGAAGTTAACGTGGTGGTCGGGCGGCTCCAGTTGGCTGGCCGCGGTGAATGGCGGCGTGGGTTCGTCGGCGTGCATGGACAGGCTGCAGTGGTAGCGAGAGCCTAGTTGGAGGAGCGTGTGAGCTCCACGGTGCTTCTACGACCATGGTAGGCGTGTTGAAGGAGCTCTTGGTGCTCCCAGTGGCTTTGGCCACGGTGGTGGGGGCAAAGCGGAGGCGGTGGTGCTCTGACGAGGTGCGGTGTGGTGCGACAACGCAAGGCTCCGGTGGGCTTCATCTTCGGCTAAGGTGAGCGCGGTGTGTCTCTCCTCATGGCGGAGCCAGTTAGGGTGTCAACGTCGCCTTTACCGTGACGTAGAAGACGCGATGGTCTCGCCATTCTTGTGCTCTGGCCATGGTGAGTGCGTGCGTGCATGCGATGCGTATGCATGGCATAAGCAGAGCGCTCGGCGCTGGCGTTCCCGAGCAGAGGGCTCGGCGTCGCCCCCTTTCTTCCCTTTGCTTTGTGTTTCCATTTGACTCAACAAGAGGGACGTGGTGGTCCTTCTATGCTACCGGTTGGCTAAGCCGGAGCAAGAGCTCGTGCTCCGACATGGTCCGTTCATGGCGTTCGAGGGGCTAGGTGTGGTCGTGCCGGTGTTCCCAAGCTGCTAGGGGTCGGTGAGGCCAGACCTTGGGCTGGTGCGCATGTGGTGCGTGTGCAGCGTGTCCAGGAGCGGGAATGCTCCGCCTCTGCATTTCCTAGTTGTGGGAATATGGTGGCGTTCATGGCGAGTACGGCTAGCGCGGTGAGCGGCGAACGATGTGGCTCACCGTAGGGCTTGTGGCGGAAGGATGGCGGTACGGTGGTGAGGCGAGGCCGTGACGAGGCGATGCAGTGCTGTGCCGAGCAGCTATGTCGCTGTAGCCGATCGGGGTGGCCCTCCTGGCTCCGGCGAGGTCCGGTTCCGCAGTGGCTTCCTTCTCCTCCTTGCTTCTTCCTCCTCCCTCTCTCTCGGCTTGACGCGGTGTGGTGCTGTGCCACCAGTGGCAGCGGCGAACGGGCTGAGGGTTAGGGCTCACGGACATTGGCTTTTATAGCCGAGCTCTAAGGCTCCAATGGCGGACGGCGATCGGGCGGTGGTGATGCGTGCGGCGCATCCGACGGCTCTCGGGCAGTAGCGTTGGCACAGCGCGAGGGGAAAACAGGGTCATGCATCTTGCGTGACCCCCTGGCCCACACCTGCCACGCTGGTCGGCTCCCGGTCGCATGGTGGAGGGAGCGTGGGAAAGACGACGACACTGTAGCTGGGCGGCTGACAGAGGGGGCCTATTTGTCAGCTTGTCCTGATGCGGCGGCGCGCGGTGCGTGATGGCTGATGGGCGGGGCCGACTCATCAGTGGTTGTGCGCATGAAAGGGCAGGCGAGGCTTGGCTGGGCTAGCTAGGCTGGTCGAGGCAGGCTGGGCTGAGCTCCTCCCTCTTCTTTCCTTTCTCTTTTATTTCTTTTGCTTCGATTCAAACTTAGTTAGAGTTTAAACTTGAGCTTCCAGTTATGTAGTGGGTCCCACAAGGTGTTTCAATTGGTGGTCAAAATACATCCCATATATTAGGGATTATTGGCTATTTTTGTTATTCAAAAATAGTTGAAGTTTTATATAAGGGTGTTTTATTCTTCCAACAAATAATTCTTTACTTAGGGTTTATCATAAATATTAAGTAAGTTAGTTAAACATCACATAAAGCAAAAGAATCCAAATCACAAGTGGAATTAAGGATGCATGCATGATTTGTTTATTTAGGAATTTAATTACGCATGTGGCATAAAACCAAGCTATGCTTATGAGTTTAACCTAGTTGGGTCACATCTAATCCAAAACTAGGGTTTGGCTTCTACATGTGTCACTCAACATCACATAGGGTTTAAACAAAAAATTTGTAGTTGTGATTTTTGGTGTGTGGATTTTTAGGTTGTTACAGTCCTACCCCCTTAACAGAATCTCATCCCCGAGATTAAAGCATAACGTACTCTTCGAAGAGGTAAGGATATCGTAGCCGGAGGTCAAACTCTTTCTCCCATGTTGCTTCTCTCTCAGTGTGATTACTCCATTGGATCTTGCACATAGGAATAGTTTTGCTTCGGGTCTCTTTGGTATCTCTTCCCAGAATTCTGATAGGATGTTCTTTATACTCGTGTGTATCTTGACTGTCAAGTGTATCAGTTGGAACTACTTCATTGGGCACTCTCAAACACTTGCGTAGCTGAGATACATGAAACACGGGATGTACACCCACCAATTCTTCAGGTAGCTAAAGTTTGTAGGTAAGCTTTCCAATCCTCTTGCAAATCTTGTATGGGCCAACAAATCTAGGGGCAAGCTTCCCTTTCACATGGAATCTGACAGTCCCACGTAGCGGGGAAACCTTGAGATAGACAAAATCTCCCACATTGAACTCAAGTTCTCTTTTCCTTTTATCAGCATAGCTCTTGTATCGACTTTGAGCAATCCTCAAATTCTCCTTCACTTGAGCAACTCCTTCTTCTGCATCTTGAATCTTAGCGGAATCAAAGAACGATCTTTCTCCCGGTTGAGACCACATCAAAGGTATACAAGGTCTGCCATACAGAGCTTCAAATGGTGACATCTTGATACTGGCTTGGTAGCTGTTGTTGTAAGAGAACTCTGCATAGGGTAAGCATTTCTCCCAATCAGAGCCATAATTCAGTACACTAGCGCGAAACATGTCTTCTAAGATCTGATTTACTCGTTCTGTCTGTCCATCTGTCTATGGATGATAAACGGTACTGAAATCAAGTTTGGTTCCAATGGACTTGTGCAGGGCTTCCCAGAATTAGGACACAAACTGAGGACCACGATCAGATACAATACTAGAGGGAGCTCCATGCAGTCTGAGAATATGCTCAACATATAGATCCGCTAATTTTTCTTCATTGGTCTTGGTCTTAACTGGTTCAAAGTGAGCAATCTTGGTCAAACGATCAACAATCACTAGATGGAATCATTGCCTTTCTGTGATCGGGGTAATCCAACTATGAAATCCATGGATATGCTCTCCCATTTCCACTCGGGAACGTCAAGAGGCTTTAGCAAACCTGCAGGCCTTTGATGTTCAGCCTTGACTCTATTACAGGTGTCACACCGTGCCACATGTCCCGCAATGTCTATCTTCATGCCTTTCCACCAAAAGTGTTTCTTCAAGTCTTGATACATCTTTGAACCTCCAGGGTGAATACAGTACTTAGAATCATGAGCTTCTAATAGAATTTCCTCTCGTAGGGCTGGATTAGAAGGTACATAGATTCTATCCTTGAACCAGATGGTCCCTTGTTCATCTTCATGGTGGTTGGTCTTGTAGCCTAGTTTCATCAGACCACGGAGATATTCGATCTCTTCACAATTTTTCTGAGCTTGACGGATGCGATCTATGAGATCATACTGTATGCGGAGCTCATTCAACAAGCCATGCGGTAGTATCTCAAGCTGGAAATCTTCAATCTCTTCCTTGAGCTCAGGTGGTACGGATTCAGTGATCAAAGTGTGACAGTAACTCTTGCGACTGAGAGCATCTACGACTATATTAGCTTTTCCCGGATGATAGTGAATTTCTAGGTCATAGTCCTTGATCAACTCTAGCCATCGACGTTGTCTCATATTCAGATCTTCCTGAGTGAAAAAGTACTTCAAGCTCTTGTGATCGGTGTAGATATCACACTGGTTGCCTATCAAGTAGGGCCTCCAGATCCTCAAGGCATGCACAACTGCTGATAACTCGAGATCATGAGTAGGGTAATGGTTCTCGTGTTCTTTCAATTGTCGAGACGCATATGCTATCACTCTTCCATCTTGCATCAGTACACAACCAAGTCCTTGACGGGATGCATCACAATAGACCATGAAATCTTTGTTGATATCGGGCAATGCTAGCACAGGAGTTGTGGTAAGCTTCTATTTCAATTCCTGGAAGCTTTGTTCGCATTTGGGCGTCCATTCAAACTCCTTAGTCTTCTTCCGAAGGTTAGTCATCAAACGGGCTATCTTGGAGAAGTTTTCGATGAATCGGCGATAATATCCAGCCAATCCCAAGAAACTTCTGACTTCTATCACATTACGGGGTTGTTCCCATTCTTTCATAGCCTCAATCTTAGCTGGGTCAACTGCAACACCTTCAGCTGATAGTACATGGCCAAGGAAGGCAACTTCCTATAGCCAAAACTCACATTTGCTGAACTTTGCGTAGAGCTGATGTTGGGCTAGTTTCTCAAGTACAGTTCTCAGATGATGTTCGTGTTCTTCAGCGGTGGGTGAATAGACAAGGATGTCATCAATGAATACTACCACGAACTTATCCAGATCATCCATGAAAACCTTATTTATCATGTTCATGAAGTATGCGGGTGCATTCGTGAGTCCAAAGGATACCACAGTGAACTCAAACTGCCCATACCTAGTCACAAAAGCTGTCTTCGGAATGTCACTCTCTCGAATCTTCATTTGATGATAGCCAGATCTGAGATCAATCTTGGAGAAATACTTGGCACCTCTAAGCTGATCAAGCAAATCATCAATCCTTGGCAGGGGGTACTTGTTCTTGATGGTCACTGCGTTCAAGTTCCGGTAATCAATGCACATTCTCATTGAGCCATCCTTCTTCTGAACAAACAGAACAGGGGATCCCCAGGGTGAAGCACTGGGTCTGATATATCCCTTCGAGATGAGCTCATCAAACTATTTCTTGAGCTCGGCCAGTTCATCAACTGACATGCGATAGGGTCTCTTGGCAATGGGTCCTGTTCCCGGCAAAAGATCAATAATAAACTCTACATCAAGGTCTGGTGGCATACCCGGTAATTCTTCAGGGAATACATCAGGAAAGTCTCTGACCACAGGCACATCATGAACTATCTTTTCCTCTTTTTGTGATTCTGAACTTGCTTTAAGGGCACATAGGATAGAGGTGGACTTTCTGGACTGGGGTTCACATCTAATGACTTGGCCTGATGGGTGGGTCACTTGGACGTATCTAGGTAAACATGATATGATACCTCAGTGAATGGTTAGACAATCCATTCCTAGGACGACATCTAGGTTAGTGGAAGGTAACAAGGTTAGGTCGGCTTTAAAGATAAGACCCTCAATGGTAAGACTCACTCCCTTATAGATGTGGGTGCATTTTAGGTCTCCTAAAGGTGAGCTGGTGATGATAGGCTTTTCACGTGGGGTTACAGGCAGGTCATGCTCTCATGCAAACTTGGATGATATGTATGAACAAGTTGCTCTAGAGTCAAATAGAACCGATGCAGTAATGCCATTAACTAAAAACATACCGTACACAACGTCAAGGGCAGCCTGTGCTTCCTCGGCGTCCAGATGGTTGAGACGTCCACGGGTAGCAGATCCCTTGAACTGAGACTTTTGAGCAGCTGAGTTCTGAGGGCATTCAGCGGCTTTGTGACCCGGTTGGCCACAAGCGAAGCAGGTGAAAGGCATACTGCCTATAGGGGTTGGCGCAGGTGCCTTCCAGTTTCCAGTGCCTAGTGCAGAGCGGTTCTATGCTGGGCGTTCATTCACAGAGCGGGAACGATTGAAACGATCCTAAGTATTGTGGTCCTGAGCATAATGGTCCCGGGTGTAACGATCCTGAGCAGGGTGGGAGCATTTGGTGGTGTTGCCTCCACTACCCCTACTTGATCCAGGGTTGTCATCCCTGTTGTGCCGAGAGCGCTCCCTGGATGGTGCATCTCTGCGGAACCTCTTGCGATCATGGCCACGGAAAGACTCCTCAGGCTTACGCTTCCTCTCCTTGTACTCTTCTCTAGCTTCAACACGGTCCTTCTCAATCTGGATGCAGCGATCCACCAGTGCACGCAGCGTGTTACTCTCAATACCACCAAACTTCAGCTTGATGTGCGGGTTAAGTCCCTTGCGGTAATAGTACAGCTTCTCCTTCTCAAAGTTCACAACATAGGAAGGTGTATAGCGCAGAAGGTTGGTGAAACGAGTAGTGTACTCGGTCACCTTGTCCTTTCCCATCTTGATGTTGCGGAACTCCTCGGCTTTGGCCTCCATGATACCCTTGGGAATGTGATACTCAGTGAATGCTTCAGCGAACTCATCCCACGAGATATTGGCAGGGTCCTCATGGGAATCACTGAAACTGTCCCACCAGGCGCGTGCTGCACCTATGAGCTAGTGTGTGGCAGCTCCAACACACTCATCGTTGGTGAAAGTGGTGAGGTCAAGCTTCTTCTCCATCTCCTTGAGCCAGTCATCGGCCACAAGCGGGTCAGGGTTGGTGCCATCATAGGTGGGTGGCCTCAGCTTCAGAAATCCTTCCAGCTTCCTTTGGAAGTCATTCTGCTGACCTCCCTGGCGACGGTTTGCTCCGTCAACAAGAGCTACAAGAAGCTGGGTCTGCTGCGCCATCACTTCTGCCAGGTTCGGTGGTGGTGGTGGCGGAATGTTCTCCTCAGCAGGCGGCGGGGTATTCTCCAGGTTGAAGGGTATCCCTCCACGTCCACGGCCATGGTTGTTGCCACCACGGCACCCGTTGGGTTCGACTGGTTCGGGGATGGGCGCACGTCCACGATTCATTAGGCGAGCAGATCGGCGGTTCGGCATCTGCAACACGGATCATAGGAATTTTAGTGTTTGTGCCATAAGTGCTTATAATTCAATATGATTACATGATTTTGATGATTTAAAGAAAAACATTTATACTATCCAACACTCATTACAAAGAAGCAATAAGTTCCATAAGATGCAATAAGATCCAAAACATTCATTACATGGGTTTTATTACATAGCATCATCTCCAGTAGCTACACTTGAAGACGTGTGAGAATTATACTACGCATAGTGTCTCATAATACATCTCATAAGGGGTACATCATGGGGTATAACTTATGGAAGCCTCTGACATGACTCATGACCACGCAGGGTCATCTACTCTAACTCGTACACCGCAGCTGGGATTCGACTGTTCTCGATCTCGATCTCCTCGTCAGACTTGTGAAGTCGGGACACGTACTTCAAGGCCTCGGCGAGCTCCTCAGTAGGCTTGGCTCCATCTAGGGTAGGGCAGGTGTCTAGGTTGATGCGAGTTAGGGCTAACTCAAACTCCTCTATCCTAGGCTTCGTCTTGCTACGAATCTCCTTGGGTAGCTGATCCCACATACCCTTCATCTCCCTGAGGCGCTTCTTGTCAGACTTCTGCCAAGCCTGCCAAGTCCTCTCACACTTGTCCTGTAGGTACTTGTTCTACCTGAGTGCCTCGATCAGGTGACCCTGGTTGCGAACGGCCTTCTTCTTGAACTCCTCTAGCTCTTGGGTTATAGTCTTGTTCCGAGATTGGATTTTCAGCATATCAATCCCCTTGGACCTCTCTCTGTCTCCTCTGCGGTTGAACTCGGCCTTCTTGTCGTCCAACTCTCTCTACAACTCTAAGACCTTGCTATCGAGGTAGCAGTTCCTATTGCCTAGGTCGGCTGCTTTGTCCTGTAAGTCAGCGACCTTGGCTCTGTGGACTTCTTCTCGACGGTTGAACTCGTCCTATAGCTTGGCAACTGTCTCAAGCAGACTAGCTCGCTCATGTGCTCCCTGTGAGTCTCGCTCCTGGTACTCCCACAGAAGAGCTCGGTCCTGACGTCTCTTCTACTCAAGCTAGGTCACGTATCTGTCCTGCTCTAGTAGGTGGATAGCAAAGACACGAAGGCATCTGTCCTCCTCTACAAAGATAACCCTGCTGACTGCGAAACTCTGCTCACTAGGGGTGAGGCTAAGGTTGAGGGCCTAGGGAAGTAGACGGAACTCTGTCGTCTTTTGGTGCTCATAGTGGTCCCTCATCACTCTACGAAGTGCCTTGTGTGAGACAGCTCGCAGTCCCTCCTCAACTGTGTCCTCTACAGTCAACTCGATGAAAGCTAGGACAGAAGGTAAGGTAGTGCTAGCTGGGAACTCGACTGAGGTGATAACCGGTCCTTCGATTCCTCCTTCCTGAGCTGACTTCCCGGTACAGGTGACCTTGACAAGCTCATCAGGGACTCCTAACGTGACGAGAACTCAGCAAAGGGTCTGTGCAAAACCCCCGAGCTTACGTAGGTCGAAGGTAAGCTTGGCGTGGTCCAGAGGTAGCGGTCCTAGAGGCGGCCATTCGATGTTCATTGCCATCTGCATGTTTTAAGGAATCAGGTGTAAGCAGGTCAATTATAGATAAGCCTTGCATAGAAGTAAATGCAGGGTCGGTATATAACCGAAAGAAGGGTTGTTCACGTCCTATTCTATCGTCCATTTCTGAAGGTTTCGTCCTAGGGTCAAGTATGGCTCTGATACCAACTGAAGCGACCTGATTTCCGCGAAGGGAAATCCACAGAGTCGAAGTGTAATAAGACCGTTGTAGATCATATTACCCAAATTCCAGTCGAATATCACATCCATACTACGATAATATCAGAGTACAAATAGTGCGGAATTACATAAATTATTACATCGCCGCATTGGCGGAATCAAAAGTAGCATTCATTCAGAACAGCTTGAAGATAGGATCGCCAAACTTGAGCGTAGGAATGAACCCCTCAACCATCAAACTCCTCAGTGCTATACTCCTCAGCAGAACCTGTGTGCCAAAATTTATCAGTACGATTTGTATTGGCCACTCCCACCCTATGAGCATTGCTTTGTGGAAATTGGATGCAAGTTGGATATATTCAAAAGGAACCTATAAGCCTGGGGTTTCCTATGTATTAGCATTTCAAGTATATATTAACAGTTGGTCAAGTTTTAACACCATTCCCATACCCATTCCACCCCATTCCCATTCTAGAGCCAGGTTTTGATCCTAGGATCGATATACCACCATCTCCACACCATCACCATACCACAACCATTCCATCGCTCAGTCGACAGGCCAACTCCCTCTTGGCATTGTCTCAAGGCCCATAGCCCCTGGCTACGTCCGAACACTCACTCCCAGGGGGAGAAAAGAAGGAATCCTCTCTCTATCTAGTTTAAGCGAAACCCAGGAAAGGTCCATAGCCGACAAGTCGGCATATGTATCGATCGATCAACCATACACTCTGCAGAGGTTTTACATAACCACAAGATCCACTTTCCTCGCTGACCGTCGTCAACTGGGCTAATTCTGGCCGCTTGCTAGCCTAGGATAATGCCACTCTACCATTCAGCCCTGGTACACCCCAAGTCTAGTCTGGGGTGGCTAAAACTGTGAGTCATGAGCCGGGTCCACAAGGTCTCCATGAAGTCTCGGAAGGGTGTGGGGGGATCCTCCACGCCCCATACCTCCCTCACACTGTCCACTATCAACCTAGCAGTAGTGGCAATATCCTACCAAGTAGTCCGGCCGTCCCACACCATATAGGGCGAGCGGTACGTAAGGCTTCCCGGTGAATCTGAGTACTAGTAAGTCCTTAGGGGTGACCAAGCCAGAATGTCTTCATTAGGGTTTCCATTTACCGTGCCACCACAGCACCTCCACCCTGGGCTCCTCCCATCACAGGTTCACACCTAGGGCCACCTCATATACCATTTACCCACCACAGGTATCCATTCCAGGGGTGCCCATGTAGCACCCCACGGCAAGACTTGCCCTTGGCTCATCGTATACTCCAGCTTGGTTGACACAACCCTCACCCTCCACGCACCCAAGTCACACACGCAACACTCTCCCCATAGCCCAGATAACACCAGTTTTCCACCACGCATCATTGTAGTACAAGCATAGTAGAAGTAATAAGAAAAGAAATATAGTAGCGAGCGTGTGACTAGCCTAACAGCAGGGTGAGCAGGGGTAAGGTTGCGTCAAGGTAAAGGCCATCAAGTAAGTATACTACCATGCAAGTCCTATCATAGTGTGATCATAACAATAAAGTAAAGCACTAGCATTTCTATTTTAGCCATGCGTAATAGGTGCTACGAGATTGGGTGGGATGTGGCACCTTCAGTGTAGTCGTCTCCGTACTCCTCACGATACTCTCGGTCCTCATCTGTCTGGTTCTCCTCTGAGTCTGCATACGATCGAATTATAGTCACGTTAGCGACTTCTATATAATAGGACAAAGAAGCAATGAAGATTCAAAAGAGCCAAAAGCACTCAATCATGGGTTCATTGCGTAGAGCTCGATTTTAGATGAATTTTGGTACCGGTCTTGTATTTTTCTGAGGTCGTATGAATTAGTTATGTATTTCCGAAGATTAAATTAAGGCTGATTAATTCAGGGTTGACACGTGTCAGATTGTGACTAGTTCTCGTGGTCTTGGAGTGGTGTATCGGCTGGTGGGGTGGTCGGAGAGGTCGCCAAAGTGGTTGGAGAACTCGCCGACGTGGTCGGTGAGATCGCTGAGGTGGTCGGAGAGCTTGCCGACGTGGTCGGTGAGATTGCTAAGGTGGTCGGAGTGGTAGCCGAAGTGGTCGATGGGCTTGCCGAGGTGGTCGGTGGGCTTGCCGAGGTGGTCGGAGGGATTGCCAAAGTCCCCGACGCTGGCGTGGTCTCTTCATCGGCATGACGTCAGCATGGCGCCATTCGAGCTAAACTACGGCTGACAGGTGGGTCTGGGGTCAAATGGTGTCTGACAGGTGAGGTGCGGTTCATGGTGAACCCGCCTGCATTGCTCCATAGACCGCAGAGCCGGTCTATGAAGGACTTGTTCCTCTTACTCCTTCCCAGTGTTCGTTTCACGTGCACCAAGTGCTCGGACATGTGGCCGGCGAGGGGAAAATCCCAATCTTCTTCCCCGTCGTGCTCCCGCCGGTGGTGAGCTCATCGGCGAGCCCCTCCAGTGGCGCGGGTGTGCAATTAAGGTGGGCAAAAGCTTGGCCATGCCATAGCGGGTGTCCTGGTGAAGTTAACGTGGTGGTCGGGCGGCTCCAGTTGGCTGGCCACGGTGAACGGCGGCGTGGGTTCGTCGACGTGCATGGACAGGCTGCAGTGGTAGCGAGAGCCCAGTTGGAGGAGCGTGTAAGCTCCACAGTGCTTCTACAACCATGGTAGGCGTGTTGAAGGAGCTCCTGGTGCTCCCAGTGGCTTTGGCCACGGTGGTGGGGGCAAAGCGGAGGCGGTGGCGCTCCGATGAGGTGCGGTGCAGCAATGCAAGGCTCCGGTGGGCTTCAAACTCGGCTAAGGTGAGCGCGGTGTGTCTCTCGTCATGGTGGAGACAGTCAGGGTGTCAACATCACCTTTACCACGACGTAGAAGACGCGGTGGTCTCGCCATGGTTGTGCTCTGGCCATGGTGAGCGCGTGCGTGCGTGCGATGCATATGCATGGCATAAGCAGAGCGCCGCGCCTGGCGTTCCCGAGCAGAGGGCTCGGCGTCGCCCCCTTTCTTCCCTTTGCTTCGCATTTTCGTTTGACTCAATAAAGGGTCGTGGTGGTCCTTTTATGCTACTGGTTGGCTAAGCCGGAGCAAGAGCTCGTGCTCCGACGTGGTCCGTTCATGGCGTCCGAGGGGCTAGGTGTGGTCGTGCCGGTGTTCCCGAGCTACTAGGGGTTGGTGAGGCCAGACCTTGGGCTGGTGCGCATGCGGTGCATGTGCAGCGTGTCCAGGAGCGGGAATCCTCCGCCTCTGCGTTTCCCAGGTGCGGGAATGTGGTGGCATTCATGGCGAGTACGGCTAGCGCGGTGAGCGGCGAACGATGTGGCTCACCGTAGGGCTCGTGGCGGTAGGATGGCGGTGCGGTGGTCGAGGCGAGGCTGTGATGAGGCGATGCAGTGCCGTGCCGAGCAGCTACGTCGCTGTAGCCGATCGGGGCGGCGCTCCTGGCTCCGGCGAGGTCCGGTTCCGCAGCGGCTTCCTTCTCCTCCTTGCTTCTTCCTCCTCCCTCTCTCTCGGCTTGACATGGTGTGGTGCTATGCCACCAGTGGCGGCGGCGAACGGGCCGAGGGTTAGGGCTCACGGACGTTGGCTTTTATAGCCGAGCTCCAAGGCTCCAATGGCGGACGGCGATCGGGCGGTGGTGATGCGTGCGGCGCATCCGACGGCTCTCGGGCAGTAGCGTTGGCGCGGCGCGAGGGGAAAACAGGGTCATGCATCTTGCGTGACCCCCTGGCCCGCACCTGCCACGCTGGTCGGCTCCCGGTCGCGTGGTGGAGGGAGCGTGGGAAAGACGACGACATCAGGCTGGGGCTCTTGTGAGGGGGCCTGTTTGTCGACTTGTCCGATGTGGCGTGAGGTGCGTGACGGTGACGTATGGGTCCGACTCGTCGTGGTTGTCTTGGCGTGAAAGGGCAAAGCGAGGCTTGGTTGGGCTAATTTGGGACGGTCGAGGCGTGTCAATGAGCTGCTCCCTCTTCTTTCCTTTGTCTTTTATTTCTTTTGCTTCGATTCAAACTTAGTTAGAGTTTAAACTTGAGCTTCGAGTTATGTAGTGGGTCCCACAAGGTGTTTCAATTGGTGGTCAAAATACATCCCACATATTAGGGATTATTGGCTATTTTTGTTATTCAAAAATAGTTGAAGTTTTATATAGGGGTGTTTTATTCTTCCAACAAATAATTCTTTACTTAGGGTTTATCATAAATATTAAGTAAGTTAGTTAAACATCACATAAAGCAAAAGAATCCAAATCACAAGTGAAATTAAGGATGCATGCATAATTTGTTTATTTAGGAATTTAATTACACATGTGGCATAAAACCAAGCTATGCTTATGAGTTTAACCTAGTTGGGTCACATCTAATCCAAAACTAGGGTTTGGCTTCTACATGTGTCACTCAACATCACATAGGGTTTAAACAAAAATTTTGTAGTTGTGATTTTTGGTGTGTGTGCATTTTTGGGTTGTTACAAGCAGCACTATCGCGAGGAGAAAGAAGGATATTTAGGGGGGGTTATTTTTAGGGGCGGTTGAGTAAGAGCACTGCCTCTGATACTGGATGTGATACGCGGTTCTCTCAAGAGAACCGTCTTTGATAATCATCTTTTTCTGGAGACTGTTATGTAAAGACGACCGTCCCCCAAAATCGTATTTTTAGGAGCGGTTGTCTTAACAGAACAGCCCCTAGAAATGCACACGTTTCGGAGGGCGTTTTTCTTAATGGAACCGCTCCTGAAAACTGATTTCCAGCAACGGTCATAAAGCTACAGTGCCTCTCGCGAAGGTTAGAGACAGCGTCCTAAGAAAACAGTACATCTCTGTTAAAAAAAGGGAAGCGTCTGTAAAAATCATTTATGTATCTGTACTAGTGATAAAATCTAGCATAAGCCTTATTTAAGTGCCTAGCTTGTTTAAAGGGAAAATCTTAACTGACAAAGTTTAAAGGTTTCCAGAGCGTTTAACACTACTCTGCAGTTTAGACTGGACAAGGAAACCTATTGTAAATGTACATCGTGGTGGCATAAATATGTAACCCCAGTAGACTATTGATTACTCTACGGTTTCCGGAAAGTTCGTCAAAGGAGACTTGGGTAAAAGTAAGATATTGATGCAACAAATGTAATAACAGCACTCTAGGTATATATAACCCGGGGGGGGAGGGGGAGAGCGATGAATGAACAACACAACGGTGCTTGCCGAGAAGGTTGCTAGTGTTGTGTCGTTGGCATTTTTCATGACCGTGGCCATGGTCATTGTGTTCTCGTCTTTTACTGCGGCAGGTAAGTAATTCACATGATATTTCCGCAGAGGTTAACAGAAGAATGTGAGTGTACACACATAATAATCGTTTATCATTTATATTTATATACTATATCTGGGTACGGTGATTGACAGACTACTGCGACGATATCGGGACGTGCTACGAGTTCTGCCTCACCAAGAATTACACTGGTAGTAACTTTCACACGTACTGCTTACCGCCGGATATTAACAAGTTCCCCCAATGCTGCTGCCGGTCGCCGGGAGCAGATCGTGGAGCATGAACGACGAGTCGACGCCCACGGAGAAGCTAAGGGCTCAACTATCGTGCATGGCTGGCAACGAAGGTGAGACTATGAAGTATCTATTATAGATTTCAACGCGGATGTATAGATTTTTATATATCCAGTAATAAATAACAATGGTTCATGTAACGTCGAGGATTAGTTGCACGTACAAATATCCTTATATGATTCATAAATCCATGCGATGGTGGTGGCATGGCATTATTCCTCCCTGTCGAAACGTAGAAAAGCCAAAAATGGAAGGAGTAGTATTTTCTAGCGAGTTGGCCCGTGTGCTTCTCGACTTTCGTCCCGGGCTGGCTGGGTCACTGTTGCCATTCTCCGCGCTCCGCACAGCCCAGGGCGGTAGGGCGTCGTTTGGGGTCTGGAAACAAACAGGCCTGGCCTTTTTTTTTGTGAAGCTCTAAGCCTGCTATAGTTATGTAAGCCCAAAGTTTCTCTAAGGTAGCGTATGATTGAAAGGTGGGGTGGAATAAGACGGCCCTGTTCCTTGTTCTTGGGATGGGACGACTCCATTTTTTATTTGGTTGAGGTAGGATGGGACCAATTCGTTTTCTGTTTGGTCAGGAGACACTAAAATTGGGATGAGCTAGTGACAGGTGGGACTCATTTGTTAGTTTTTTTTTTCTTTTTTTCTTCCTCCTCTCATGTGGCTGCGCGCTCGACCTTATCTCTTTATCCCAACCGTAGCTGTGGCGGGGCGGAGCACCACCGATGACCTCGACCGCCTCCTCCCCCGGCGACGACCTTGACCGTGGGAGGCGAGCCCGCATCTCAGGGCGAACCTCCACCGCGCGCTCCTCCCCCGTCGGCGTGGCGGAGCTCGCCCGCTTCATCCCCGACTCCGGCAACTCCGGTAAGCCCACCGCTTCCTCTTCAACCCCGGCATGGCCCAGCTCGTCTTCTTTCCCATTCTTCTCTCTCGCCCGCGCATGCGGCACTCGTGACTTGTCCCACCAGGGATGCCCCCGTCCACTCGATTTCTGGGGGCGAGGCGAGCCCGCATCTCGGGCGAATATTAGCACCTAGGATGACCTCGCCCGTGCAGACCCCCGAACCAAACAGGCTTGATTCTAGGTCCGTCCCGTCCCGCCCCTGCATATCCTCCCAACCAAACAGACAGTAAATAACCCACCCAACGCGGCAACATGGGTCGTGGGCTAAGTGCATGCAACACAACAACACCTATTTAAAGAGCAATAGCTCAAAAAAAGAGAGCAATATCTTGTACTCTTATAAAGCTAAACCCCACTAGATGTTTTCTCTCTTCGTACAAGATGCCCACATCATTTCTCACTAAGTGTCTCACTAACTTGCAATCCTTTCATGCAAGCTATCCATATCATCCCTTATTAATTACAAAAAAAATATCCACATCATCTCAATTATATGCAATACCTTTAATCTTTAATCTATTAACGTAAAGTCATCTACATGTGCTATTTGTTTCATCACCTATCTTCTATAATGTTTCTCTCAAAAAAAATATCTTCTATAATGTGATCAAATATTCTATTGGTTTTTCTTCTATTAGCTTACAGATTTTTTACCAGATCTGATATAATAAAATAATATGCAAGTCAAATTCATATATATACACAATATATAGAATACCATATAGTAATAGTATATATATAAAGATTTATTTTTAAGAAAATCCAGCGACAACGCACGGGGCATGCTTCTAGTTTTTGCAAACTATAAAATCTACCCGCCCAATTAATTAGGCATGAAATGATTGAGGGCTAGAATTCCGGTCTGTCGAAGGGTTTAAATCCAACCATATTATAAAAATACAAGCCTAGATTGAAACAATGTCCTTTTCAGATCTCTCTATATCAGAATCTGGATATTTGACATCCAATACCAGATTTCAATATATATACTCAAAATCGGATATATGATATGGATATGTAGTATTTTACTGTATCTGGCATCGCCTGACCTGAACTATTTTGTATTTGTATCTACATATATATTTGTCTATATTCAGTCCTTTTTCATTCATACCTCTAATTACTTCACTGGCGTTTACAATCGAAACATGTACTATATATATCAACCTAATGTACTCCCTCCGTGCAAATATAAGGGATCTAAGATTGTCCTAAGTTACTCTTAAGTTTGACCAACTTTTATGAAAAAAGAGCATTAACATCTATCAATTACGTCAAAGAGAAAAGGTATACTATCAAAAATATATTCCATGATATAATATATCTAATAATGATGCTTATTTATTTGATATCACAAATACAATTTTTTCAATAATAAATTTAATTAAGTTAGAATAATTTGACTTAGAACAAGAGGACGCACAAACTATTGTTGATGGTTACGTGCACTTCTTTTACTTCTCCGCGGTGAGAGCACCTCATGTACAAAACCTTAGTCCCCTAACCTTGCATGCAACAAAAGAGAGCTCCTTCCTCTTTCTTTGTGACACATGTACTTATACAATAGTATAGTAGTTAAAGACCAAGATTCATACGCATGCACTGCTAGTCCCTCCTCCCTTATCATATCTCTATTAGTTGATCTCCACCAATTGACCCAAACGGTTAATTGGGCCCTTGGATCCGCGCCCTGATCGGGGCGCCCAACCCTAATATGGTTGGTGGGCCCCGTCGCACAGCACCATAAATAGGAGGTGGGGGCCGGGGCGCTCGAGTCACGAGGTTCGCCTGAGCCGCCTAGCACCCCACCTACAGTCCTAAACCCTAACCGATCACAGCGGGGGCGCTGCCAGCGACGGGAAGCGCCGCCACCGCCTCTGCATCACGCCAGAGGACTGCTACGACACCGGGCTGCCCTGCGACCTCTACACCGACCCCGGACGACACCGCTACTGCACCGCCACCGGGTTATCGCCAAGCACTGCGATGGCGAGCCCATCTTCCTCCAAGGCGGCCGATGGTTTGTATCCTTTCACCCCTCTCTCTCTCGTTCTATCTCTTATCATGTACTAGTAGAAATCCTATGACTCACGGTTTATTCAAAGTGTAAGTAGACATGCTAGATTTATGCCTAGAGATTCTGTTTTAGTTTAACAATCTCTGGTAATCCACTTTTTAATCACTGGCCGCTTATTATATCTTTGCTTTGCTACTGTGCCTGGCTACAAGGCGGCAAGAGAGAAATACCAATTCTGAGCAGACGACACGAATATCGCTCCTGCAAAAACTAAACTACAGTTGAAGTCAAAAGACATACGTTAGGCTGATCGCAACTCAACTGATGCATGCGTTTAAATTGTTATCTAGATTGATCACACGTTCTTGTGATCTTGTCTCCTGTTGTTTGACAACTGCAAATTAGCCTTCCACGTTGCAAAAGCTACTCCCAAATCCTGATTAAATACATCTCTTTACATGTCATGCGATTTAGGCGCATACGTCGCCAGATCTTTGAACAGAGATTAAACAAACTAAACATGTAGCAGCTGGACTTCAAAGATCTTCTGAGCACATCTCCGGCGAGCTATGGTTACATATATAATCATCGTGCAAATTATATATCGATAGATATACTATAGTCCTGGAGATCGTGTTGCTATGATTAGCCGAGCAGGATAATCTGCCTCAGATAGAACTTCCTAAATCTGGGTAAATTTTAATTGTAACTTTTTGCTTTAGATCGACCTACCTCGCTCGGGTTATTGTAAATGATCTTAACTAAGGTATGTTTGATCACCTCTGGATTATTAGAATATGGGTCGTGAATAAGATTATAGTAATATCAATTATAGATTATATAATAATTAATTTGGGTTGGATGAATCTATAGATTATTAGTTTAAGATGAATTATAGGATTGTAGCAATATGTTGGGTTCTATTATAATTTAGGAATTTTAGATCACTTAAGACTATTGTATCTGATTATTATTGAACTCTAAAGGTGAGCAGCAAACAAACAGGTCCAACACACGCAGTCGCGCACGACTTCGATCTTACTGGTGCGCGCGCTGTAAATGTAATCAATCAGCACTAGCAGCTCAGCTTTGTTGGACACGTACGTTTGTCTCTCACTAAAATTTAATATGTGATGTGTTCTTTGGACGATTTCTCTAGCCGATGATGTTCAGCGACGAGTGGTTTTTACCGTCTTCAAAGTGTGTTTGCATGTCTCTTTTCTTACAATAGGTATGTCGTCTAGCACCAGAACACAATAGCATTAAATTCTGAAAATCAATGAATATGTGGCCTATCGCTAAAAAAAACCATTAGAAACCCAACCAGCTATGGTATGCTTAGGATAGTCTCAGTGAAAGTTTCATGTCACCGGTTTCAAGACTTCCATGTGTTCAAAACAGTGTAGATACATTTCATCCCACAAAACATTTCATTTTATTAAACTTTTATAATATCTCTTCATTAATACTATATTATATCAGCTTATTTAATCTCTATAGAACTCTCGTGAAACTCTGTTGAGGTCGTGGATTGCACTCACTGATTGCCGCTTTATTTGACGGTTCATGCATGCGTGTGTAACCTGGTACAGTGCAACGTTGGCGCACAGGTGTACGCCGGCGCGTGGAACGTTGACATGTATGGAGGCTATATGCCCTACTATGTACAGTACATGCACGACCTGTTCTGCGCTTGCGTAAGCTCACAACGTGGTAGCCGCCGACTTATGCACGTACTGTACGTCTCCGTGATGACATCCACAGTTTATTTGGCCTGCTCGATAAAAATTTATTTAAACAGAAAAAGGGCGGGCACGCACTCTTCGATGCTACGTGGAAGGTGTACGTACGTGTGTTGGGAGGTCAGGTCAACAACGTATCCCAACGGCCAGCGACGGCAGTGACCCGTCCCTGCTGTGTTGCTGTCTCGCTCCAAAGCGGGAAATGGTCACGAGACGAAAGTGCACAAGCACTGATCGATGCTGCTGCACATCTATCAAGCCTGCTGCAAAAGTACCATCCTCATTTTGGAACATATGCTACCAGATGCTATGGCTATGAACACGTAGGATTTACTCATCTTAAGTTCCCCAAGATTGTAGCAAAAAAGTATAAACATATACCATGTTAAGTAGGCAAATTATGAAAAAAAAATAAAATTATATTTCATAATTATCTAACAAAGATCATTTGGTATCAAAAATATTGTTGTTCCTATTAAATTTGATCAAATTGTTTGACTTAGGATAATTGAAAACCAGCACATATATACAATGTTTTGGATGCAAAACTAATTTGTGTCGGAGATGTTGATGCAGAGTCTTCGATCGATCCTGGGCGTGTTTGGCAAAGCAGCTAATTAACTGTTATATACGTACGTACTAGTAATTTATATCCTGTCGACACGTACGAACGCTGACATGGACACAAGTGCAGCCCGCAAAAGGAACCGGGATGTAACGTGTTTCCTTCCGTCAACATTTCAAAGATAGCTAGCGTTGCCCGTTTGGGGGCACAAGCATGTTAAAGTTGTATACCTCTTGCCTCAAAGACTAGTTATCGTCACGAACTGATCATAGACTTGGCACGGGTGGTGCAACCTGTCCACAAGGTTCAAGTCCTCAACTTGACTTGACACGGGTGATCATATTTTTCTGAATTTCTTTTAGAATTTAACGGCGCTATGCTTTACAGTGGTGGATTTATTCCAGGATTTAACAACGCTATGCTTTATAGTGGTAGACGACGTCCCCGTCGACACCAGTGACTTCGTGAATCTCGATATCTGACGGCTCAGTCCTTCGGAGGTGCTTATAGGGGTAGGGTTTTCATACATGTGTTCATAGGGGTGAGTATACTATAGCACCCGATTTTAAGAATAAAACCAGATACACACCATATGTGAGCCCAGGAAATCAAATCTCACATATAGCTACAAATAAGGATAATGTCGAAAGACAATGCTCAATATATAACGTACTTAGTATTAAGGATATAACCTTAGACAGCAAACAGCAGAAAGATAACTCCGATTCTCGGGTGAAGACTCTAATTCCACAGGGACAACTGACTGGTTGATCACAAGCCTAATTTCTCTAAACTCTAGCAATCTGGTACCCATCCGGGATTTTTTTTCAAATATGTGAAAAATAAAACAAGCGTAAGTACATGTCGTACTCAACAAATATAACATGGGATTCATGAGGCTCAAAAGGCTGACACTGGTTTAACTATGATTAGCTTTTAATGAGTTATCTTTTAGCAATTGGGTGGCAACAAGTTTATTCACAAGCCCACATAAACACATGATCAGGTAAATATAAATAATGAATAGCATAAACAGTAATCATTAGTGAGCATCTTTATCATCAGTATCATCAATGTTCATCATCATTAACCATTAGTGATCATCTATTCCGTAAGGGTTCCAAGGCCGCTCGTGACCGTGAGCACGGCTTTACACTCTGCAGAGGTTGTACACTTTCACTGTGAGTCGTGATTTACCCTTTCGTCCGAGGTAGCTAATCTCTTGGACCACTTCCAAGTAAGGTCGATATGGTTCACTATAAAGCCTTTCAAAGGTTCGTCTAACAAGTTATGGCCATTAGATTCACTCGACAAACAGATATAGGAATCCCCTGTCGAATGACACAATGACATGCAGCCTATACACATAAGAGTAGAGGCTGTCCTGTACCCGATTCATCAAGCCATTCTTACGCCATAAAGGTAACCTCTAACAAGCTAGAAAAGGTCCTCATACTCAGCTAAAGCCAGAGCCATGTAGCCCTCACAACTGTACTGTAAGTCCCGGATGATCACTTACAGACAAGTCCTTAGGGAGAGAAATCTAGAGCACCATAAAATAGCCCAATGCTCTAGCCCCCTGATTCCATATTACTAAAAAGCATCTTTTAGTGTTTATTGCATAATCCATTAGTCAAGTTATAAGATCATGGCTTTAATTGAGCACTAGCATCATACTACCCAATGCAATAACCCAAAGGTATCAAGGCACAGGGTACAAAGTACTAGAAAATCCTTAGTGGTAATCAAGGTAGACACATGCAATATGAATTAAGTGATTAAAGGTGTATATAACAACAAGGAAAATCTCATGCTATACTTGCCTTAAAATCTGATCCTTCTTCTAGTCTAAAACATCAAATATCTGCTTCCTAATTCACCACGTATAGCTCACCGACTGGACAAGATTATTAAGCACAACACAATAGAACTAAATTAGAACAGTATATCAATCATAGAAAAATAAGTAAAAGAGTTTGGAACACGATTCTAAGCATCGCTACGAACACACAGTCGTGAGAAGCACACTAATCGAAGCTACGGTGAAAAAGATACAACTACCGAAAGATTTGCTTTTATTCGAGAATAAGAAAAACTACAAACCCCATTTATTTTAATTATAAATCATATATAAGATACTTCAGAGAATTATCTAAATTGTATTAAGTCAAATTTAGATTTAAATATGAAAATCAGAGTAGAATAAAGCATATTTTATTTATAAATATAGTTGCATAGTTATTAATCAAATTATGATTTAAACCATGAAATTTCAGAAATAGTGACATGATAAACATTGTTACTAACGCATAGATCTCGTTGTAATCAATCTAGCGCAACCTGAACAGGTCAAATCAGAGCTAAAGCGTAGAAGATATGAATTAAACAAGATTTTTTTAATAAAATAATAGATTAAATCTAACCTTGAATTTTAAAAGTTGAAAACATATCCAATAGTAGTATGAACATGTAGATTATGGAATTACGAGCCTAACGCAAGTTGAACGGGTCAAATCGGAGCTGAAACGTGAAAGTTATGGCCTAAAGAAAACTAGTGGCAAAACTGTAAATAGATGAAAATGTATTTTGAATCTAATCCGAAGAAACTACGTTTTCAAAAGAAGAATACGTATTCAGGGAATACGTCATGGACTACGGGTTCTAATATAGAAAAGTGTAGGGGCTCTTTAGAAAAATTGCCAGGCGAATCGGTATCTTCTAATCTGGGCCGTTGATCTGGATTTGGACGGCCGGAAACAAATCGGTGAGAGAGAAAGCTTGGCCGGCGCCGGAACAGGAAGAGGAGGCGGTGGTGGACATGGCTGGCGGCGACCGAGCTCACCGGCGAACACGATGGAGGCCCTACGGTCATCGGTTCTTCCCGAAAAAAACGCAGGGAGGTAGAGGAGGAGACGGGGACCTCACCTAGGGTGATCTCGTCAGCGGGGATGGCTTGGTGAAGGCACGAGGCCGGACGGGGTGGACGATGACCACCTGCAAGCGTTCGGCAATGGCTGATGAACAACAGAGAGTAGCAGAGAAAGAGGGGAAGGCGTAGGAAGCTTCGTAACCTCAACACGGAACTCGGCAGGAGTACAAGAGTGTCGGGGAAGCAACGACGGCGAAGGACTGCGGCGGTGGGTGACTTAATCCTCAGCTAGATCCATCGTGTGCAGGACAGTGAGGCTAGGGCTCGGGTGGCACTGCACTAGGGTTGAGGGAGGGCGGCGGCACCTGGGCTTGCTTTATATATAGGGGTCCAGACGTGGCGCGCACGCCAAGGCTGGGGGTGCGACGGCGGCGGGGATTGTGCCACAGCCGAGTCCGGCTTGCATACGGGAGGAAGAAGACGACTCTGACATGCCGGCCCGACGCATCAGCGAGAGAAGGAACGGGGTCGGGTCGTCAGACAAACAGAGAGGGAGAGGAGAGCGCCCGCTCGGGCTTCATGGCTGGGCCGGCCTGCTATGGTGGCGGACCTACTCGAGTGAGTGGAAGAGGTGAGGCGCTCTTCTGCGGGCCTTGGCCTGGGTCGGCCCAAGGAGGAGAAGGAGCGTGCGCACGGGCCTTCGGCGATTGGCCCTGCGGAACAGAGGGAGTGGGCTGCGGGGGAGAAAAGCGGGAGCAGGCCGGGTTTAGCTGGAAGAAAGGAGAGGAAGGGAGAGCTGGGCCTCTCAGGCTAAAAGAGAGAAAGGGAGATTTTCTCCTTTTATTTTTGGTTTTCTTTGATTTCAAAGCCATTTTCAAATCATTCCAAAAGCATTTGAATTTATTTTGAATTTTTCATCAAAACCACTCATCACAATAATTCTTATGCTCCAGCATGAATGCACAACCGTGTTGCTAAGCCCTATGTTGAATTTTAATATAATGAAAAATATTTTTCCCTATATTTCATGAGCACATAAAATACCAAAATAAATCATTTTAATCCTATTTTCAAAAGTGCAAATTTTAGGATGTTACATGTACGTGCATATTGTGGGCGTCTACATTATACTGTGTAATTCTCAAAGACTAGTTATCGTCTTGTCAATGTGATACATCGACTTACATATGGGGACATGGTGCAGGCCTGCAGCTCTTCTTTACGGCTAACCAAACGGCCGGGGGCAATGGAAAGCACACCTTTCCTGCCTGCTGGATATGGTGTCAAGTAATATTCCCATCAACTATTGCTGGCAAGTGTGTCACTATGTTTTGTGCGGCTTTTCATCTATGGTTCCTGTTTTGGTGAAGTTCCTGCGGCTCCAAAATCTAAATTTCTTGGAGTTTACAACAATTAGGTCCAAGAAATACATAGATTCCTTAGGGCTAGAGCTCTACCGAACAGTGTCATAGTGTGTCACAAACAATTTTTTCTATGGGAGGGGGGAGTCATCCATTTTCATGTGTTTTGTAAAGTTCTAAAATTGTCTACATTTAAATGGTTTTTTAGTTTGCTCTAAATGTGTTATTGCTACTTTGAACAGTTCACTGTGTTTGTGCACTTAAGGATGGCAGTTGGATCTGCCCAAGTGCTCCCTCCAAGGGGTAAGGGCGAGAGCGAAGGTGCAAAAATTGCACCTATGGAACTAGATCCAAATGAGAAATAATTGCTTGTTTTAACTTTATATGCTTATGAATATGATCATGATCATACATTACTTCCCAACAGGTCCAGATGTAGGTGACTTATTGTGAGGGTGAGGCATGCATAGTAAAATGGTGTGGGTCTGGTTGTGGGAAGATTTCTGCTCCACATGCATCTAACCTAACACTTGTAAGGCGTGGCAATAGCAGTTCTCTGGGAGATCCTCCACATGTACCGTGGAATGGTGGAAGTGCCTTGTCCTATCGGCCGCACAACTTGGCATCTTGTGCTGGCGTTCACAATCCTACCATACCTACAGATGTAGATGGAGGAGGCGTGGAAAAGCATAGGCGCCTATGCTCTTGAAGGACTGAGAAAGATGACCAGAGGGGGTGAATGGGAGCCAATCAAAATCTCTTCCGAAATGGCCGTTGTCCCAAACAACCCTCCAAACACCAAAATTCACAAGTGAGATGACCTCGAGCCAACTAGTGACGGGATGCCCAGAGAACACAGTGGGACACTCACCACAGCAGAAAACCAAAAGCCCGCCGAAACTCTATGAAACCTGAAAATCAAACTCTCCACTTCAATCAAAATGAAACAAGAGACCAACGCAAAATCACCTAACCCAACTGGTGGTTTGATGGCTTGAAAAGCTTTCTGAGCACCTCAGAGAACTCACATAAAAAGCGGATCAGAAAACAGACACCCAAAGCTCAAAAAGACTTTGGAGAAGCAAACTTCACATGAAAGTCGGCCTAGCCAGGTAGGGGGGTTGGCCTGGCCTAGATTATCGCCACTACACGGCAAACCCAGCCTAGCCAAGATGCAAACCCAGCCTAGCCGGGATGCCAACCCGGCCTAGCCGAGATGCTAGGTTGGCCTAGCCTACTTTGGCAGTTTCAGCAGTCAGAAACCAAACTCCCAAAAAGTGAAATCCATTCAAATAAAGTTTGATTGGGCTCAAATTTTGTATAGGTGTTCCAAGGATGTTTAGAAACTATCCCCCAAAAAATCAAGTCCAAAAGATCAAGGAAACTCCGCAGATCAATAAATCTCTCTCCGAGATCTTGGGGTTTTTCTCAACTTTCGTTAAAAACCCCAAACTTTGTGCCTGTGAGGAAACTACCAAATCTGGTTGATAGACATGTTCCACTAGTGTCCTTGTACGTATCGAACTAGAAAAACGAGCTCAAGAACTCCGGAACACAAAAACCACAAATCGAAGAAGGGGGTTCGAGAGGGGGAAAATCGAAACGATTCAAACTCAAAGATCTTGGAGACTTGATTCAAAGGAATGATTGCTTTATTCCAAGGTTTTTGCCAAAAGGATACCGCTCCAAGCTAGCGAGTAAGTTCTAATGCGAGTAAATAAACAATATGCACGGGTATGCCGGTATACATATGTATACAAAATGAATAAAAGTAACAACAATTCAGAGAACTCATATATTTATTAATTCTTCAAAAAATTACAAAGTACATGTTCCCACTGGAATTACATTTAGTTGTGCCTAATATATCTGACTAAACAGACGATCATTCATTGAAAGGTTCTTGGTTCCTAGGGCCTCGTGAAACCACCAGTTAATTACATCCACGGTGTTGGACCATGAAAAATGTCTGATTAAGCCGTGAAACTGGTCGTCATCTTGAATTTTGTATGAGTATTCTTCACGTATAAATTTGGCAGCAAGAATATCCATATAATGTGCCAAAGCCTCGATGGTCTTTGGTGAGAATATTCGGCCTCATCGGTCACGGAATTCATGATAAAGTCTGAAGTGTATATTCGGCCTCGTCAGTCACAAAGCGAAACTGAGAACCATCATTGACTCTCCTTGATCTAACTACCATGCGGGTCCACTTACATGGCAATTGAAACAATCTTGTCGCATGCATGTATACTTTAAAAACTGTACGTATTTGCACGTATCACGTATGGTACTTGCGAACTGCTAGCCAGAACTCGAGTTAGGATAATACTAACCCACACATGTAATTGATGTTCAATGCTAAAACCATATAAACTTCGAATTTATAATATTTTAATTATTTTCACTTCCTTCTTGCTGACCCAAAGTTGCTAAAAATGACAAATTATCATATTACACCAAGATCCTAGAGGTCTAATTCTTTACGGAGGAAGGATTACACGGACAAAGGAATTACTCTACCACTACAAGAAATCTGGGTTTCTGTGATGACTGCCAGATGACAGAGCACCTATCTATCACAAACAGAGGCTGTCTATGACAACTGTTCACATGATGACAACTGTTTATGATCAAGTTGTGTCTCCATAAACATCGTCATAGTATACTCTGCATGGACTTTGTGACGATAGATCGATGACAATAGTTGATCATCATAAAATATAGAACTCTTTATAATTTTTTACTCAAACAACTTGGATAAAGAAATGATCAAAACCAAAGATGTAGTTATTGATGAGTTCTACAACTTTGTTTCGATGAGTTTTTCATTTTGAAATCATTTACTCTCACAAAATTATGTTCAAAGTTCTCATAGTTTGACATTTAAATTTTGAATTGTTCAAACAAAGTCGGATGGAGAAATGACCAAAACAAAAGTTACAGATATCGATGAGTCATACAACTTTGTTGTTGTCGACTTTTTCATTTCAAATCATTTACCATCCCAAAATTCTATTCAAAGCTCTTATATTATGAAATTCAAATTTTAAATTGTTCCAAAAAGGTCGGCCGGAGAAATGACTAAAATAAAATTGTTCATGTGAAGGTAAATTTTAAACAAATGTGAATGAAAGTAATAAACAAAGGTTCCAAAAATGTGACGAAATAGGAATTAAACCCATTAGCTCATACATACATGAACTAAACATGCCTTACCACTAGGTTCCGATGGTCATTTGTGACAAGTTTGGAAAGTAATTTTTTTCATACCATTTTTATTGCTGGTGCATCTAGATAGAAAATTTTGAGAACTATTTTTTTACCGCTTTGATTGCTGGTGTGTCTAAAATAGAAAATAGAAAAAGATGTTGCTGGTTGTGATTGAAAGCAAATGAGAAGAGCGCCACTTGTGTCTTTATGTTAACAAGTTTGGTTGGTTTCTCTAATAAATAGAATGAAAATAGCACAAAACATGAAGCAAAACAGAATTAAATGAAAGTAGAACCTCACATAAAAGAAACTCAGCCCCCAGAGCACACTCCATTAGGCAACGATGCAAAGCAGAGAAGAATTCCTGCCTTGGTAATGTGGTACCTGCCAGTGACCGACCGCTTGAGACGTATCTCATGACATGGTGGGATAATGAGCGCAAGGTGGATGATGATAAGATTGCACACCCGGCTGATTGTAGTCAGTGGCAAAGGTTTGATGAGAAGCACAAAGAATTCAGCGATGACCCAAGGAATGTACAGTTTGGCTTGAGCACCGATAGAATGAATCCCTTCAATGAGAGGATGAGCGACCACAGCACATGGCCAGTGATCTTGACCATGTACAACATCCCAACATGGTCGTGTCAGAAGAGAAAGTACCTTCTCCTCACTATTCTTATTTCTAGCCCTAAACAACCAGGCATTGTTATAGACGTGTTCCTCGAGCCTTTGATGTAAGAAATGCAGAGGCTATAGAGGCATGGGGAGCAGATGTACGATGCGTTCCGAAAGGAGGACTTTATATGTAGAGCAATAATATTTGTTACTACCAATGATTACCCCGGGTTGTTTGCTTTGTCTGGACAGATCAAAGGAAAGACGGGATGCTTGGTTTGCTCGGATGGTACTACATGGGTGTACCTGGATGCATCGAAGAAGATAGTTTACCTAAGGAACCGACGCTTCTTAAAGACAAGTCACAAGTACCGTAGCAAATTGTTCTTTAGATTTTATGACAACGCCCTGGAGATTGAACCCCCTCCGGAGAGACGTCATAACGGAGAACATGTGTACAAAATGGTGAAAAACATACGCGTCGTCTATGGAAAGAAGAATCCGGATGGGACGAATAGAGATAGAAGCACACCTCCTGTCGAAGGAGTACCTTTCAAGAAACAATCGATCTTCTTTCAGTATCTGCCTTATTGGCCAGACTTGGAGGTCCCCCATGCCATTGATGCTATGCACGTGCAGAAGAATGTCTTTGAGAGTCTCATTGCTACCTTGATGGACACAGGCAAGTCAAAGGATGGTCTGAAAGCACAAAAAGACATGGTGCAGCTAAACGTGATGCCACAGCTTCACCTGGTACCTGAGGCTAATGGAAAATACACTCTGCCAGCGGCGTGCTTCAACCTAACACCAGACGAGAAGAGAGCTATATGCACTTTCCTGAGGGGGATCAAAGTCCCGACTAGGTTTTTAGCAAATGTGAAGAAGCTAGTGTCGATGAAGGACTTGTCAATAACACACTGCAAGACTCACGATTGCCATGTGATGCTGACAGTGTTTTCACCTATTGCAATCAGGGCTATAAAGCCAGAGTTCTTGAAAATGGCCATCACCCGCATGTGCTACTTCTTTTCGAAGATCTCACAGAAGACGATTGGCAAGCAAAAGTTGAGTGACCTACATGAATTTGTGGTGGAGACATAAAATCAACTGGAGATGTGTTTACCTCCTACTTTTTTTATATAATGCCACATCTTATGATTCACATGGTTCATCAGATACAGGCGCTGGGCCCTTGCTACGTGCATGAAATGTGGTCCTACGAGCGGTTCATGTCGATTCTAAGTCGATACGTGCATAATCAAGCATACCCAGAGGGCTCCATGATAGAGGGTTACAGTACTGAAGAAGTCGTCGAGTGCTGTCAAGAGTACCTAAAAGTACAGAAAGGAATTGGTAAACCCGATTCTCAGCACAAGGGTAGGCTGGCTAGGAAGGGCACCAGTGGTAGAAAAGTGTTCATCGACCATGATTACAAAGAGGTGAGTCGGACGCATTACAGTGTCTTGCAGAGTACACAACTGATGCAACCGTACATTGATGAACACTTGGCTATCATTATGGCGGAGAGAAATAGTCGTTCGGATGATTGGGTCATGAAACAACACAAGCAACGACTAACTACATGGTTGAAGGACCAAAACATACCGCCTAGAGAAACCATAGACTCTATTACCATCAGTAGGTTAGCGGAGGGGCCATCGAGACAAGTGACATCTTGGAATCCTTATGACATCAATGGGTATACGTACTATACCCACGCAAAGGATAGTAAATATGTGAACCAAAACAGCGGCGTTCGAATAGAGGCTCTCGATGGATTGGGGCGAAAGATCCAATACTTTGGCATCATTGAAGAGATATGGGAACTTGACTATGGAAGGAATATAACCGTGGCCATGTTTCGATGTCGCTGGATCAAACAACACCAACTAAACGAGATGGGATTGAGAGTCCTGGACCTCGAGAATCTAGGCTACCAAGATGACCCTTGGGTGCTCGCTTCACGTGTCGCACAAGTTTTCTATATATCTGACCCACAAAGTAACCTCCCCCCGAAGAAGAAGACAAAGCACGTGGTTGCCTCTGGGAAACAGCACATTATTGGAGTTGATGGCGTGGACGATGTTGAAGCTTACAATAACTACGATGAGATGCCGCTATTCACAGACTTTCCTAAGAAGATCAGTGTTGTGGAAAAGAACCTCCCCAAAGACATATTGCCATGGGAACGAAAATGTGTCAAGGGGAAAGTCATTACAGGCGGGCTAGCTAGTTGTTGAATGTGGAGTGTTTATGTAAGTGTGTGTTTGTAAGACTCCATTTATGGATGCGTGTGAGACTATATATTTACGTACGTGTGTAAGACTACATATTTTTGTATGTGTGTGAGACTACATTTATGCATGTGTGTGAGACTACCCTTTGCAACATCCAGATGACTCTATTTGAACATCCACTCTATTACTACTATAACTTTATGAAATCACTTAACACTTTATGAAATGAAGAAATGACCAAAATAAAAGTAGAAGATCTTGACGAGTTATACAACTTTTATATTCATCACCATTACAGCTGAAATCATTTAGTGTTTAAAAATCAGGTTTTAAGTTGTTATTTTCTGAAATTTAAATTTTGAATTATTTAAAATTAGTGACAAAGATAGATGACTAGACTAAAATGATAGAGCATGATTTTAAAAAATTTTAGGAAAAAACATCATATTTGGAGTTAGTATGAGGGAGAAAAACTAGTTACAAGTTTCTGCCACAGATTAAAAAGAGAAATCACACTTGTTCATCATTGATCATCATGAATAGTTGTGCTTTTACTTTTTAATCTCTGGGTAAAATTTGTAACTAGTCTTTCTCCCTCATACTAACTCCAAATGTGATGATTTTTTTCCTAAAATTTTCTAAAATCTTGCCCTATCAAGTTAGCATGTTCATTTGGTCATTCTTTTTATTTGACAAAGTTTGAGCACTACAAATTTTCAAATTTAAAAAAATAACAAATTCGAACGAGATTTTCAACCATTAAATAATTTTAGCTGAAAATGTGATGAATACCAAAGTTGTATAACTCATCAAGATCTACAACTTTTATTTTGATCATTTCTTCATCTGACAAAGTGATATTAAACATTGTTCACAAATCAACATGTTTCTCGTATAGTTCAGGAAACTATGAGTCATATATGAATTTATGAACAATGTTTACTAATGCTAAGTTGTAGATAGTGATGAGTTCAACAATTTTTATGTTCATGACTTTTATTGTTGAAATCATTTAAGGTTTCAAAATCTTACTTGAAGTTGCCAATTATTGAAATTCAAAATTTCAACTATTCAAATTTGGTCAAATGAAAATATGGTCAAAATAAAAGTTGTACATATTGATGAGTTCTACAACTTTGGTATTCATGAGTTTTTCATCTGAAATCATTTACTCTTTCAAAATATTGTTTCAAGTTGAAATTGTTTGAATTTCAAAATTTGAATCGTTCAAACAAAGTCACATGCAAAATGACCAAAAATAAAAGTTGTACATGTTGATGAGTTTTACAACTTTTATGTTTATAATATTTTCATTTTATTTCATTTAATGTCATAAAATTATAGTCGAAATTTTAAAATTCAAATTTTTAATTTTTTTGTTTTCTATATTGTTTTGACTATAATTGTTTATATATATATATTTCTTCACATATAGAATAATACAAAATATTATATTTGTGCATATACACAATTGTTTTTATATTACTTTTATTTTGGTCACAATTGTTTTATATATACACAATTGTTTTTATAATACAGAATTAATAATTTAAAAAAATAAAAATATTTGTAGGGGCGGTTGGTTCAATAACCGCCCCTACAAATGTATTTGTAGGGGCGGCTGGATCAGGAACCGCCCCTACAAATCATCCCGACTATAAAAAAAAAGGAGCACGAGTGTTGTCTGTTGTTGGGCGCTCTCTTCTCCTCCGACGCCGTCAGGCTGCCCCACCGACGCCGCCATCCGGACCCGCGCCCCCTCCCGCACCCGCACGCCTGCTCCTCCCCGCACCTGCGCCCCCTCCCCGCACCCACACCTCCTCCCGCCTGCTCCTCCCCGCCCTAGGGTTTCCGCGCGTGCCTACTCCTCCACGCACCCGCGCGCCTCCCTACTGTTTCCACCGACGGGCGGCCTCTGCGAACCTCGACCGGCAAGCGGCCTCCGCGCACCTCCACTGGCGGCCGACGGCGCACCCGCGCGCCCCCTCCAACAGGCTGGGCGAACCCCGCCCCACTTCGCCACCTCTTCACCGGCGGCACACCCGCGCGCCACTACAAGAGGTTAGGCCTTCTATGACTAACTGATTGTGACAATTATAGTCTTTTTCTTGTCATTGTACCCCTTCTATGACACAGCAGTGACGATATGGCTGTGGTCATAGAAGGTGGGTCATAATCCCCCTTCTGTGACTAACAGACCCAGTTGTCATTAATCTTAGTGACAATTGCACGTTTGTCACCAGGTTATGATGACGATATTTGTCACTATATTTGTCATAACATATTTGACGGGACATTGACAAGTGTCCAGTGATATCATGTGGCACCTGACGTGGCGCGCGACGTGGCACAGACAGTATGACGAAAACGAATTGTCATAAAAACGAATTTAGCCCAATTGGCCCATATAGCATGGGCTGGTTTTTACAATTATAATTCGACTAAGCCCAATTGGCCCATATGCAGGCCGATCATTTTTTGGCCCATTTGTTGACAGCCTTTTTATTTTTTTACCGTACTGGCTCAGTAATATTGCAGCCCGATTTGCATCTAATTTTACGACCCAAGTCCATATAAAGAATCATCATAAATAATAAACCATATATAATTTAATAACAATAATAATTAGACATCCAAATAGATCATTTTCTCCATAATTTAATGGTTCATACAACAGTTTTAACCATTCAACAGCGATACAAATGAATCACATTATCAAAATACAAGATCATCAACAGCCAACAGTTCTACAGGTCACCAAAGTTCTACAGGTCCACCAAAGTTCACTAATAGATCATCAGATCACAGTACCAAACATACATCCATCGAAATAAAAATAGCAGCCACATAGCTATGTTCGGCTGCTTGTCAAGGCAACAGCTGCTGGCTGTCAACACAGCAGCCTAGCTACAGCAGCAGCAGGGCAAAAATAAAATAGACAGGTGACTACAAATTGTTTCAGTCACGGCAACAACAGCATAGCAAAAGTTGCAGTCACCACCAGATCACCACCAACAGCAGCCACCCTCTAGTCACAATTCCAGTCACAACAAAAGCAGCAGCCACGCCAAACTCCGGTCATAGTTCTAGTCACACCAAACTCCAGTCACAGATCACCAAAATGAGTCGAACCTGCAAAAAACTTGGAGCCTCAGCCACCATCCAGATTGCAACTGTACTATACCAGGTCACCAACTTTCAATTTAGAGATTAACAGAAGTGACCGAATATGAAGATGTGTACCTGAGCACAGCCAAGTCAAGGAGGAGCGGTCTGATGAGTGACATGACTTTGTCCAAATGCTATCATCTGCCGAACGAGGTTCTGAGTATCTGTTGTTGCCTTCTTCAGGTTGTCAATCTCCTCAGCTTGTTTCTGAGCTTTTGCCTCTGATTCTTCTACCTGGGCTTCCAACCTCTGGAGCTTTTGCCGAAGTCCGGCAGATTCTTCCTTCTCAGCCTCCAATTGAGCTTGTAGCCCTTGCATCTGTGGTGTAACAGATTTTGGAGCGGCAACAGACTGCTGAAGTCCCACATTACGAAGGAATGTGCTTGACTTTGACAATACTTGGGCAACAATATATGTGCAAGTCTTATTCTGCTCCCTTTCTTGTACTGTTCTTGTCAAAATGGCTTCCATATCATCCTAGCAAGACAATGATTTGTCAAGTTTGAATTTATTTATATGGTTAATTATGCAGTGTACTACAGAAAAAAGGAGAGGTACTTACTGCAGCTTTCTTGGCATCATCACTTAAACCCTTAGTTTTGCTGCAATGTGTCAACTTGAATAGATCAATTGCAGTGGGCTCTGTATCTTTGTATTTTTCTTGCTTCTGAAATATTCACAAACATAGAATGACATTAGCAATGCACATGTTAAAATACACACGTAAGAGAAAAACATATTCCAACACATGCTGTCATACAACCACATGACATGATAGGTTTATTTTCTTACCGCGACGTAGGCTGCTGCAATGTATGACTGAGATCCAGTACACTGCTGAAGCTTAACTTTTTCACGGTTCAGTTTGCTCTTTGCACATTTTTCCTAGACATGACACAATTGTGTAGCATAAGTAATAGAACAAATAATGGAACAGGAACAGCATAGGTAGACAACAAACTGTGTTGTGACCTATAGCACTGAATCCCCAGAAATAAACAGCAGCAGTAGCTGCTCATATCCAAATCATCCTCAGATCCATAGCACAAAAAAAACTAATCCTAGAATCATCCTCAAATATGAAAATTGCATACAGTCATAGATGAACATGGTGATGTAGTCCAAACTTGATTAATATTGGCATGTTCCACCCTTTGGCATGTTAGCACACGCAGAAATTAATATTGGCATAAACCATACCTTGTGTTTTGGGTCTGACCACATGTCTACCAATTTTCTCCATTGTTCATCAGTCATAGATGAACATGGTGATGTAGTCCTAACTTGATTGGCCGGTACCCAATCGAAGTATTGCTTCTTGAGCCTATACCTCATTTGGCGTGTTCCACCCTTTAGCATGTCAGCACACGCAGAAGTTACATTCTCCTTTTCACCATTCATGCTGAATTTTATCTATACATTGAATAGCATAACATTAGTATTTAAAAATCCAAAAGACAGAATTAAGATAGATTGAACTAGTCAAACAACGTCTTACAGCTAGTTTGCCAACGAAGTTGTCCAATTGGTGTTCGTCCTTCTTGTATTCTTTCCAACTTGTATATATGGGTATATGCTGCCTGAGTATGATCCCAACCTCAGAAGCCAGCTTTGCAGCTTGCATAGGTGCCTCTGGCCTTCTTTTCCCTTCCTTTATAATAACCGGTATCCTAGTCCCTAAACCTCTGGTTATGGTATCTAGTTCTATGCCCATACTCACTCCCCGTTGCTCCACTTGTGTACTTGCAGTTAGGGTGCCTAAATAATACATTTCAAAAACCTTATTGTCAATAATAAGATTCATGCGACCATTATGAATGAATCAGATCACATAAATTGACATTGAAATAAATAGTTGAAGGCACTTGCCTTCTTCAGCAATATCCATCCCTTCCTCATTCTGGATTGAAATAGAATCTGGTACTGGTGGTGGCACCTCTGATGCTTCAGCTAGGCTTAGGGAAGCTGCTTCTTTTTCTCTCGTGACACTCTGCCTAGTGCACCTTGTTTGTTCCAAAATGTCAGGTGCCAGCACCCTCTTGGATGATGCTCCTCTTGCAGCAACAGGCGGTGTCACAGCCTTACAAAGCAAACAGAGACATGACACCATAAGATACTGAGAGATTTCCACTTCAAAGGTACATACAAATACTGAGATTTCCATGAGTAGAAGAGTTGGTACCTCAAGTTCAATCCTGTCACTATGCTGGCCATGATACTTCTTGTTTCTACTTGCTTTCTTCGTTGGACGTGACGACTGGCGCATGATTTCTGCTAGTCTTTTGACACCCAACTGTTGCATCCTCTCATTCAACCTCATGATATTCTGAGCCCTCTGCTTCTCAATCTCAGTTAACGGGGGTTCTGCAAATACATTGCAATCAGTGGTAGATAAATGTAAATGAATGAAATAAGCAACAGTGCAAGTACTAGTGGCAGATAAATGCAATCAGTGGCTGCTGCGAGCTTTCAGATCAAACACAGAGTAAAATAGAGGAAATTTAAGGCAGTCAGGCAAGTACTTAGAATTAGTAAAACAGATCACCTGACAAGAGTGGTGAAATAGAGAATTATAATTTGCCTATTTCTTACAGACTGCTATTTGCCTATTTCTATCACTTCAAATCTCTGGTTTCAGTTATAACCTATGGTTTCAATTCGAAATATAAAACCAAAACATAAGTTCATCTCATATGTACCTTTCCTTCCTAATCGAAGGGGTTGGGGCAGTCTCTGGTCGACCTCACCCGCGGGTGGCAGTGATCCCAGGCTGGAGCTCCTAGAGGCGTTCCTAGCGTTTCAGCCCGTGAAGCCCGGCGGCCTGGAGCTATAGCCAGGCGTCGAGCTCCTGGAGGCGGGGTTGGGCTAATTCGAAAAAAACTACGTCAATTCGACCAGAGACTGTCGGGCTGGGCTAATTGCTAAACTAATCCTGGAGGCGGGGTCGGGCTAATTGCCAAAAAAAACTACGTCAATTCAAAAAAAACTAATACCAGAGATTTGAACTAATCCTAGAATCATCCTCAAATATGAAAATGGCATACTTTGGGTGAGACCGTTTGCGCTTCACCGCACGAATCCAAAATGAAACCGGTGGACACGGGGAGCACACGATCCTCCCACAGTCCCACCCTCCCTCACCGCAAGCTAGATCCGTGGCTCAAGATCCTATCCAGAACCGTACCACCATAACCCTAAGGACGAAGATCCGAGAAGTACCTAGGACCTCCATTGATGTTCTAGCCGTCTTCTTCCCCGAAGGCATCTTCCTTCTTGTCGGAGCGGCCATCTTCTTCCCCGGAGGCATCTTCCTTCTCGTCGGAGCGGCAACAGGAAGGAGGGAGTGGCGGCCGCCGGTCGAGAGTGAGCTGAAATTTGGGAAAGGGAAGTGATTCTAGGGTTACCTTTGTATATATATATATATGCGGTGTACTGGTTGGCTTTGTGCAAAAATGCCCTCACCTCGTCTGAGGCGGCAGCATAGCTGGTAGGGGCAGGAATGACTTTATCCATTAAAAACAGTGGCGCGCTGGGCTGGTTTGGCTCGCACAGGTTAGCGGGAAACCCTTTTAATTTTTCATTTCTACTATTTGTTGGACATATATAATTTATTAGAGATAATATTCATACATTTGCGGGTGCTTAAAATTTTGTAAGATGGAAATAAAGTGGTCTGAAATTGAAGACAAATTCGGTACTTGTTGAGACGGAGAATAAATTTCTACAATAAGTATTTAATCATGAATAATGAATGCCATAATTTTTGTTTTCACATTGCATTATATTACTTTGTTGACATTAGTGGGTGCTTAATAGGCATAATATATTGGGACAGTGACAAAACTTGGTGCTTAATCCCTATGTATAATATAGTGTGTTGTTATATACTCCATGGTAGTAGAGGTGATAATGGGCTATAACCCCCTCTTATCCCCTGAGTTGTCCTAATACATCATACCCTTTGGTCATGCACGCTACGCCTCCATGGTCATGTACCCTTTGTTTCAGTGTCTTAATACGTGTCTTTGTGACATTAGCGTGCTTGCCTAATACATGTTAAGATTATGTATGCATGTCTCCACACACATTTCACCGATAGTAGAACATCAGATAAGTTTAGTACGAACACGTACCAGTGTTTATTAGTAAACTTATTATCCGATGTTCCTATACTATTGGTGAAATGTCGTATGGGTCTAGTGTGGATGATGACTTCATAGACTTCAACTCATAGTGTGGATGATGACTTCATAGACTTCAACTCTAGTGTGGATGTTCCTATACTATAGGTGAAATGTCGTATGGACTGCACCACATAGGTGAATGCCACATACACATTCATGTTTATTGTACTATATATACCATGGGTCCCTTGTTGAATAATCGCTAATGGCCCAACTCATCACCATGTGTCGCTTGTTGAATAATCGCTAATGGCCCAACTCATCACCATGGGTCGCTTGTTGAATAATCGCTAATGGCCCAACTCATCACCATGGGTCACTTTTTCCATCGCGTTGTTGCCTTATATGCAAAGAGTTCTTTAGATGAATCCAAAACGTTATAAGGGGTCAAAGAACAAGGTGGATCCATATGTGACTACTAACTTGTTTGAGTTTGAATCTTGCTCGTTCACATGCACCACACGATAGTATTCATGATATTATTCATACATTTGGATTTTAGAATAATATACATTAATCCTAGATAGATTTTGATTAAAGCTTTTGAAATATCAAATGTTTTTATAAATTTTCTGGTTAAATTTGAATTTGGTAGTTGAGAAACAAAAAAAGGAAAAAAATTGCTCCTGGGCAGGGTCGAACCCAGGACCAACCACTTGAGCCGGTCATGTGTAACCACTAGGATGAGAAGGAACTTGAGACTTAGGTTTTACTCAATGTGTACTTATCCACACAAGAAGGGATATCCGCATAAGACCAGGGACCTCAAGGACCTCTACTATGATGTGCTGCAGTTCGTCGAGAAGCTGCCAAACTGAGTGACAGGAGAAAATCAATTAGCAAAAAAAGTTTTGGGATCCTCAACTGAGGCTACCACAGAACTGTAGAGGGAAACATTAGAACATCGACAACCAGTTCGCATGTCAATATTGGCAGCAGGTCTCTGGGATGAAAATTTCCAAAAATCATCATGTCATACAGCTGAGATTCACAGATCTCAATTACTCGACATCACTATACTCACCATCATCATCAGGGATCATAATTGTACCTTCATTTTCACTATCATACTGCCCTAAGGTATCATCAACATCATTGTACATTTCATGGTCGTCTTCAACTTCCAATTCCCGTTGCCTATGAATCTGATCAACTAGGGATGCCTCCACACTGATACCGTCTTCTTCGTTGACTGGCTGTTCGTCGACCGAAGATCCTTCATGAGCTTGAAGTTGAGATATTTCCTGCTCATCATCTTGGTATGTCAGATCAATCCCTCCCTCTTGCTTGTCATCATTTTCCACTTCATTCACATTCCACAAGTGCCGATGAGAAAATTTTTGAACAACTTTCCAGGGTTCACCATGCTTGTTATCATCCAAGTAGAAAACCTTTGTTGCCTGTGTGGCAAGGATGAGAGCATCATCCTTGTACCAACAACTGCCATGGCTGATGCTTTTGAAATATCCATCATTCTTCATCCTAGACTTCTTGCTACATGTATCAAACCAATCACACTTGAATAACACCACTGTCCTTTGACTGTTGGTGTCAGAGTTGTACTGCAACTCTATTACTTCTTTCAGCTGACCATAAACGTCTATATCTTCTCCATTATGTGACCCCTCAACCATGACTCCACTATTCTGTGTTCTTCTACTGCTCTCACGGTCCACGGTGTGATATCGGACACCATCAACAATACATCCTGAAAATATACGAAGTCTAAGATCTGGTTGACTTGCCAATGCATATAGTTCTTCATTGATTTGTTCTCCATTCACAAACCTTCGGGTAGCAAGCTGCAGTAAAAATATATATATTAGCAAGGTTTCCTAAACTAAAAATACTTAAATAATGACATATTATCTCACAGCCAAAACTGAAAATAATTACTCACATGTTTCCTAAACCATCCTGGAAATTCCTTAGCAAGGTTCCCCCCAACATCACGATTGCCAGCAGTCTCTAGCTCATTCCTGTAAATCCTGCAAATAGGTGCGCAATTCCGATGTGAGAGCTAAAATTTTATATGATAGACAAATTATAACATTATGCTGCTTGCATTGAAGGACATACTCTATAAATGGCTCGACCTCCGTAGTATTGTTGAGGACATACCAAACCATCCTGTCATAATCCTTCTCATCATATGTAAGCCTCGGTGCCCCCAACAGATTTGCTCCATGCTGGAAAATAGATAAACCACATGTACTCATAGGAACACGCTCTCTGTTCCTACCCTCACGATTGTGCCTAGTGTCAACATCATCAAAATACCTTGAGCAAGCATTCAAGCACTCATTTGCGACATATGCCTCTGCAATGGAGCCCTCAGGCCTTGCCATGTTCCTCACAAAACGTTTCAAGGTCAACAACCTACGTTCTATAGGGTACATCCATCCGTATTGAACTGGACCTCTTAGGAGAGCATCATCGATTAAATGAATGGACAAGTGCACCATCACATCAAAAAAGGCAGGCGGGAAAATTTTCTCAAGCTTGCACAATATTATTGGGATTTCACCTCTCATCCTGTTCAAGACATCTAACTTCAATTTCTTAGCACAAATCTGCTGGAAAAGGTTACCTAATTCAGCAATTGCTTCATATATTTCCTTATGCATGATTCCTTGGAGACCGGCTGGTAATATCCTTTGTAGAAGGATATGACAATCGTGAGTTTTCAATGCTTGTAATTTGCATTCATCAACACTAACACACCTTGCTAAGTTGGAGGCATATCCATCTGGGAATTTGACATTCTTTATGAAAGCACAAAAAACACTTATCTGGGCTTTACTCATCTTATATGGAGCGTGTGGAACAGTGTATGAATTACCATCATCCTTCAATTGTAAATTTTTGCTTATGCCCATATCTTCTAAATCGAGCCTCGCAGTAATAGAGTCCTTTGACTTGCCTGCGATGTCAAGAAATGTACCGAGAAGGGCCTCACATATATTTTTCTCGATGTGCATAACATCAAGATTGTGACGTAGCTTCAAAGTAGACCAATATGGTAAATCCCACAGAGTCGACCTGCGCTTCCAGCATTGACCTTCTTCTACCCTCTTTCTCTTTTTGTTATTAGGATGGTCCCCAGGTTTTACATGTTCCACCCTTGCCAATTGCTGCATCAACTCACCCTGAGTAAATTCTTCAGGCTGTGCACGTTCTTCAATCTGACCATCAAAATCTTTCTTTCTCCTCCAAATATGGTCCACTGGAAGAAAACGGCGATGGCCAATGTAGCAAATCTTGTTCCTAAGTCTTTTGGAGCAAGGATTTTTATCACAGCGAACACAAGCATAGTAACCTCTAGTTATTCTACCTGAAAGTGTGCTCAATGCCGAATAATCATGAATGCACCAGATGACTACAGCGTGAAGATCAAATTCTTTTTCGGTCAATGCATCCAAAGTAGGGACACCACTCCAGAGATTTAACAATTCTTCAACCAGTGGCTGCAGGAAGAGATCCATATCCTTTCCTGGGCATGCCGAACCAGGAATAAGTAGGCACATCATGAAGTTGGATTGCTCCATACATTGCCATGGAGGAAAGTTATAAGGGATAAGAAATACTGGCCACATGCTATATGAGGAGCTCATCTTCCCGAATGGATTAAACCCATCGGTAGCGAGGCCAAGTCGGACATTCCGTGCATCATTTGCAAACCATTCATACTTCCTATCAAAATCCTTCCATGCCTCACCATCAGCAGGATGGCTAAGCTCATTGTCCACTGCTTTCCTCTTCAACTTGTGCCATTGTGCCTGAGCTAAAAGTTCTTTGGATCCAAACATCCTCTTCAACCTTGGAATCAAAGGAAAATGCCTTAGAACCTTTTCTGGAATCTGCCTTCGGCCATCTACATCATTCCATCTTGAAGCACCACATATTGGGCATGCATCCTTTTTAGCCAACTCCTTTCGGAAAAGAACATAGTTATTTGGACACACATGTATTGACTCATATCCAAGTCCTAATGCACGAATAACATTCTTCGCTTCAGCATAGGATGCTGGGATAGAACAATCTGGAAATGCCGAACTTAACAAGTCTAAAAAAGCACTGAATCCAACATTGCTGATTCTGTAAAATGACTTGATGTGGAGCAACTTCACCACAAAAGAAAACCTAGTATAGGGACCACCGGGGTGTAGCACCTGTTTCATCTCTTCTAATATGGTGGCAAACTTTGACTTCGTTCTTGGTCCATGATTTTGATCCGGGTGCAGATCCTGTACCATACGGTATATTTGATCATCTTCTGGGTCATCTTGAGGCTCATCTTCTGGGACATCTTCATTCAAATGCTCAACATTGCAGCCAAAATCTTCATTCAAATGCTCAACATTTCCAGTTATCATGCACAATGGTTCTCCATGATGTATCCACCTAGTGTATGTGCTAGACATCCCATAAATAAGTATGTGATCCTCCACATCTCCTTTATGTCGATTTAACCGATTCAAACACTTACGACATGGGCATAATATCTCCTGATTGCCACTCAAATTTTCTGAAACAAAGTCCATGAACTCAGTGACCCCATCCAGATGCTCCTTGCTAAACAACCTACAATTCATCCAAGTTCTACCCATCTGCGACACATTGAAATAAGACAAGCAAGGAATCAACAAGTGATCATTGCCTGCATCGCTATTTGCCTATTTCTATCACTTCAAATCTCGGTTTGAGTTATAACTTATGGTTTCAATTCAAAATATAAAACCAAAACATAAGTTCATCTCATATGTACCTTTCCTTCCTAATCGAAGGGGATGGGGCAGTCTCTGGTCGACCTCACCCACGGGTGGCAGTGATCCCAGGCTGGAGCTCCTCGGGGCGTTCCTAGCGTTTCAGCCCGTGAAGCCCGGTGGCCTGGAGCTGCAGCCAGGCGTCGAGCTCTTAGAGGCGGGGTCGGGCTAATGCCGTTGGCGTCGGGGTCCTACCTCCGGCGGCAGCCTCCTTTCGGTGGCGTCGGGCTACTACCGGTGGGTCGGGCTAATCTGCGGCGTTGCCACTCTTGGGGCGTCCCGGTGGTTGTGCCCGTGAAGCCTGGCGGCCTGGAGCTGCAGCCAGCTGGCGTCGACCTCCTGGGGTGGGGTCGGCCAGCGACATGGGATCCTGACGGAGGCGGCGTTGGGCAAAGGGCGGCGGCGTCGAGCTCCTACTACGGAAGGACGATAGAGGAAAAGTGTGACATAGCCAGATGCGCGTCGGGCTCCTGCTAAGGAATAGTGACTCCCTGGGATGGAAAATGTACAAAGAAAAAAGAATCGAGCATATGCAACAACAAAGTAGTATCTCGGTGGTTCTTCCATTGCACAGGAAGCCGGAGAGGGCTGGGTTCGATCCTTCCTCACTACGGGAGCTCCCAAATTTTAATTGTTTTATAGTTAATATTTACCTTACATGTGGATCCCACCAGTCCACCGTGGTTGTGCCAAAGTGCTTTTTAATGATTTTTAATTTATGACCATCACATTCCATCAATTTCGTCATGAACTATTGTCATAAAGATAGAGAAAAATGGTTTTTAATTTATGACTATCACATTCCATCACTTTCATCATGAACTATTGTCACAAAGATTGGGAAAGGCTCATGGTGATGGTTGTTTATGACTAAATCATAACTTAGTCACAAACACTTGTCATCCAAAGAAAAATTGTCATAAACGCATCGTTTCTGTGACTAAAAAGTGCTTTGTCATATGAAAATTGTCATAGAAGGTCTAATCTCTTGTAGTGCGCCCCCTCCAACGGCTGGGCGAACCCCGCCCCACTTCGCCACCTCTTCACCGGCGACAATCACCCACCAGGTATGTTTCTTCAGCCTTGTTTTGCATTTCCAGTGCCCTGTCTCTACAATTCAACTAGCATTTTCCCAGACTCTTATGGAGTAGCTAACCCCACTTTGTATGCTGTCCAAATGTGAAATTTTTCCATGAGGTTTCTATGGACAGTTAGACAGGGAAGCTAGATGTTAAGTAGCCTGCTATTATTTGCTACATTTGATCTATCCTATTGCGTTTTCAGACTTGAAAAATTCTGTATTGAGAAATCTTGCCACTTTGAGCATCTTGGCTGTGATCCTGTAATTAAATGATAGCTGTTACACATCCGATGGATTTGTACAACCCATTTCTTACATATGAGTCTGGAAAAATGGTAGTTGAGATGCAAGGATAGCTACTACACACATCGATGGATTTGTTACGACACATCTTGGTTGAGATGCAAGGCTCTGCTGACCATTTTTTATGTTAGAATCTGGTTAATGGAATGTACTAAATGATTAATGCAATCTGTGTTGTTGCTCATAGTACGACCATTTTTTTTGTTGAACTTCAGAACTACAATACATATAAAGATATGGTAAAAATAGGCATTATAGATATAGATATGGTACTAACCTCGCATAACAGTCCTGTGTATCTATTGTCTGTGACTTCTTTGCAAGAAAAAGGATGCCAAGATGCAGAATTGTATTGTTAGATGGGGTCTAGACATTGAAGGTGTGACATGCACGAATATTGGTGGGACTTTTTTTAGTTGACGCCAGTCTGGTACTTTTTTGTCACTAGGTGTGACATGCTAAGGAAGTGTCTTTCATACAGTATGTATTTGATGTTGACAAGCTCTGAGATGCGTTTAATTTAGTCTTTACAAGTGATTTGAGATTTTGACATTTTGCTTTTAGCTATCGAGAAGTTGATATGACATGATTGTTATTACTTGTTTGTTGGTGTATATGAAGGAATGGTTTATACCTCAAGGTTCAAATTACTCTCGTAGGGTTTAAAGCTAAGCAGCATAGTTTTGCTCGTTCTATTAGGTAAAGGATCTAAGTTTTGTTTGCTATTGATGGACTTTCTACCACTATTTCTGTATGCATACAATTTTGGTTGGATTTTTAATTCAGGTGGAATGCTTGTCTTGTTAGCGAAATTTTATCAATATAATTTGTTACTGTAAAATGGATCTTAAACATTCATAGAACGTGTTCAGACTATTTACTCACTATTTACTAATCCAAATTTTGATTTGAGCATAAAGCTTGATTTCTTTGCTTCTACACTAATTTTTAAATAACGTTTTCAGTAAGATTAGGTTTGTCATAAGAATGGAATGCTAGTCTTGTTATTATTAGGATATTCTTATCAGAAGCATATCAGAATTTGAAATGCATAATTTTTTGAGGAAGATGTAAGGTCAAGTGGGCATACATTTTGTGTAGGCATTGCCTCCCTTATTTCTTAATTGTGGTCCCCTGCCACACATTTGGCTGTGGAACCATGGTCTTGCTCATAGCTTCATTATTGTTAATTTGTCATTGTTAGGTGAAACTGACGTTAAAACTTAGAAGGCCACATGCATTCTCATTGGAAAATAAGGCTGGTTTACTGTCTTTCCATGTTATACTTGTTCCTGTATATATTTTCTCTGTTTGTCTAGGCAATACACTCTTTTTTGAGCTTGCATTTGGCTAGGATTAACTTAAAGCTTTGTTGGTTACATTTCGTAGTAAATGATAAGCACTGTTGTCTGTTGATAACGGATCCTTATTCTGCACTAAAGAACTATATTTTAATTATAGTCCTTGCACAACTTCTTCATTTGTAGTTGATGTCAGGTCTGGCACTTTTTTGTCACTAGGTGTTAAATAATGTCGTACACTATGAAGTAATTGTAAGTACATGTCTTGCTGTTTTTCTACTGCTTAAGTGGTTGAACTCATTTCCTGTCATTTGCAACAGCTGCTGCTTCTACTACTCTCCTATATGGCAATAGCTGCGCTGCTACTTTTTTTTATTGCTATCCAGCAATTCTTGTTTGGCAGCAGCAGCTGCTCCTATTCTGATTTAAATAATGTGCAGACCTCTATTCTCTCTTCTCTCACCTCTCTTCTTCTCTCTTATATCTTCTCCTCTCTTCTCTCTTGTTTGGCAGTAGCAGCTGCTCCTTTGCTGAGTTAAATGATATGCAGACCTCTCTTCTCTCTTCTCCCTTCTACTCACCTCTCTTCTCTATTCTCCTCTCTTCTCTCTTGTTTGGCAGCAGCAGTTGCTCCTATTCTGATTTAAATAATGTGTAGACCTCTCTTCTCTCTTCTCCTCACCTCTCTTACTACTCCTACTCCTCCTCTTACTACTCCTCTATTTGTTGCCACATTTCCTATCCTCTATGTTTTGGAAGCAGCACCTGCTTTTTTTTGCCAAATCTCCCCTCTCCTCTATTTGTTGCCACCTTTCCTATCCTCTATGTTTTGGAAGCAGCACCTGCTTTTTTTTGCCAAATCTCCCCTCTCCTCTCCTCTCCTTTGTTTTGCCGATGATGAAATTGTCCAAGTCCATACATTATATGCAATATGAGCTGATGATCAAGAACTTCTGAGGAACTTGGCATCATTAGCATCCGCCCCTACATTACCTTCTCCTCTCTTCTCTGTTATGATGCCTTGATGCTCCAAGTTCATGATCAAATGATGATTGACATGTTTCTGAGGCCTCTACTACTGCTACTACTCGTTTTTTTGATATATTATTGTTTTATAGGACTACTTTGGTTTATAGACCTTTTTTATTTCTTATGCCTTCTCGCGTACCTAAAGCACACTTTCTTGCATCTATTAGAACAAAGCGTGAAATAATGTCGCGGACACCAGACAGTGCAGCCCGATGCCCCGAGCATGATGAGCAGCCAACCTATGAGGAGCAAGCACTAGAGGACCAGCTTACTCAGGAACAGTTCGATAACGAGGTAGAAAAGGATCTAGAAGTGATGCTTACTTAGGAGCAGTGTGACGAGGAGGAAGGGGGAGCAGGAGAGGCTGCTGAAGGCGAAGAAGAAGAGGATGATGATGACTCAGAAGAGGGATATGAAAGTCCCGAGGATCCTTTCCCACGTGAAGCCAGAAGGAGGCCAACGGAGGAAGATTTGGACAAGGATTTTGACCCAAACGAGGAGGTAGAGAAAAAGACTTAGCTTGTAAATTTTGCTAAAGCTTTGGCTGTGTTACCTCTGCTAAAACTTTGATCTGTCGTATATACAGGTCCCTGCTGAAACTCGGAAAAGACGACGTCGACATCTGCGACATCTCGCTGGAAAAGACGGAGTAGAGGAAAGGAGACGGATCACGATGCCTCTGCTCCACAACCTCAAGACACAACCACGACTACCAAGCCTAAGAGGAAACGAGGGGATAGAAAAGGAAATCTATATCCAGATAAGGCATGCTATGTGATAACGGAGGTCGGGCCAGCAGGGGAGATCTTTGAGCCAAAGGAATTTAGAGGACGATTCCGTAATGTGATCGGGGCCCTAGTAAGAGATAAATTGAACCCAGCAATCCCTAACTAGAAAGAGGTACCAGAGAACACAAAGAATGCACTATGGGATAGGCAGTTGAAGCTCAATTTTAGATTTCCGGAGGGTAAGCATGAACTGGTAAAAAAATGCTTTCAAGATCATGGGAGAGTCATTCCAACATTGGAGGTCGGAGCTCAACACGAAGTATATCCAAAAGGGATTAACTCCCTTCAACGAGTTCGGCAAAATAACTCCTAGTCAATGGGAGGAGCTTGTGGCTCAGAAAACTTCACCGGAGGCATTGGAGCTCAGTGCCCATAACACCGAGCTAGCGAAGAGGAACAAACACCACCATCATCTAGGCCCCGGTGGCTACTATGCCAAGGAAGAGCAGTTTAGGAAGATGGACGAAGAGGCCGTAGCTGCTGGGAATGTCGATGTGGCGAATTTGAAGGTACGCTCAAGGAACTGGATATATGCGAGGAGTACAGAATCATCTGGCGGTAATCTTAAGTTTGATAAGCCGAAGACCCAAGAGGTTGTATCAAGGATACTGAAATATGCTGAAGACAAGGAGAAGGGCTCATTCAATCCTTCCAGAGAGAGGGACGAGCTTAGCCTTGGCTTGGGAAACAAGGAGCACACAGGCCGCACCAGGGGGCTAGGGAAAAGGATGACCTGGAAGCAAGGATTCGAAGAGGATAAGCACATGTACAAGAAACATGGCAGAGACCAGGAGACTAGTCTTGAGCTCCAAGTGAAGGCTCTAGTTGCGAAGGCGCTGGAGGAGCAAGGACTATCTATGGAGCCACGGATATTAGTGATGCCACTAGGAGAACTGGCATTAGTTGGCAACCCTCCAAAAGTTCCTAGCAGCCAAGGTTCCACTACAGCCACAACCTCCGTCGATCGCATACGGGAACCAACTAGTTGCACCTTGGTGTTTCTCAGCGGCCGACAGAACACTGTGATGGAGGTGGCAACGGGTGTGGCACATCCTCCCGGTAGCTTACACCACAATAATAAGATACCGCCAGACTACACTAGGGTTGAGGTGCATACAATGAAGCCCGAGTTCATGCAGTGGAGGATAGACTACGCAACTCCCGAGGGGCTGGTGTTACTCGGAGACATTATGGGGCAGTTCATCCTCTGGCACAAACGGGACATTATATTGACTGCTTCTTCGCCGCCTCCCCCTCTCCCAAATTTGGAGCGAGTTGTTGAGGTCGGGGAGATATTTTCACCATCTCGTGACCCCCATATTCCTGAGATGCCACATTCTTCCCCACCTCCTAGCGAGCATGTGCCTGATGAGATGCCACAACCTTCTCCAGCTCATACCGAGCAAGTGCATCATGAGATACCACAGTCTTCTCAACAAGCACAGCCGATACATGAACAACGAATGCCTCCTAAAGAAGGCGATGCACAAGAAGATGAGGGCATGCCTGAATGGGAACTTCGAAAGAAGCATCCAATCACCATAAGGCCAGTTTATGTTCCGATCAAAGACGTCTCATCGGTGTCCAAGTGGTTTTCCCATGACCAGTTCAAGCCTAAGAACCAAGTTAAAAAAGTCCCATCACGGAGTTCTGAGGAGGCTGTCACTAGCAAACTCCACCAAATTGCAAACCAGTATCCAAATGTTGATGCCATCAAATGGTCAAAGGATTGCCCGAAAACATATGAAAGAGGCAAGCCCTTCCTACCAAACCAGGACATCCAGCGCATACCACTTAGAATGAGAAGGTTCCATGATTGGTACTTGCGTGTTCTCCCAACGAGCATAGATCTCATACAAGCATGCTTCCCCACCGGCACATTTGGAAGCCCAGCCGGGAAAATTGTCTTTGACTTCAATGACATGCACACATGCTTTCACCTGGGAGAAATGGAGATGAATCTAATTCGCACGTGATGCCTATAAGTCCTTGTCCTCCCGATATGATATGAATGTAATCTTTGAATTTTGTTGTAACTAACCCACGCCATGATTTGTAGAATGCAAGTGCACATTGTCAAACATATGCCAAGTGTGAAAGCCGGGTATATAGACCCTCAAGGTATAGCCCAAACAAATTTTAATTACCCTAAACAGTGAAAATTGGATGCCAAAGAGCTAGCTGCTGCAAAGACTCTTCGGGAGAAAGAGCACATCCATACGGCAAAACTAAGGGAAGAGTCCCTTAAGGTTGTGGCATACATTGCCCTGGCTTTCAAAATTCTCCAATAGCACTCTACTATATGGATACCATACAACTTCGAGTAAGTTCAACTCTATACTTAAAGCTTTGTTTAATATATTTTATTCGATGCAAAAGAGCTTATCTAGTTCTATGATTAAATCCATGCAGCAACCACTGGATTTGTATAGCCGTCGAAGTCGGAAGGAGCATGGCATGGGTCTTTGATTCAATAGATAGGGACCCGGTGACATACAAAGACTTCATATCGATTCTCAAGACGTATACATATCGACAATCCTCATTAGCTTATATGTTTGTATACATACTTGTAACGTTCACTTTTGAATACTAACAAGTTGTATTTGCTAAAATAATTTGAATAGGGCATTTAGGTTCTATGTCACTACACATCACGGAAGGCATGATCCAGCAAGGAAGGAAAAGCTGGCTATAAAAACACTATGTGCGGTAAGTGTAACTTACTTCTTCAGTACTCCATTACATGGCTGTTAAAAGCATTACTTAACATTTTCATATGCAAAACACACAGTGCCCCAAGCAGAAGCTTGGGAGTGTACATTGTGGATACTATATATGTTCTATGATGAGTAACACCGGTGCCTATAGGAGACACCACTTAAGGGTAAGTTTGAACCTCTTCACCCATAGTATAAAAACTTCGTACATGGTATGAAATACTAAACCAAAACTTGTTCTCTTGTAGTGGAAAGAAGAGAAATGAATGAAAAGAGACCCATACAAGGATGACCAACTCTTAGAGCTTGTCGGCGACCTTTGCAACTTCGTATTGGACCAGATTGTACACGTCAAAGACGCCTACTATGACCGAGAGTCTGACTTAGGTAGAAATCCTCAGTACCAACACCTTCGTGAGACTGAAAGGCTAGCTCTAGTACGTTGATAGCAATGTGTATAGAATTTGTATATTTAATGATGGATTGTGTATATTCTTGTGAATTGGACTTGTAATTGTAGTTTATAGAATACTTTTGTGTTTGTAGTCGCGGTCGCGGGGCATTCGGCATCGCGAAACGCGGTTCGGAACGTTGGTCGCGGGGCGTTTGGCAACGCGAACACGGTTCGGAACGTTGGTCGCGGGACGTTCGGCAACGCGATTTTGAATTGTAAATTTGAAAAAAAAATTGCGGTCAAACGTACTGATTGAACCGCCCCTACAAATATCTGTTTGTAGGGGCGGTTGAAACACCAACCGCCCCTATAAATCGATTTGTAGGGGCGGCTGGAACCGCCCCTATAAATACATGATTTGTAGAGATAGTTGGGTAGGGGCGGCTGGTCAAACCGCCCCTACAAATGGTCTTTAACCGCCCCTAAAAACCATTTTTGACGTAGTGTGACTTACCGCTGCACCACTCATGCTATAGTGTTATGCTTGGTTAAATGAAAATAGCAAAAAATATGCTACAGGTTGGGATTGAACCCAACACCTTGCAAATGCGAAAAGCAAAACATTCCATGTTTTGGTTCCTCTAATGCGTTAGTTGATATATGCACATAGATGTTCCTCGCATACGAAGGGAGCAGAGTTTAGTTACGCAGAAACAAGTCATGATGATATCATAAACATCATTTTTTTTTTAAAAAATACACCGTATATTCTAATGCTCGGACCCCACATGTCATTCGAACATGACCTTTTCATTATGAGTTTTTAGTAGATAAATAAATTGTTTAAATATGGAAAAATCAAGAACATGAACACAAGCTTTTCTCTTTTTAATTGAGTCAAAATTATAACGAGTCTTTCTCCCTCGTGCTAACTCCAAATGAGATAATTCTTTTTCCTTTCTAAAATCATGATCTACCAATCGGGAGCATTTGTTTAGATGCCAATTATTTTTTCTTAGTTCTATTGTATATGGCTTCTTTTCGTTATGTATATACATAAATCACATTGTGAAGCAACTTTTAAAAAATGTCTTTTATACTCTAAACTTTCCCTACATGAAATAGGATACATACATAATATTGTGTGGAATTTTCATAATTTTGGAAAGTAATTTACTATCCATTGCTCACGAATAATACATCTCTCACTTAGTAATATGAAACTATGTGAGGGATGTATCAATTTGTGAACAACATATAGTTTCACTTTGTTAAAATGATTTAAAAATCTATGGCAAGGTTATACACCCATATTATGCCCCCATACCAAATCTTAGGATTTTCAAATCACTTTATGATATTCCAAATAGAAGATCGAGTAATGTCTAACAAAACCCATCGATTTTAAGGATGTGAGCTCAAATTGAATATGTCTTCTTACGTATATTTTTTCTAACTTTTGGACATATTTGACGAGTTGTAAGTTAGAATTATTTTCTAAAAGCGCTCAGATTTCTTGTAGTATACTCCCCCAACTGCGGATCTCACTCACTGCAAACTACTGCTAGCTACTGATAAGGAAAATAACCTAGACACTCAAAATGAAAACATTGGAGAGATGGACCGGTTTGGGCAGCCTCCCCTCTCATTTATAGAGCTATTACACAATCCCAAACTTGCCCTTAGAAATTTAGACTTAACCACTTAACCCCAGGGGCGAAATGATCCATCTTGAGATCGGTGCATCAGACGACCACAAGGTCTTCACGACTTTGCTTCGCCTTGATGCAAGCTTCGTGATGACACCACATCCCGCCTCTCGTTCTCGCCGGAACTCCAGCCGGATTTTGAGAGTGACATTGCCAAAATTAGGACGATGTACACTGAGGTCAGCGGTACAGATAAACAGATCACACCGGCATACACCGGGTTTTGAGGCTCAAACCTGAAAACCGTTCGTCGGTGGGTTTAAGGCCCAAACCACCAAACCACCTGAGAAGTGTATCCGCTACGCCTCCTCCATGATCTTGACACATGTCACCGTCATCCTCGACCGCCCGATCACCAAGTTCTCCAACGCCTCCGCTTGACTTGGTCAACCAGCATCTTGACTTGGTCAATATGGTCTACTCCTCCACATGTACTCTTGCTCGTCCATGTCACCAAGTGTCAGCCACCCACGATCAGTCTTCCGGTCACCTTGGTCCATCGGTCCAAAGCCTCATGTTCGTCCTTCACCGCTCCAAGTCCATCGGCACAGCACGTCTCTACTTGACCTTCTCCATGGCCGTCGGCCGTCTCTATGGTCCACACCACATCCAAGACATATGTTGCACAACACACTCAAGCAATGGTTAGTCTCCAAACTCAACCAAAGCTTGATCATCATCTCCCAACAATCACTCATCACAACTCGATACACATGGGCACATCTTAGCCATGTGTTCGCAGCTCCAATGGTCGTCCCAACCTATACGGTCCCTTTAACACGTTGTTGTGGGGGTTTCGTCGCCGGCCTAGCTCCTATGCAAACAAGGTGTGCATGATGCAAGAGCCCAACCCCAGCGTCCACACCCTAAATGTCATCAACGGTAGGCCTACTATGGGGAAAACATCAAGGATCCAACAATAGCTGACGTGGTGGAAACTTGAGTTTTTGGGAATTGTTGGATCGGAGAAAATGGTATTTTTCTTATATAAACTCTAATCCATGACTGATCACTTCCTTGCGCGATCACTACCGAACAGATCATCTTTGCCGAGGGCCTGAGGATTTGCCGAGGGAAAATGCTCGGGCACTCAGCAAAGAGTCTTTGTCGAGGGCCTGGCCCTCGGCAAAGAACAGCCCTCGGCAAACACTCTTTGCCGAGGGCCAGACCAAGCACACGACAACAATAATTCTTTACCGAGGGCTAAGCCCTTGGCAAAGGGCCGGCCCTCGGCAACACCGCCTGACACGACGTCCATCCCCTGCCATCAATCTTTGCCGAGGGCATCACCGTTAGGCCCTCAGCAAAGACTTTTTAACCGTTTTTGAAAATTTTCTTTTAAAAAATTCTTTGCCGAGTGCCCCTGGACCAGCACTCGGCAAAGCCAGTCTTTGTCGAGTGCCAAGCTGGCACTCGGCAAATTTTCAATTTTTTTGTTTTTTTGACCCCAAATTTTTTGTTGGACCCGCCTACATTGTTTACAACTTCATGTTCAAATTTGATGCTTTTTCTAGTTTTTTTGTTATATTTGGTTGATTAATTTGATTATGTTGAATTTTTATATATAATTCAAATTTGAACTGTAAGTGCATAGAATATTGTAATCTAGTACTTTGAAAAATGTTATTCATGGTATTTGGTGTATGTTGAGTCTCTATCCACGAACTCGCATCAAATCTTTTCACGTGCATCTTCTTGCCGAAAAAGTGTTTTCAAATGATAAAGTCCAGCCACTTCTGAAACTTGAAAAAGTGTTTTAAAATTATATAAAGTCCATATGAAGTTCGAAAATCACGAAACTTGTCGAGGTGTCATGTTAAGCACTAGATTACAATATTCCATGCACTTAATTTTTCAAATTTGAATTATATATAAAAATTCAACATAATCAAATTAATCAGTTCGTGGATATAACAAAAAACTAGAAAAAGAACCAAATTTTTGAACATGAAGTTGTAAATAATCCATGGCGGCCAAATTTGAATTAATAAAAAATTTGGGGTCAAAAAACAAAAAAAAAATTTGAAAAGTTTTGCCGAAAAGTCAAATTGGCACTGAAAAAACTGACTTTTGTCGAGTGTTGGGTTAGGGCACTGCAAAGAATTTTTTTAAAAAAAATTAAAACATCTTTGCCGAGGGCCTTGGATCTGGGCCTTCGGCAAAGGCCCAAAACCTAAAATACTGGGGTCGGCCCAAAATCTCTAAAATCCCTGGAGGCCCGCGCCCGCGCTCGGTTTCACACCCCCGCCGCCGCTCACCTCGCTCGCCGCGCCGCCGCCCTTGCTGCCGCCGCCCGCCGCCTCCGCCGCCGCCCGCTCTGGCCGCCCCTCCCCCGACCTCAGCTCCCACCGGCGGATGCCTCGTGCCCCAAGCCGGCCCCCTCTTCCACCCCAGTCACCACCGCCGGCGGCCCCCTGTAGCTGCGCCCGGCCGCCCCGGCTCCACCAGCGGCCGCCCCGCGCCCAGCCAGCCCTCCTCCCCCCATGCCGGACCTCCTACCCCTGCGCCGGCCCACACCAATGGCCCCCTATGCCTGGCCGCCCCATCCCCACCGCCACCCCGAGGCCAGCCCTCAGCTTGGCCTGGTCGCCGGCTGGTGTTGGAGGGGAGGAGGCAAAGGTGAATTAGGAGGAAGAAGAGAAGGAAAAGAGAAGGAGGAAGGGGAAGAGAAGGAGAAGAAGAGGAAAAGGAGAGGAGAAGGAGAAGAAGAGGAAGGAGAGGAGGAGGAGGAGAAGCGGAGAAGAGAGAAGAGAAGGGGGAGAGGAGTACTCCGACGCCCTCGACCTCGCCGGAGAAGAAACAGAACCTCGCACCGCGACGCCTGACTCCACCGCAACACTAGGTAAAACTCTCGTAATTGGCTTTCGTGTCGTATGTGGTTGTGTGGGCCTTCGTGCTGTATGTCGATATGAGGGCCTTCGTGCTATTGTCGTTGTCGGCCTTCGTGCCGTTGTCAATGTCAGCCTTCGTGCCATTCTTTTTTGCAGGTTATGGAAACCTCACCGTGCAGGGGAGGTGCTACCGAATTTTTTAACAAATACTAACATGTTGCCTTTTTATATTGCAGAGGATCCATCGGAGGGGACCAGAGGACCCCGATCGTCTTCGTGGGCATTGTGGGTCTGCCTGTACCGCGTCGCCTCGCCACTGCACCGACTCGACACCGCCCCGCTAGCCTGACCTCACCGGCACCTTAGGTATACCCCTCTATCCGTATCATGGTCGTAGGTCACGTAACCCAGTTAGGCGTCTCCCGAACAAAACAGATATGGTCGGAGGTATGCGGATCTTTGCATATCTACGACCGTATCTGTTTCGGATTGTCCACATTTTTTGGACAGCCCGCGGATGCGTAGATGAGGTTAGTTTCCATGGTCCGCTCCGGTCCGAGACAGACTTTCGGCATCACCTCCTTGTTGTTCTCTGGATACACACTCTCCCTTGCAGGACGTGTATCGGGAGAACGGCAGGGAGGTGCTGCCAAAATTCTATCTCGGATAGGGAGCGGAGCATGGAAACTAACCTCATCTACACATCCGCGGGTGGGATTAGGACCTATCCTCACCTATTAGAGAGTAGGAACACCGCGTAGATGCAATTGATGGTTACATTACTATGTGCTGTATATGTGGAAGGATGGAACACCGTCAGTGGATGTACATGGGCCAGAGAAGCAGGAGTGACTTTGACATTGAGTGGGTGAATAGGACAGATGCTTTCTTGGAACATGCATGGAGCTTGGGTGTAGCTAAAGGACATTCTAAACTTTGGTGTCCCTGTAGCAAATGTGACAACAACAGAAGGGTAGACAAGGTGACCGTGGGTAAACATCTTGTGTACAATGGTTATACGGCTGGCTACCACCGGTGGATCCACCATGGTGAAGCAGATCGTATAAGAGCGGAGGTGGTGAGACCACGCCTCGAGGCTTTTGATGATGATGCCAGAGTAGCAAACATGCTAGATGACACTCACCAAGCTCACTTCGCAGAAGGACGTGAGAAGGAGGAGTTGGAGGAAGCCGCTAAGGCCTTCTACAAAATGTTGGACTCGGCACAGAAACCCCTTCATGAGAGTACAATGGTTTCTCAGCTGGATGCCATTGGACGTGTTATGGGGTTGAAGGCCGAGTTAAATCTGAGTCGCGAAGGCTTTGATAAGATGTTGGCCGTGTTTGGCAGCATGCTACCGGAGAAGCACATTATGCCGAAGAACTTGCACGAGTCACAGAAACTACTTCGTATGCTTAAGATGCTATATGACAAGATACATGTTTGTCCGAAGGGGTGCGTCTTATTTAGGAAAGATCACAAGGTTGCAAAGTACTTTCCGAAGTGTAAATCCTCAAGGTACCTGGAGGTAGACTCTGGAGATGGCCAGAAGAGGCAGCTTACGATCGCCGCGAAAGTCCTACGGCACCTTCCATTTGTGCCGAGGATCCAACGGCTTTTCATGACTGAGGAATCTATGAAACAGATGACATGGCATAAAGAAGGTGTATGGTACAAGCCATGGACGATGGTGCATCCGTCCGATGCCGAAGCATGGACGTACTTTAATGACAAACATCCTGACAAAGCAGCTGAGGCTCGTAATGTATGTGTCGCGCTGGCAACAGATGGGTTCAATCCTTATGGACAGTTGTATGCCCCATACACATGTTGGCCCGTGTTTGTTATCCCCCTGAATCGAATCCCCCCAACATCTCCTTTCAACGGCATAATGTCTTCTTGTCGTTGATAATTTCTAGACACCCAAGGAGTAATATGGGTGTGTACATGGAGCCTATGATTGATGAATTGATCGACGCTTGGGAGAAGGGGGTATGGACATACGACCGAGTTACAAAATCATCCTTCAAGATGCATGTTTGGTACCACTACTCCCTGCATGACTTCCTGGCGTATGGGTTATTCACCGCCTGGTGTGTCCACGAGAAGTTCCCGTGCCCAATATGCAAGGAAGTTGTGAGGTTTATTTGGTTGAAGAAGGGTGGCAAGTATTCGTCGTTCGACAGGCATCATCAATTCCTCCCTTCTAACCATCCATTCAGACAAGACATCAAGAACTTTACGAAAGGTGTTGCAGTGATAGACCCTAAACCGCGCATGAAGAGTGGTGCTGAGGTGCGTGCTCAGATAGATGCTCTCGTGCCCAATAAAGGAGGTGGTTTTGTGGGATATGGTGAGGAACATATGTGGACTCATAAGTCCGGCTTGATGAGGCTCCCCTATTTCGATGACCTTCTACCACATAACATTGATGTAATGCACACTGAAAAGAATATTGCCGGGGCACTTTGGGGAACTCTCATGAACACTGACAAGTCTAAGGACAACGTTAAGGCTAGAGTGGACCTAGCGATGTTGTGTGATAGACCGAAGCAAGAGATGCGGCCTCCTAGTGGCTGAAACAAACAATGGAAAAGACGTTAATGTTCCTAGATGGATATGCAGCGAATCTGAGTAGGGGAGTGAACTTAGGCACTTTATGAGTCAACGGGATGAAGAGTCATGACTACCACATATGGATTGAGCGGCTTCTTCCAGCGATGGTCCGAGGCTATGTCCCTGACCATGTCTAGCAAGTGCTAGCAGAGTTGAGCTTTTTCTTCTGTCAGCTTTGTGCCAAGGAGATATCTCGGACCGTTGCTCAGGACTTGGAAAAAGCGGCACCTGTGTTGCTCTGTAAGCTGGAGAAGATCTTTCCACCCGGCTTCTTCTTGCCCATGCAGCATCTGATTGTGCACCTCCCGTCCGAGGCATGTTTGGGGGGGCCCGTGCAAGCCCGGTGGTGCTATCCAATCGAGAGATGTCTAAAGACTCTTCGCAAGAAATGTACAAATAAAGCCAGAATTGAGGCTTCCATTGCAGAGGCAAGTCTAAGGGAGGAGGTGGCAAACTTCACAACACTATACTACAAGCCGAAACTTCCTAGCAATCATAATCCACTCCCTCGTTACAATGTTGGCGAAAATGAATGGACCCACAGCCTGTTCCAAGGCCAACTCGGCAACGCAAGTGGATCGACCAATAAGATATTGGGAAATGAAGAGTCGTGAAGTGTCATGCTATATGTGTTGACCAACCTACCCGAGGTGCAGCCGTTCATCGAGTAAGTTCTCAACGAACTTGTTTCAATACGCCCTGAATATTCTTCATGCAACCCCACTGATTCTCGTTCGGACAGGGAATTTATTCATGAGTCCTGGCATCAATCAAGGGATCCTACCTCGCAGGAACATGACACCCTTCTTTCTCGGGGTGCGGGTGCGGGGAGGCCTTATTTCATTTTTTGGTTCAAACAAAAGGTAATGTCCAATTTAGCTCCCACGTTCCATATTCCAAGTTTCTCGTTCGTTCGATTAATATAACAACCTATCATGCTTGAGCTTGCAGGCCCAGACTGACTCGTCCATGAGTGAGGAGTTGAGACAGGTTGCAGGCGGCTATGATGTTAGGGTGTAGTCATTTACCGGTTATGACGTGAACGGATATCGCTTCCACACAACAAGATACGAGCAGACTCGGCCCAAACAGAAAACCACAAATAGCGGAGTTTGTACGCCCGACACTGATGGCCTCGACTATCATGGTAGAGTTGAGGAAATCTATGAACTCTCATTTCATGGTTACAAACATAAACCTGTCGTGTTCAAATGCCACTGGTTTAATCCTCGAGAAACAAGACGGACCCCTCATCTTGGGCTAGTCGAGATTTGAGAAGATTTCGTCTATCTAGGAAAAGATGTCTACATTGTGGCTCAACAAGCCGTGCAGGTGTACTATACGCGATATGCCAACCAAGACAAAGCGGATCTTAAGGGTTGGGCTATTGTGCACCAGGTGTCTCCACATGGTAAACTACCTGCCCCAAACGATGATGATTACAACTTCAACGCAAACACATATGATGGACAGTTCTATCAAGAAGATGGGCTACCAGGCACGTTTGAGATAGTCTTACCCAAAGCGATCGAAATGGAAGTAGACAACGAAACGAAGGATGACGAGGTTGATGGAGATGTGGTGCAAAATGCCAAGGACATAGAAATGCTTGACCGATTAAGGCTAGGCAATGACGACGAAGACAACATAGAACCTTCAGATAGTGTTGCCCATTTGGACAATTTTGACAGTGATGATGACACCTATGATCCTAATCATGAAGATTATTCCTAATACATGTAATACTACATTTGTTTTAGTTTGAGTTTTCTTTATTTATTTTAAATCTATTTCTAATATATATACTAATAAGTCTTGTTCATTCTTTGTGATTGCAGGTGATGGCGAGCAGCCGTCCACGACGTGAGACGGCCTCCCTTTACGGGAGACCATGCCCTCCCGTTTTAGACGAGGGGTCAGGGTCAGGGGTAGCCTCCACAAGAGGTAAGAGGAGGAGGACCAGGGTCAGCAGGAGGCAGCGGACTCCTTCCCCGCCACCTTTAGACGAGGTGATGGAGGAGGAGCACGTGACGGCCACGCCCGAGGATGGGGTCGAGGATGAGGACGTCCGACAGACCGAGGACGAGGCGGCCGAGGACGAGGCCGCCGAGGGCGATAGTTCCGCTACCCCGACTGTCTACCAGCGAGGTCCCGCGAGCCTCCCTCAGCCTCCGCTTCCTCGCAACCGGGCACTGATTCGCCCTATGGCAAAGAGGTAAGTAACTATAGATGTTATCACAACTACTTCATATGATAATGTTGGAAATCAAAAGAGGAACTGATAAATTTTCTTAATCACTTGTGCAGGGCCTGGTTGGTTTTGTCGGGTACTCCTGCACGCTCCCCCGCGAGCAGCCTTGGTGTTTTGTGCAGGAAATGGTACCCTGGCCTTGTGAACGTGTCCGAGGACATGCGGGAGCCGGCCTACACGTGGGACATGTACCAGTTGGCCCCTGACGACAGGTACCGCAACAAGCAGGAGCGGGTACTAGCGGAGTTTTGGGTAAGTCTCTCTCGCACACCATTTTCATTGGGCAAGTCTTTTATTGAAATAATGAATGGATACACCGGTTTTGTATGCAGAGGTATTTCAAGCCGGAAGAAGGACTTGAGGCCCGGGCGGATGAGGCGGCTGCCGCCACCGGTAGGAAGTACGTCACCGACATGCACCACGAGGCACGCGTGCAGGCCCACAGAGACTACTACGCCATGGTGTTGAAGCAGTCCATCAGCAAGCCTAATGCAAGACAGGTGGAGCTGTCCCGGGCCCAGTACCTTGAGGTAGACGAAAAACATTAATAATGATTCATTTTGAGATTAAGTCGGTTTAATTTTATCTTTTTCTATGTCAAATAATCGATGACTTGTAGGTGATTCCCTGGTGGTGCCGATCCCACTCCGTGTGCTGGGAGATGATCGTGGATAGGTGGTTGTCCAACGACTTCGTTGAGAAGCACGCGAGGCAGCGGGACCAGCGTCTGCTGAGGCAAGGTGCTACTCACCATCAAGGCAGCTGCAGCCTCCCCGCCTACAAACAAGCATATGTAAGTGATTTCTTTTATCTTATTTGACGCTGAGTTCTGCCTTATTTCTCACCATCTTGCCATCTTACTCGCATGAGGTTGCACACCCGGGCGTGGAGGTCTCAGAGTTCTCTGCGTGGGCTATGTCCCACATGGGCAGGGCGTCTTCCTCTGTCTCCTTCGACCCGTCTGCCCCGCACGAGGTGTACTCCGACCCGACTGTGCACACTAAGGTCCAAGAGTACACCTCAAAGGTGAGGGAGGTCCATGGGGAAGATTACGATGTGCGCACTGAGCCCATTGATGCAGAGACCATCATGAGGCTAGGAGGAAGCAAGAAGCATGGGCGGCTGTGGATTGCAGACGGCGCCATCGACTCCACCACTGTTCCCTCTCTCGACGTGCTCCGAGCACGAAGCACGAGCTCCAGCCAGCCCATATGCCCACGTCCTACTCCATCACTACAGCAGGTCGACGCTCTCGAGGTACGTCCTGTTTTACTCATCGTACGTTCATCTTTGCACACCTAAGTTATATTTGCATTACTGAAACATTGAAGTTTGTATTGCAGGCCGAGCTACAGGCCCAGAAGCTCGTGGTCGAGGCTCAGAGCGCACAGCTGCAGGCCCAGAGGGAAGCGTTCGCGGCCCAGGAGAGGAGGATGCAAGAAATGGAGGCCTTCATGCGGAGTGTCCAGCAAGGGGGTGTACCTTTGCCGTTGGCAGCTCCTCCACCGCCTACTGCTATAGCCACTCCTGTAAGTATGAAAGTTCACTCTTACTAGATGCTTCCTTGACATACAACCATGGTTGACATACAAACTTACTAGATGCTTGACATAGAAACTTACTAGATGCTTGACAAAGAGCTTTACTACATGCTTGCACTAGCTATGACATACAACCATGCTTAAGATTCTCAATTTACTAGATGCTTGACATAGAAACTTACTAGATGCTTGCACTAGCTATGACATACACCAATGCTTCACATTGAAATTTACTAGATGAATCTCACACATGCAACCTCTTATCCTTTTTGCAGCTTCCGTCGACGGGTTCGAATAACCTCGCTCATGCGTCACCGAATGATAGAGCCTTTGCTTCACCATCATGTCATAGGCCGTCTTTTTGAGGGGTTGTGCTTCGTCATGTGCTTGGATTTGAGCTTCACTTGTGGTTGTGACTTGTGCTTGGACTTGATGGACTGTGGTTGTGAATTTGTGACTTGTGGTTGTGATATGTTGTTATTTGAGTTGTGGTTATGATATAATGTGTGAAAATGGTTTCGTTGTGATATATATGTGATTATTGTGATGTTTGTGATATATATGTGACATGTGATATATATTTGAACGGTTTGTGTCAGTGGAATGCAAAAAAAATTGCAATTTCGGTTGATTTGCCGAGTGCAATGGTCATGGCACTCGGCAAAGCTGGAAAACTTTGCCGAGTGCCAGGACATTGCACTCGGCAAAGATCCCACAAAAAAAAAAAAATTTTTGCCGAGTGCCAAAGCTGGGGAGGCACTCGGCAAAGAGCTTTTAAAAAAAAAAAAAATAGCTTTCTTGAAAAGCGCGCCGCCGTGGCACTCAGGAAAGAGTTTTTTAAAAAAAAATAAAAAATGTCTTTGCCGAGTGACTTGCCGCCGCGGCACTCGGCAAAGAGTTTTTGAAAAAAAAAATGTCTTTGGAGTGCCCTAACTGTCGGCACTCGACAAAGGCGCCGTCAACGGAGCAGCGCCGTTGACGGCTGCTTTTCTTTGTCGAGTGCCGCCGTTGGCACTCGGAAAAGAATTTGCCGAGTACCCGACAAATAGTCCTCGGCAAAGAGCCTCTTTGCCATTAAATTTTTTTGCGATGGCTCTTTGCCGAGGGCGGCATTCAGCAAAGCCTTTACCGAGGGCTTTTGGACCTTTGCCGAGTGCCCTACGCCCTCGGCAAAGAGGGCGCCTCCAGTTGTGGATCCTGTGACCTTGCGCCGCCTCTGTCAGCCAACACCATCCACCGACCTCCGTTGGAGTCTCCCCAGACCTTAAAACCATGGCAGCGCGTAGGCTTGTCCGGCGATGAGTCGAGGCGGCAACTTGACGGAGCGGGGCGGGGAGGCTAGTTGGCAATGGGCTAGTGGAGGCAAAAGGCGAGGTTGAGGTCGAGGTGGACGTAATGGGGTGGAATACGGTGAGGCGACACATCACCAGCAGTGGACGGGTCTCGCGCGACCACATGACCGGTCACGCAATAACTCCTATTTTTTTATCCATCGGTTTTTGGAAAGTGTCTAAAACCATATTATTGGGAGTATTTTTTTAGACACTCTTGAGATCTATATGTGCCAGCAGGCCTACATGGCGGCAGGCTGGCAGCCGTCATGAGTATTTCATGCAATTTCTGAAATGCTTTACAGCTAGCGCTGCTCCTCTTCTAAGCAAATGACACGAATTGCACTTCAAGATTGGTTGAAGTCTTCTGTCAAAAAACGATTGGTTGAAGTCAAACGATAGATCAAGCTTTTAGGTCGATCCCAACTCATTTCGTTTACTATTGAACAATCATGTATAAGTTCTTGTCTCCTGTTAATTGACAAATACTAATTATTGTTACACGTTGCAAAAAGCTACACTACCAAATCCAAATAAATTGAGATCACAAATGTTGTGGGAAGGTCTACGGCGTACGGAGACTCACTAAACTGTTTGGCCACATAGATAGCAGCTGGCCCTCCAAGATCTTTTATCATATCTCGAGTGATTTGAATAAATTATCTTGTCACTTCTTATAATAAACTGATTACTGTGCTTAGACAAGAGCTTGTTTGTTTTCCTCGCAAAAAAAAAAGAGCTTGCATGAACATCTACAACGAACCTTTTTTCATAAATTTGGATAACATATATCGCAATGATTGTTCATAATCTTAAAGATGGGCACTGGCTATCTATATATCATCATTGAGCTTTCAACTGAAGTGTACTTGCAGGCGTTTTCTTTGTTTATCATTTTTTGTTGCAATTCTCAGTTTTGAGTGTCCACGTTTTCTCTAATAATTATGGCAAATGAAAATGGAAGATTGGTTGTCAACATTGGCCCCAGTTCGCTTCGCTGAAAAAATAAGCCGAAACACTATTCCGGCTGATTTGTTGTGAGAAAAAAAACATTGTTCCGGCTGAAAAAACAAGCTACAAAAAACGGATTATAAGATAAGCAAACAGGACCATCATAACTAGAAGAATACCCCGCGCGTTGCTACGGGGATCTAGATAATTTTAAAAGAAATTAGACTATTTATATTTACAATTACATTAATGAAACTATCTTAAATTAATTTTAGTGAATATGTGGATACATCAATGTGGACAACTAAATGCATGTTAGTGGATAAAGAGATAACTATCATAATTATATTTGCTAGTTGGCTATAATTATAAGTTCTGGTGGATTATTGATGTGGATAGCTTGCATGTTGAGAGAAATCTCTAGTGAGGTTTAGTTTTATAAGAGTATAGGATAGCATTACCATTCATTTCACTAGGAATTGAAAAAAAAAACACATATGTACAAACCCTACTCTCATATTCTAGCGACATAAGTAAAGCCTGGTTTCTTCGTGCCATAATGCAATACCGTATTCGAGTACAATAACGTGCACTTATATTATAATAAACCACCACCATTTAGTATTACTTAGAAACCGCAGATCATTTATACAATGTTGTTAGTCCTTTCTATATCTAATCCAATTTTTAATTACCACCTCACCTTTAGTGTACTATAGTGCCACCCACATTGTGGTTGTGGCAAGATTACCTCCTACCTTCTGTCACAAAAACCTGCTGTTTCGGACAAGATTTGATCAAACCTTAAAATTTTCAAACATAAATAACTTTTACATTATTTAGTTTGAAAACATTTGAGTTATATATCTGTTGATTTCTATTTAAAATACTTGCAAAACCTCTTGCAAAACATGTGAGTTACTTGACTGTGCAATGTCAAATATGTCAAGTATTTGTGACCGGACGGAGTACTAGAATAGATGGTATGCTTCACGGTTCTTCTTCTTCCAAGCGAACGACACGAATTGTGTAAGAAAAATTAAACTAATAGCAACAGAAGGCAAACGACGTAAGCTCGAGCGATTACTGCTGGATTTGTTTAGTTAATCTATACTGATCCTTCATGTTCTTGTCTCCCGTTAATTGTGAAATCTGGATTAGGAATGAATCCACGTTGCAAAAGGTATCCCAAATCCAGATTAAATAGAATTGTGTACATGTCATTCAAGATTTACGGACATATATACGTCACGAGATCAATGAAAGGAGAGTAATTAGCTAATTAACCATGCTGCACCAGGCCTAAGCTAGCTTCAAGGATCTTTTGACCATATCTTGAGAGACTTAAATATGCTATCTTGCAGTGACTAGGATGAGGATAACATTGACCTCCCGCAAATCAGACGATCGACCTGAATTTTGATAATCCATCAGTGATAGCAAAATCGTGCTTTATACCTACCTCGGATGATTATACATGGACATATACGATTATGTGTGCGTGGCTTCGATCTTTGTTCCCTTTTGCTTAAATTTGTTTTCATTTGTGGAACAAAGTGACCATTCAACGCGGCATCAACTTTAGTTTTACACGTTTTGCTGCACTCATATGTAATGTGCATTATTGGGGAATTAGTGGGCACAGCACAATGGTCACGCGTACGTACTAGTAAAAGTTAAAAATGGATTTCTAGAGCAATTTTTCAGAAAGATCCGACATAAGGTCAGAATCCTCCTCCTGACATTTTAGAAAATGAACGCATGCTGCATGCCCCTTGTACTGTAGCGCCGATAATTTTGGTGTGCCTACGCTTTCTTAGCCATGGCTCACTTATCACACACTCGATTCTTTGCTAAAATTTGTCACAAGTTTTGAGCAATCTGATTACCACACATTAGCTAAGAAAATGTGGCTGAAAGAGTGTCCTTGGCTCTCTCTCTTTTAGCCGCCATATTGGAGACAGTGACATCACTGCAATAAGCAAGAGATCAACAGCAAGCAGTAGCGCTATACACCAAGGGTCATGCAGTCCCAAACTTTCTTGGTCGTCGTCTCTTATCTCTAATCCAATTTTTAATGTGTGCTTTAACTTTAGTTTACTGTTGTGTCATCCCACAGCGTGGCAGCCTGGCAGGACTACGTATCGGAGATTTTCTTTTTTAACCTGCTTTTCAGCCGCTCCTCTTCCAAGCAAATGACACGAACTGGTGCAAAATTAAACTATTCATCAAGTTTTTTTCTTTTTGCAAGAGAGTCAAATGAAGTGGCCGGTCTCGATCCGCTTACATTTAATTGCTACAGTATTATATGCACGGATCAATCATGTTATTGTCTCCCATTAATTGACAAATGCTAATTATCAATAAACCATCCAGCAGCTGTCCTCCAAGATCTTTTGACGATATCTCGAGCGATTTAAGTATGCTATCATGTGCAATCATTGGCTGGGGATAGATGAAGATGTGTGCTTAGGAATCAGGTTACCTAGCTCCATTGTGGATAATTAAATGGTAACTTGCGCTTTATACCTACCTTAGATTTGCTCATGGTGGACTGTAATTTCCACCGGAACAGTGTTTTCCTCTCACAACAAATCAGCCGGAATAGTGTTTCGGCTTTTTTTTTTCAGCGAAGCGAACGGGGCCAGTTTGGCTAGTCCGTCATCAGCATGTACCCTGCTGCACGAGCTAGAATCCTAGGAAACATAAATATTAGAAGTTTAATTTAGCAGCTATAGCTAATTGAAATTACTTATCTTTATACATGTTCTTTATTTAATTAATTTCTCTCTCTGCCCGTTTTCTAACACAATACCCATATAGATGGATGATCTATAATCTGTGTATTGAGTCATGGTAAATTTACCAACCATTCTACATGTCTTTCCATATTCATAATTTCCCCCATTTGCATCAACCTTCGTGTATCTTCATTCAATTAGTTCTTGTTTGATAGGTAATAGGGATGTAGTTTCTTGAAAAAAAGAAATAGTCTCTGTCTCAGTTTTTCCTAAGACACATTTCTCTACTAATAGGGTTTTACATTTCTTTGGAAAATCATTTGCATTGCCAAACCAGGTTTTCTGTTTAATTATGTTCCAGGTTCTTGAAACTACTAGATATTCATGATGTTTCTCTCCCTTGCCATGTAATAAAAAGAAGAAGCGTTTCAGCCGCTGGACACCTAGCTAGGTTTGGATTGTTTGGCAGTGTTTATATGTGTGGTTTTAACTTTGCCAAGAAACTGAAACCAGCCTGCTGCCAAATAAGCCGTCAATTATTCATGTAAAAATGCAACGGTGGCATTATTCTCTTATCAACTGATAAACAAAGTGCGCTCGCTTTTTTTTGTGTGCTTAAGCTGACAACATGGTGACCGGTGGCTGATGGGTTGCGAGTCTGGAACGAGGCCGATTTTTTATTTTTAGCCTTTTTTTTTGAAAATTTTTTACAAATGCGTCTCTGGCAGTATCTTTTCAAAAATTAGACCCTGACTTCGGCGCTGTGACAATTGGCGCTGAGCTTACACGTCTCGGCGCCAATTGCTTTGGCGCCGAGGTTCAAGGTCATTTTCTGCATGTCGCTGACGTAGCTGCTTACGTGGCGCGGACGTGACATAAGCTCAGCGCCGTGGATCTTGGCGTCGAGCTCGGCGCCGTGGATCTTGATGCCGAGCTTGGCGCCAATTACTATAGCGCCCAGCTATGGAAATTAATAAATTTTAATTTTTACCATGACAGCTCGAAACAGCACCAAGCAAAAAAAAAGCTCCAAACAGCACCAAAGCAATTGGAGCCGAAACAGCACCAATCAAAAAAAAAGGCGCCTACTTTTAATACGCTGCGAAATTACCACACCGAGATACGGGCATCATCATATATATACCACACATGGCATGCAACTACATATATAAAGTATAAACTACCGTATACTAGCTAGCAAGGTGAAGAAAGGCATCATCTATCATATCAGCGAATTATATTTGTTTTCCGAAGACATTGTCCGAGAAATACATTATATATATATATATATATATGGAAATTATTTTCTACTTCCCGTGAGTAGTTACTCCCATGTGCATATCTTTAGATTTATGGTATATATGGTCCGACCAAATATATGTAGATGGAGTATATCATCATACTAGACTATCTAGGGTACTATATATGACAAGTATGTATATATACTTAGAGTATATGGTTATACTTATTTTATATGCTACTATTATAGTATTATATAATATATTAAAAAATATGTGCTCTTTTGAAATTTTTTCATATAGTAAAGATCTATAGTATCTTAGTATTAGTATGTCAACATAGTCAAACTGATAAATAAATATATACATATACGCAACGTAATTTATTAATTATGGAAGTAACTACTCTCAAGAACATATATATATATATATATATGGTGCATTTTACTGCCATAATTAATAAATCACGTTGCGCGTTATATATATATATATATATATATATATATATATATATATATATATATATATATATATATATATATATATATATATATATATATATATATATATATATATATATATATATATATATATATATATATATACACACACACACACCTACTTGGCTACTTTGGAGTAAACTAGGAGCACGTACAACTGTACAAACCGATAAGACCAGGCTTCGTTCGGATCGTAGAAAAAGTCTGTCGCACGCACCTGCTATACGGAAGTTTCCATACATGTGTTCATATATATACTTTATTTTGTATTAGGAAATTCAGTAGGAAAGGAATTCTTGGGATGAGGAGAAAAAAAAAGAAAATGTATATGAGCAATGTACCTGGCAACAGAAACAAAGCTTTTTGGCTCTGGTTTATGTGTGAGAAACAGAGATACCTCTTGCGGTCTTGCCGCCGCGTCCCTGTTTTGAGAACCCGATTTCACGTTGCTTCCCTACAACAACACCAGCGTAGCCTTTGGTTTTTTTTTTTTTGCATGCCTTGGAAAATTTTTAGAGAGGAACAATGCAAACATAACACAACATCATATCTCAAGTCTTTTTCGTTTCTCGTTAATTTCATTTTCTATCGAGAGAAGAAAAGTGATGGCCTGGCCCAGAAATGCCATGGCATGCAAGCGAGGAATTTATTTGTTAACGTACTTACTTTAGTAGTGTTCGTGTTCTTTTTTCCTCCCTTTTTACTTGTAATAGTTACATACAGCTATGGGCAACAATGGCTTTGGGCAAAGCCCCAGGCACTCATGAGCTCGGAGCTCGAAGATACAACTACAGCACATCCAGGCGACACAGTACAGAGCTCGGCTCATGGTAAAAATTATAATTTATCAATTTACATAGCTTGGCGCCGTAGATCTTAACGCCGAGCTCGACGCCAAAACCTACGGCGCCGAGCTCATGCCACGTCCGTGCCCACGCAAGCAGCCACGTCAACAACACGCAGAAAATAACCCTGGATCTCGGCGTCAAAGCAATTAACGCCGAGACGTGTAAGCTCGGCGCCGAGGTCAGGGTCTATTTTTTGAAAAGATAGATAAGATACTGTCAGGGGCGTATTTGTGAAAATCTTTCAAAAAAAGGGGTTGAAAAACAAAAAATTCGGGGAGCCAGAGCGACGGACGAAGCAGCCAGTAACTACTCCTAGAGTACCCTAGGCTCCTAGCACCTACTAAACATGTTCTAAATTATAGTTCGTTTGACTTTTTGACTACAAGTTTGATCACTTGTCTTATTCAAAAATTTGTGTTAAATATCATTTCTTTTGTTGTGGCTTGTTTTATTAATAAAAGTTCTTTAAGAATGACTTAAATATGACTACGTTTGCATAATTTTTTTAAATAAAACGAACGATCAAATTTGAGGGTAAAAAAATCAAATGAATTATAATTTGAAAGGGAGGGAGTAGCTAATTAACCAGCGGCAAGGCGACGTACGTATAAATGGTGGTTCGCCATACTGAAGTGACGGTGATGCGCCGGCGACCAGGTGCCCGCGTTCCGCACCGTCGCGCCAAAGCGGGAATTGCTCACGGTCACGGGTCACGGGCGTGATGACGACTGACCAACTGGAACGGGCTGGGTCACCTAGAAAAAGGTTCAGCTAAAAAGGATGCATGATTAGTGGACACCATGGCTGATCTAAAAAAAAATAGGTGGACACCATGGGTGTGTGCTCGCTGATTATTTTGGCTGTTTCAGGCTTTCGTCTAACAGTAATGCTCTCGTGCAGACGTTAGGAGACGGACGGACACTACTTCTCCACGGACTACCTTATTCGTTCGGTCGCTCCGGTTCACACACCTTAAAAAATCTCTTTATGCACTCACCCTCCACCGTCGAGGCCTTATCCACCGCTCCATCGGACCTCCGCGCCCGACTCCACCGCACCGCCCGCCTTCCCCACTGAGCTCTCCACCGCGCCGCTTGCGTGCACCATGGCATCCGCGCCGCCACGGCCACCTCCGCTACCCGCATAGTCGCCGAGCAAGTGCTCGATCGCCAAGGGCGCGCTGGCCTAGACCGTCGAGCAGGTGCTCGCACAGATGCTCACCTAGGGTGCTCGCACGCCTCATGCAGGTGCTCACCTAGGTTGTCGAGCAGGGTGCTCGCCTAGGCCGATGAGCAAGTCCTCACCCAGGGGCGCACCGGCGAGCTCCATGCGCCACTACTGATCTCCGCGCCGACGTCGAGCTTCACGATTCGTCCAAGCAAGGTGACATTGCGCGCTAAAAACGCATGTTGTAAGAGTATGTTTCAAGTGTTTCAGATGTTTCATGTGAATGTTGCAAAAGTAGATCGGGGTGTTGCATATGTTGCAACACTAGTACAGAAACAAGTTGTATTCCCGGTTGGGAAACCCCTTCAGTCCCGGTTTTCCAACCGGGAGCACGAATCCGGGACTAAAGAGCTCCTCCTTTAGTCTCGGTTTCTCGCCCGAGACTAAAGGTCTAAAGGTCCACCTTTAGTCCCGGTTGGTAATACCAACCGAGGCTAAAGAGACCTCCCGGTCTAGCCACGTGGGCCGGTCCTTTAGTCCCGGTTGGTATTACCAATCGGGACTAAAGGTTTTCTTTTTTTTCTTTTTTTTCTATTTTCAATTGATGATTCGTTTTGGTTTTCGAATAGGTTTTCGAATACGCATTCTACGCTGCTAATAATATACGTATTCTACACGTTTATAATGTTCGAACATTTTGTACAAACTAAAGTATGAAACTAACGTATATATTACATGGATATACATATATTGTACGTTATTTTATGTACATATAATATGTATATATATATATATATATATATATTACAAATAAAGCTTGGATTGTATATTCTATCATATCCTTGGGATAACAAATTCACTCCATCAGTTTTGGCTTTCATGTTTCGTTTAAGTCATTGTAGAACTCGTCGGCGGGGTTTAAGACCTGGTCATTAAGAAATCCTACTATGGTCTCTTGAATTGCTTTAAGTTGGTCACGTCGTATGACTTTTTCCTTCAACCATACAGTCTTCAATAAAAGTTAAAGGAAAAAGTATTAATATATATATATATATGTGTTGGTCACGTGATTACTTAAATATATGAGCAATAAAAGAAATTGTGAATATATGAATATATTTATATAACGTACTTTGAGGATCTCTTCATGAGTTCTTTTTGAGTACGCCATGATGAACTCGTAAATATAGTATCCGCAATAGTTGGTCCCCTGTTCTTGCCTCAGAACCCACTTTTACGAGAAAAAGATCCGGTGAATTGAAAGCATGCATGATGTTAATTGAATTATATATATATATAAATGTAGCTAGTACTTACTTTGTGTGCGATTACATCCAGTGGCGCTTCGCAATGTTTCATGTGGTGTTTCTCAATGAAACTTTTTCAAACACTGCGCCCAATAAAATAAAAAATTAATTTGGCCTTTAATAATTGTTGCAGTTAAGAGATCGGGGTATATATAGTTGCTAGAGAGACCAAATTATCCTTGGATAATATCTATCATGTCTTGGTACTCTGTTTGCTCTTTTCTTAATGAGTCTAAGATGCTCAATCGACTATTGGGCATATCGATGACCATCAATATCCAGTAATTGCTGCATATGTTTTTATACACAAATATGATCGACATTAACTAGAGTTAACATATATATATATATGGGAGATAGCTTAGCTAGTAAGCAAATAATTGAACAAATATCCATATGATCGACATTAATTATTTAACACTCACTTGAAGTTGTAGGGGAAGAGTATGTTCTTGTTTTGTTGGTTCACTAAGAACCTCATGAGATTTTTCTCAAGTTCAGCTTTTCATTTAGTCGGGGGATTAGGGTGTTTGAATAAGACATTTGGATCAACGAAACCAACATCATTATCCTTTCTCTTTCTGAATTCTGTCATCTCATATCTGCATATATAAAAATATAGTGTGAGGATATATATAATTTATATATATACATATAGCTTTATATATATACACTTTAATAGTAGAAAATAATCACACTTACAGACAATAGCAGCTAATGAGACTTTTGTTGAGAGAGTCTAGATGGCATAGTTGGTGTAATTCTAAAAACTCGATATATATAACGTCATTGCCACGGAAGTAATGTTGGTTTCTAACTCTTACAGAAACAAAGGTCTCTCCCCGTTCACACGCCGCCATGTACCACTTGTTTAGCAGGTATATTTACGTACCCAGTTCACCTAAGGCCTCAGGGTTGTATAGACTCTTTCTATGTTCAAATTTCTTCTAAGGATCCACTTTCGGAGCAGATGGTCCTTCAGCGAGCACTTGGGCAAGGTCCAAACCAGTATCCTCATAAAACTGAACTAGGTCCTCAAAATCGATGTCCAGTAAGCCTAAGTTTGAACCATATTCATTACGAATGACGAGAGGGGGGACTGATTGTTGCGATTGTTGTCCGAGTTGTGCAACAACTTTCCCTGCTCTAGTCTTTTTCTGCGCCGCCTCAAATAACTTGGTGAGAGAGCGGTCGTAGTCCGATTTTGGCAGCGTCTTTTGAGATTCCCGATTTTTCTGGTCCACCTTCTTTCTTAGAAGATCTGGAGGTAGATAGAAGTACGGTTTCTCTGGGTTCTCCCTCGCTTCTCGTTGCTTTCTTACTTTTTCGAAGAAATTATTCACATCTTTTTGTACTGCAGCATTTAATTCCTTTTCACTTTTCTCGTAAGACAGTTTTTGGGGAATAACTGGATTAGAGGAGGCTTTCTTCTTTGTCGGCTGGTGGGCCAATGGCTTCGTTTGCGGAGCGGACCTCTTACGAGCTGGCTGCTTCTTGGTCATCAAAGGAGGTGGGGCAGCCGTTGGAGACCTCCTTGGAGGTGGCGGCGGTGGCGGCGTTGCATAATCATTGTCCGGAGCACTATGATGATCTAGAGATTGAATAATTGGACTTAGGTTGGCGGAGGCTCTGTTGTGTGAGTACAAAAAAGAATAATTAGGTATAAGAAATTGTTATTATTAATCACGCATGTCAATAGAAAATTAGTGAAAAAATTGTTTCGTTCACTTTTGTCCGCACCTATTGTCTGGCAATTGAGGAAGCGGCGGTGGACTAGAGACCCCAGGAATAATGATGTAGCGCCTGCACCATAGTATGAATGTCTTCTCTGCTTCTCCTAGAGTCTTCTCATCATCACCTCCTGGAATGTCAAGAGCCATATCACTAAAACTTTTGTTAACTCTATTCACTGAGACGCTAACATATCCAGGTGGTATTATTGCCCCATGGATTCTTGGTGTCTTGGTAGGATCTGGAGGAGAAAAAACATCGAGAGCCACCATGATGTAAATGGTGTAGTGATGTCATCCACGGGGAAACGTAGCATTGCGTCATCTTGATTCGGCAACTCCGTGGAAGCGCAGCTGCTTTTCAACTGATCAGGGGGGCTAATATTAATTTTGATTCCTGGATCTGATGCCTGCCTTTGGGCACTCATTGCTATTTGTACTTGCTTTATGATTTCCTCCTGCATTCTAGCTTGCATGTCTTTTTTGTGCTCCTGTGCTTGAAGCAACGCCACACATGACTCACGAACATATTCCTCCAACCTGCTGATCCGCGCTGCTTTCTCATCCTTCCTTCTCTGTCGGCTTCTGTAGGTATCTCTGTCGTTAGGGAAACCATGCTCCCAAGAAATGTTCCGTTCTAAACCTCTCATTCGGCCATAGTGTTCAGCAGTCCTGATGACATATGTCAGTTCATCCTTCTCTCTATTGGGCCCGAACGCACCAATAGCTTTTGCTTGTAGAGCATAAGAAAATCTTTGTGTTGCTCTTTCGAGTTTTGGGCCATGAACCAGCTTTTTGGTCTCTAGGTCAGTCTTCCCCCATGAGCGAAAAACCAATTCTTTGCGCGTTTGGGCCAATTGAGTGATTCTAGTGTGATACCCTTGTCAAGAATATCCGCTTCCATTTTTCCCACTTGGGAATGGCAGTCGCATAGCCACCTGATCCCATGCCATGGTGGTATACCTTCTGTCGGACATTCTCTTGGTTCCTTCTCACCCGTTCCTCACCCTCTTCCGATGTCTTGTACTGTACAAAATCATTTCAATAGGGCCTCAACTTCGTGGGCGGGCCCCTAGTATTGAAATTGGGCGTTAGGGTTCTTAATATATTTCGTGTATAGGGATTTCTTCCAAGTCTGGAATTGTGTGGCCATCTTCTTCATAGTCCACTTTTGAACTAGCTCCTTCAATTCATCATCGTTGATATCATCATAATCATCCGTTTACAACGTAAAATGTTGAAGGATATCATCCCAAATTAAATTCTTATCAAGATCAGAGACAAAACTAACATGAGGCTCGTTGACTTTTTGCTTCCATTCACGGGCACTGATCTGAAGTTTGTCCCTTACAAGGTACCCACAATGTTGCACGAATTTCCTTGCATGTGGATTAAGTTGTTCGCCAGTCTCGATATTGAATTCCGATATTATGTTGCGCCCCTCCAATGGCTTTTTCGGGCCTCGAATATTTTTTGCTTTTCGTCGTTGTGGTCATCGATAGAGAAGGCTACGTATAAAAAAGAATAAATAAATATCATGTATACACATAATAGATGATAGATATTCAAATATATATATAATATTCAAATATATATATAAATATATATACCTATCCAGTATTTTTTTGCACAATATTTTCTTGCTTATTTTCAAGAGACAGGTATTTACTCCCGTCATCTACATCCTGCTGGTCACCATCGGCAAATTGAGTGCCGGTGTTGATAATATCCATCATTTCTTCATCCATGTTTTCTCTCGGGGAAGCCATCTAGCTTTTACACTACTAGATATATCTATAAAAAATAAAGACCATATATCTATAAAATGGATCGAGTCATGTGCTTAAAATTAATTAAATAACTACACTCGAAATTCAAGTCTCCAAAGCATAACTTTGATTTCTTATTTTCTAGAACTATTTATTGGCAAGTGATATATATAACAATATAAATTTAAAACTCTCTAATATGTATAACAAATATATATATATATATAACAATACAAATTTATAACTCTCTAATATGTATAACAAATTTATATATATAACAATATAAATTTATAACTCTAATATATAGGTATAACAAATTTAGATGTATGTATAACAATTCGGTGAAGTAGCATAAAAATTGACCCACGATTCGGTATACAAATAGTATAAATTTGCTTTTTTGGATTAAATATCAGTTTAATGTCTTACAATATTATTATCTTAACGTATGATCCATGTGTTTTTAGTACAAAAATTTAGTTGTCCCGTAGTAACGGACGGGCACGCTACCTAGTACTTATGATATTCGTATTATCCGTTTATATTCAATCCAGTTTCGAAAACAGCAGTGGTACATTTTGGCCATGGCGGTGCTCCACAACCAGCGTACCCATATACACAAAGAAAAAAGACGGATCTGCGGCACAGTGGAGCAGCATGCCACGACCATGGCACAGCAGGCACAAGAGCCGGCTCGATGGCTCAGCGCAAAATCACGCAACAAAAATCGAAGAGCCATATCCCATTACAAGCTAGATTGCCGACATGAGGGCTCGGCACACGCATCCATCCGATTACAAAAGGGGTAATAAGAAGAAAAGGCGGTCACCGTGGCGGCTTGGCGCAGATGTAGGGACGATGGAGATTCGTGGGTCGGTCGCCGAATTAGGCGATGCTGGCTCGTGGTGTGCCTCGGCGTCGGGCTCAATCGTCGGGGACATCGGGGGAGTTGTCGAGGGGGTAGCTGACAGCTTGTGGACGGGGCGCCGTGTGGCCGAACTCGGGGTCCAGATCGACGCAGACGTGCTCGTGCCCCTAAGCGGCGGCGCTGGACTCGGGTCCACCGGTCTCGGGGAAGATGAGACCCGCGGGACGGGAGGGGGTCTCATCGCCGGCCCCGGGGCTCCTCGTCCTCGGCGGTGCGTCGGCTCGGGTGGCTCCTTCGCTGCGGCATCGAGCTCGGGCACGGGGAAGGTGCGGTAGCGCTTCCACTTGCACTGTCGCCCCGTCGCACGGAGGCAAAGAGATGTTGAGGGTGACAAGGGCGGCGGTGATGTGGGTGGCGGCGGCGGCAGTGGCAATGGGCGACGAAGACGAAGAGTCGAGGAGAAAGAAGAAACGGCTGCCTTATATAGGGGACGGACCTTTAGTCCCGCCTCCTGTAAACGCCCGGGACTAAAAGACCTTTAGTCCTGGCTGGTAATACCAGCCGGGACTAAAGGTGTATTTTGGCGGGCCGCAAAAAATGCAGCCCACCTTTAGTCCCGGGTGGTAGATCTACCCGGGACTAAAGTTGGGCTGCAGTTTCACTTCCCGCCCGTTTCAAGCTCCATTTGTTTTTTTTATATATTTCTTTCTATAAAATGTTAAAGTCTTGTTAATTGCACAGTAAATTAAATACAAGGCATAAAATTGTTTTAAAAGAATATGGATTTACTTTTGATTTATTGCACACAGGAAAATTGTGTGACCTAAAGTTTTTTATTTTTTCTTATAAATATTGAAACATAATGTCATTAATAATTACTATTTCGTTAATGCAAAAATATAGTGTTTAATTTAAATCATTAAAACTTTTGTTTTCAATTGGAAATTTGTTTTCACATCATTTTAACGTAAATCTTTTCATTTTTTCATCACTCATTGTCCAAAAGCGACATGGAAATCCCACCATCAAACACAAATTTAATCTGAACATAGAAAAAAAAGGAAACACCTAATAAACATCTCTGAATTCACAATTATTACATAATACCTCCAATACACACTATTAAACATCACTATATATATCAAGCGGGCACAGTATTGAACTTCTTCTTAACGTATATCCCTTGGTTATGATCGCGTCGTAACCATGGAGTGTCCTCATCATTTAGCTGGATGCTTGGGTCTTTGTTCACTGTGAAGGGTGGAATTCGGTCATCCTTTTAATAATCTCCTGATATGTCTGACTTGTCTTCAATTCCGATGATGTTTCTTTTCCCTGAAAGAACTATGTGGCGTTTTGGCTCATTTATTGGGTCGTTGTTGTTTTTCCCTCTCTTCGATTTTGTAGACATGTCCTTGACATAGAACACCTGATTCACATCCTTGGCAAGGACGAACGGTTCATCTTTGTACCCAATATTATTGAGGTCCACGGTTGTCATTCCATACTAGTTGTCGACTGCTACCCCGCCTCTAGTCGCCTTTACCCATTGGCACTTGAACAAAGGTACCTTAAAAGTAGGTGCATAGTTTAGTTCCCATATCTCCTCTATGCGGCCATAATATGTTTGCTTATTTCTATTAGGGTCGGTGGCATCTATGCGGACACCACTGTTTTTGTTGGTGCTCCTTTTATCTTGGACTACTGTGTAAAATGTATTTCCATTTATCTTGTACCCTTTGTATGTGAGGATATGCCACGATGGCTGCCTAGCCAACAAATACAGTTGCGCATCAATACTCTAATCACCCTGACATTCTTTTCGCATCCAGTCGCTGAAAGTTTCCATGTGCTGACGCGTAATCCTAGCTTCAGACTTTCCTAGAAACTCGAACCGGAGCAACTCTTTATGTGTCTCGATATACGGATCCACCAAGGAGGAGTTTTGCAGAACTGTGTAGTGTGCTTTATTAAAATAATTGTCCTACGTACCAATATATGGTTTCCTCCCTAGTGTCCCCTTTCCACTTAGTCTCCCCTCGTGTCGCGATTCAGGAACACCAATTAGGTCAAGGTCGGGAATAAAGTCAACACAAAACTCAATGACCTCCTCTGTTCCATAGCCCTTGGCGATGCTTCCTTCTGATCGAGCACGGTTGTGAACATATTTCTTAGGACTCCCATGAACCTCTCAAAGGGGAACATGTTGTGTTGGAACACAGGACCGAGAATGCTAATCTCCTTGACCAAGTGAACTAGGAGGTGTGTCATGATATTAAAGAAGGAAAGAGGGAACACCAACTCAAAGCTAACAAGACATTGAACCACATCATTTTGTAGTTTAGCTAGATCCATTGGATCGATTGCCTTTTGAGAAATTGCATTGAGGAATGCACATACCTTTACGGTGGCTAGACGTACATTTAGAGGTAGAATTCATCTTAATGCAACTGGAAGCAATTGCATCATGAGCACGTGGCAGTCATGGGACTTTAAGTTTAGGAATTTCTTCTCTTGCATATTTATTATACCCTTTATATTCGAGGAGAATCCAGATGGTACATTGATGCTTGCTAGGCATTCAAACATGCTTTCCTTCTCTTCTTTGTTAAGAGTGTAGCTGGCAGGACTTAGGTAATGGCGTCCATCATCTGTCTTCTCTAGATGCAGGTTGTCTCGTTCTTTCAAACACCGTAGGTCCTGTCGTGCTTCAAGTGTGTCCTTAGGCTTCCCATACACACCCATGAAGCCTAGCAGGTTCACACAAAGATTCTTTATCAGGTGCATCACGTCGATCGCGCTATGGACCTCTAGGACTTGCCAATAGGGTAGCTCCCAAAATATGGACTTCTTCTTCCACATGGGTGCGTGACCGTCGGCGTCGTTCGGAACAGGTTCGCTGCCATGTGCCTTTCCAAATACTACTTTCACATCCTTGACCATATTGAGTACATCCTCACCAGTTCGGTTGCTCGGCTTGGTCTGGTGGTCTGCCTTACCTTTAAAATGCTTGCATTTCTTTCTTAGGGGTGATTCGTAGGAAAAATCGACAATAGCCAAGGTACACGACATTTTGACATTTTTTCAAGAATATACCTTTAATGTCATCGAAACAATGCGTGCATGCATTATATCCCTTGTTTGATTGTCCTGAAAGATTACTTAGAGCAGGCCAATCATTGATTGTTACGAACAATAATGCTCGCAGGTCAAAGTGCTCCTGTTTGTGCTCATCCCACACACATACACCTGGTCTGTTCCACAAAAGTAGAAGTTCTTCAACTAGTGGCCTCAGGTACACATCGATGTCGTTGCCAGGTTGCCTTGGGCCTTGAATGAGCACTGACATCATAATAAACTTACGCTTCATGCATAACCAGGGAGGAAGGTTGTAGATACATAGAGTAACAGGCCAAGTGCTATGACTACTGCTCTGCTCCCCGAAAGGATTCATACCATCCGTACTTAAAGCAAACCTTAAGTTTCTTGCGTCATTTGCAAACTCCAGGAATTCTCTATTGATTGCTCTCCATTGGGACCCATCAGCAGGGTGTCTCAACATATTGTCTACCTTACGGTCTTCTTTGTGCCATCGCAACAACTTTGCATGGTCTTTGTTTCTGAACAGACGTTTCAAGCGTGGTATTATAGGAGCATACCACATAATCTTGGCAGGAATTTTCTTCGTGGGACGTTTGCCCTCAACATCACCAGGGTCATCTCGTCTGATCTTATACCGCGATGTATGACATATCGAGCATGCATCTAACTTCTCATACTCCTCACCACGATAGAGGATGCAGTCATTAGGACATGCATGTATCTTCTGGATTTTTAATCCCAAAGGGCAGACTACCTGTTTTGCTTTGTACGTAGTGGCGGGCAATTTGTTATCTTTCGGAAGCATCTTCTTTTGGATTTTCAGTAACTCCCCAAATCCCTTGTCAGATACACCATTGTTTGTCTTCCATTGCAGCAATTCCAGTGTGGTACCCAACTTTTTCTGCCCCGCATCACAAGTTAGGTATAGCAATTTCTTGTGATCCTCTAGCATGCGCTCGAACTTGATTTTCTCCTTTTCACTTTCACATTTTCTTTGTGCGTCATGAATGGCCTGACCAAGATCATCAGCGGGCTCATCTTCTGCCACTACCTCTTCTTCAGCTTTCCCCATTGCATTATCATTGAAAGCACCATATTCAACAATAATGTCATCATCGTCCCATTGTTCTTCTTCACCTTCTTCCATTACAACCCCGGTTTCTCCGTGCTTCGCCCAATAAATATAGTTTGGCATGAAACCCGATTTCAACAAGTGTGAATGAAGACTCCTTGAGCTAGCATATTCCTTCAAATTCTTACATATGGCACATGGACAGCACATGAAACCATCGCGTTTGTTTGCCTCGGCCACATGTAAGAAAGAATGCACGCCTTCAATGAACTCTTGGGAGCGGCGATCAGCATTGTACATCCAATGCCGGCTCATCTGCATTACATGACATACATACCATATTAAAACCTAGAACATAATTAGTTAATTATACGACATACATGTCACCACACAAGGTATTAATTTATGAAAGTCTCACTACAATGTAGACACTCCCAACTACCACTAAGAAAACTAAAGCTAAAATGCACTTCAGCAGTATAAGGATTTCACGACCAATCCCAACTAAAACAGACAGATCATGCGTTTGTTCAACATCTATGGGCTTTTTCCGCAGGATCACTGCCTCATCAGCCGCCGTAGCCGCCTGTGCAAGAGAGTTTTGCACGTGTTCAACATACTCTTCCTCCCAGTACCAGCCTAAACATCCAGTGCCATCCTACTGAAATTAAAACAAAAAATTAGAACTTTAATCACAATCATCATGAAAATAAGTATAAATTAACCATAATCATCAAATACGACAAAATAATTCACATTGCGATCCGGACACTTGTAGAAGATACGGCCCTTGTTGGGACACTCCTTCCTCACCCGGTACTCCATCACAATCTTCTCCTCACACTTGCCGCATGCAATGAGAGGAAGGTCCGGCCTCAGTCACTTTGGAACCCGATGAGAGGCCGAGGACTCAGAAGCAGTTGCCATCTACTCTCTATACTCATTTTTAATATAATATAAATTTCTCATTTTATAAACAAATAAAATAAAAAAAACTCTAAATTTCTCTATATCTCTAAACCATGAAGTGTGCTATGCATGCTAGAAATGAAAGCTGAATACTAGTTTTGAATAACTACTTTAACCTTCCTTCATCCAAATATGCAAACTTTAAAGTGATTTTGAGCTTAAATGGCTTACAAATAAAAAATTTCACCATAAAAATCATATATATCTAGTCCACAAAATGAGATATGCTACTGATGAAACATGAGAGTATAAAGTTGGTAACCTTTAGAACCGAAGAATCGATGGAGGAATCGAAGAAATATTGTGATTACCGGCGATGAGGAAGAAGAGAGGCCGGCGATGAAGCAAGAACATTGAGGTCGAAGTGGATCGGGCTCAGGGAGGAAGAAGGGGTATATAGGAGGGGACCTTTAATCTCGGTTGAAGACACCAACCAGGACTAAAGGTCCCTTTCTAGTCCCGGATGGAGCCTCCAGCCGGGAGTAAAAGTTAACCTTTAGTCCCGGTTGGTAGCTCCAACCGGGACTAAAGGTCCCCTACAGCAAAAGCCTGCCACAGTAGCCGTTGGGCAGGGTCCTTTAGTCCCGGTTGGAGCTACCAACTGGGACTAAAGGTTTCTCTAGTTCCGAGCGCGAAAAATATTGGGACTAAAACCAAATTTCGAAGTGGATCAAAAGTCGTTTCTCTACTAGTGCAATGATTGTACACGTATGTTGCAAGCTTTTATTCCCAATGTTTTAACTGTTTTTCTAGACATATGTTGCAAGAGTGTTTATTTGGATGATGCATATATTTTCACACATATGTTGCAAGTGTTTTATCTAGATGTTGTGTATGTTTTACATGGTTTTCAAGTGTTTTTAGATGTTTTTCAAGTTTTTCAGATGCATGTTTCAAGTGTTTCATCTGTTTTCAGACGTATATTACAAATGTTACATCTAAATGTTTCAAAAGTAGATCGAGTGTTGCATCTCGCTGCCTCCTCGCCTTTGATTGCCTCGCCTCGGTGCCTCCACCTTCTCTCGGCACTGGCTGGGCATCCAAACCAGAAGCACAGGCGGGCGCCATCCCCTTCCCTTCTTCCCAATGCTGGTGGTGCGGCGGGGGACGGGCCGCAACGAGTGGTGCGGGCGGGTGCTCCTTCTGTCCCGTGGTTCCGTTACGCTGGTGGGCGGGCGCTCCAATCTGTTACGCTATTCTGTGCTTCTCTAACTGAGATCGGACGGCTCTATGGCAGGTACTGGACGAGTCGTAGCTACGTCCGGATGGGTCGTAGTACCGGACGTCCGAGTGCTGGTCATCCCGTCCACCTAAAAGGATGATTGGACACCATGTTTGAGTATAGTTCGGTTCCGTACTTTGGCTTACGTACTATTAGGTCATTAATGAAGCCTTGACATCAATACCCGATAGACAACCTTGAAAACAAGGTAAGTCCTAAAAAAATCTTTAAGAAAACAGAAAGAAAATTCGCTAAACGCTGATCACCAATTAATAATATTGTCTCAGATCTATTATTTTGTTTTCTAAAAAACATCACCTCAACCACTACGGAAAACGATATAGAGCAACCCCTTAAATTTACCCGCCTTGCTATTCTGATAGATAATATAAGTAAACCTCTTAAATTTATATTTAAACACCACTTCTGGCATTGCTAAAAAAAACTTAAATATCCCCTAAAATATACATCTACATTGCCAACATGTCCTATTAAGAAAATATTTAAATAATCATAAAATGCAAAATTGTTCCTAAATTACATATTTATATTACTATTAACCAAAAAAACAATCTTAAAAGTAAACATACATGTGTGCCATCATGATCAAATGTGCATGCATACAGATCGTTCATCCTAAAAGAGACACACGGAGCGATGCAAGCAAACCATGCCACTGAGAGAGAAGGCACAAGGCACTGCCAAGCAAAGACAGAAAAATACGGATAAGGATGAGAAAAACATATATTGTGTTAAAAGACTAAAATAAGATTAATGTTAATTGACCATGAAGACAATAATTGTTGTCCTTAAGAATAGGATAATAATAATCTTGACCAAATGACTGCCATGATCGGTGGGCCTAACTAATCATCCTTTTGGCCTAGTCCCCGGGTGATCCGTGATATTTTTTTTGCTACCGCGCGTCTTTCATTAAGTGGAAGTAGAAAACATTACAAGACAGACAGTAGTAACCATGCGGTTAACGAAGCAACTGCCAAAAAAAACTGAAAGAAGAAAACAAATCCTAATACTTGCTATTACATAAGAAGAGTTAGCTACCGCAAGTGTCCAAAGACAAAAATCTGCCTACATGTCTTCGAGCTCTAGCCCATCAACCAGGACGACTTCGTCCAGGTTCGTGATCCGTGATATATCCGGGTGTGACTGATTTTTAGGTCGTAGCTACTCTAATCCTAGGTCCGTAGACCAATCATATGGGTGCACGGGAACAGCTCCGGAGTCCAAAAGCCATCCACCAGCGTCCTTGACATCCCACATCAACTTTGTCCATCAAAGGTCTTTGCGGACGGAAGGGCATCTCCGGTGGGATAAGTCTAATCAAGTTCTCCGGTCCTGTGGCTGGTTGGTTTTTAGGTTGATAAGCTCGGCCAGTACTGTTTTTGTTGTGAGAGAAAAATATTGTTGGCTGGCTGATAAGCCATGGCTGAAACCAACAAGCGAACATGCTCCTAATCAATAAGTAATTAATTAGGTGTTCAGGTGATTAGGCTAATTAGATCCTAATTAAGCATTAACTCTAATAAATAAAAGTAACCAATGTTTATTAGGTTAAAAACAAACTTTAATTTAACGCTCATATATCATAAGACTATGGCCATGTTTGGATCACTAGTCCATGGATTAAAGTTTAGCCACTAAACTTTAGTCCTACTGGGATGTTTGTATCCATGGCCCCGTTCACTTCACTGGAAAAACAAGTCGAAACACTGTTCCAGCTGATTTGCTGTGAGAGAAAAACACTGTTCCGCCTTAGAAAAACAAGCTGAAAAATATGGATTATAAGAGAAGCGAACAGTCCCATGGGCTAAACTTTAGTCCATCATCCTACAATGACTGATTTGCCCCTTAATCCCCTACCGCCGCTCACCCCTGCCGTAGCCCCCTTCCATCCATTCTCCCAAAACAGCACCGGCCGAGCAACAGCAGCACCAGAGGAACCACCACCTGCTCCCGCTCCCGCTCCCACCGCGCCAGAGAGACACGGAGACAGAGAGACCCAACCGGCCCTAGCACCCCCGCACAGCCAGATCCTGCCGGCCCCGGCGCTCCCCGCTCGCGCCAAGCGCCGCCGATGCCGCCGGCCCCGACGCTGTGTTCTCGGACCTCGCCGCCTCCGCGGACTTCGACTCCGATGTGTGGATGGACATCCTTATTGGGGACGCAACGGTCTTCGCGGACTCCGACCTCGAGCGCCTCATCTTCACCACTATGCCGCCACCGTAGGGATCTCCAGGGGCATCGTGCGGACGAGCGCTGCTCCGGCGCACTGCGAGCAGGCGGCGCAGGGCGGCGCGTGGGCGAGCAGGAGGCGCGGAGCAGCGAGCTGCGGGCCTTGCGAACAGGAGTGACGGCGGCTGCGGGTGGATGGGTGGGGGTATGAGGTGTCCAGTGCGCCCCCTAAGGCATTTTAGCCCAGTTTACGACCCCTTGAGGAGCAAATGGACTAAACTTTAGTCCCCTTACTCACTTTTAGCTCACATGTTTGGATCCCATGGTAAAAAAAATAGGCTAATAGTGCAGGACTAAAGTTTTACCGTGGGATGCAAATAGGCCCTATATATCCTGTGCATATTGCAGTGAACATGTCAATGAACTAATAACCACACAATAGTGTGCTCTTTTTTTATTCTCATCACTATTCAGTCTTCCTTTTTTTAGAAACCCACTTTATTAAAATAATGTGCATTCAAAGTTCAAGGCGTATCCAAGGCGAACTACCAGAAACAGTGACTTTGTCGTATGCCACAGGCACTCGGCAATGACCAAAAAACATTCGGCAAAGGTTTTACCGATTGTAACACTCGGCAAATAGCACACGGTATCTACAGTGCTGGCAAACGTCTCTTTGCCGAGTGTTTTATATCGGGCACTCGGCAAATGCTTTGTCGAGAGCTCAAACTGACGCTCGGCGAAAAAAGTAACGCGACGGCGCGGAGACGGTCACGACGCGTTTACCGACTGTCCCTGACCTAACACTCGGCAAACCTGAATCCTTTGCCGAGTGTCCAATATCTGAGACTCGGCAAACATGCCTTCTTTGCCGAATGTCAGATCCCGGGCACTCGACAAACCTGCCATCTTTGTCGAGTGTCAAATACTGGACACTCGGCAAAGACTGGCCCAGAACGTACAAAAGTTGGCTTCTTTGCCGAGTGTCACAGCGCAGACACTCGGCAAAGAAGCCATTTTAGTCCTAGAATGCACAGATTTTGACAACGTGTCCTCTTTGCCGAGTGTTTTTACCCTGGCACTTGGCAAAATACCTCTTTACCGAGTGTAACACTCAGCAAAGCGACCATATATTCTCTGTTTTTATTGTTCGGTCACGTATAACGTACCCCACTCAAATAAACATTACATGCATCACACATAGTTCACAATAAGCATCATAGGCAGTTCATATAGATACATCGACAACACATAAATGCAAATAAACTTCAGAATCACTAGTAGGTTCATTCACAACCGCAAATAGTCACAAGTTGTCACAGGTAATCCACAAATGCAAATGCAAATAAAATCACAAGTAGTCACTTAGGCCACGAGTTCCACTGCGACCACACTAGGTCATGAGGCTTATTCGATGCCGCCAATTGATTCTACACAATGGAGAAGAGATTGCATGTGTGAGACAAGATTGAACAACACGTATGGTCTCTGTGCTGCCTAACTAGTATAACCCTTGCAACTATCAGCAATATCTTTTCAGTTGCATTGTGCTCTAGAATGATTGCTTAAGTACTAGTTGGTAACAAATATATAGCATTAGTCACTAAGTTTCTAATGTCTGGGCATCTTTGTAAGATTGATTCTGTATAAACTAGAAACGGTGATTATAAGGTTGTAAAGCGACTCACAATGCCTGAAACAGTATTTGGAGTAGGTTGAGGAGGGACTGGCATCGGTGGCGGAGGTTGACCGATTGCAGCATAAACACCCCTCATATATTCAAACATCTGCAGCTCCATCCTCTGCCGCTCTGCCTCCATCTTCGCCTCTAGCTCCTCCCGGCGCCTCGTTTCTTGTTCCAGCTGAGCCTATAATATTTTATCTCAATGTTACAATGCAATGCAAAAGTATATAAAAATCAATGAACAGCTTTTTTGCGGAGTGCCCGATGGAATGCACTCGATAAACTTTTTGACACTCGGCAAATCTATTGTATCCGGTAGTGGCGCGCTTGTCAAAGGTTCCAAAACGGCAATTCTCATAGGACTGCATTCCATCTATTGAACCCCTAAACTCTATTATGAACAATGATGTCATCATGGTTGAATCTTAAGCACTAGAAGGATTCCCTCTTAATAAGACAACTATCACACCTCTCTCCAGCCCAAAGTTGTTGCCTGGGAATCTGATGAGCCCCAACTGATGGTTGAGTCGTGGTACTCTCGCTGCTCCATCGGATCTGTGGAGGTTCCAAAGCCTTCCTTTCCAATGCCCCAGTCCTTCCTTCCAACTCGACCATCAGTTCCTCCGACTTAAACAGAGCCATCCACCTTCTCAGCATCTTTCCATTTTCGTGCAACAACCTCTTGGTATCCAACCACGCTGCCTCCTAATAAAAACATAAAGCATCGAAATTTCCATAAGCACCAAAGAACAGCAACACAAACTGCATTAGTGTCCTTACTCCAAGAGTTCCCAATAAAACTTTTCAATCTAGGATTTTTTGCAAGAATAGAAAAAATTCATCTTCAAGAGTTCCCAATCCCACCTTCTAATCTTTTGGCACTTGGAAAAATCACCGAACGCGCGCGTCTTCCACGCGCATATGGGTTTGCCAATATAAGGTGGAAGGGCGTGAGAAATAATAAAGAATAGAAAAGGGTTATTAATGCAAATGTATAAGAGAGAAAGAATATATAAAAGTGATTAAGATAATTTAGAAATAGTATAGGATTACTGATGTAAAATTGTCTTCTATATTTTAGAAGTGAATCATTGAAAACTGTTGGAGATGGTCTTATTTATTCCTCCCAATACTTTTTAGCGAGTTGAAAAACTCCATGGTTCCGGGAATAAATTTTTGGGAATGTGTGGTTTATTATTAATCCTAATCCAAAGACAGTCTCTAGATTCAAAATCTAGGCCCACATCCATTTCAAGAATCTCTGAAGCAACATTCCAAATATCTCTAGCAACACGCAGCAAAAGTAAAACACGTGACGAATGGTGCCTAGGCTACAGTAGAAAAAGACAAGTCAGATCTTCAACATGTATTCACTCTTCCCATTGCCCTGCCTAGTGCCTAGCATACAAGGCAAGCGGCCACGCACTGGCGTGTGTGGAGAAGGCGATCGAGCCAGAACCACACGGAGACCTGCATGCCACACCGCCAAGGCAAAGCCTGAGCATGTAGCCCACAGGCTGCACATACGAGTACTCTGGTGGCCGATCGACTAGGTAGCCAGTGATGCTCATGCATGTAGGCCGACGTATGCGTCAGCCGCCAGGGCCACGGGCAACCGGCGGCGCGCGTGGGCTAAGTAGAAAGCGAGAGTGCCGTCACGATCCCGCCACGTAACCTACCACGGACGGCTTCGGCCGGCCGGCCGGCATCTACTCTTATCAAAGCAGTTTAGTTTGGCCGAAGCTCAGGTCATCCACGGTAGCAAAATTATTTTGGTCCGTTTGATCGCAGCTTGACGTCCAGATATGTTAGTAGCCCCTATTCACTGATCCGTACAAAAATATCTGCCTTCTCCAAACGTCTCCTCGTCTACTCTGTCTCCTCTCCCCTTTCTCCCTCGCTCCCTCCCTCCATCTCTGCCGTGCGACGGCACGCCGGCACGGGCAGAGCTAGGCCGCCCCCTCCCTTCCCCCACCTCCCTGCGCGGACAGGCCCCAGCGTTTCTAACATAGCCATTTATTTATGGCCAATTTGGTTGCACGCTGCGCTGTTTTTTTTTATTTGATCGGAACGGAAAGGGGTTGCATGGCAATCAAAAAAAAAAAAAGGGGTTGCATGTTGTGTGCACCAAAGAATCAATTTGGACAGGCAAAGTCACACTGCCGGACTCCTCAGGAAAAAGGAAATATAAAATGGCAGTAAAACATATAAAGTCACGTCAAGGATCGTCGGAAAGTAACTGAAAACTTTACGCGCTACTCCATCCCTCTCGAAAAAAAAATACAACATTCCGATAAAACACTTGTTATAACATACGTCTGAAACAGATGAAATATTTTTCAAAACGCTTGCAACAAACCACTGAAACATATGGAACATCCCGATCTACTTTTGCAACATTCATATATAATAATTAAAACATACATATGTAACATCTAAAACACTTGAAACATATATTTGCAACGTAAGGAAAGGAAAAGTCGGGGCCGATCAATTCCGGTTGTCGGGGTGGGATCCGGCGGCGAACGGCGGCGTGCGAGCACCACCAGCACTGGCCACGCTCGTGGGTGCCCTTGGCTCGGCCGGGGAAAACCTGAGACGCTACGTCATGTGCGCCCCAACGGCCATGGAGGGGTCAGCGGCGCGCCCGACGGGCGATGGGCGACGAACAGACGGTGAGGGAGCGAGCGGCACAGGTGACTACAGCGTAGAGAGCCAGGGCGCATAGCGCGGCCGGCAATGGGGTGGGAGAGCACGGCACGGTGCAGCCCGACGACCGCACGGTGGGGGAAGAGGGGCAGACGGATGAGCGGCCACGCTGCTTCGGGGCGAGTGGATAAGCATACGAGGGAGTGGGGATTTGTTTTTTTGTTTCTGAGAAAGATGGGACCCGCTCCTATGGAGTCGCGTCTGGACGGGAGTCACGGACAGATGCCCGTGTTAGATCATTGTCGATAGTTTAATTGAGTGGTGTTTAGACACCAACTAGATTTTAGGTCATTTTTTAATAGACTACACCACCCCTTTGTGCATGAGGAAGAGAGGAGAGAGAGAAAGGGCCAGGTACTATACTTGTAGCTGGGCAAACTAAGAGGACTGTCAAGTGAACTTAAGTTCGCTAGCTAGCTTCTCTGACAGCAACTAAAGGCTTTGATTTTCTGATTGCCATTGTCAGTATTGATTTGATAATGTACGTACGTATCGACACGTTCTGGCGCCACATTTATACATGTTGCGGACGAGAACGCAAGCGGCAAATAAAGACAACGTACCGGGTCCAGGCGACCGCCCGGGTACCCCGTTCGCTGGTCAACTTTGGTTGAAACTAACTAAAAACATTGTTCCGGTTAAATTATTGTGAGAGAAAAATACTATTCCGGCTGAAAAAACAAGTCAAATAAGCCAAACTTTAAGAGAAGCGAACAGGCCACGTATACATGTCGAGTGCCCTTCTGCCGTCTCCGGTCTCTCCCACTGACGTTGCCCGTTTGCATGCATTGGGCACCACCATGTGCATGCATGCTAGCAAAACTGTGCAGTGCTGCACTGCAGCTCATGCCGGTGCCGGGAAAAGGATGGCGCGCTCGCGCACACGCTGACACGCACACCCATTTTTGAGAGCCAGAACACGCTAATTAGAGGCCGGGCGGCCACTTGTGCCGCAATGCTTTGCCCGAACTATATTGGGCAAAAAGGCTCAATGCAAATCAAATAAGTTAAGGCTTCCGTGTGTCAGAATGTTTGAATTGATGAGCCAGATCAAGGCTAGCTTGTGCATGCTGTCAACCAAATTAAAGATGTTCCTAAAACTGAGCCAGCTCGGCTCGGCTCGTTCTGGCTCATTAAGATAACGAGTAGCTCGCTCATTATCTTAACGAGCCAGAAGGCCAGCTCGGCTCGACTCGTTTACGAGCTCGAGCTGGCTCGTTAAGCTCACGAGTCAAGTGTAAAAAGTACATAAAATATAATAATTGCATTTATCTAAAGCTTGAGAATAGTAATAATACAAAAGTAACACATCCAACAGCCTTAAATCGAACAAAATATTTATATGTGCTAACATATATACAAGTATAATAATATACTATATTATTACATCATACATCCATAGCTTATACTATAGTTTTTTCTTTGAAGCGTGGCTCGTTTGGCTCGCGAGCTGGCTCGAGTTAGCTCGTTATAGTTAATAAGCTAAAATCTTGGCTCGGCTCGGCTCATTATCATAACGAGCCGAGCGACCTAACAAGTTTCGAGTTTTTCGTCCGGCCTTAGATATTCCCTACATTTGTTCAATCCCCTTGTTTTTGGTCGCCATCGTTGTGTTGTGTGTATCCGATAGTAATCATTGGCCCCGTTCGCTGGGAGGAATCTGGAGAAATTTATGAGAGAAATCAACCGTGAACAGTAACTTTCAGCCATAAACAGTGCAGTTTTTGCACCGGCCGAACGGCCCCATTTTGCTCATAATTTGTGTGTCACTGGCTCCATGATGGGTCATCGTTTTCAATTCCATTTTGCAAAAAAAAAATCTTGGCAGAGAAATCACCAGAATATTCCTGATGAAAAGTTAAAAAAAACATACATATTCTAGAATGGTTACTTATACGTTTTTCCTATATATACAGGGTGTACTTAACAGGAAGCGACCTGCAATTCAATGGTGTGTTTTGGTAGGGATCCTTAAAACAGTGTCCCTGCAGAAATTGTTTCACCATGAGAGAAATAGGAGGATCCACTGCTGGTGATTTTGTAATTTATAGACAAGAGCGAGGAATGTTTCTTGGATTCACCTGAGAATCAGAAACCACCAAAAAAAACACACACACACATTTCACTTAACAACTCGAATCATGTAAAATGTTTCTTCGAGAAACCGATTCCATGCCAAACACATCCAGTCTCAGCCAATGTATATATACTCCTTCCATTCTAAATAGATCAATTTCTAGAACTGCTTTAAGTCATTTATTAAAAAAGTAGCTAAAATTATATTAAAAAAGAACTCTAAGAATTATGGCCCTAAATTAATGTTATTAGATACATCATGACATATAAAATATGCTTATTTGGTATCAAAAATATTATTTTTAATAAATTTAGTTAAATATAAAATGACTTAAAGACTGACTGAGCAAGTAATAGGAAACGTGCATTTGTTTGAGCTTAGTGCCACAGTGTTATTTGGATGCATTACTCTGTAACAATAACATGAGACGTGGGTATATTTATAGCACTTGTTGAAGTGGCTCTTTTTTTTTTCCTCACTTGTCAGTTGAAACGAAGACTTCGTTTGCATCCCCTGTAACGGATAGAGCATATCTACACTACCTATCTTGCTTTTGTGGCCCCCTGTCTTACCATTTACTACGAATACATGACTTTTTAAAGATGATGGACACACATGAAAAGCATTGCACTTGTAGTCTTGGGGTACGACAACAGAGTGACGTCGTGGTAGGTACGTCTACACGCAACGTGTCGAACATACGCTGAAGTACCTCTGCACGATGAGGGACGTACGTGCCGTAAACCCGTACGGGTATTGTACTCGCGGTATACACTGCAACGTCCATGCAAAATCGTGGAAATATTATGAGAAAATTTGTGGTATGACACAAACAACGTGTACTAAATAGCGGTAGTAGCGTAGCGGCCGCAACAGCGGTAGCGTTGCTACCGCTACGACGTAAGGGATTGGATTTAGCAGGTTATAACTAAGCGGCTGCTATTTGAGTTTATTACTCTGGAATTCTTCGTAGCAGTTGCAATAGCATGGTATGCTATGCAACAAATTAATAATTCTAGTTCATTTAGTAAATTGTTTAAGTGACCATGCGAATAACAATATTGCTACTTTTAACAATGATAATGAATGATTGTCTTATAAACTATTTATGGCTCTCATAATATGTTTCTTTATAAACTCTGATATACGATGACTTAAATAAATTATGGAATACTATGTCCTTTCTTAATTTAAGTGTGTGAGACATCGGTTTGTGTATAGCTAAATTTTTATACTTATTATTTACGATATATACGCTTAAATTTAGAGCCAACTAGGTAGCATGCATGTGCGTTGCTACGAGATAACTAAATCTTTTGTACTAAAAACACACGGATCGCACGATAAGATAACAATACTGTTAAATTAAATACCGACGTCAAAATGACATTTAATTCAAAAAAATAAAGTTCGTGAAATTAACACAGTCATGGAGAGCGCGACGTCGCAGGCTCACAAACTCTACTGTATAGACTTTTTTATGATACGGCTAAGATAATATTTTATATCGGCAGAAAGAATTCTACGATATCTATTTCTTTCATGCGTCAATAAATCTATGAATAAGTTCCACTGCATCTTCATATAATCATGTACACACAGGTTCGAGTTTATATGTAAATAGGTTCGTGCCCATGCGTTGCTACAGGACAGCTAAACTTTTGTACTAAAAACACACGGATCGCACGATAAGATAACAATACTGTAAAAGTATATGACCGGCGTTAAAATGACATTTAATCAAAAAGGTAAGTTCGTGAAATTTACACGGTCACAGAGAGCGTGGCGTCGCAGGCTCGCAAACTCTACTGTGTGGATCTTTCCGTGATGCGGTTAAGATCATTTTTTATACCGAAAGGAAGAGATTTCCGATATCCATTTCTTTCGTGCGCCAACAAATCCACAAATAAGTTCCACCACATCTCCATACCATCCTATACACGGCGCTCGCAAGCGAATTAGCCACAACTTATGTAATTAGTTTTATAATTAGCTCATGTTTAGTCCTCATAATTGATATCTAAAAAGTCAATGTGACAGGGACTAAAGTTTAGTCCTGGGATCCAAACACCCCCTAACTCTCGACTCCTGTTGGCTGCTCACTTGCACCACCATACCTATATGTCTGCACGTATATACTCTATTGCCAGAACGTTTAAGATGATCTTTATTGTCCACCCTTTGAAAATATCATAACTTTAAAGTTGCCATTTGTGTATGATGTAGGATTAGGATGCTTTGCACTGATCTATGAGGGTGTCCATGAGAGTCGAAATTTTTTATACCATTATGATGTCTAAGCTTACCAATCAGACAGAGACGAACTTGATTGTTAAAATATTTTCAACACTGCTTTCATATACTCTCTCTGTCCCAAAATAGAATTCATTCTCGCCTCGAGAAGTCAACTTTTTTAAGTTCGACCAATTATATATAAAGAAATATTAATATTTATAATACATAATTAGTATCATTACATAGACCATTGAATATATTTTTATAATGAACTTATTTGGAGATATAAATGTTGCACGTATTTTTTACAAACCTAGTCAAAGTTGAGAAAGTTTGACCTGCACACATCCCATAACAACTTATATTTTGGGGCAGAGGAAGTATATGCTAATGGGAGTAGTCAACTGGAAGTCGTGATGAACACAACAATACTTTCATATTATATGCTAATTGGAGCACGAAGAAACGCAGGGGAATGGACCTATATACGAATGGTGGAAATATTCGTTTAAGAAATTACAGAAGGTTCACTAGTCTTACCATGTATAACCTGCACATCTTTTATTTGGCACCACTAATATTCTCAAGGAGCAGTCACTTTTTAATTTCAGGTCTGCATGCTGAAAACACTAAAATTAAGGGCCAACCTCGTTGAGTCGTCTTGCTTGATATTTGCCAATTGTTTCCTTCCATGCATGATTATTGTTTCTTTCCATGCATGTGGCCTCAGGTGATCGATTTGTTTTCTTCAAAGCAGGCGGGATCGCAGAGATGGCGGTTTCTTTTTCTATCGCGTGGGGTATCGCATGGTCGGAAGTGGGGACGACTCAAAAAAAAGTCGCACAAAAAATAATCTTATTTTTGTTCTTTTTAGTTGGAGGAGAAACAACGGGCTGTGGATTGGCCCACGTTCCTCGTGCTTTCTACCATCTATACCTACGAGGCGGAGGACGTCGTACCACGGTGCACAATCGGACATGGATATTTGTGCGCGCCGGACCTTCCAAACCTGTCACGAACTGAAATGAAACGACCCATGCTGGACGGGGGCACCCGGCAGCCCCGCACCGTACGTGCCGGCACGGTCGCGCGCCCTACCGCCACCAGCCACGTGCCCCCGGCTCGGTAATCAAACACCTCCTCCTTTTTCCAGGGGAAACGAAACAAAAACAGAATAAAATCCAAAGATCCCTTCCCGGGGAAAATACTCTATTTCGATAAATCGATGGGAAAAGGGGAAAAATTACTTCTATCACGCGCGGCACCGCCACCTGTCCCGCCGTCGTGGCCTCCCTCCTCCTCCTCTCTGCGACCCGCCGGCATGCAGTATATATGCGGCCACTGCTCGCGCGCCCCCTTCTCCAACCTCGCAAGCTAGCTACTACTCATGCCTCCTACGCTCTGCTCCTTACTCCTCTCCCTTTCGGCAGTTCGGCTTCGGTAGCTAGCTGCGCGATCCAGCTAGCGCGCCATTAAAGAGATCTCTTTCCTCCTCGATCGGGCGCGCCAAGCGCAGAGAGCAGCACACACAAGTACCACGCGTCTACACGAACCGACCCACCATTCCAACCATGGGCAACCGCAAGAAGCTCATGCACTTCCTCCGCGTCGACCCAGCGGCGGCGGTCTCCGCTCTCTCCTCCCCTCGGTCCTTCTTCTCCTCCAACTCCAACTCCTCCTTCTCCGACGACGACGGCTACAGCTCCTCCTCCTTCCAAGGCTCCGCGTCGTCCTCGCCGTCGCGGTCGTACAGCCCGCCCAAGTCGCCGTGGGCGCGCCTCCCGGGCCTCGGCGCCGACGACGCTAGCTCCGACGACGCGACGGCGACCGGGCTCATCGCGTCGCTCGTCAAGGAGGACGGCAAGGTGTACTCGCTGGCGGCAACCGGGGACGTGCTGTACACCGGCACGGACTCGGAGACCGTGCGGATGTGGCGGGACCGGCGCGATCTCGCGGGGTTCCGGACCGGCAGCGGGCTCGTCAAGACCATCGTCGTCGCCGCCGACGGCCGCATCTTCACGGGCCACCAGGACGGCAAGGTCCGGGTGTGGCGCGCCGACGGCGACGCCGGTGGCGACCCCGCCGTCGTGCACCGCCGCGTGGGCTCGCTCCCGCCGCTCGGCGACCTCCTGATCAGCTCCGTCAACCCGTCCAGCTACGTCCGCTCGCCTCGCGGCGCGGAGGGGGGCGGGCGGCGCCGCGCGGCGGTGTGGCTCCGCCACTCGGACGCCGTGTCGTCCCTCAGCCTCGACGAGGGCGCCGGCCTGCTCTACTCGGCGTCCTGGGACCGCACCTTCAAGGCGTGGCGCGTCTCCGACTACCGCTGCCTCGAGTCCGTGCCCGCGCACGACGACGCCGTCAACACGGTCGCCGCGGCCGGGTTCGGCGGCCTCGTGCTCACCGGCTCCGCCGATGGGACCGTCAAGGTGTGGAGGCGGGAGGTGGCGGCGGCGAGCGACCGGACGAAGCACGTCCTGGAGAGGGTGCTCCGGGAGGGCGGCGACGGCGCGGTGACCGCGATCGCGGCGTGCCCCGAGGCCCGCGCCGTGTACGTGGGCTCCTCCGACGGGCTGGTCACGTGCTGGCGGTGGGGGCTGGACGACGTGGACGGCAGCGAGCCGCCGAGGCTCGCGGGAGTGCTGGCGGGCCACGGGACGGGCGTGTTGTGCCTCGCCGTGTCCAGGCGCGTCGTCGTGAGCGGCTCCGCCGACGGGACGCTCTGCGTGTGGCGGCGCGACGACGACGACGAGCACCCGGGCCGCCACGCCCGCCTCGCCGTGCTCGCGGGGCACACGGGGCCCGTCAAGTGCGTCGCGGTGGCGGCGGACGACGACGACTGCTACGACGCGGACGGCGAGCGCCGGTTCGTGGTGTACAGCGGCAGCCTGGACGGATCGGTCAAGGTGTGGCGCCTGTCGGAGGAGCGCGCGCTGGAGCCGCCGGCGGTGGAGGCAACAACGGCTCCATTTATGGCGGCACTGCGGGAGTCGGAAGCATGGATGCCCCGGCCCCGCACAGCACAGCTGCCGTCGCCGGTGCAAGCGTGGGCACCGGAGATGAAGGGTGTGGCAGCTGCATGAGCACGACGAAGAAGCTACTGGTCGATCGCTAGCTGCACTGCATGAGGTCGCGCGCGTGTGCGTGCAAGAATGTGCCGCGCACACGTACTGTAGGAGAGTGTGTACATATACGTGTGCAACATACGGTATCCGTATGGTTACTAGCTAGGATGAATTTTGAGGAGGATTGAAGTGTGTGGTGATCTGATACGGGTAGTCGATGGGCCGGGGAGAAACGGTCGGTTGGCCTGGTTTGGAAACGAGAGGTGTCTTCTACCATGTCAAAATCAAATTAATGGAGAAGGAAAAGGATTTCGTGCTTGTTGGTACATATTCTTTGCCTTGCTGCTAGTAATTTTGTGTGAAGGAGATGCAGATATAAATATGTATGGTTTGGTTTGATCTTGTGGTGAGATTAACAGAGAGATTGTGATGTGCTTAGTTTCTTGTGATGAAGTGGGGCTTCGTTTTGTGTTCACCATTTTCGTTGAGCTTTGTATTTAGTATCATATATCACAAATATGGCGGTATATCGTCATCACACACGTGCTGCAGTTGATCCATCCCACTCGCTTGCAGTTAACTACCACGGCCATATTTATATCGGCATGGCTAGCGCCCGGATGTCTGGACGCTAGCCTCGTCCGGACGCCGGCGCCAGGCCTGCCTCCTGCGCCTGCTCATGCATGCTACGCCTGCCCATCTGCCCTGCGCCTGCTGCTGTGCCTACTCGATATCCGTGACTCCGCACGCTCGTCTGCCGAGCTCTTACTGCCACGGCAAGATGGAGGGAAGAGAAGGGAGGGAAGGGAGAGGAGAGGAGAAGGCGAGGCGCGCTGCGCGAGGAAGTCGCGAGGTAGGAGAGCGAAGTCCTGCGGCTGGTTGCTGTCTGCCACCCACTGGCGCCATCGCAACATGTGCAACACCCGATTTACTTTTTAAACATACAAATGAAATATTTACGAGACAAATGAAGCATTAAAAACATGCAATTGAAACATGTGTGTATAGCCATTTGCAACATGTGCAACACCAAGATATACTTTTGAAACATCCAGATGAAACATTAGCAATATACGTCTGAAAACTTAAAACACTTGAAACATAGACTTGCAACATGCATATATATGCAACACCCAGATATAGTTTTGCAACATCCAAATAAAACACTTGAAACATACGTCTGAAACACTTGAAAACATACGCTTGCAACATGCGTATATTGTCATTGCAATATATGCAACATCTATATATATACTTTTGCAATATCCAAACACTTGAAACATAAGTCTAGAACACCTTAAACACTTGAAACACGGCGTCGCCGGCAACCACGGCCTACCTGGTGGTGAACTATGGTATCCAGCAAGCTCGGGTCAGGGGACGTCAACTCAGCATACACCTCCATTGCAGGACGTCGGCACGTCGCTCCTCCGACGATTTCTCTTGCGCCTGCCCATTGTCCAAGCTCGCGCCCGTTGGCGTGGCTTCTCCAGCGCCGCTGCTGCTCGGCTGTAGTCGTCCATTGCCGTCCACTCGCAAGAGATGGGGCACAGCACGGCCGGCTATGGGGTGCGGTGTGGTGGGCGAAGGGCACGGCGCAGCGGGGGACGGGCGCGCTGTGGGGGAAGGGGTGCGGCAGGGGAGGAGTGGGGCGAGCATATGCGCGGTGACGCCGCGATACCGATGTGCTAGTGCGAGTGGGGAAATCTTCAGAGATGGAAGAGACTTAGAGATGTTGTTGGGCCTGTCCACTGCACAGACCTAGGAAGGCACGCGTCGGGACGGACGACCGTGTGCAAGCATTTGCATAGTTATATATAAGTGTGCACCATAAATGAAACTTTGTGCTAGCTGGGATTATTAGCATATCTTATTAATTAACTTAAGTCTATTTTGTAATCTACTTGCACATCTATTTCGTAATCTCCTACTTGCATGGCATTCCGGTTTTGAACACTGAATTATGAAACCAGGTACCAGAAGCCCTCCAACCGTAGAAGCTAGACAAAATTTTCAAAAATAATAAACATCTGGTACCATTTCTATTTTCCAAAATAAGTCGTTGTTTTATTTTTTTCTAATTTTAAAAATAGTTATGAACATTATAGATTAAACTAGAATTTATAGTTTTTGGAAAATAGAAAACCGTCATTGAAATTAGTCGGATGAACAAATTTGTTCGGTTCAATTGTTGGAGGGTCTCTAGTGCTCAGCTTCATAGTTCAAGATTGAAAGTCGGGCATAAAGTTAAAAATAGATGTTACCCTATTAGGTCAAGATAGCAGCTCCTGGTTATGTAAGTAATAAAAGCAGGAAGGCATGTCTGTAGATGGGTTAGAGATATAAAACCACCTTTTGAAGCTAGCTGAATGACCAAACTTCTGCGCTTGGGCAATTGGAGGATATCTAGTACTCAGTTTTCTAGTTTAAGGTTGAAAATTGAACATAAGGTTAAAAAATGAATCTTAGTCTATTACTAAACTAAAGGTAGCAGCTGCTTCATTACTAGCAAGGGAGGTTTTGGTCCTTATGGCTCACTAGAAATGATAGTGTTTTTGACAAGTGCAGTCCGAAAATATTTTTGCATGTCTTGTTTAGGAAACATATTGGTTCCCGTAACATAGTTCCGGTTTTAGGGCCAATTGCAGCAAAATGAAGAAAAAAAAAGAAAACATCTACAAAGCTTGTCACACACTGGAGGCATTGGCTTTGGCCTTTTCCCCTTTTCCTTCTATGGTTGGTCCATTATGTCTAAGATTGCGATCTAAATTTCTATCATTTTTGTGAGTCGCGCTCATCAGGAGCACAAAGTTTTGGCGCCATGGCTCGGAGAAAATAGCCGGTTCAAATTTAAATCTAGCGCCGCGCAAGGACACAGTTATAGCATTGACCTGACGCAGTTATCATCAAACCGTAACCGTCAGTCTGTATCGAAGACAACTCGGTCATGGCAGCGGAAGATACTTGTATTCCAGCACGGACCACAAGTTGTAGCCTATACAAACAGTGGAATTGAAGGCGAAGGGTATTCATGATCCAATCCAAGGCAGAGGCAGGCAAAGGCAAGCCACAGGTGTCAGATGGAGATGGGGCCTGGGGTTGGTGGCGTCGCCGTCGTTGGCGCTGGCCCGGCCCTCCTGGAACAGGGAACCCGTGTGGAGGCCGAGGATTCCCTCTGTAGCACTGCACTGCAAGTGCATGTGTATCTGTAGTCCGGGCTCCGGGTCCGGGGTGGGAGGTGCCGACCCATCCGACGGCGACGGCGGCGTCCTTTTCAGATGCTGAGCTCGCCGACGGTGCCCTGCCCGCCTCCGCCTCCGCCTCCGCCTACCTGTCAACTTGTTGTCCATCAATCGATCAGCAACAAATAACATGGATTTGTTCCAAGCTAAGGAAGGGAAATTATACTCGTTCGTAGTACAGTATAGATGATGATGATGATGATGAGATAGTACAAGGCATCTCTCAGCTCGCTCTCTCATGGACGTCGTCGTGTCTCTCTGCAGCCGAGGATGAGGATGAGGTTTCCAGGTGAAGGAGCTGTGGCCAACGATTAGCCACACGCCCACACGCTGCCACATGGAGACCGGAGAGGTAACCAATCGTACCAGTCCGTGAATGACACAGGATTGAGCGGACAAAAAAGCTGCTAATTTTCTCAAGCATAGGGGACTGAGTGGACGAGATTGACGAGATAATAATCATCCTGTTCGTATGGCTTATAGTTCATCATCGTGTTCGGTTGGAGTTGGCTGGCTGGTTGGCTGGCTAGCCCCCTCACATGGATACCGTTTTAATGAACTAGTCAGCAGTACTTCTCTCTCACATAAACGAACTAGCAACGATACGAACCAGCCAACCGAACATGCTGCATATTTTTTCAGCGAACAAACAATATTTTTCTCTCACAATAAATCAGCTAACATTACTTATGAAGAGGGCGGATGTCATAATGGAGGAGTCACCTTTTATGCCACAAACACCCCTTTGATTCATGAATCATGACCAAAATCAGGAGGAGAGACATGGACGTATGGTGTGAAGTGAGACCATGTTTGTGTCATCCCAAAACAAACCCTAACGTTTTTTTGGATCGGTTAGCACTAGTTATTAGCTAGGACTAAAAATTAACTAGAATTAGCTAGGATCAGCCAGCTAGTTCAATAACAACTAGTTAGAGGCTTGACTACAAAATTAATCCTATGTTTCCATGGATTAGAGCTACAAAATAAGCCTGCATCAAATAAGTCCTAAGTTAAGGCCACTTCAAGGTCGGCCCTCTTGTGCGCCTCAACACTAGTTTGAACCCAAGTAATCTTTCACCTCCCTTTCTTTCTTCCTCTGCAAGTTTGCATCCCTGTCATCCCTACCGCCACAAACATCCATCACTATCTACATTCAGCGATGGCCTCCGTCCTTCCACCGCCTATGGTTCTGCCTTTCATGAACTCCTTGGGCAAAATTACCAGTTATCATTGATCACTGGTAATTGCCATTAGAGCATCTCCAATAGTCTAGTTTATAGCTAGTTGAATCAATAATCCATAATTAGTGTAAAAAGCAAGAGACTATCATAGACTCAAGAGATAGTCTTGCACACTTCATGATGCATTGTGAAAGCATCTAGGCCCCTAGTTGGGTTTCGATGATTAATGACAATACGAGATTACTGTGACTAACGTGTGTTTTGCAGATACAATTAAGTTAGGTCATGGTAATGACAATTGATTGAGCAATCATGATTGTCATGTCCCTACGATGAAAATCATTTCGGTTTTCAAAGGATGAACGACAAGGTTAAGGATGGACTAGTTCTAAGTGTCGTTTGGTGTTGAGGAGACACTTAGAGTAGTTTAGGACTTTGTTTTTCCTTTGGCCATACTATTAAAGGGGGTATGGACGGGTAGCTTGACCTAGGTGAGTCTAGTGGGTTAGGTGTGGTGCACACTTGTCAAATCTAGCACTAGGTAGCTCCTAAGTAGCCCTTAGATCAATTGGAGCAAACTTCATTCACGTATGATTTCGAGTTGGAAGTGAATGGAGGGTTAAATATTGATCGGACGCTGGTTCCGGTGTGACCGAACGCTTGCGCAGAGTCCGGTCAGTTCATTTGATCAAGGTGAAGTCGTCTAGATGCGACCGGACGCTGAGAGAAATGTGACCAAACGCTGGATGCCAGAGTCCGGTCAACTTCAGTAAGGTTCCAAAGAGCAGTTTTTGTGACCGGACGCGTCTGGTCAGTGCTAACCGAACGCTGGTCAGAGTCCGGTCACAACTTAACTGCTCGATTATGGGAGAACTGACCGGAGCATTCGGTCAACTTGACCGGAGCGTCCGGTCACCCCACAATGGCACATAATGGTTCGTTTTGAATGAAGGGTTATAAATACTTCCTCTATTCACTCAAGGGATCACTTTTGCTCATTTCAACAGCTGAGAAACACCCTTGAGAGTGCTAAGGAGAGCAAGGTACTAGTGAGGTGATTGAGATTTGAGAATCCAAGAGAGAGGCCTCATTAGTGAAAAGAGAGTAGCAATTGTGCATCCACCCTTCTCATTAGGCTTGTTGTGGTCAAGTGAGAGTTCTTGCTTGTTACTCTTGGTGATCGCCATCACCTAGACGGTTTGGTGGTGATTAGGAGCTTGGTGATCATCCGGTGGAGCTTGTAGATGACCCAACTCAAGTTGTGAGCGGTTGTGGGTGATTCACCGCGGCGGAGTGTTAAAGAATCAACCCGTAGAGAGCACCTGATCTTTGCACGGATCAAGGGGGAGCTACACCCTTGCGCGAGTGCTCCAATGAGGATTAGTGGGGAGTGACGACTCTCCGATACCTCAGCAAAACATCATCGCGTTCCTCCTTCTCTCTTTGCTTTAAGCATTTAATTTGAGCAATTCAATTCTTATCTTTACATTCATAGAATTGCCATGCTAGAGTAGGTTTGGAACTTAGGTTGCAAAACTTTTGTGCGATAGAACATTAGAAGCACTTTCTAGGCACAAAGGGTGAAATGGGCTAAATGTAGGTTTAATTATTGCAAAGAATTTTAGAATTAACTCAATTCACCCCTCTCTTGGGCATCTTGATCCTTTCAATTTGTATCAGAGCCTTGTGCTCACGTATTTAGGCTTAACCGCCTAGAGAAATATGTCTCACGGGGATGGTCCTCCTCCTATCTTTGAGGGAGATGATTTTCCTTATTGGAAAATCCACATGGAGACGTATTTAGAAGCTCTAGATGTTAGAATACTTAGAGCCGCCTCACAAGGATTCCCAAAACCTTGAGATCCCACGCACCTTCAAGGCGATAAAGTGAACTACGAAAAATAAAATGCAAAGGCTAGAAACACCATCTTTAGAGGCCTTTTACAAAGATGTGTTTAACCGGGTGAGGAACCACAAGGACGCCCATGCACTATGGTCGGACATTTGTGCGCTCCATGAGGGAACTAAGAGCGAGCATGAGGAACGCTATCATCTCATAATGAAAAAGCTTAATTCTTTTGAGATGCTTCCTAAAGAGAATGCTAATGAAATGTACTCACGCTTGAATGTTCTTGTAGAGGAAGTCAATGGGCTCGGACTTACACAAATGCAACCATCCGATGTTGTAAGGAAGATCTTGAGTGTCCTCCCCATTGACAAATATGGGCACATTGTGACCGTGCTTCATCAAGGTGATTTTTCCACCGCTACACCAACTCAAATCTTGGGAAAGATCAACGCCCATGAGATGTACATGCATAAGCACAAGATGTTGATGCTCCACAACCTCCCCCTCAAGTGGTTGATAGAAGAAACTCACCTCTACTACAAGCTCATCCACAAAATCTCATCATAGGGAGTCCATCAAAAGGTGTAATGACTCGATCTCAAAAGCATGCTTCTTTTATTAAACATCACTCTTTTGTCTCTTGTGTTGAACCTAAGAATGTAGAAGAAGCTCTTTAAGATTCCGATTAGATAAATGCCATGCATGAAGAGTTGAACAACTTCGCTCGCAATGAAATTTGGACTCTTAAAGAGCGACCACAAGGTGCAAGAGTCATTGAAACAAAGTGGGTGTTCCGCAACAAGTAAGATGATCAAGGCGTTGTTGTGAGGAACAAGGCAAGACTAGTTGTAAAGGGGTTCGCTCAAGTTGAAGGGTTGGATTTTGGAGAGACCTTTGCACCGGTTGCAAGACTTGAAGCCATTTGTATCCTCCTTGCATATGCATCACATCATAAAATGAAATTATATCAAATGGATGTTAAAAGTGCATTTTTAAATGGCTTTATTAATGAACTAGTCTATGTTGATCAACCTCCCGGGTAAGAAGACCCTAGATAACCTAATCATGTTTATAGGTTGTCCAAGGCGCTATATGGGCTTAAGCAAGCCCCAAGAGCATGGTATGAATACCTTTGGGATTTCCTCATTGAGAAGGGCTTCACCATTGGGAAGGTCGATACCACACTATTCACCAAGAAGCTTAATGGAGAGATCTTCATTTGTCAGGTATATGTTGATGATATCATCTTTGGATCATCAAATGGAGATTCTTGCAAAGAATTTGGTGAGTTGATGTCGAAGGAGTTCGAGATATCTATGATTGGTGAGCTTATATTCTTTCTTGGTTTTCAAGTCAAGCAAATGAGAGAAGGTATTTTCATCTCTCAAGAAAAATATACCAAGGATCTTCTCAAGAGGTTCAATATGGATGATTGTAAGTCAATCAAGACACTAATGCCAACTAATGGACATCTCGACCTAGATGAGGGAGGTAAAACGGTTGATAAAACTCTCTACCACTCTATGATTGGTAGCTTGTTATATTTAACCACATCTAGGCCTGACATCATGTTTAGTGTGTGTATGTGTGCTAGATTTCAAGCTAATCCTAAGGAAGCTCATTTAATTGCCGTTAAAAGAATTCTTAGGTATCTTAAGCACACACCAAGCATTGGCCTTTGGTATCCCAAAGGAGCTAGATTTGAATTAGTTGGCTATTCCGATTTGGATTATGCCGGTTGCAAAGTTGATAGGAAAAGCACATCCGGAGAGTGCCATTTTAGCAACTTCACTAGAAAATGAGCTTGTGTTGTCCCTTGCATTGCATTGTAATATACAACATATTTACTTCTTGGTAATGCATTTAGGGCTTGTCTAACATGGTTAAGATAACCACTGAAAAGCGTGTGAAGAAGCTTAACCTTGGATCAAACTTGACAAGCAACTAGAATTACTTTCAAATATTGCATTGCATATGCATGTATGTTGTTTTGTAGTTTCTCTTCAATCACCCTTTTATTGCCTATTTTCTTAAAAATAATTATAACCTAAGGCAAAATACTTTAAAAATTTTGAGGGTTTGAGAGAGGTCACTCACATCAGTCCCAATTGGTGTTTATTTGAGTCTTATTGAAGTTGAGACTTGATTGGGAACAGGTAGCTCGAAGGAACTTTGAAGATCTGCTGAAAAAGAGTGACCGGACGCTCCACCGGACTCTGATGTCCAGCGTCCGGTCAGTTCACAGGAGGTGAACCGTGCTACGAAGGAGTGACCGAACACTGAAATAGTTCTTTCCCTACGTCCAATCAGATGGCGTTCCTGCGTCCGGTCAAGCAAAGAAGAAGATCTAAGGTTTGATCGGACTCTGGCTGCGTCCGGTCAGTGGTGATCGAACGCGTCTGGTCATGACTCGAGGGGATTTAGACCTCTCTAGAGTCGACCGAACTCTAGGTGGCAGTGTCTGGTCGTTGCCACCAGAGCGTCCGGTCAATAGTAGTCGTGTGGATCTAAAACTCTTCTTCATTTCCTTTTCCATCATGGGTGAACCATCATAAAATCGAGCCGCCAGGTTGACCTATCCCGCATCCACCACAAATCACCCACGCCGACTTCGTCACTTTGGCGCTTGCAATGAAACTCGTGGCTAAGCTCATGAAGTTCCATCAAGGCCGAGCTCGAACTATCACAGCTGGCTCCCATGCCCTAGCCCATGGCGGAGGTGGTCTAGGTGATGAGGATTCAAGGCATTGCTCCGCCAGCACGCGCCGCAACCTAGCCAAGACTACACCCCTCTATACAATCGCTCCCTCCCTTCGCTACCACATCGATGCGTTGCCTAGCTTCTTAGGGGGTCGTCCTAAAATTAGTCGCTATTCGACATATAAATGCGGCAATCGGTTCTGCAAGACTACACCTCTATATATGTTCACCACCTCCATCACAACCACCCTTGCAAACCTCATGCCACAGCAACACACATGCTAGTAAGCAAAACACACGCTAACATGCTCACTAGCAATGCCAATAACAAGGCAACGCCTAATTAGACAGCGCAAGCTTAGCTACACAACTCGATCTCACCATGTTACCCAAATTAGCTAATGTTAAGGAGCACCTACATTAGCAAGAAGGTAATTAGCAAGCAACCCTAACCCTAATTGTCGATTTAGTGGTGCCCGTGATCCGTTCCTTTTATCTTCGGTTGCTGATTCCTCAGGTAGCAAGCCCTCGACTCTAATTCCGTACCTAATGCTTGCTTCTTAGGGTTTCATATCTCTAGATGTATATTGAAATTATTCATATATCCGATCTATTCTAACATGTAGCGAGTTGGTGTTTCTGAGGTCACTCACACAAGAATTGCTATCAAGTATATGTGATGATGGCTCAACTCGTGGCTAAGCTCATGAAGTTTAATCAAGGCCAAGCCTTGAACTATCAATGACAGTATTGGTTCTTGTCCGTGATCGCAGCTTTATCCGGCCGTGCCGACCAGCGGCTCGGCAATGGCTCATGTCAAGAACACCGGAGGTGGTCCAGTGATGAGGATCAGGCGAGGCCGGATCGTCCGGTCGCGCGCTTGTCCGTCACACTCCGGCTGCGATGAAAAGGCGGGCGCACTAAGATCACGTGCTTGCGACTCCAAAGAAAGCAACTCGCGTTTTCACTTCTAACTTCTTCACCCTTGCTCCAATGTGCCAACCATAAGAATTTGCATCGGCGAGAAGAAAATAGGCATTCCATTTTGAATCCACAACGAGCTTGGCGGGAAAGAGAGGACCCAAACCCATCTCAACCTCGCAAACACCACCTCCTTTGTAAATGTGCCAACACCACCAAGTGTACACCACCATGTGTATGTGTGTTAGCTTTTCACAATCATTTCCCAAAGGATGTTAGCCACTCAACTTGCATCGATCCTAGCGACAATGAAAAGTTAGATCAGTCGAGTGGCACTAGATGACCGATATGCAAACAAGTTTGCCCCCTCTTGAGTACGGCCATCTATCCTAAACCCGGTCATCAACTTCTCTACACACCTATGACCGGTGAAATGAAATGCCCTAGGTTATACCTTTGTGTGCATTCCATGTGCATTCCATTCCATCTTCTCCAATGTCGATGCAACACATGCACCAACGATCAACAATGATATGATCCACTTCATATCATCACGTGATCATATTGATTCATCGATCTTGACTTCACTTGCCCTTCAGCATCATCGTCCATGGCGCCAAGTCATGTCTTGCTTCAGCTTGGCCAGGACTATCATGCTTGAGGGATGCCATGTTGCTTGATATGACTCAAGAGGAGACTAAGCTCCTTCATCATCATATGTGTGAGGGGAACATCTCTAAGCCATTTTCACCTTTATGGCATATGTTACTCACACACATGTACCTATGAACTAATTACCTGTGAGCACATAAACACAATTAGTCTACCTAGGTTGTCACTCAATTACCAAAACCAAACAAGGACCAGATGGCACCTCTGAGCGTCAGAGAGAGAGGAGGTGCTAGGAGTGGAGTCCGGATCGAGATCGTGCTTTCATTAGCACAGAGGGCATTTGCTGAGCAGGTTGGCCATCATGGTAGTCCGGTGACACTTGAAGGCCATGTTGCTATAGAGGAGACTTAGCCTCGAGGAGGGTTAGTAGACTGAAGGCGAGAGTAGTCGCCTGCCTCAGCCATAGTTCACCTGGCTGTGGTCTGCCTCTAGTGACTCAGGCAGAGGACTTGAGGGTTCCGCCACCTCCCAGACACTGTGGTCCGCCTCTAGTGACTCATTTGTTGAGGGGCGGCCAGCGAGTGCGAGGATTTGTTCAATTGGTTTCCACCGAGGAGGGATGAGCATGCTTCAGAGGGGTTCTATACACCACTGCAAGAGGACTTCTATAATACAAATCTTAACAGTGGGGTGGCCTTCAGATCTCAGCAAGTTTGTTCTATTGAGACCATTGTAGCAGCAACTGGAGAGCAGATCCGCCCTCATCTCTCTTACTTGCCAGGGCTGACAGATCTACTTGGACGTACAGGCAGATATGTTCCATCATGGGTCCATGAGTTATATGCTTCACTCTATATTGACCTAAGCCACAGGTTTATTCACTTTGCATTTAGAGGCCACGACTATAGGCTGATGAGCTTCAGGGTTAGAGATCCTCAGGTTATAGGAGTCACCCATCCGCATTCACGAGGTTTGCTATAGACACATAGAGCCTCCTAAACGCCCTCACAGCGGTCTTGTACCTCCCACAGATCTCATCCGACCTTGCTTTATAGAGCCATTTGGCGAGGGGTCGAGCGGGACACCCAGGGATCTTACTCCTACGGCCAGACTGCTTGATGCTATCATGAGAAGAACCCTGCTACCAAGGATGGGATATCATGAGGGATTGACTCACATTCAGTTGTGGCTACTGAACGCTCTGATGCAGCAGACAATCTTTGATGTATGGGATGTCATGCTTTCTGAGATGGAGGATACACTTGCAGAGGGATTCAGAGGTCACAGGCAGCTGTTGTATGCTCACTGGATTACTTTTCTGATTCACAGGGCAGTCACAGTGAGGCCTCCTAAGATGTTGGTAGAGTATTCAGGAGCTACTATAGAGTTTCCAACTTATAACATGACTCAAATGCTCTCGCCACAGTGCAGTGAGGACACCTAGCCTAGCCGAACCATCACCCAGAGGTGCCAGAGTCTGCAGCCCAGCAGGATGAGACTTTTAGGGGCATTACAGTGATCAGAGGAGGAGCAGCTAGATGCTCAGCATAAGGGTATGGTCAAGAGTGACCCCAGCGACAGTACAAATGATGATTATCAGGATATCCCTCGGATGCCTCCTCGATGACATGACGATGAGGCCAGTGGTTCTAGCTCAGCTCCACAGGCACCGCAGACAGACCCCGCTCTACTTGCTATACTTGAGCGGATGAGGCAGGATCAGGCTCGCTAGGCCTAGGAGACCACAGCAACATTTGCACAGTTTCAGACCAGACAGGATGAGTTCCAACGATAGCAGCAGGCTATCCAGCAGCAGCAGCAGGCCATGCAGCAGCAGCAGCTCCTCATGTAGCAGCAGTTACTTGGATTCATGCAGCATGTTGTGACTGCTATTGGGGCTCCACCACCACAGCTTACACCTCAGCTCGGCCAGCCTACCACCACTTCACATACTCCAGTTGTACAGCCCATTGGGCTTTAGAGTCAGGGATAGACAGCTACTCAATTTGCTTCACCTACAGAGCAGGTGTCCCAGTGGTTTGCTTCGCCCATGATAGCCCAGGGACCACAGTTCACACCGTTACATACGGGCTTCACACCAACTTAGAGTTCGTCGCTGCTTGTGCCAGATTGAAAGGTCCTAATGGCTAGAGGGGGGTGAATAGCCTAACAAAAATTTCTACAACAACACTTAACAAACCGGTTAGACAATTATGAGGCGAAGCAAGTGTTGCGCTAGCCTACTAAAAAAGCAAGCCACCTACCACAAATTTAGTTTCTATTTTCTCTAACCACACAATAGCTATGGCACTACACTAAGTTAGTGTGCTCTCAAAGACTAACTAAAGAGTCACACTAATCAAACTAACAAGCTCTCACAACTAGCTACACTAAAGAGCTTGATAACTAGTTTGTGGTAATGTAAAGAGAGGGAGCGAGATAGTTATACAGCCGTGTCGAGGAGTGAACCAATCACTCACAAGAATCAATATCAATGAAGACCAATCACCTCGGAATCAAATGATGACACAATGATTTTTTACCGAGGTTCACTTGCTTGCCGACAAGCTACTCCTCATTGTGGCGATTCACTCACTTGGAGGTTCATGCACTAATTGGCATCACATGCCAAACCCTCAATAGGGTGCCGCACAACCAACACAAGATGCGAATCACACAAGCCACGAGCAATTCACTAGAGTACCTTTTGGTTCTCCACCGGGGAAAGGTCAAGAACCCCTCACAATCACAACGATCGAAGCCGGAGATAATTGCCACCCTCCGCTCGACAATCCTCGCTGCTCCAAGCCATTTAGGTGGCGGAAACCACCAAGAGTAACAAGTGAATCCCATAGCGAAACACGAACACCAAGTGCCTCTAGATGCAAACACTCAAGCAATGCACTTGGATTCTCTCCCAATCTCACAAAGATGATGAATCAATGATGGAGATGAGTGGGAGGGCTTTGGCTAAGCTCATAAGGTTGCTATGTCAATGCAAATGGCTAGAAGGTTGAGCTTGAGCCGGTCATGGGGCTTAAATAGAAGCCCCCACAAAATAGAGCCGTTGTACCCCTTCACTGGGCACAACACGGGGTGACTGGACGCTTCGGTCATATCGACCGGACATTGGACCTCAGCGTCCGGTCACATGATGTGTGCCACGTGTCCCTTCTCTTCAAATGTTGATCGCCCGATCTCAACGGTTAAGTGAAGACCGGACGCAGCAGCTCAAAGCGACCGGAGGCTGAGCCCTAGCGTCCGGTCGTTTCCAGTAAGCATCCAGAGACGACTTTTCACGACCGGACGCGTCCGGTCATGCTCGACCGGACTCACCCAGCGTCTGGTCACATGGTGACTCTTCTGTGCGCTGCCACCTTAGCCAGACCGGACGCACCCTGTCAGCGTCCGGTCGAAGACCGACGCCAGCGTCTTTGCTGTATCATTGACCAGACGCACCGGTTCCACTGAGACCAGCGTCCGATCACTGCGTGACCAGCGTGACTAACTTATTTTCAACTCTATCTTCTTCACCCTTGCTCAAATTTACCAACCACCAAGTGTATCACCTTGTGCACATGTGTTAGCATATTTTCACAAACGTTTTTAAGGGTGTTAGCACTCCACTAGATCCAAAATGCATATGCAATGAGTTAGAGCATCTAGTGACACTTTGATAACCGCATTCCGATACGAATTTCACCCATCTTAATAGTACGGCTATCAATTCTAAATGTGATCACACTCACTAAGTGTCTTGATCACCAAAACAAAATGGCTCCTACCATTTATACCTTTGCCTTGAGCCTTTTGTTTTTCTCTTTCTTCTTTTCAAGTCTAAGCACTTGATCATCACCATGGCATCACCATCATCATGTCATGATCTTCATTTGCTTCACCTCTTGGAATGTGCTACCTATCTCATGATTACTTGATAAACTAGGTTAGCACTTAGGGTTTCATCAATTCACCAAAATCAAACTAGAGCTTTCACAGATATCCTAGTTTCATGGAGCCTTGGTGCTACTTTCAGTGAGTTGATAGGGCAGCCTACACCGCCAGATCTACATGTCCCTGGTCCTTCCATAGTTGCTCCTATTACTGGAACTACAGAGAGGCTCCCTTCATCTGTTGCATCATTAGAGCCGCCTGCTTCAGTGATACCTGTAGAGTCACAGACCGCACCAGTCCTAGATCCATCCTAGACCGCTCCAGCATCACTTCAGCGATAGAGGGTCATACAGCTCAGAGCTCAGGATCAGATGATGATGATGCCTAGTTCCAGATCGCTCATCGCACCTCAGCGCCCGACTCGTCCGCTGCAGCCCCGCCGACCGACTCTTAGGTTTTGGTGTTTTTGACCAAAGAGGGAGAGGGATCGAATATGAAAGATGTAGGGGGAGTGATATATCTAGGGGGTTTATCTATTATATTTGGCTTTTTATGTGTGATACATTATTATGCATTCATGTTTACTTTTATGCATTGAACTACATAAGTGTGATCGTAATCGTGATATTTATGTGATCATGATATTTATGTGATATGTGACATGTGTGCTCTCTACTTTGAATTATTTATATGTCATGTCACTTGGTTATGCTCATTTGTTTTGCTTCGCGTTTTACTTTGATGCAAATGAGCTTTATTTCTTGTACTCATGCTTATTTCATATCTATTGAGTATATCATATTGGCTTGGGTCATATAAGTTTGCCTAACTCTTTTGTTCTTATTGTTAAAAGCTTATATGAACCAAGCATGTTGAAAACCTCATCTCTTTTACATACTCGAGGTTGTATTGTCATCAATCACCAAAAAGGGGGGGACTGAAAGCATCTAGGCCCCTAGTTGGGTTTCGATGATTAATGACAATACGAGATTACTGTGACTAACGTGTGTTTTACAGATGCAATTAAGTTAGGTCATGTTAATCACAATTGATTGAGCAATCATGGTTGTCATGCCCCTACGATGGAAATCAATTTGGTTTTCAAAGGATGGACGAGAAGGTTAAGGATGGACTAGTTTTAAGTGTCGTTTGATGTTGAGGAGACACTTAGAGTAGTTTAGGACTTTATTTTTTCTTTGGTCGTACTATTAAGGGGGGTATGGACGGGTAGCTTGAACTAGGTGAGTCTAGTGAGTTATGTGTGGTGCACACTTGTCAAATCTAGCATTAGGTAGCTCCTAAGTAGCCCTTAGATCAATTGGAGCAAACTTCATTCACATATGATTTCGAGTTTGAAGTGAATGGAGGGTCAAATGTTGACCGGACGCTGGTTCTGGTGTGACCGGATGCTGGCGCAGAGTCCGGTCAGTTCATTTGATCAAGGTGAAGTCGTTTGGATGCGACCGGACGATGAGAGAAATGTGACCGGACGCTGGGTGCCAGAGTCCGATCAACTTCAGTAAGGTTCCAGAGAGCAGTTTTTGTGACCGGACGCGTCTGGTCAGTGCTGACCGGACACTGGTCAGAGTCCGATCACAACTTAACTGCTTGGTTGCGGAGAGAACTGACCGGAGCGTCCGGTCACCCCGAAGTGGCACATAACGGTTCATTTTGAATGATGGGTTATAAATACTTCCTCTATTCACTCAAGGGATCACTTTTGCTCATTTCAACAGCTGAGAAACATCCTTGAGAGTGCCAAGGAGAGCAAAGTCCAAGTGAGATGATTGAGATTTGAGAATCCAAGAGAGAGGCCTCATTAGTGAAAAGAGAGTAGCAAGTGTGCATCCACCCTTCTCATTAGGCTTGTTGTGGTCAAGTGAGAGTTCTTGCTTGTTACTCTTGGTGATCGCCATCATCTAGACGGCTTGGTGGTGATTGGGAGCTTGGTGATCATCCGGTGGAGCTTATGGATGACCCAACTCAAGTTGTGAGCGGTTGTGGGTGATTCATCGCGGCGGAGTGTCGAAGAATCAACCCGTAGAGAGCACTTGATCCTTGCACGGATCAAGGGGGAGCTACACCCTTGCACGAGTGCTCTAATGAGAACTAGTGGGGAGTGACGACTATCCGATAACTCAGCAAAACATCGCCGTGTTCCTCATTCTCTCTTTACTTTAAGCATTTACTCTGAGCAATTCAATTTTTGTCTTTACATATATAGAATTGCCATGCTAGAGTAGGTTTGGAACTTAGGTTGCAAAACTTTTATGCGGTAGAACATTAGAATCACTTTCTAGGCACAAGGGGTGAAGTGGGCTAAGTGTAAGATTTAATTATCGCAAAGAATTTTAGAATTAGCACAATTCACCTCATATTGAGCATCTTTATCCTTTCACATTGCACATTTCATGATGCATCCTTCTATCACGACATGATGTTCAAAGATACATGTTGTGGTCTCTTTCCTTATCAACTTAGATTTATCAGCTATGTTAGCTCATACCGTTAGAGACGCTTTTAGAGGCAGACATGTTATACTCCCTCCGTTCACAAAAGGATGTAATTTTTCACCTTTTTAGAGTCATACAATTTAAAATTTGACCAAAGTTATATTAAAAAGTACTAACATTTGCGAAATTAAGAAAATATATTTTCGTAGTAAATTTAGTTATAGATATAAATGTTAACAATATATTCCTATAAACTTGGTTTAAATTAAACTACTTTGACTGGCAGAAATCTGTTAGGTATGTTAGGTATATATGAAAAAAAGAAAAAAAAAAATAGCCAAAGTCCATGCCGCGACTCGCGAATGGGTACCGTAGTACTGATAAGCTGTCGCCACTCGGCTGGATGGATCTCCATTCTCAATTTTTCTCATCGATCTGAAAACCGAGGACACGCGCACCACATGGGTGGGCAGAAATGTAAATTCCAGGGATGCTCCTAACCCTAGGTTCGAGCTATAAATTAGCAACAGAGCTTTCCAGGAAGGCATGGCAGTCCAGTCAGCATTCGCGTCCGCCGCCAGCACTCATCTCTGCAACAGCTGAACAGCTTGAGCCCCCTCTCCAATTTTTCCGTCTGGTTTGTTCGTCTCTGCTTGCGCCTTCCTCTTTCCGTTGCGAACTCTGATCCTCTCGATTCGATCTGAGAGACACCAATCAATGGCGAGTATTTGTCTGAGACGAGAGGAATCTGTCTCGGATCTTGAATCTCTCTCCCTTTATTTGTATGAATTCTTTTGTGATTTGAAGGGGTGCGTGTATTCTTCGATGATCTGTTTCATTGAGCTTGTTCAATCTGAAATAGGAGTATTTTCTGATATTTCTATTTGCTTGTTGATTTTATCTTCTTTAATACTTGCGAGGAGGTAGAGCGGCCCTGATGCAGCAGTGATAGTAAAAGAATGACTCTTACGATCATGAGGTTCTTGCTTCAGCAGAGCATGGACCCTGATTACTTTCAAGCACTGTTGAGCTGCATCTCGCTCTTCTTTCCTCGCCTGATGCAAATTTTCCCTAAAAAAACACCCTTTTATTTCTGTGTTCTTGTTTCGTTACCGGAGATGCTCAATTTCTAAGCTAGAAACCCACAACATATGAGACCACATTACGAACTCGAGACCAACATGTGATAGCTTACTTCAGCTGAACACCGAAAGTAGCAATGAACCCTCAAAACACAGGAAACAGAACAGACTTGAACAAGACACAGCCTGTTTAACCGTGAATGGAATAGCAATTGGACAATGGCAGTGTAAAAATGAAGGGCCATATATATATGTATCATTAAAAAAGTTTATAATTATACATAAGTTATTAAAAAAGTTAACCGCCCTGTCTGTTTGATTTTCGTCGTTTGTTAGCCCTTACGGGTGGAGGCCAGCATAAAATTGTCCATGTTACCTTAGCGGTGGAGACCGCGCTGGGAAAGATTGACCGCGAATAGCTGGACACGCCCGCGCCGGGGCCACCACGCCGCCGCTCCGGTGGCTGAGGGCGCCTCGCCCTGCCATGGCCGGCGGCCAGGGCCATCGCGCCGCCACGCCATGGCCAGGGGACCTGGACCACAAGAAAGAGAACAAACTGGAGCTGCACGCCGGGGTCTCGCCGAAGCGCCGTGGACCGGCGGCGGCGGGCCGCCGCTTCCCGCCCGCGGGGTCCGCGCGTACCGTGACCGCATCGCGACCCTCGCGTGCCGGGGATGCGCCTCCGGCACCGCCGGGTCCGCGCGCTTCTGTGCCGCCTTGGCTACGCGCCGGCCGCGCGTGCTCCCATGCGGCCGGGGCCGCGCCATGCCCACGCATCGTCGCGCGCCGGACTGTTCGGCCGGACTCGCACGTCGTTGCGTGCTGAAGTAGCGACGTCGGACCCACTCCGCCTCCACACGCCTCCTCCACGCCGTCTCTGCGGTCCATACCAGCGCCTCAGCTACGTGACGCGCCGGCACCCCTGCCCCCCTCCCCCTGCTCTGTTCCCTACTCGGCCTCCATGCTGCAGACTCTCTACTGACTACTGCTGCTACTATGCCTGTGCTACATTCCCTCTCCCTCAGGAAACAAAGAGAATTGTTGGAGGTAAGTTCAATCCCATTGTTCTTCATGCACAAATTCAACTAGAAAGATGTAGCTAACGTTGAGACCTAGCTTACGTGAAATTTTCAGTTCTTTTAAACCCAGTAGATTGTATGCTGTGCACATTGGAAGTTTGCTCTGTCGCAGAGATAGATTCAATTTCAATTCCTGGCCCTATATATATATATATATATATATATATATTATTCAGAAGTCAGCTAAAAAATAAGTTATTATGTAACCACCTCCATTTACGATAATTTTATATACTAATTTATGATAATATCAATACATATTTACGATAGTTAGGTTAACACATGAAATATTTACCATAACGTTATAGTAAATCACTTAGTAAAAAGTTACTATAATCTCGTAAATTAATATAGTAATTAACATAACTTAAAGTGGCTAAATAATAAGTTATTTTGTAGCCAGCTACATGGTAGTAGTTCTTAATCCTAACCCATATATATCATTACATGTACTCAAATTAACTAAAGCATCATCAGATAGCCTCTTCTTTCTGAGGACGTCTTTTCCCCCATTCATTAGCGACAGAATGACTTGTAAGACAAAAAAAATTTAGAGCAGTGGCATGCGGTCAAACTTTTTTAATAACTTATATGTATTTACAAACTTTTTTTAATGACACACGGGTAATAGGCTAAAAAATGAACACGTTCTTTCCAGTACGTTGGGTTGCATTGATATTGATGGACAATCTACAGGCAATACCTGTTCAAGTACAATCAGAGGCTTGATGCGACACCGGAACACGTATAATTAGGGAAAGCATGCCACGTTCACTTCTATACAGAGGAATATAGAGGACATACACATACACAGATACACACATAACCCAAAAAGGCCTAACGCAAGTGAGTGCAAAATTCAATGAAATGAATGGAATACATAGCTATTTCTCGGTGAAATAATACATGGTCCTGTACTTGTATCTAAAAACTAGCAAGGACTTCTTTCATTTCGTTGACCGACATGATCGGCTCATTCCCATATATCCTTGTTACCATCTGAACAAAGCTCTCGTATTTGTCCAAAAATTCCTTCTGCAAGTGTTGAGCAGATTACACAATCAGCTTAAATGTTCGTCTGAAGCAAAATGGGGACAGTACTGAACTAAACATCCATAATAATAGGCCGGTCAAAGTGGCTAACCTTGCACTTGTCCCACAGGGAAGGAAACAACTCATCAGAGGTCAGCGTCTTCTGCAACCTCCTGTACATGGCGCCAATCGACTTATCAATCTGCACGGTTTTACATTGTGTGAATTCACAAGGTCACCATGGGATGATGACACACCAGCCTCTTGATCAAACAAAATAATAGGGCATTAAATTGCTGTAATTTAGAAGACAATAATTCTGTAGCCCCACAAGGAAATATGCTCACAGCTTACGGCAAGAAGTGACAACTGCCACCCTACTTTGTAAAAAGCTCTGGAGTACAACTGATTCATGAAGCATATATGGGCCACCCTACTTACCCCAGATAAGCTGGATTTCAGTACCCTCCTTAGGTCAGTTTTTGACAACCCCAGCTGAAACGGGATCTGAGAATTTTGACAAAAAAAATGTTAGACGGATTAATAGAAAAATGAATATTCAAAGTTCATTTATTGCCACTTCCCAATCATGAAGAGTACATGCAAACCACTAGAACGTGTAATGGAGGACTGACATCATGCCCCCGACACAGTATCAATCCATTTTGGGATTGCCGTCAAGGCATCAACTCAAAGTACACAATCGGATAATGTGGTAGACCGGAAATACACTACAATATACTCCCTCCGTCCCAAAATATCTGTCGTTTTCGTTTCCCGAGAAACAACTTTGACAAAATATATATTAAAAAATATTAATATTTATGGTACATAATTGGTATCATTGGAAAGATCTTTGAATCTAGTTTTTTAATAAATTTATTTGGAGATACAAATGTTGAACGCATTTTCTACAAATCGAGTCAAACTTGCGGCACGGAAACCAAAAGCGCCAGATAATTTGGGACAGAGGGAGTATATCATATAATAAAGTTGGCTCACCTCCTCAGCAGCAATGGTGTATGTCAATTCTTCAACTTTCCGATTGAATTGAAATAACCTCTCAAATTGCTGCCAAAGGTCCAAAAGAAATCTTAGATCTGTCAGAGAGATACAATATACCCACAAGCAAGTTTGAATATGTTTACATACAAGATAAATGAGTGAGCTGATATGGCGAGTGCAAGCTAGTTCATATGATTCACTGGCTTGGTGGTAGAACTTTGCAAGCGTTGGCACAACGTTAGCCAAGTCATAAAGACTGCATCAAACATAATATATTGTTAGTTTTGTACACCTACTTATGCATTAAAGAATGAAAAGGCAAGGATGTACATAAGTGAAAGATCATATGCTCAACCATAGGACAAGCCCAAGTTAAGGAAAGATGAAAGAAACATAACCTGTTCTGGAAAGCAGCATAATTCTCAATCAGCACAATATCAGCAGTTTTAGGATCACTCTGTGCAATTTTCTCCAAAGTTGCGAACATTGTGCTAACCTATTCCATAATATGGAAAGCGGTTTAGCCATATGGTGAAAAATAGAAGTACTCAGCTTACAAAATAATCTATAAAATACAGCTACCAAGTAAAATAGAAATCTTGCAACAATGCAAAATCATAGGACAAGATCTTCCTTGACTCTAAACTGACTAATGGCAACGCTATGCCATGTATCTCTAAAATCTAAATTACATTCCCATTGGATATAGAAAGTAGAACTTAGGATAGTGCAATGGAAGAAATTTGTAAATACTTGTGTATATTTTCAGAGGGTAATCTGTTCACTGAAGACACCTTTCAATGGCACCTATAAAGCCATGGAGTCTACAAGTGTTGATAGGCGAGCAAACATCAATGAAACAACCCAAAGTATACCACATGCCATATGCTCATATACAGTACTACTAACATAAATTTATGAACTAAATCTGCAACATATGTAATACCAAGAATGCAAACGAGTGCAAGATTGCAAGGGAATGAAACTCACTAGCTTTGTGTATGCTTTATCAATTAAATCCCTGGACTGCCCTTGAATATACTGTTCCATCCGTGATGCAAGGACAGCAAATCTATATGAAACACAGAACAGTCAGATCTTGGTCTCTGTTTGCTACTTCTGAAAAGACTCTTGAGATATTAAAAAAAAAGTCACAGTACATCCTGCAATAAGCACAATTTTCTCCATAGTGCTCTTGTTATCTTGAAGCAGTACTTTATCATATAATCACCACTGCCAAGAATAAGAGCACCGGAGTCTTGCTGCTTATTGCCAGTTTTTACGTTTTTGGGTAAGAGCTGAGCATAGGCAAAACATATGTGAGAACCTGCTGAGTCATGCCAATTTTATCCTATGTTGTTTTCACAGGGAATATAATGCTATAGACAATGTGTTACCACATTTAAACAAGGTTTTGCAAAGTACCAATGAGAATTGAGAACGTTTTAACATGTATGTTCCTATGAATATTATGAGCTATTATGTATCTTAATGAAATCCAAAATAATTCTAGGAATTTGGTCTAAGTGTAACTAAATTAAAATTTAATAAATAATAATGCCAGACTAGGATTTAATAAGACAATAAACAAAAGGTGAGCCAACATGCATGGAATGTTTAATAAGCATTTCTGTATCAGAAAGTACTCCCTCCTTTTGTTTATACAAGGCATATTAGGATTTGAAATTGTCAAACTTCATAAATTTTTATTACCAACTAGTCAATGATATGCATGCTTAGTTATGAAGTTCATATCAATAGACTACGACACTGATTTTGAAGTAATTAATGAGGCATTATATGAGAAATTGATGGTCAAAGTACACTTCGAAAAACTTCTTCAAATCCCAATATGCCTTATAAAAAGAACAGGGAGTAGTATTAAATTATAATACTAGGCGACTAAGCTGGAGTTACAAATAAGTCACAGTGCTAATGCATCCAGTACAAATACCTTGGAATGTAGGCTAGAATTCCAGTTTGCCGCACATTTCTTTCGTTACGCTCGATTTGATGGCACGCTTCGTCAATAAACTGAAACAAGAGAAGAAATAAAGATCTAAACAAGCAGTGGACACAAAGCCAGCCTGTAATGAATAGTTACACTGAGCAGCTTAGGCTCAGCAAGGGAACTAACCCGGCTGAACTGTACTGATATTCTTGATTCCAAGTCATCAAGTAGTTTGCGAACAAATCCTGCAGCATCAGCTTTCTGTCCAGAAAGGTAGCGCTCTGTAATCCCATGCATTGAGATGCAACGCAAGGGGTCAATTTTATACGCCCAATCTACGACCGCATAGAAGTCTTCCTGGAATAGAAGTGGAAAAACATTTCAGTCATTGAAGGAAGCTGCAGTACTGCACTATAATGTAGATATGAAGAAACAGAAGATTGCACATTTGACTTTAAATCAGAAGTACTTCATGTTTGTCCTATCAAAAAATATTCTTTTTTTACTCTTCTTTCCGTCAGTATGGAAGAGCGAGGGTTGCAGTGTTCTATATCATGAAATATACCTGGATTCCATCAAGTAATTCTTGAAGAGCTTCATTCAATGTACCCAGTTCAGCAGAGGTACTATCTGGAAACAGGATAACACATAAGAAATAGAGCATTAACATTACATCCACGAAACACATATTAGTGGGTACAAGAAAAGATACCAGGTTTCAGATCGTTGCCATCTGGATCCATAAGACCCAGATCATCATCTGCATCATTTCCTCCAGATTTGCTCTTATTAGCATTAGGAGAACCAGCTGGAACAAGTGCAGGTACTTCAAAGCACATAAAATGTGCAAAAAAGGAACTCTGCAAAGGTAATAGTTATTAGTTTGTCTATCGAGTAAAAACAAAGATAAGTCACGTAGCTACATTTAATGAAAGAAAAGGAGCAACCTCATCCACAAGAAGTGGGATAAATATTGTAAGCATCTTTGAGTATGCATCCGAGACTGTTGAAGTATCAGCACTGCTTCCATTATGACCAGAGCCGCCAGAACCTTCAAGCCAAACAGCAGGATTCTTGGGTGCTTTTGTACTTGCACGAAGTTCATTGGCAAATTCACGTGCCTGAACCAAATTAAACAGTAAATTCCAAAATTGTGAATCCTTCAAAATCAAATAAAGAAGGCAAATGGATTGTAAACTAGTTATCCATTAAGCAGAGGACTCAAAACAAAAACAAAAAAAAGAACTGTTAAATGTGAGATGAAACTTTTGCTAAACAAACTAGAACACAAGTGGAATTGGGCTGCCAGAGAGCAGCTTGGCCAACAGGCCGCTTGGATTGTATTGAATTGCAATGCCAACTTGGATACAAGAAGATGCTAACCACTGCACATATAGGCAAGTGGTGTACCTACTCCTTAGCATATTCTAACTGCATAAAGCAGATGCTATGATTCCTACTTGGTTGCCAAGGCACCATGATCAACTTGATTGCCAAGGAACCTGAAAATTACATGACAGTAAATAGTAAATAGCTATAGTAGGTAACTGGATACATTGAGGTTCAGCACTAGGCTAACACCCTCATTTCTCCCCCTTAGCCTTGTGCCCTGCCTTGGGGATGATCTGCTTCAAGCCAATTCTCCCCCTCATCTCTTCAAATTTGGCCCTGCCCAAAGATTTGGTGAGAATGTCTGCAAGCTGATCAGTAGTTGAGATGTGATCGGCCTTGATGCTTCCATCTTCCAGGCAGCTGCGGATGAAGTGGTATCTGATTCTTATGTGTTTGCTCCTCTCATGGAAGACTGGATTCTTGGCCAAAGCAAGCGCTGATTTGCTGTCCACCTTCAGCTCCACCACCTCGACATGTCTGCCGAGGAGCTCTGCTAGCAGCCTGGAGAGCCACAGAGCCTGGATCGCAGCAGTAGAGGTGGCAATGTACTCTGCTTCGCAGCTGGAGAGCGCCACCACCTTCTGCTTGATTGATTGCCAACTGACCAAGCAATTGCCGAGGAAGAAGAGTGTTCCACTCGTGCTCTTGCTTGTGTCGATGTCGCCGGCGAGGTCGCTGTCGCAGTAGCCGACAAAGCGAGCGGAGACGGGCGCCTTGGTGAAGTGCAGACTGTAGTCGAGCGTGCCAGCGACATAGCGGAGAATGCGCTTGACAGCTTGCTGGTGCTCCACCGTAGGCCGCTCCATGAACCGGCTGACGAAGCCGACGGCGAACGCCAGATCGGGGCGAGTGTGCACCAGGTAGCGCAGACTGCCGATGAGGCGCCGGTAGTGTGTGGGGTCGACCTCCGCCGCCGTGCTGTGCCTGCTAAGCCTCAGCCGCTCCTCCATTGGAGTATGGGCAGGGTTGCAGCCAGCCATTCCGCCGAGCTCCATAATCCTCTTGGCGTAATGTGTCTGTCGGAGGGTGATGCTGGTGGCATCTTGATGCACCACGACGCCGAGGTAGAAGCTGAGGCCGAGGTCACTCATGTCGAAGGTCTTCTTCATCTGAGCCTTGAACGCCTCCACCTCTCGATCCTCTGCGCCAGTGATGATCAGGTCGTCGACGTAGACGCCGACGAGCAGGGCAGAGCGTCCACTGCCCTGCCAGTACATCGCCGCCTCGTGAGCACTTTGCTAGAAGCCCATCTCCTTGAGTGTGGCATCCAGCTTGGCGTTCCAGGCGCGCGGAGCCTGCCGCAGGCCATAGAGAGCCTTGCGGAGGCGGTAGACCTTCTCTTCTTCTCCGGCGACGGCGAAGCCCGGTGGCTGCTGCACGTACGCCTCCTCCTTGAGGTCGCCGTTGAGGAAGGCCGATTTGACATCCATGTGATGAACGCGCCAGCCCTCTTGAGCCGCCAGCGCGAGGACCCTGACGGATTCCATGCGCGCCAGCGGAGCGAACACGTCATCGTAGTCCACCCCCTCTTGCTGAACGAAGCCGCACGCCACCAGTCTTGCCTTGTGCTTGATCACCGCGCCCAGCTCGTCCTTTTTGAGCTTGAACACCCATTTCAGGGTGATGGGCCGATGACCAGCAGGGAGCGACACCAGCTCCCAAGTCCGGTTCTGCTCCACCGCCTTGAGCTCTTGCTCCATTGCTGCCCGCCATGCTGGATCATCCTTGGCCTCGACGTAGCTGGCAGGCTCGCCGGCGTGTGTGAGGTGAAGCTCGGCGAAGAGGCATTGAGGCGGAGGATGGTCGCCGATGATGTTCGTCATCGTGCGGTACCGCAGCGGCTCGTCGTAGTCGTAGGCGTCGAGTCTGTCTTCATCATCCTCCAGGGGAGTGGCAAACTCCACTCGGTCTCCAGCCACAGCTGCCGCCGTTGGTGATGCCGGTGAAGCAGTAGGAGCAGCAGGGGACGCTAGCGGTGGCGTTGGCGAGGCCGGCTAGGGTGTTGGAGGAGCGATTGCTGCTGCCGATGTCCCTCCGGGCTCCCCCGGATTTGGTGACGGCGAGCGTGGTGCAGAGTGTGATGGCGCTGGCGATGTAGCTCCGTCCGCCACCAGAGAAGCACCTTGTGCTCCTCCGGCTCCTCCAGTCTCCCAGTACTCGACGATTGAAGTCGCTCGCTGCTGCGGCCGAGCTGCTGGCGTCCAGGGTGGACCAATCCTAGCCGCACCCCTCGTCGAAGATGACGTCGCGGCTGATCCTGACATGCTGCGTCGCAGGGTCTAAGATGCGATACGCCTTGGCTCCCTCCGCGTACCCGATGAAGACACCGGGCTTACCGCGATCATCCAGCTTGCGGAGCTGCCCGAGATCCTTGGTGTAGGCGATGCAACCGAATGTCTTCAGGTGGCCGATCACCGGCGTGCGCCCGTGCCAGGCCTCGTAGGGTTCTTGCCCTGCAAGCTCCGCGTCGGTGAGCGGTTGAGCAGATGGACTGCCGTCATCACCGCCTCCCCCCAAAACTTGGCTGGCATCCTCCTCTGCTTCAGCAACGCTGAAGGGTCGAGATGGCGGACTAGAGGGGGGGTGAATAGTCTTTTCTAAAATTAATCGCGTCGGCTAACCGATATAAATGCGGAATTAAAACAATCGGTCTAGCTAAAGACTACACCCCTCTATATAGGTTCACTAGCACCTTGCAAAGATACTAATAAAGCAACTAAGGTGCCGGGCTAGCTAGAGCTCTCCTAAACAATTCTAGGAGCAAGGTCACACAAACCTATGCCACTAGTACTTTAAGCAACAAGGGAGCTCCTACACATGCTAGTAAGCAAAAGCACAAAGCCAACTAAGCTCACTAGCAAAGCTCAATAATAAGGCAACCAATGCCTAATTAGAGAGCGCAAATACTTAGCTACACAAACTAAGCAATGTGACTAACAAGGTTACTAAAACCAAATTAGCCACGCAAGGGAGCTACTTCTATGCTACACAAGCAAGAAGGTAACTAGTAAGCTACACAAGCTAACTAATTACAAGAGCAACTACACAAGCTTAAGATATATAAAAGTAATTGCAAGCTTGTGTAATGGGGATGCAAACCAACGGGAAGAACAAGGTTGACACGATGATTTTTCTCCCGAGGTTCACGTGTTTGCCAACACGCTAGTCCCCGTTGTGTCGACCGCTCACTTGTGGTTCGGCGGCTAATTAGCATCACCCGCTAAGCCCGCAAGAACCTACCCCTTGAGTGAGGGTAGCTCAATGACACGCTTTACTAAAGTTGCTCTTCGCGACTCCCGCGGGGCGAGCACAAGTACCCCTCACAAGCACTTCTCCGGAGCGCCGCACAAGCTTCTTGCGGGCTTCGACGGAGACCACCACCAAGCCGTCTAGGAGGTGGCAACCTCCAAGAGTAACAAGCACCACCGGCTTACAACACGACCACCTAGTGCCACTCGATGCAACCTCACGATGCAATCGCACTAGAATCGCTCACTCACACAATCGAATGATCACTATCAAGTATATGTGTGATGGAGGGCTCCCAAGCACTCACAAGCATGGACACTAAGTCCCTTGAGGTGCTCAAGACGACCATGGCCGAGGGCCACTTCTATTTATAGCCCCAAGGGCTAAACTAGCCGTTACCCCTTCCTTTGGCAGCGGTCGGGCCGACCGGACGCTCCGGTCGTGTTGGCCGAACGCTGGACCTCGGCGTCCGATCGCTCGCAGACGCGCCACGTGTCCCGATTCCAACGGGCCACTTGACTTGACCAGACGCGAAGAAGCTTCAATCGACCGGACGCCGAACCCAGGCGTCCGGTCGTTTCAAAAATAGTACCGACCTCGACCGGACGCGTCCGGTCACACTTGATCGGACTCACCGGTCGTCCGGTCACCTCCGGCTTTCTGCGTCATATCATCGTCGGTTACTGGCCGGACGCAATGACTGCCGGCGTCCGGTGCATTCAGATTCAGCGTCCGGTCCATTGACCGACGCCAAAGCATCTTCGCGACTAACTCGTTTTCACTTCTAACTTCATCACCCTTGCTCCAATGTGCTAACCACAAGAACTTGCATCCGGCGCAATAGAAAATAGGCATTCTATTTTCTCGAAAGCGCGTGCAAACACCACCTCCTTTGTAAATGTACCAATTGTTGCTAAACAAACTAGAACACAAGTGGAATTGGGCTGCCGGAGGGCAGCTTGGCTAACAGGCCGCTTGGATTGTATTGAATTGCAATGCCAACTTGGATACAAGAAGATGCTAACCACTGCATATATAGGCAAGTGGTGTACCTACTACTTAGCATATTCTAACTGCATAAAGTAGATGCTATGATTCCTACTTGGTTGCCAAGGCACAATGATCAACTTGGTTGCCAAGGAACCTGAAAATTACATGACAGTGAATAGTAAAAAGCTATAGTAGGTAACTGGATACATTGAGGTTCAGCACTAGGCTAACACCCTCAGAAACAAAACGTACGTATTTGAAATAGATAAACAGCAAGAAGTGAAATGTATATTAAGAAAACATTCCATTATCCATATCTGACCTCTCGTCGTAGTAGTAAATTAAGGGAATGGCAGTATGCCTTCCTTAAGGGACCTAAGCAGCTCTTGTCCAGACTCTGCAGTAAATTAGCAGCAAGAAATGATAAATGTGGCAATGGAGTAAAATATGTAATATCTAGGCAGATCCCTTGGCAAGATTAAGTCAATTATTACCTTTAAGTGCTGCAGAAGTCGGGCATATGTCCTGCATTTATACCTAAGGTCTGCATGATCAGGCCGCTTCAATTGTCCTCGCTGCTTTCAGTTAAAAGTGAACTCTGTAGGTCATCTCAAATGGTAAAGGGAATATTTACTTTGAAAAATGGAGCTATGAACAAACCTGTGAAAAGTAGCTTTTGTCACTAATCATGAAGTCTACCAAGCTGGAGAAATAGTTCCGCAAAAACTCTGATGCTCGTCGAACAAAAGTTGTTTTCAGTTTCTCCAGTTCTGCCTTTTTCTCTCTAACCTGACAATATGTTATAAGTATTTTATCAGAGATGCACAGTTCTCAACTTTAAGCTACCACAGAGGAAAACTTAAATAGGGTTTATTAAGGAAACGGTGACACCCAAAGCATATTAAGCATAGTGGCTCTATGAAATACAACACTATTGATAGAAGCTCTTAAAATTTGTTCCTTATTCCTTAACCAGTACAGGTGGATGCCTTTACAAACAAGTTTTAACAATTTTGTAATGTTATTCAATGTTCAGAATGTCACGACTCTATAATGTTAACTATTCTGTAATGTTAGCATGAATGCATGATCAATTCCATGCACTAGTAAATTGTAGCAGAAAATGAGAAAGATAAAGATAGCTCACAGCGCGCATGTTGACATAGCATGGGTCCAAATTAGGAACTTCAAGACTACGAATGGCCCCTGTCAACCATTCGCATGCCTCGACATTTTTCAGCATCCGTGACTCTTCAAATGAGCCTCCAGTTAATGATGCTGCAAACTGAATTGGGTATAAACAAATATAAATAAATATAAGACATTAATATAAGGAGATGAACATATTCCTCTCCATCATACCTCCTGTGGAATCCGCAGACGCTCAAGCAATTTATCTAGCTCTTCCATAAGTCCTTTGTTATTTACAGACTGCATCTCCAAGCCGTTGTTACGTGATTCAATCTGCAAAATCAGTTAGCATTGGACCAGTTAAGTGAAGTTCTTTCTTATCAGCATCTAGAAGAATATGTCTTCTGCTAAAAATTGACTGCAGGATCACAAAAACAGGCACAAGATTTAATTTTTCAAAAAGCAAGTCCAAGAGGCCAGGACGACGCCAAAGGAAGAATCCTACCAAAATTCTGAAACTGATGATAACTAGCAAGCAAGGATTCAGGACCTTCAGCTTCCAAGTGAGTATTGAGTTGATTCAAAAGACCTTGTACCTCAGGTGCTAGTTACAACTACAGAACTAGTACAAGTTGCTAGTGTTGCTCAGCTTGGCAACTCGTCTTTTTCTTAAGCTTTTCTGAAACCAATAAAGCCAGCCAGATATGTTCTCAGAAGGGTCAGACAATTAGGCCAGAGGAGCTAGAATTCTGAATGCATGTGTAGTCATCACAGTAGCATAATATGCTATGTGAAGCATAGCACGGGTCGTTAGATCCTTTGGGTTTTGACTGGTAAATAATGGGGTTTGATCTACAGAGGCGCAGAGGAATATTTTCAATTCCAAATTGTAAGTTGTTCTGTCTTTTCGAGATACATAGCTGCTGCTATGCACCTAGATATAGGTTATGTCTAGATACACAGTAAAAGCTATATATCTAGAAAAGCCTGAACGACTTACAATTTGGACGGAGGGAGTATATCCCACTGCTTTTCCCTTATCAGTAAACTTCCTATACCTGATCAGGCCCACACTAATCCCGGTTTTTAGTCTGTCTGGTTTTCAACTTTTCATAGTTATGCTTCTAACAAGTAAATCAAATAAACTAGAGAAGAAGTATATGTCCACTTCAAATCAGGCAGCTAACAAATAGAACTCCTAAAACATACCGATGCAATATCTTCTCTCATATGCCTCAGCTTCAGGTTGAAAATCCGTAACCACTCATCCATATCATCTACAGTTGCACTAGCAGCATCCAGACCCTGCAAGACCTGAAAATCCAAGCAACTAGATCAGTCAATGGATAAGCTTCCATACCAAAAAGAAAAAATATTCACTCCAGAATAAAAGTGAGATGTGTAATGGCAGTCAGATGCTGTACTATATCATTATCAGTGCACAAAAGGTTAATACTACACCGCAAAGGAACATAGAAGCAATACCTCTTCTATTAAAGGCTCGCTTTCCAGTAATTGATATACATTTGCGGCCTCCAAAGCCACAAGCTCCTGCTTCAATCTCTCAGAGAACGCATCTGCTTCACCTATGCCCATAACATACCTGCATTACTTACGCTGGTAAGTTTGTAGTGCTACCAAAATCATTTCAGCAATAGTAAGCTCAGATGCGTGTGATATGCAAACTAATTACACGTGGGAACATTGGGGGGATCTTTGAGCAGTGAGATTTTGTATGAGTCTAGTTTGGTCCTTCTAGAGTTCTAGTGCACGTAATGTTGCCCCATGAGATTGATGAGGCACATGACCGAGTCCCCTGATGTTTCAACAGGTATTAACATGGAAAACACAGACCAGGACTAGGTTTAATCTCAACAGAATTAGGGATGAACTCCTTGTATTATTAAAAAAAATGGCAGATAAAAATTTTAAAAACTACAAAATGAACTACTAGAATGATATAGGTGTACTGCTAAAAGAACTAATAGACTAAGAAATAGTTGTTGTATGCAGTTTTGGTAGTATTTTTGCAATAATTAGGGAGCAAATCTACGTACAATAAGATATAGCTTGTGCTTACGTGTCAAGAAGTGCCTCCATGTCTTCTTCCTCCTCCTTTGCTTGGGACACGAGATCATTTTCAACAGTTACTGTTACTTTCCTCTCGGTCTGAGTAGCAACTGATGTTTCTTGACCATCTTGGGTACTCACTTGATTATCTATGGTCAGTGTGTTTTCCTGAAAAGGATTCAGGTTCATTAGAAAAAAAAATCCAGACAGCAATACATCAAGGGGGCATATCAAGCAAAACCATCATTTTGATGAAAATGAGAAGATCAAATTAGTGAGCACCAAATCGATGTGAAATATTGCCCCAAAAAAGAAATATCTGTAGAGCATATCAGGCCTTAATGTTTAAAGCTTAAACTAAAAATGAACTAGGCATTGCAGAAACGAGAAAGTTTCTATAAATAGTACTTCCTCCTTTTCTTAATGTAGGATTTGCGAAGTGCAAACTTTAACTCTGTATCTTCTCTATTTTCTTTAACTTGTATTCCTCGAATAAAAAAGAGTTCTGTTGGACAGTGACCCGGTCTTCAAAACATAACTTTGATCAGCAGTATCTATTACAATCTATTTACACAAAATAGAAAAAATATGGTATTGTGAGACTAGTTTTCAAGACAAATCTACTCATATCATTTTTCTGACATACAATCTTGATCTTCCAGAAGATGTCCACATACAAATTCAAAAAGTTTGACTCCATGCAACCAACATGCCACTTTAGTGATTAGAGAGACCAGATCCTCAAAGATGTCTCCTTTCTTTCTTCAAACAGAAATCAGTTTAAAACTCAAATTTAAATGTGCATAGCACAAATGTAACTACGTTAGGCTTGTAGTTGTAGGAGAAGGCTTTGTCTCTCCACTGTACATCTTTTCTAAATGAAATGACACACAGCTCTCCTGTGTCCTTCGAGAGAAAAAATGGTGTGTGATATTGTGGACTTCATTTGGAAATCTTGCAGAACTTTGCATGTTGCTTTAGTGGTGCTTAAACTAAATTGATAGAAAATTCTCAACAATATTATGGTTTTCACCAGATTTGTAATCAATAAAAATAATTAAAGTGTACATACTATAATCATCACTTGTAGGAACTAAGTTTATTCTCAATTTGAAAGTATTGTAGTTGTAGATAGACAGTTTGTGTCAAATTAGTCCCAAGAAATCACTGTGTAACATAGGTATTCTATTTATTAGAAGCAATGAAGACAGAGAGAGAAGTCACGGGTACAAAAAAGGCATGCTCACAATGGATAGAAAAGGTTTTAATATGCACCTTTGCCCAAAGAGCTAGCTCCACAATATCAATTCCAACAACTTTCGGAAGATAACTGAGTATCTCCTTGCACATGTTCAGAATACAAAAAAGTAGACGGTTTCTGCAAAATATATAGCAAAGAATGAGATGTAAAGCAGAGGAGACAAAAGAAGATGGATAAAAGTAGCAGTCTAGCAGACTCTAATACCACACAGCAAACTTTCTAGGCAACAACCTGTCATCAATGTTACGCATCGTCCATTGTGGTGGGGCAACACTCTGACTCCTAAGGTTATCAAATCCCTGCAGTCCGGACATAAAACATAAAGAGTTAGTAATGGATATAATCGATGTTTTCTTCAAATACTCCACAAGAAGCATTACGAAAGAGATCAAAGTACGTACCAGAACAAACGTACAACCACTCGGATCATTGGAAATAACCTCAACCTTTGTTAGATGTTTCAGCTTGTAAAGTTTGGCTGGCTGAAATAGAAAAAAAAAAGGAGAAGACTAAGTTTCTCGCAGCCAAGTAAGCAGTAACCTTCACCAAGAGCCAGAGGGGAAAAAGAACTAGTGCAGTATTTTATTGATGCAGGGGTATTACAATATGCAATGCTAGCTTGAGGTAGTGTTCATGATCATGCTCATGCAATCAATCGTGAGGGATAGAAAACAGAAGAAAGACAATAGTATATGTAATCATGTATGCAATGAAAATACACAGTGACCAAACAGTGTTCCATCTTTCAACAACATCTATACCCTCATGAAAGTTTAAGGCACCAAACAAGATAACCCCATTCCTGTGATGTACTGGACAACTATTAGATAGCAAGATGTCAGTACAGAAAACAAACCTCAAGCACTGCCCCAGATGAATACTTTAATACTCGGAGAAAAGCTTTGTTTGCCTCGCCTCTTGATGATTGTTTAACTGCATGAAGCTAAAATTGTTCAGTAGTTGTTGCAAGCATATGTCTTCTACACTAACACAGTTACTACCCTAGAGTGACATATTTATTAATAGATGCTTATCATATGGCACCCAAGCTATAGCTACTGAATAGAAATATTAGCAAACTGCCACTGGCCACGGTAATAAATCCAAAGTAAACCAAATCATGTATTGGGCAGATAAAATGACTGAAGCATGATCTAGGATCATCTTCAAGAGCCAACTCATTCCAATTAGACTCTGGCACTACATCATTAAGCTCAATTTCTCTTCAAACAATCAAGCGAATGACAACTGCATATAGATCACTGTTTCTTTCACCCAAAAAAAATCCTGGCTAAGCTAGCTAGGGATCTACTCATACGAATATGCAAATACAGCAAACAATGCCTCAGTAGTCAGTCAGTACAGAGAACAGCCATCATCTGAACAAAGAAATCACTGTTGTTGCAACACTCGAAACCACCAGTTTCAGCTCATATGCTGAGCTCTCTCATAACAACGCCATTCTCAGCATGTAAGCTGGAACTGTACATCATCCCCTCTGGCCAACTGTGGTAGCTCCAGCTAACCTAAGAAGGACGTATCAAGCAGGTCCAGCACATCGACTTTGGCAGTTGGCAATTGCTCATCTTCTCTGTTCCTTAGTTGTTATAGTCAACCAATGTGTAAAGTTTAGGTTCCCTCATTTGCACTTTCTTGATCTAGAACTTTGCGAGGTAACAGCTATTAGGCAAGTTGTGTGCTCCTAAGCTATGCAAAGTGGATCCAGGTGTGGTGAATGTAGGCTACTCTTCGTGGTTTAGAGCTAGCGCCTAGTAGCTTGAGATGAGCAACACGGATCTCCTCGCGCCAACGACAAGTGTAAATAACAGCATGACGAATTGACGAGCAAGACTTGGATCCTTGTGGGGATCCAAGCGGCCCAGATCACGACCGTCCGGGCAAGAGTCGTGCTAGTGGCGATGAAGCAGCACGCCACCAATGAACTCGGTACAATCCTCTGAGGCAGGCACAGAATCCGCCCCAAGCTACCCAACTTGGTGCTCTCAGCAAGCCCACCCCTCGCTCGCAGCGCAGCACAGCAAACCGAAGCGGGGACAGAGGTGAGGCGAGGAGGGAGAGGGAGGGCACAGACCGGTGAGCGCGAGGACGCGGGGCTTGGCGAGCCTGCCGAGCTTCTCGAAGATGCCGCGGCCCTTGGCGACGCGGATGGAGAAGGCCACGTCCTCCCCGCGCGCGCCCGACGCCGCCACGGCCGCGGCGCACGCGCGCCGCAGCTCGGCGTCGTCCGCGCTCGACTTCGCCATGACGCCTCGAGCCCTCCGCCGCGTGTCCAGGCACCCCCGGGCTCGCCGCCGATCTGAGGAGGAGGGGGCGCGTGACGCGGTGAGGGGGATAGGTTGGTGGTGGGCGTGACGGTGGCGTCGTCTCAGGGGAGGGGGAAGGGAAGGGATTAATCAGTCAAATCATCTTTCTTCGTACAGTAGTACCACCGGTAGTTGCGTGCGTGCTGCGGTTTACTTTTTACTGGGGTTTCCATTTTTACGGTTTTACCGGCGGCACTGGCGCGGGGGGCGGGGGTGGGAGACTTGCGGTGGAACCGGAACCGGCTGCGAGGCGATCGGTCGGCGGTCGCTGGTAGAGACGTCGAGTCCGTGCGGCCGTGCGGGTCGTCGTTCGCTTCAGAACTGAAAGTAGGGCTGTCCCCTGTCCTGAAGGTGAAGGTTTTCTTTGCCGGTAGATAGAAAAGGGAAAAAAACGGAGGTCACCAGCAGACGGGATTATATTATTTAGACGTAATTATTGTATGACTTATTATCAGAAAATTTTCTTCCATTAAAATAAAAATAATGAATGACTCAATTTCTCAAAAATATTGCACAATCCGTCTCCCAAACCATTCAATTCATATTTATATTTATATTTATACATATTTCCTCTTATCTATTAAAGAGTGAAACGTTTCTTCCATCCTACTTTTTTTCCTCACAAGCTGCCCTCGCCTCGTCCATTTTTTTTCGAAAGACACCAACAAAAACTTTGTTGTGCATGTATTAATAGAGTAGGAACAAAGTACAACAAAACCTTTAAAAAAACAAAACAAAAACAACCACCCTCACAGAGGCAGCAACACAACAAACACCACACAACCACTGCCGGCGAAGCAAACCCGGGGCTACCGTTGTCGTGCTGCCACAACAACAACAGCAGGAAGACGCCTTCAACTAGCTATCGCTGCCGAAGCAGTCCTGGTCACAGGCAAGTGTGAGCAGGTGCCTCTGTGTCGGTCTTCGTAGACCGCTTCCAGCTAAGCTGTCGTCGGCCCGCGCGGGTTGCTACCAACCACCACTACGGCAAGGACGAATAGCGCGGGCACAACGGAGGATCTCCTTTGCGCTGCCTCCAAGGAGGGAAAGACGTCAACGGATGTCTCCAGCGCAGTAGCTTTTCAACCGGAGAAAAACCTTAGAGAGATAAAGGGCCTCACAACAATGCCTCCAAGGAGGGACATGGTGCTAACGTGTCATCATTGTTGGCATCGGCACAAAGCCAAGTAAGGCTTTCGCCCGAGAACCCCTCCACCCAATAAGGTTGCTGCGCCTGAGCATGGACCGCCGTCGTCGTTGTGTCTAGTCGCAGAATACCCACAAGGTAGCATACCGAGTTGGACGTCGCAAGTCGACACCAATCGCCATGACACGTCCACAGAGCCGCCATTATCTGTACGTCGTTGCCGCAGCAAACAAGCCACTGACATGCGTGGCAAGTCGCCGTGGCGCCGATCCTCACGAACCGTTGGCAGACCAAATGCCGCCAACCCCTGCAGAACGCCCCTGAAGACCTCCGCAGCCACACAACGCACCATGCTGCCCGCTCGGCCAGCGTTGCACCTGTGCTGCCAACCATGCTGCCCGCTGGACGGGGATAGCTTTCCCGACCCCGAGGAATGCATCATGATCTTCAGGGGATCCGATGCCATCTACTGCAAACGCCAGCACAAAGTGTGCTACAGAGAGGCATGCGTCACCGAAACGGCCGTCCCCACCTTCCTCCGTTGGTCAGACTCTGATCACTTTTGATCGAAGGGACCATCCGTCCACATCACCAAACTGGGGCTCTATCCGCTCGTCGTCGACCCCATCGTCCGCAAGAACCGCCTCACCAAGGTGCTGATGGACGGAGGCAGTGGTCTCAACATCCTCTATGTCGACACCCTCGACGCCATGCGCATTCCCCGATCGGAGCTCCAACCAGCGAGCTCTCCCTTCCACGTCGTGATCCTGGGAGCATAGGCGTACCCATTCGGGCAGATCGACCTGCCCGTCACGTTTGGCGACCGAGCCAACTTCCGCTCGGAGGTGCTTACCTTCGAGGTGGTGGACTTCCCGAGGTCTTACCACGTCATCCTGGGACGACCATTATACGCTAAGTTCATGGCGGTCCCCAACTACACCTACCTGAAGCTGAAGATGCCGGGTCCGAACGACGTCATCACTGTGGGTAGCACCTTCTCACACGCCTTCACGTGCGACCGCGAGCATTTTGAGCTCGCCACTGTGGTCATCAACTCATCCGAGCTCCCGTGGCTCGGGGAGTTGTCGACCCCAGCAGTCCCGGACTGCAACAAACCAACACCAAGGTCCGGTACCCCCAGGTGCAAAAAACTCCTATACGCCATGCTGATGGTAACCCGGAAGCTCCTGTACTACTTCATCGACCATGAAGTCGCAGTCGTCACTTCATACCCACTCGGAGACATCGTCCGCAACCGCGACGCCGCGGAACGGATCTCCAAGTGTACACTCAAACTCATGGGCCACGACATCAGGTATATCCCCCATACCGCTATTAAGTCTCAGGCTCTCGCGGATTTTGTAGTCGAATGGACGGAGGTCCAGCTACTGACCCCAGACGTCACCCATGAGTATTGGACGATGTACTTCGACGGGCCCGTCATGGCGCCCGGCTCGGGGGCTGGAGTGGTTCTGATCTCCCTAAATGGGAGTATGCTATGCTACGCCATCCGCCTCCACTTTTCTGCCTCAAACAACACCGCGGAGTACGAGGCCCTCATCAACGGACTACGCATCTCCATCGAGCTTGGTGCAACGTGACTCTACGTCCGCGACGATTCGGAGCTGGTCGTCGACCAGGTCATGAAGGAGTCCTCCTACAAAAGCCCCCTCATGGAGGCATACTGCCAAGAGGTGTGCAAGCTCGAGGACAAATTCCAGGGGATCGAGCTGCATCACGTCCCCTGAAAGGACAACGATGTCGCTGATTTTCTCGCAAAATTGGCCGCCAGACGAGATCCATCTCCCCAAGCAGGGTCTTCATCAACAACCTCCACGAGCCGTCCGCCCGTATCCTAGAAGGTCCAATCCAGACATAACCCGACGCCAACCCGGCGCTCGGGGGCTCCGACCCTAGTGCCTCCATGACGACGTCGCCCGCCGACGTCGCCATGTTGGCACTCGATCAAACCGACTGGCGAGCGCCGCTACTCACCTACCTCCTCGAGGAGGTTCTCCCACCCAAAAGGACTAAAGCTCGATGGATCGCTCGACGCGCCAAGATGTTCATCGCCATCAGTGATGAACTCTACAAAGCGAAGTCCATCGGGGGTACTTATGAAGTGCATCCCTACCAACCAAGGGAAACAACTCCTCCTCGAGGTCCATGCCGGAATCTGCGGACATCACGCGGCCTCGAGGTCACTAGTCAGAAAAGCCTTTAACCAAGGTTTTTACTGGCCCACCGCACTACGAGATGTAGAGGAGGTCGTTCACAGGTGCGAGGGATGCCAGTTCTACGCTCGGCAAACTCATCTATCGGCTTAGGAGCTCCAAACCATCCCCATCACATGGTCATTCGTGGTTTGGGGCCTTGACATGGTCTGCCCGAATCACCCGGAGGCTCGGGGGCTACACCCGCTGTCAAGACAAAAATCCCCAGACGATTCTACCTAAATCGCCCAAGGGCTTGGGGGCTCCTGTCGGGTTCATAAACCCGGGATCCCTCATGGACCTGCTTCCCAGCAAAAGCTCGGCCCAACAGACGACGTTACGAATGGTGTGCAACTCCTAGGCCGGCCCAAATACCTAATGACAGGCCAGAAGGGCAATCCAATCTCCGACCGGAAGGCCTGGCCAAGAGGAATGGTGCCCGCTTCTGACTCTGGCCCGCCTCTCCGATCGAAAGGCCTGGCTAGGAGGAACGACGCTCACTTCTGACTCCGGCCCACCTCTCCAACCGGAAGGCCTCGCTTCCAACTCTGGTCTGCCTCTCCAACCGAAAGGCCTGGCCGAGGAGGAACAACGCTCGCTTCCAACTTCGGCCCGCTTCTCCGACCGGAAGGCCTGGCCAACTATAGGGTCGAGATGGCGGACTAGAGGGGAGGTGAATAGTCCTTTCTAAAATTAATCACGTCGGATAACCGAAACAAGTACGGAATTAAAACTATCGGTCTAGTCAAGACTACACCCCTCTATTTATGTTCTCTAGCACCTTCCAAAGATACTAATTAAGCAACAAAGGTGCCGGGCTAGCTAGAGCTCACCTAACCAATTCTAGAAGCAAGGTCACACAAACCTATGCCACTAGTACTTTAAGCAATAAGGAAGCTCTTACACATGCTAGTAAGCAAAAGCACAAAGCCACCTAAGCTCACTAGCAATGCTCAATAACAAGGCAACCAATGTCAAATTAGAGAGCGCAAATATTTAGCTACACAAACTAAGCAATGTGACTAACAAGGTTACACAAACCAAATTAGCCACGCAAGGGAGCTACTTCTATGCTACACAAGCAAGAAGGTAACTAGTAAGCTACACAAGCTAACTAATTACAAGAGCAACTACACAAGCACAATGTATATGAAAGGTAAATACAAGCTTGTGTAACGAGGATGCAAACCAACGGGAAGAACAAGGTTGACACGGTGATTTTTCTCCCGAGGTTCACGTGCTTGCCAACACGCTAGTCCCCGTTGTGTCGACCGCTCACTTGGTGGTTCGGCGGCTAATTGGCATCACCCGCCAAGCCCACACGTCGGGCACCGTAAGAACCTACCCCGAAAGTGAGGATGGCTCAATGACACGCTCAACTAGAGTTGCTCTTCGCGGCTCCCGCGGGGCGAGCACAATGTCCCTCAAAAAGCTCTTCTCCGGAGCACCGCACAAGCTTCTTGCAGGCTTCGACGGAGACCACCACCAAGCCATCTAGGAGGTGGCAACCTCTAAGAGTAACAAGCACCACCGGCTTGCAACTCGATCACCTAGTGCCACTCGATGCAACCTCACGATGCAATCGCACTAGAATCACTCTCTCACACAATCGGATGATCACTATCAAGTATATGTGAGATGGAGGGCTCCCAAGCACTACCACACAAGCCACCAAGGCTCTAGTGTGCTCCGCTTTTGGCCCAAGGCCGACCATGGCTTCTATTTATAACCCCACGAACAAATAGAGCCGTTATCCCTTCACTGGGCAAAAGTCAAGACGACCGGACGCTAGACCTCAGTGTCCGGTCACGTGATTCTCGCCACATGTCCCCTCCTTCAAACGTTGTTCATCCGATCTCAACGGTCATCTGACGACCCAACGCAGCAGCTTCAACTAACCAGACGCTGAGCCCCCAGCGTTCGGTCATTTCCAGTAAGGTTCCAGAAATGACATTTCATGACCGGACGCGTCCGATCGATCGCGATCGGACGCAGCACTAGCGTCCGGTCACTCTCTAGCTTCTGCTCTACCTGCGTCACCATACGTCAGCTCTGACCGGACGTATCCTGCCAGCGTCCGGTCACTTCCGGAGCCAACGTCCGGTCCACTCTGTGAGACCCTATCTTTTCTGTATAGGGCGTCAGTGGCACCGTTGGACTGTCCACACTCTACAGGCGGACACTCCACCGGTGGAGTTTCTTCTTTCGCCTCCATTTCTTCACCGAGTTGATTCACATAAACTCCAACTTCATCTCCTTTGTAAATGTGCCAACCCCACCAAGTGTACACCATCATGTGTATGTGTGTTAGCATTTTTACAATCATTTTTCAAAGGATTAGCCACTCAACTTGCCACGCCACTCGATCCTAGTGATGATGTAAAGTTAGATCACTCGAGTGGCACTAGATGACCGATATGCAAATAAGTTTGCCCCTCTTTATAGTACGGCCATCTATCCTAAACCTGGTCATAAACTTCTCTACACACCTATGACCGGTGGAATGAAATGTCCTAGGTTATACCTTTGCCTTGCGCATTCCATTCTATCTCCTCCAATGTCGATGCAACACATGCACCAACATGATCAACAATGATATGATCCACTTCATATCATCACGTGATCATATTGGTTCATCGATCTTGACTTCACTTGCTTTTCACCGTTGCCTTCGTCCATCGGCGCCAAGTCTTGCTCAAGCTTCACCGCCACGTGGTCCATTGCTCCAAAGCCTTCGACTTGCCCTTCACGCTTGCAACCGGTCCATCAAGCCAAGTCTTGTCTTGATCTTCTCCACCTTGATCACATGACTTAATGTCATGTCTCATGCGCAATGAGCTCCTTCATCATCACATGTGTGAGCTTTGCAACATCTCCAAGCCATTTTTACCTTCATGACATATGTTGCTCACACACATGTACCTGTGGACTAATTACATGTGTATCTCACATAAACACAATTAGTCCACCTAGGTTGTCACTCAATTACCAAAACCAAACAAGGACCTTTCACCAACGCCGCTTCCGACTCCGACCCGTGTCTTCGACCGGAGATGCACCGAACCTCTGCTTACAGCTCTTCTCCGACTGGCGCAGTCGGAGCCGACTAGAACCAACCGACCAGGGACGCCCGCTCGGTGAGGACCTAGGAAACGAGCGGAGCAAGTAAGGCAGGGTGCTCAAGCCAACCGCAATACCAAGAACCGTACCCTGTACACCTGCAGGACAGTACCGGCAGAACATGTCAGAAGGGTGCCCTACAACCTTCCAGGCATGTCAGAACCCAATCAATGTTGTGGGCGTCGATGTTTGCCCTACAGTGTTGTGGACGCCATCAATTCCCATACCAGGCGAACATGGTAAAACCCCCCACATGCCTCTGGGACTTAACAGTGTTGTGGGCGCCGTCATTTGCCATACAAGGTGAATGCGGTAAAACCTCCCACATGCGTCTGACACAAACAGTATTGTGAACGCTTACCATCATCTTATACCCAACGGCGTGGGCAACAAAACTTAGTAGCATACGTACTCTCTTTCTCTCTCTCGCTTGTAAGGCCGTCCCTTCATCTATAAAAGGGGATGCGCTCTCTCCCAAATGGAGGATCCATTCACGATCAATCTCACAAACACAGAGCACTCACTCGAATACTTAGCGCACGTAGGAGCTCCCGTCGCTCTTGGTCCTTCAGTCCGGAGTCCGACCGGACCTCTTGCACCCCCATCTTGCTCCCTTCCGTTTGTAACCTCACAACAAACTTCGAGTACCTGGGCTTGGGAATAAAGTCACCGACCGACTCAAACTGGACGTAGGGCACGTTGCCTGAACCAGTATAAACACTGTGTCATTGAGTGCTAGGCCATATCCGATCACAACGTACGGCAAAACTACAAATATTTACGTGTTGGTCACTTTCTGCACCGACAGTGTGTGAGAGAGTTAGAGAGAGAAGGGAGAGGGAGCGTTTGAGAGACGAGACAGGAGTAGTGTCAATTGAGAACAAGAGGAGGGAGTGGGTACAAATCCTAGCATGTCATATGTCAATATATATTTTGGGCTTGGGATTTTCCACAAATGGACTATTTAATTGGTCCACTTCTAAAAATCTATTTTTAAAGACGGATATATACGGTGAACAGCTTCTTTAACCTCCTGTCTCCTAAAATCATTTATAGAGATGGTCCAATAAAAGTCTCTCATTTGAAAATAAAAACACATGTCTTCTAAAATGGTTTATGAAGCAGTGACAACACATATTTAAACTTGAATTATAATTATATTATTTTATGTTCCCATTACAACATACAGGTATAATCCTAGTTTTGAGAAAAAAAATATAGAAAACCATGGTGTGGTGGAGCATCACCAGCATGGAAAAGCGTTATCTACGTTAGGCTCGTGCCATGCGATGATGATTTAGGGTGCATTTGGTAGAGATCTAGATTTTTCTCAAAACATTTACATTCATATTCTATATAGAAAAGTTTATGTACCGAATCATAATCACTTTGTGGAACTGTTTGGCTAGGTCGTTGCTAGATTCTTCAAACTAGATCTAGAATTAGGAGAAACTATAGGTGTGTTTGGTAGGAATCTAGATTCTCTTAGAAACATTTCATGTCTAAATTCTTCAAAAAAAATGTTTCATGTGATGAATCAGAATCACTTTGTGAGATCATTTGGCTAATAGGCTTGATTCAATCCACATTAAGATATATATATATATATATATATATTTGTTAAAAATCATATAAATAAAAACATGCTTAAAAAAATTTAAACTTTTTATGGGCGAAGAATAACTTAAACACAACTCATTTTTATTTGCTACACTAAAAGGATTATAATTAGAAAAAAAATAAAATTTGGCAGCCCATGTGTGGCAAAGAAATCGAAACGATTCAGTGCGAAATCCCCATTTCCTGGTTTCTAACTTCGCTAAAGAATCGTTCCGGATCTAGGCGGCACAACACCATTTGGAGGCATTTCTAGTGATTCACATGAGAAATGAATCTGATTCTCGTGTCTAAATGAGGTTCATGTTTTGAGTGTTTATCCGGACTAGTACACAAACAAAGAATCCATTCCAAGTAGTTCTCCTTAAAACATTTCTCTCATTATTCTGGCATTTAGCAAAGATTCTAATAATTTTTGTGAGAATTTGAAACGTTTCTCGCTATCAAACACAACCTTGTCTGGCCCCGTCGCTGCTAACCAGAGGTGTCCATCATGCTAACTTATAGAGATTGTATTGACCATTGATTGCACCGAGGGCTTGCATATACATGCAGTGTCCTATACCATGTATCCACAATCAACGGAGGATCAGCCGTATGATCTCAAAACAACTACCCACGGCGAAAGCGCCCTCTTGATGAAATGACCACAAGGAGCCCGTCCATTCCATAAACAACTCGGTGTGATTTTGTACACCAAGTTCATGGACAGATAACAGATTCATATTGATTCGGATGCTTCAACCAAGATTACAAATAATACCTGGTCGAAAAGCTTGGGTAGGCTATTTTCATGAAAAAACAAACAGTGCCACATTATAAGGCATGCATAATAGCATATGTGACGAAAATGGTATCATGCACGATTTGGCCGTGCAATGAAACGGTCATATAAAACAGAGTAGCTCATAGGTCCTATAAGGTTGGTGGGTACTCCCTTAGTTCCAAATTATAAGTTGTTTTAAATTTTTTGGTATATTCATTTTGCTACGTATCTAGATATAATATACATCTAGATACATAGCAAAATGTATGAACCAAAAAAGCCAAAGCGACTTATAATTTGAAATAGATAGAATAGTGGTTAGGTGTTGACTTGTTCCATTAATGTTACTATCTTGACGCACGTCTTTGATAAGTGGATAGGGATAACTTGAAAGCTAAGGAAGTGCTACACATGGTGTGTCCGTTAGAAAGATTCTTTTGAGGCCTTGTTTGGTAGAGCTATGACGAGGTTTTATTTGTCACATATATACATACAATAAAATTTTATTAAGATAATAAAAAAATGCACTGAAGATAAATCTTTGTTCTCAAAAATCTTAGAAGGGAGATATGATCCGTCTCTATCTCTCAGATTAGCCTTAAGCGGCGGCAATGCACGTATCATGTGAGTAGGCCGCCCTACCAGCTATACACTGGCGACAAGTTGGATCCGTCCAACCGGAACCAAAGATCAACCCCTGGTGCCACACATGGTATGGCGCTGGCCCACATCCACCACATAAACCCCTTGAGCCTTTGTCGTTGCGCTCTTGCGTTCGAGTTCACACTAAGCATCGTCATCGCCCATCAGTTCGTTCATCATCAGTGCCCCTCCCTCCGACAGAAAACCCTCTCCTCTCCCCTCCCCCGCCCCTCCTCTCCTCTTTCCCTCTCGTCTCCCCAGCCCACTGCGATCAATCGAGACCCAACGCCATGGCGAGCGATGACGAGGAGATGTGCGACTACTTCTACGACGACGACGTCGAGGAGGATGCCGTCGCCGGCTTGGAGGAGGATTCTCAGCCGCCGGACGATGCAGACTACTGGGTGAGTGATCCGATCCGAACTCTGGGGCGCCCTGGCTCATCGTGGAGATGATAATTGTGTGTTTGCCGGGTTGGGATTTGCGCACCGATGAGATCTGGGAGGACCTCACCGATCGATTGGGCACTGATAGGTGATCGCTTGATCTGTAATAATGACCCTATGGATGCCTCTTGCTCCATGGGTGTCAGGTCATTGCGAGTGGGGCATCAAGGATGTGTGTTGGCGGGGGGATCCATGCAAGAGGAAGGACGAGAGAAGGGGATAGGCAATCACGTTAGAGAAGGCATAGGCATGAGCAGATTTGATTAGATTAAATGTGAGGGAGAGACGTCAAAGAGCTCGGTGTCACAAAGGCGAAGGGAAACAATAGGGATAACTAGGGACCGACGAAAGGCGAGAGGATGGAGGAAAACAAGAAAAGAACGGTTGAGCACTGATAGGTGGGTCTCATGTGTCAAGTGGATATTAAATAATAATGGTGTTTTTAGCAATCAATTGTAGCTTGCCCTTCTAAATGACAAAAAATGTTTCTTAGGCTCCTTTGAAATAACTTATAGTCGATGTCGTAATGAACACATTTGTTTCTATATATTTCACATCAAAACTTCAATTATATGCTAATAATCGTTTATATTTTGTGAAGACTCATATAATAACGACAGCTAGCTACAGATAAAACGTGGCAAACATCGCACTCAAGGTATTATATTTTGATAATAGTTCAATACACGTTCAAACTTGAATTGTCTATTATCATGGTATTATGGAGCGTCACTAGCATGGAAAACCGTCGTCTTTGTTGGACTCATGCTATGCGACGATGGGTTAGCTCCCTGCCCCATCCCTGTTAACCAAGCAAAGGTGTGCAATCATGCTAACTTACAGATATTGACCATTAATGCTTTTGTTATTATTACCTGCCGTGGGTGCTTCTATTCCACCAAAAACTTGCATATACGTGCAATGTACTGTACCATCTATCCACCACCAGCGGAGGATCAGCCGTGTGATCTCAAAACAATCAACCATATTACGAAAAATGCCCTTTTGAATGACCACAACGAGCCCGTCCATAAACAACTCGGTGTGATCTTGTACACCAAGTTCGTGGACAGAGTCATATTGATTCGGATGCTTCAACCAAGATTACAGATAAATTTGGTCATGAAAAAAAACAAAGTGTCACGTTATAAAGGCATATATAATAGCATAAGTGACGAAAATTGTATCATGCACGGTTTGGCCGTGCAATGAAACCGTCATATAAAAATAGAGTAACTAATACTCAGTAGTTCCTATATAAGGTTGGTTGGTAGTAGGTAGGTGTTGGCTCGTTCCATTCATACTACTATCTTGACGCACGTCTTTGATAAAGTGGGTAGAGATAATTTGAAAGCTTAAGGAAACGTTGCACATGATGTGTCGGTTAGAAAGATTCTTTTGAGACAGAGCTACACCATATTTTATTTTTGTCACATACATACATACAATTTTTTTTATATATATAAGAATAAAAAAGACGTTGTAAAGATAATTCTTTTGGTCTGTTCGTTGGTTGGTTTCTGAGCTGATAAGCCCAGCACCAAATGCTGATTTATTGTGAGAAAAAAATCCTATTAACTGGCCGATAAGCCATGACTAGAACCAACTAGCGAACCGTTCATCGTCAAAAACCTTGGAAGGGAGATGTGATCCGAACCGTTCATCGTCAAAAACCTTGGAAGGGAGATGTGATCCGTCTCTCTCTCGGATTAGCCCTACGCAGCGGCGAGCGCACGTATCATGCGAGTATAGGCCGCCCTGCCAGCTATACACCGGCGACGAGTTTTTTATCTTTTTTTTTTTGTTGACAACAGCCGGCGACGAGTTGGACCCGTCCAACCGGAACCAAAGACCAACCGTGGTGGCACGGCACGTGGCATAGCGCTGGCCCACATCCACCGCAAAAACCCCTTGGGCGTTGCCGTTGCGCACTTGCGTTCGAGTTCACGCTAAGCATCGTCATCGCCCATCAGTTTGTTCATCATCCGTGCCCCTCGCTCCCTCGGAAAACCCTCTCCTCTCCCCTCCCCTGCCCGGCTGCCCTCTCGTCTCCCCACCCCGCCGCGATCAACCGAGACCCACCGCCATGGCGAGCGACGACGAGGAGGTGTGCGACTACTTCTACGACGACGACGACGCCGAGGAGGACGCCGCCGCCGGCCTGGAGGAGGACTCTTCGCCGCCGCCGCCGCCGGACGGCGCGGACTACTGGGTGAGTGGTCCGACCCGAACCCCGGGGCGCCCCGGCTCGTCGCGGGGATGATGATTGTGTGTTTCCCGGGTTGGGATTTCCGCGCCGGCGAGATCTGGGAGGACCTCGCCGATCGATTGGAGAGCCGCCCTGCGTACCCCAACTCACCAAATCTTTAAGTCCAATCGTCGCAAGAAAGAAAAATAAGGGGGCGTCACACTCTGTTATGCCCATCCTGCGCGCTTTAAGTTGTGCTATATACGCTAATTCTTGGAGGCCTGGCTCAAACCGGTGCCGGATGTCTGCAAGAACTCACCGGATCGACTTGGGGGGCTTGGGTTGTTATAGGTTATTTCCGTGGGATGTATCCGTGTCGTTTTGGAATTTGAGGGCAGTGAAACAAACAAATTTCTTCCTACTTCTTAGTTGTAAGATAAGAATTGCTAGATTCGATCAGGGTACCTGTCTTTCACTATAAAGTGTAAAGTGTAGTGTTTAATTTTGCCCAAAGTAGTGCCCATTGCTCAACAAAATCTCACCTCTGCCAAAGAATTACGAGATGCATGTTATTCACCTCTCTCTCTCTCTCTCTCTTAAAAACCTCAAAGTTCGATTTACTAAACTGGAAAAACAAACCACAAGCTTTTGTTTACCCTTTTGTAGATTTATTACCACTAATATAACCAATCAAGCATTCACTGTAACTTGATAACCTCTGAACAAGGCATGTTATAGCAAGCAGTCATTCATCTGTTGTACTGACATTAGTTCACTTCTCATCAGCTGATGGCCAGATGTTTGATCTATGGTGTAAACAGCTGTTTTTTTTTTGTCTTGTTTTGTGCAATCATATATACGTACCATTTGGCATTGTTTGAGGTGCAGATCAGTGGATTGACCCAAAACAGAGAATTTGTTTCCCTAAGAAGATTCTTTATTTGTTTTAATTAACTAGATTCATCCATGCTGTTTTCATACTGAACTATTTTCGAAAGAAACATGTTACATGGATAATTGTTGTTGGTCATTGCAGGCTATCACACAAGAGACCATTTCCGCTGCACAGGTAATGAACAGATTTAACCATTTCTTAAGCGTTCATGTTCATTGTTCAGAACTTCAGATTATGCCTGTCCTACCCTAATTTTTATCAACTACAATTTTCTACTAACGTACCTACAGAAACAAGACCTGTCTACGGTGATGAATTTGCTCAACATAAAACAATATCAAGCACGAGCCCTCCTCATCCACCACCGGTGGAGGATCGATGGCATCTACGATTCCCTAGACAAGGGGCGAGAATGCATGCTCAGAAATGCAGGAATCGTGCTGCAGGAGAATAATAGCATGGCGGCAGCTGGTTCAACGACACCATGGAGAACCGTGACCTGCAAAGTGTGCTTCGAGGACTTCTCCTTGGGTGCTGTTTCGACTATGGACTGTGGGCATTGCTTCTGCAATGACTGTGAGTTTCCACATTCCACCTCAGTGTGTTTACCTTTTCATCTGTATAGAGCCTTAATCAATATGAGCTTATATTTATTTATTTTTGGTATGTGAGTTTCTCTATGAAGTTTCATCTACCAAATATGTAGTACAATTCCTTGAGCTTTCAAATAAATGAATAAATGATGAAAAGAGATTTCCTATATTGATGGAAAGACGTTTGTAAGTTTGCTTACCATAGTTTGACCACTACTATTTTTTTCCCCAGGTTGGACGGGACATTTCCACGCAGCAGTAGAGAGTGGAAAAAAGCAAATTCGGTGCATGGAGGTCAAGTGCTCGGCTTTCTGTGATGAGAACCTAGTGCGGTTTCTCCTTGGCCAAAAGTATCCAGACATGGCCAAGCGGTTCAATCGCTTCCTGCTTGAGTCCTACATTGAGGACAACGCCTCTGTGAAGTGGTGCCCCAGCACCCCAAACTGTGGCCATGCCATCCGCGTGGGCACCGGCGAGCGCTACTGCGAGGTGGAATGCCCCTGCGGCTTAAGCTTCTGCTTTAACTGCATGGCGCATGCGCATTCGCCCTGCCCGTGCCCCATGTGGGAGAAATGGAATGCCAAGCGCTCCGAGGGAGAGAACATCAAGTGGATCCTCGCCAACACCAAGAGCTGCCCCAAATGCTTCAAGGCCATTGAGAAGAACGGCGGCTGCAACCTTGTCCGCTGCAAGTGCGGCCAGTGTATGTGGTATGTTGTTGGCAATCTTACACTTGCAGGCATTTTTGGGCGGTCGGGCGGGCGGGCATGTCTATAAACTCTTTCGTTGAAAACATGTGAAACTCAGCAACCCGCATGCCATGGGTGCATGCTGGGGGAGATTATTGGCATGTCTCAAATTGGATCGCTGACCCTTTTTTTCATGGCGCAGTTGGCTCTGCGGCGGAGGTACCGGCATGGATCACACGTGGACCAGCATTGCCGGCCACAGCTGCAACCGCTACAAGGAGGAGAGCCGTGGAAAGACGGTGGACACCAGCAGGGAGCAGATGCAGCGGTATAAGCACTACCACGACCGGTTCAAGATCCACGGCGACTCGTACAGCGTGGAGAAGCAGAAGCTGGGGGCGACCATCGAGGAGCGGGTGCGGCTGCTGGAGTCGGACCAGGAGCGCCCGCTCGCCATCCGGGACGGCGACTGGCTGACCCGGGCGCACCGGCGGCTGCTGGTGTCGCGGCAGGTGCTGTCGCGGTCGTACGTGTTCGCGTACTACATGTTCGGCGGCGGGAGCGAGCTGCGGACGGCGACGGCGAAGCGCGCTGGCGCGAGCCTGCTGGGCGTGGCGCGGAACCTGTTCGAGGACCAGCAGGAGCAGCTGGAGCAGCACGTGGAGCACCTGTCCAGGTCGCTGGCCGAGGGCGACGCCGTGGCGGGGACTCCCGAGGCGGATATCGTGCGGCAGAAGCAGACGGCCGTCACGCTCGCCAAGACCGTGGAGCGGCTGTGCGGGGAGATGTACAAGTGCATCCAGGACGAGCTGCTGACGCTGCTCGCGGAGCCCATGAGCATCGCGGCCTACAGGCCGGACGGCCCCGACCGAGCCAAGGAGCTCGCGCCCTGATCGTCCTTTTTTACTTGCGGCCACATTTTGGCTGCGCCGGCCGGCCCAGTGTGGCAGCAGATGCATATACAGTGTGCCGTGAAATGATTTTAGGCTGTTAACATAGAAGAAGGATCGAGTGCACTGAAGTCTGAAGTAAAAAAAAAGGGTTCTGACCTGGGCACAGTTAAAGCTGATTCATCTGTCTGGTAGAGCATGTTTTCAGATTTTTATTCGCTGCATCGCTGGAGAAATAGGATCGGTCTGACCTGACCTGGTGATGTGAACCTGAGGAATGGAGTCGAAGGAGGACCATTTGTATTTCTTCCCTGGAGCAGAGGGCCTCAACACCCCCATGGCGTTTCGCATTGGCAACGCTTGGAGTGACGACGCGGCATGTCTCAAGGCTCCATTCATGGCAATCTCCAGTCCAAAGTCGACTCTGGGCACGGTGCCTCCCTCCCCACCTTTCCCCACCCTGTCTCTTCTCTCTGCCCATGGCAGATCCAGCTCACTGGCTTGTCCTTGAGCTCGACGATGGCATCTTCCACGACGCTCACATGGTCGAGGTTAGAGGCGGCATGTGCATGGTCATGGTCATGGACCAACGACTAACTCGGTGTAGTGGTGGTGTGCCTCGTCGAGATCTCCATCGCGAAGCTGGGCGCCGATCGGGCTTGGGTGGCTAGCACACGGGCAAAGCTGAGCTTTCGGTTCGCTCCCCAGGCCTTCAACCCTGTTTGACTCCTTTCTCTTGCTTGATGGCCGAGCTCAATGCCCGAGCTCCAGCTTTGCTTGCGTTCTTCACTGGCGCTCGCCGGATGTATCACTCATCCCGAAAATAAGGCAAGGAGTCTGCTGTTTGTTTGTTATAATCATTACGGGAATGAATCGCATATGTTGGTTTAGAATTGCTCGGGAATTCATCGATAACTATTGACTGTTGTGTTAGTGAAGCTGACCCTGACATCGTTTCTGGCTGGTTGCCCTAGTAAAAAAAAACTTCTTATATGTAACTACCAAATCTTAATTACTGCGTTTACTGGCACAGTCTGTCTGAGCTAAGCAACCTTGCTTGACACATGCACCCATTCTAGGTGTCTGATTTTGGACATCTAGAGCTAAGATTGAATGTCTAAAAATAAACCTGTTTGGAGACTCTTAGCAGCCTGTTCGTTTCGGCTGAAACGATCGTGGATTATTACTGCTGGCTGTTTTTGTGTGAGAGAAAAATATTGTTCTGACTTATAATCCACGATCGTTTACGACCAAAAGCGAACAGGCTCTTAGAGTCCACTTGCAACTCATCCATGGCTTTTATTGGCTTGGAGCCATCCGTCTAGGTAATGTTGTTTTTGCTCTTTGGACAAACGTCTCATGTATATCGTAGTGGAATGCACGTAATGAACTAAGGATGTATACGCAGCCAAAAAAATTAATCCTATATATCTATATAGATGGAGGCCAGTAGCAAACATTAATTAATTACTATAAAGCTGGATTCTCAGTAAGCCACGTCATCTTAAAATGCTAACCATCGGATCGCCATATATCAGGCCTATCTACCCATCCATTGTCCCCGATCATCTGTTTACATCTCTTCCTATGTGGACCCAACTGTTCCCAAATCAACGTGCGGCACCCCTCAGTTTCAAATCACACATTGGTCAGATGATTCGGCGTTTTTTTTTTGTTGGTGGTGAGTTTGTTTCGTTGGATGCTCCCTCATTAGGCACTCTATAATTAATTATAAACAAACGTGGCAACGCGTGAGGATTTTACCTAGTGTATTATGCATCTATGTGCCCTTAAGGCCGGCTAGGTACGCCTCGGGATATGCTGAGACATGGGTTCCATGAGTTGTGGCGTGACTAGACAACTAAATTTGATCTAGATAATAATCTAGACTTTACTACGACAAGCAAATTAAACAACAGTCTCTTGCATTGTGAGATTCAGGTTGAATTACTCTAGTTTACCTTGCTTGAGTAGCCCATAACAAAAAGTAACACTGTCTCCAACAGCCTCACCCAAACCTAAATATGCCTAGTCCATGTTGGTTCCGGTGAAAAAAGCAAGGTCCAACGGAGTAGGCAAACCGAAGACCCAATATGCGTCGGTGTCGAGTGGGAACCCAAATAAGCGTCCGTCTCTCTCCTCGACCCATATCTCTGTCATGCCCGCACAACCGTTTCGTGGGAGGGGAAAGAAGAGGAAAGCGCATCCGGCAAGTCGCCGTCGGCGAGATCTGCACCGAGCTAGGCTTCGCAGGTATGGATCCCTCTGCCCCACCGCCGCGTCCTCCCGCTCGCCGCGGAGCCCTGGCCAGTCCGCCCTGCGACGGTGCGTCCCCGCCCCAGCGGCGCAGCCGCTGCCGCTCGCCCGCTCCACGCTTCGGCTGCCGTCGGCCGGCCAGCTCCTAGGCGGACAGGAGCTGGTTTTGTTTTTGTCCCTGCATTTCCTCCCCCCATCTGCTGTCGCTCGTTCAGATTTGGCTCAATCCGCTGCTGATCCATCTGTGTAAAGTTCTTCGTGTCATCTGATTCTCATGACCGAGATGGATTGAATCGTGAGCTGTGTGGTAGTACAGTTGGAAATCACAAATATGTGAGTATATATAATAGCCCAGGACTGTAGTGGCAGTATGTGTTCACCCATGACTTATTACTGGGCAGATGGTAGTGGTAGATTTGGCACAGGAAAAAATATTGTATGCTATCCAATTCACCGTGCCCGAACGAATGAACAAATGATGCACTGCTTTAAATACAAAACGACCCTTGTTTAGTAATATATGAAGTAATAGTAAGCAAGACAAAAAAATTTTGTGACTGCATTCACGATGGAAGGCTTATTTGCATCAACCTACTTTGAGAATGAGTAGAGCTGCAAATCGACGATATTCCACTTGATCAGCAGTAAGGCACCCCCAAAGTCGCTTGATCAATTAGACTGGCATATGCATACGACCTGGCAATGGAAATAGAATAATGGTGCTCATCTTATGATTTCACCATGAACTTAGCAATTGTGTGTACTGCATTTCAGTTTTATTTCGTTGTCCACCTTTTTTTGGGTGTTCTCAGTTACATTTTAGTGAAACATAAACTCTAGACTAGACTTCTCGTATTAGGCCTTCATTTTATCATAGCACAACTCTATTTTGTGGTGGATTATTAGCTGACATATGAGACAATTGGGATTTAAATAGGGCAAGCTAGTACTGTGTTACTCTATGAGCCATCTTAAACTAAACAATATTAAATACAATAGAAGACTTGTCTTGTTGACTACTTCCCCGTGGCATATATGTTGCTGGTGGTTTTAGATAGGGGCCAAATTTCCTATGGATAGAAGAACCAAATGCATCGTCTGTGCTGATATATTCTTTTGCTTCTTATTGTGCATCACCATTATTGAATCTCTTTGAACTAGGACGATGGATAACATTTTTAGTGGCACAAGTGGTCGCGTTGGCGAATCTGGAGAACTGGGGCAGATCAGTGGGGTTTTGGTTATTCTGCTGCTTTGCAATCTTTGGATGTTCCTCCAAACCCTCAGGTTTATTGCAGCCATGCATGATGGTTTGTTCTATTTACATATCAATACATCAATGATTAACAGTTCTTTTCATCACTAGTTCAACATGCATGGCTGCTCCTAGATGTCCTGCCCACCTATGAATGGGCAACTTAGTCAGGGGTTCTCCATTGACAACACCCATGGCTCTCAGGACCCTCCATCATTGAAATCACAGAGGGCTGCAAAGAAGAAAAACGTGTCTAGGAGAGGAACTGCATTCACCAAAGAGGAGGACTTGGTGGTGTGTTCAACATTTCTGAATATTAGCAAAGACCCTATTATTGGTAATAGTTTGCAACGTCTTTTAAGAAATCTTTGACCCTTTGATGCCCAAATAATATGGTGGCATAACATGTTGGTGTGAATCAGACTTCAGGCGGTTATTACAAGAGGATGCATGATTATTTCAATGAGCATAAGCCTGAAGGGTCCAATCGTAGCCAGATTGCGATTCAGCATAAGTGGGCATTGATTCAGAAAGCGATGAACAAGTTCTGTGGGCACAAAGAAGCATTGATAGGCTGAATGAGAGCGGAAAAAATGAGCAAGATCGGGTATACTTCCATTTATGTTGTCCTCCATCTCTCTAATTTTCATATGTTTATTTTTTGAATCGGTTTAGTCTATACTCATATGTGCAGATTGATGATGTTGTACAAATGTACGAGAGGACAAAACCTTTTACCATCATGCATTGCTGGAAAAAACTTCGCAATGAGGCCAAATGGAACAATAAGTTTCTTGAGCTAAACAGTTGTACATCACCGGATGGAATGTCATCTCCTCCAACTCAAGGCCATACTGTGGCTGACCATGCAGAATCTGGAAATGAGAATATAGACACATCACGTCCTGAGGGTAGGGATAGTGCGAAGAAGCGTAGATCAAAGAGTTTCACAGAGACATCGTCATCTAGTACGGCTGTTGAAGTCCTCCAACGGTTGCAGGAGAAATCAGAGAAGACCAAACAGAAGCAAGACCAGCAAATGACTGAAATTCTTAGTAGGAAGGATGAAAAAATTAAAATTCAAAGGGATCTTTTCAACCTTCAGAAGAAGCATATGAAGGTGAGTGTGCAGCAGAAAAAAAGAAAAATGCGATTAGAGAGGAGTCAGAGGCTCACCTGATATCAGCTGAGTCTAGTATTATGTCGGTTGACACTGAGAAGGTCCCCCTTTATCTGGAAAACTATTATCTTGGCATGCAACGGCAAATCATAGGCAGAGGATTCATCAGCCCCTCGAACAATAAAGACTAAGGAGCGTGTGTTAAACTTCAGTTGAACCCCTCGAACAATAAAGACTAAGGAGCGTGTGTTAAACTTCAGTTGAACTAGAGTTGAATAAATGTATTGTGTGTAATTTTTCTATTATCTGTTGAACTGATGTATTATCTATAGTGTTGTGAATTATTGTGTATAGGTAATCTGATTTTGCCTGTCTATAGGGTTGTACTGATATATCCCTGAAGTACCAAATAGGCAGACGCTCTGAGATTGTAATATGAATTACAGAGTCTACATTACCTGACTGATGGCAGGTAGGGCTACTCGTTTCCTATGTTGGAAAAGCCATGTCAGTTACCTACCTTTTATTTTGAAAATACTTCTAGATTGAAGGTGTATGCCACTGAAATAATTACAGAACTCCAACATAATTCCACTACAGATATCATATATTTCTTATCAACAAGCAACAAAATATCTACATGTGTCGGCTGCCAACAAAATACAAAGACCTTATCAGTAGGCTGCCTATAGCTAAACCTATAGCTACATATAGAGATGGCAACAAAAAAACTAAACCTACAGGTAAATACTTTAGTTCCTGTTATTAGGACCAGAGTATTGGCCGTAAAGCATCCACATGTGTTCCATCAGGTCGTTTTGAAGCTGAGCTACTGTCTCTCTATCCTGAATGATGTTTTGAGCATCAACAAGTTTCTCAATTCCTAGGATTTCTCTATCCTGGTTAATTGGTGGGTCAGCCACTCCAGGCCATTCTGATGGGTGGATATTAGGTAGCTGAACCCCGCGCTCATCTTCAACTACCATGTTGTGAAGTATGACACAAGTACGTATAATGGAATTAAGTACTTTTTGATTCCATAAACGAGCTGGCCTATGCAAGAATTTTCACTTAGCCTGTAGGACACCAAAAGCTCTCTCCACGTCCTTTCGACATGACTCCTGTTGCTCTGAAAAAACCTTTTGCTTGTTGCTAACTGGCAAAGGAATGCTTTTCACTAGTGTAGCCCAATCGGGTTAGATGCCATCTACTAGGTAGTATCCAAGGGAATATATGTTGTCGTTGACATGGAACTCAACAGAGGGTGCCCTCCCGTTAGCCAAATCATCAAAAACATTGGAACGATGCAAAACATTAATGTCATTGTGAAACCCTGGTAAACCAAAGTAAGCATGCCAAATCCGAAGATCCTCAGTCACCACCGCCTCAAGTATTAGAGTTGGCTTGCCTTTGTGTCCTCTGTACATGCCTTGCCAACCAGTCGGACAGTTAGACCATTCCCAGTGCATGCAATCGATGCTGCCTATCATTCTCGGGAAACCTCTAGCCAAATTGATGCTTAATATGTGCTCTATCTCCTCACTTCTAGGAGGACGAAAAAATTCTTTGCCGAACACCTCGATCACAATCATAACAAATTTCTTCAGGGTCTCTAGGACAGTACTCTCTCCCATTTTCAAATGATCATTCAACTCATCAGCCGGGCCTCCATATGCTAGCATCTTTACAGCCACCGTGCACTTGTGAAGAGCAGAGAATCCTAACTGCCCAGCAGTATTTCTCCTCTGTTTGAAGAAGGTATTCTTGGCAGTGACCTCATCCACTATCCGAAGGAACAATTCCCGTCTCATGCGGAACCTATAGCACAAAATCAGAATTGTTTATCAAATTAATTCAATGTGTCGTGCAAATGGAAACTAGGCCAAAGATTGTACCTCCTTCTAAAATGTTCCTCATTATAAAGTGGACATTCAACAAAGTAGTCCTGATTTAGTTGCCGGTCTGCTGCAATTCGATCACGCTTGTAAGTCTTGTGGCCTGGCACCAAACTTCCCCAAGGGCGCTTTTGTGGCGTCTAGGTGAGGACGGCCACCGCAGCCATGATCTCATCGTCCCTGGAGTATGCTGCGGCTGTCCCGAACATTGAAATTTTGACATAATTCCAAGCCATGGCAACGCAACTGCAGTCCAGGTCTAAAGCCAAGCTGATTTAGGGACAAATTGGCCACAAATTAAGAGCTCGTTCGTTTTACTCTCCATCCAAATGGATTGGAGGAGTTTGAGAGGAATTTGATACCCTAGAATAGCTATAGAAGTGCAACGTCAATCTGAGATAGCTGTAGCACACAAACACGACATTGGTCAGTGTCTAGTGCAAAATAATCTGTGCACCCCCAAAATAGGTAAACGAAACAACCAGGCAAACATGGTCAGGTAAATCCAGTAGCAACCTGATGCGGCAGCAGAGGTTGCAATGTTGCTGGCAATGCTGTGTCCAAACTCCAAAATCAATAGCTCCTGGAGTTTTCAAGCACTAGGATGTTGTCAGAGTTGCTACTTTGTGATTGCGTAATCAAATGTGGCAATTTTACTTGATTCTCCCTGGGCTTGCAAAAATGAAGATACATGATCATCAAGACCAAACACAAACAGAGAGAGATGCATATTTGATCAAACAACTAGAGTTGTCTGTACACTATGTGGTGTTGCAGATTTTACCTAGGCCAAACTCATGAATACAAGTAGATTGTAACATTACCATGGATAAGATTCAGGGAGGCAAACAGGGCTAAAAAAGCAGAACAAGATGCATACTTTTGGGTTGACAAAAAATTAATTTCCACCTCCCGACTTTGCCTGAACCTTGCTGGGATGCAGTGGTGAATAAATTAGAACCTGACAATTCACAAGGATAAGCTGACCAGTTTTGTGAAGAAAAAACTGAAACATTCCCATGGGCTTAGATGCATAAATTACAAGAACAAAAAAGGGATAAATGTTAGGCCAAAAAATAGCCTCTGCTTCAATCAGAGTATCAGACCCACAGCCACATCTTGTCTGCTACTGTGAGGCAGAGTTATCAATCCATGATTCCATCTGGTTAGATTCGATATATTAGGTGATGGATTTCTAGTGTCTTGTTTCGAACATGCAGGTCTGAATTGCAGTGTTTAGTCTCAGTCTAGACTTCACTACTCCAGTGGTTTAACCATTTAGTTGTATGCTATTTTAATCCTTTAGATAGATAGATGTTGATCCTCCATAGGCTGCAAAATTCTACATGAGTAACATGCCCAGGTAATTACAAGAACCAACGGGAACGAAAAGGCAAAAAAAAGAATCAATCAAGTCAGAGACGAGGGGCCGACCTATGGGTGAAGAACTCGACGACCACGAACGACTCCTGTGAGGCATGGAGGAAGGCGGTGAAGTTGAACGCGTCGAGGTCCACGACCGCGTCCCCGTCCGTCCGAGGCAGGGCGAGGAGGCGGCGGCGAGGGTGAGGGCGCAGGGACGCCGCTCCGCCTCTGCCGCGCCGCTTCCGCAGGGATTCCGCCGGCTACCTTGCTGCCACTTTGACTCCCTTCTCACACGCAGCCGGGGCGGCAAGATAATCCCGCCATGGAGCCAAGCCCGCAATGCACGATACCCTCCCTTCGTTTCCCGCGAAAATTTCATGGACCGCGCGAACGAAACCGTCCGTGTTCCGACCTTTCCTTCTGCGTTTGTTGTTGGAGAAGGAAGCTTTTGGGGCATATCATGAATAGGTCTCCTATTTTGAGTCGTATTGCTGGAGATAGTCTACACACACCTATAATAAGTACAGTAATTATGTCGCTGGCGCTGCAGTCAGTTGCGAACCGGTCCAACTAGAAACAACAAGACCTAAAATCCATCATAAAAAAAAGACCTAAAATCGTGGGCAAAGAATACCCGAGTCAAACACTTTGGAGCCCCTAACTCACCCCGTGCGGCCCTGCCCAACGGACTCTATCCCTCGCCCGCCGCGCCGCCAGCGACCGAGCTGCCGCACCGCCCGCCGCGCGCCGCCCATGAACAATGCTGACGACTTCTACGGCTACAGTGACGAAGACGAGGAGTTGGTGATGGGGGACGACGACGACGACGACGACGACGACGAGGGGTGGCAGGACCAGGAGGAGGACGACATCCCGCCGCGGCGGTCCCCGGAGATTTGGGTGAGTAACGGCGACTGTCCCGGCAGTTGTGCTTCCGATTCTCATCAAATGCCTTAAATCTTGACTGAATCCACCACCCATAAAAACTTAGATTTGGTCGAATCTGACGGCCTTTGATCGTTTCCATGTTAGTACAATTACAAATCCTCCCGTCAAAGGTCGATCACGCGTTGTAATGCAAAAGGTAAAAAAAAGTTTATCACGCGCTAGTAAATGGATATAACTTATAAGCCGTTGATTTCACAAATTCTTGTCCGATTGGCTTCGCTTGTGATGAGTGGTCTAATCCCAATTTGGTGTTTTAATAGAAGCCAATGTTTCTTTCCTGAAACAAACCGAGTAAAACCAACTTGGAAAAAAACTTGGTTCGGTGTGATCCTTATGTATATACACCTCTGAAAGTGAAAGCAATAAGATACATTCGAGGTTTCGTAATATCTTTCATAATAAATCATGTAAGCTAAACACTGCATTTTTAAGTGAAGCATACATAATAAGACCTTGGCCGAAACACACTGGCTCCTTGAAAAGTTTGGATCGGAAGTCATCATTGGTACTAAACATAAGCTTGTTTGGATCCATTAGCACAATAGCTAATAGCTGCTAATTTTTGGCTAGCTATTTTTTAGCAGCAGGCTGTTTGGATTCACCTGCTAATAGGTGGTTGGACAGTGAGTTGAAGACGTATATGAACTATTAGCACCTATTATCAACTCCAAACCTGCTAATAAAACTAATAGTTAGCATCCTTTAGCTAATAATCAGCAGGTTCATTATTAGCAAGTCTATTTGATCCACTAGTACTAATTTTAGCTGCTAATGTTTAGTGCCAATAAATCCAAACAGGCCCTAAGAAGAACCATATTAATAATAAACTATGGCAGTAACTTCGTACTTGTATTTGTTTCTGATGTTTTGCATTGAGAATTCAATAAATTATTAACTATGTGCAATTTAATCACTGATTATTGAGTGCAAATTCCACCTATATTGCTACTCCCTCCTCCGTCCACCTATATTTACAATGATTTGACTTATGACAAATTCAGAATCCCATCCCTTGTGTATTTGTGGACAATAGCTCAAGTCACATCTTTCACCACTAGAACTTTAACCTTCTGTGTATTTGGCACCTCATTGGGGGCACATACAGCTTTAGTTTCCACATGCTTTGGATTTAGACTTCTACTAGTCTGGTGTTAGAAATGTATTTGAGAAATTGCTTGACATATTGTGACTAGACAATATGTTAAGGAAAAAAGAGAGAATTCGTAAAGAAGCTTCAACCAAAAAAAGATTAAAACTTTAATCCGTGACCTCAAGAAAACCAGTCTCGATCGTTTCTATTAGAATCTTCATGTTGCTTACTCACTACTATTGTTACTTTGACAAGATCACTAAATCAATTTTGTTCCTCTTGTTGCAGGCCATTAAGAAGGACTCTCTTTCGGTGGCGCAGGTAATGTTCTGGCTTGACTAGGCATTCTTAGGAGTCAACTGACGATTGTCAAAATATGCCTCTCCTCCTAGATGTGTTTCATGTTTGCAATTCCTCTGGAACAATTTAAAAAAGGAGGAATCTTGTTCTAATAATCCTATTCAAAAAATTCTATGGATCGGAGCCCTAAGTTTTGGACCTCCAGAATTCATACCAAATCCCTATGGAATGGGCCTATTACTACAAGAAATTTGAAGAATTGCTAACATTAGTCTAATTTCTTGAAAAAAAATCCTTTACATCTTATCATCTTTCTCAGATCGCTTTGTTTTTCTGCTTCATGAAAACAGTTTCCATTTTTACATTCCATAGGATCTGATGAGGTGCTATGGGATTATAATCCTGCTGTCTGATTCCTATGCTTGGATAATCCTACTTTCAATTTGAAATGAACCTTAGCCCCTAAGAGATCGATTAGTGAACACATTATATTTGCGTAATAATTTAGTAAGCTTCAGTTAACTTCTTGAAAAACTTCCTTTACATCTTCTCTCTTTTTTCAGATTCCTGTGTTTGTGTGCTTCATGCAAACGTTTTTTTTTTCATTCATCCCATAGGATTTGAGGTGCTACATATGGTACTACAACCATCCTGGTTTTCCAATTAAAAAAAGAGAGAGAAAACATCCTGCTTTCCTATTCCTCTGCATGGATAATCCTACTTTCAATAAGGAGCCTTAGCCCCAAAGAGATTAGTGAATCTGTTATATTTGCTTAATAGTCTAGTAAGCATCAGTTAAGTGATTTACAGACTTCCTTATGTCATCTATACATCTGCAGCAACAAGACCTGTCCATGGTGATGGGCCTGTTCAACATAAAGCAGCACCACGCTCGTGCTCTTCTCATCCACTACCGGTGGAACACCGATTGCCTCGGTGACCACCTGGAGAGGAAAGGGCAAGAACGCATGCTCATGGAGGCAGGCGTCGTGCTACAGCAACAGGAGACGAGCAGCAGCAGCAGGCCTTCTTCACGAAGCAGGGTGCTCTGCGAGGTGTGTTTCGAGGACTTCTCCCCGCGCCACGTCTCCAGCATGGACTGCGGCCACTCCTTCTGCAACGACTGCTGGACGCAGCACTTCGTCGCCGCGCTCGACCTCGGCAAGAAACAGATCCCGTGCATGGCGTTCAAGTGCCCCGCCATCTGCGACGAGGCCATGGTGCAGCGCCTTCTGTCCCACAGGGACCCCGCGGCGGCCAAGCGGCTCCACGACTTCCTCCTCCAGTCGTACGTGGACGACAACAGCGCCGTGAAGTGGTGCCCCAGCGTCCCGCACTGTGGCAACGCGATCCGCGTGGACGCCGCCGACGAGGTGGAGCCGCTGTGCGAGGTGCGGTGCCCCTGCGGCGTCAGTTTCTGCTTCCGGTGCGCGGCGGCCGCGCACTCGCCGTGCCCGTGCGCCATGTGGGAGCGCTGGGAGGCCAAGAGCCACGGCGAGGCGGAGAACGTCAAGTGGCTGCTCGCCAACACCAAGAGCTGCCCCAAGTGCTTCAAGCCCATCGACAAGATCGACGGCTGCAACCTTATGACCTGCAAATGCGGCCAGCATTTCTGGTAATTATACTAACCTCTCTCTCATCGCTCACTATTACATTATGCTCCTTAATTGCATGGTCATTCATCTTAATTATGATGCGTATGCAGTTGGCTGTGCGGCGGCGCGACGGGGTTGGCTCACACATGGACTAGCATCAACAACCACAGCTGCAACCGCTTCGAGAAGGAGGAGAAGAGGAAGGTGGACGACGCCAGGCGGCAGGTGCGGCGCTACGAGCACTACTACCAGCGGTTCCACGCCCACGACTTCTCGTACAAGGCGGAGCGCAACAAGCTGGGGCCGGCCGTCGCCGACCGCGTGCTGAAGCTGGAGTGGAGCGGCGTCCTGACCAGGGACGCGGCGTGGTTGACCGACGCGCACCGGAGCCTGCTGCGGTGCCGCCAGGTGCTGGCGCGCTCCTACGTGTTTGCCTACTACATGTTCGACGCCGAGGCCACGCCGACGCGGCGGCGGGAGCCGGGGAGCCAGTCCATGGCGCAGAAGCAGGCGCTGTTCGAGGACTACCAGCAGCAGGTGGAGGGCAACGTGGAGCGGCTGTCCAAGCTGCTGGGCACAGACGTGCCTGAGCTGCCGGAGGCGGAGATCCTGCAGGCGAAGCAGGACGTCACCAACCTCGTCCGGGTCGTCGAGGCGCACTGCGGGAAGATGTACGGCTGCATCCAGGACGAGCTGCTGCCGATGCTCGTGGAGCCCATGTCCATCGCGGCGTACCAGCCGGGCGGCCCCAGCAAGGCCAACGAGTTGCCAGCTTGACTTTTTTTTTTAATAATTATTATTACTCCCTCCATTTCAAATTCCAAATTATAAGTTACTTTGACATACATCGAATTTGCTAGTAGATATAACAAATGTCTACATCTAACAAATTCGATGTATCCGAAAAATCAAAACAGACTTCTAATTTGGAACTGAGAGAATAATTGGACGATGAACTTGAACGGAGAGAGTATATTAATTTAATTTGGACGCTCAACTTGAGTCGCTGCTTCACCGGCTGGCCTTCTTCATTCTTTTTTTTTCGATCTAGAATTTCTAAAATGGCCCAAGGAGTGATTTGAACATAATATAAAAAAAAGGAGTGATTTGAACACTGTGCCAAAGTTGAAAACAAGTTGCTTATTACATATACCACCAAAATATGTTACCAGCAAGGATTCCCAGTTCAAAATTATATAGGAGTACGTTTGAATTCCATTGGAGTTGAAAAATGAGACTGCGCGAAAAAAAAGAGACAACGAGGTCGACGGGAGTTGGAACGCCTGAAACGACAAAAGTGAAGTAGGAGTACGTAGTACCTACGCTGTGATGCAATTCTAATTTAAATTAAAATAATTTTGATGAAAAAGTATCAACATACTTCCTCCGTTCTAAAAAGAATGTCATTATCACCTTTTGAGAGTCAATCCAACATCAAGTTTGCCAATATATATATATACAAAAATTACTAATAATAATGATACGTAATAAATATCATAAGATAATTTTTTTTCATAATAAACCTTTTTGGAGATACAAGTATTGACATGATTTTTCATAAACTTAGTAAAACTTCAAACTTAGTTGTCAAATACATTGTGAGGGATTCATGATCGGGGAGTTAGCTCATTTCCCTCTCAAGTTGAATGCGCTCATTTCACTCTTCCTTTTTTAGAAACTTCATTTCACTCCTTCTATTAAATTATTATTATTATTATTATTATTATTATTATTATTATTATTATTATTATTATTATTATTATTATTATTATTTCTAGAAGGCCAATGGGGCCAATTTTACGGCGAACGACGAGAAGCAATCGGTCAACCCCATTTGGGCTGGAGGCCCACTCGACTCCGAAAATCCACAGTGGGACCTGCGCGTAAAAAGGACCTGAACCCTCTCTTCTTCTCCATAGAAGCAATCGCATCGGATCGCTAGGGTTTAAGCCGCACAGCCTCCACAGCTCGAAAGTCTCGAAACCCTCGCCGCCGATCGGATTCGGAGAAGCGAAGCGAATCAAGATGTTCCTCGGCGCGCTCCCGCGGCTCCCGAGCAAGGAGGCTGCGTACAAGCAGCTGCGGTCGCACCTCGTCATCATGGCCTCCTGCGCCGCCGTCATCCGCGCCGCCCCGTACATCCTCCACTTCCTCACCCGCGATGGCGACATCCAGGAGCTCAAGCTCGAGCTCTAGGCCCGTCCGTTCCCATGCCTCCCCCACCTCCAAAGGTGAGCTCCCCGTCCGTCTCCTCCCCTCAATAGGATTCGTTGCCTTGCGTCCGTTTGACCCCTTTATCGCAACTGGCTTGTGGGGATTGATAGGTCTCTGTGATTGCGTGTAGTTCGCAGCGATTTTGTTTTGTGTTCACGATAGATGAACTGCGGTCGGTCTTAGCTCGTTCTTGTCGCATTTTAGGTTCTGATTGAACGATTTGTTGACTTGAACTTGGTTGGATTCACCATCCTTTGTTGGATAAATCACTGAGGCACTAGGCCATCGTAGTTTAAATTCTGCAATTCCAAGAAGAGTTGACGAGGTGAATTGGTGGATTAGGTGGGTTTCTTTGAGTTAGCGGTCTTGATTAGCCCTCTGTTGGTATGGTATTATTTAATGCTTATTACTCCTCTGCTTGAATTGTTAGGGGTCACAATGCAGTGTATTTATTTTCCTGCCAGGTAAGCATTTTGTTAATGTGGTAAAGTATTTATTGAAGAGAGAAGAGAAAATAGAGAAACTGTTTCTACATAAAGAAACGGAGTATTAATGCGCAATAAACAATCCATTCCGTGTTGGGCATGGTGGCATCGTTTATGTCAGCCTTAGATCCTGGCTCCCCGGACTTAGCTTCGCCAAAATCCATCCCCAATCGCTCTTCCCAAAGGTCCCATGATCCCAATTTCTGTGCAAGAATGAATCGAGCAGCAAATGATATAGCAGAGCAACTTTGAAAGATAATAGAAGCCTACTTTGGGTACCAGGTGAAACACTGGTGCTCTGGCTGCCGGTGCTCATCGCTGTTGGTCTAGCCGCCTATTCTTCTGCTACTAGTGGTCTGAATGGTATGATTCATATCGCATATGCATGCTTTGGCTAGGATGTGTTCTGTTCTGCACTTCTGCCAAGTTTGTGACTCTAGTCTAGATTAGCTTCCTGCTACTTGTTCGAACCAGTTACTGGAGAAACTGTTGTCCATTCAGTTTCTGAAGAAATAATTGACTCGCAATTGTTGTAACCCATTTTTTTATGGTATATTTACGTTCTGTTCTGTCTCTGTGCAAAATAAAATGCTTGTTCCCTAATGTTTTTTCATATGAACAAATATGAAATTCCTTTGCAGTGATTTTTTCATATCCACAAGGGTCAAGTCTAAACTTTTTTTTTAACTCGATAATGTGATAGCATGATGGCTAAACACTTGCTTGCCAGTTGCCAAGCAGACCAATCTCTGTCTCTCTTTGTAGTGCATGTATGAAGTTATTAAATTTGTCTATACATAGAAACTACTATGGAAACTACGTATTGCGAAGGTTAGGTCTAAAAGGAAATTTGTTTGGTTCTCTGTCCTCTAGAAACTACCCATGTAAACTATGTGTTGTGACTGCCCTTAGAGCTTCACAAATGCAAATACTAATTTGCATTGGGGGAAGAAAGTAAACAAGTAATGGATCTCGATTCTATGTTTGCAAAACAACCTGGACCATTGCTAGTGCATCCTGGTTGTATACTTGTGTATCAGTGGGAACTCGTTCTTGTTTGATCTGTTTTCTTTCATTCTTTCTTTTTCATATAAAAAAACTTATTGCATATCTTAAATTTGACCCTTTCATTGCCTTGAAACACAATTCATCATCCAGAGATTTAATCTTATGTAATTAAGTTCAAACATTAGGGACAGGTTTATTCTCCTGCTACCCATCTGGAATTCTGTGCCTTGGAATTCAAAGACCTAATCACAACTTTATGAGGACATGCAATTGAAGGACATAATGGACGATTACTTTTTTCAGAAAGTGCGAACTTATAATGACTTTTGATTGGTACTTTGAATTTTTTCACCGTTATGGCTGATTTCCATTCTCAGTCTTCGTCATTGTCTTGATGTATAATCATTTATAAGTAGGTGATTGATTGGTTGATGAGTACAATGATGTTTTTATGTGTTTGATTGATGTTTTATTTTGTGATATCCTGACCCTTGGAATTATTTTGTCACGTCTATATTGATTAATGCCTGCTAACTGTAGTCTGTGGTACTTGCTGAATTTGGTAATGCTATGTTATTTTGTTTTATGGACATGGTAAATTCTGAATTTTAATTTTGTTTGCAGCACATTTTGTTGGTGTGTCCTTCTAACCTGATTCTCTCATATGCATTTTTATTGTTTGGATCTGTTAATGGAAATTGTGTGATGCATATGTTGTGTTGATATTGTCATGGAAGTGTGATATATTCTCTATGCGATCGTTGTAATTGATATTTGATGTGGAACTCATGAGACTTAAGTCCCTGGTTTGAATATCATATTGAATATTTCTGTTTTTTGTCCATTTACTGCTCTAATTGGAAGGATCATTTGAGCATGTCGATGATTCATCGGTGAATTTTTAGCTATCATGCATTTGTGTTAATGGTGAATATCTAAATTTTTATATGGTACAAGATAAATTTGGCATTACTAGATTCATTATTATGAAAAATATATTCATAATATACAACTCTTTCTATGTAAGAAAAAAATATTTTAGTAGATACTGATAGTCAAAGTATCACATTGTAGACCTTGTTGATAATGGACTTGTATTTTTCATCAGATGAAGTATAACTCATACCTTGTTGCCTTGGCACTTAAACTTGCTGGCTTGTTCAAATATTCAGCCAACAGGCAACATTAACCTGTTTTCTGATTTCTGATTCAGCCTCCTTCCCTGCCCCTGGAATTGGCCTAGTTTTGCTCTTTTGTTATGTTTTTTTTTGTCATGGTTGGAATTGGCAGATAAACCAGGATCATGTTTAGTTGGGGCAGTTTTCTCTTGCTCTGTTTTTAGAATTAGAAATTGATACTAAAAGTTTAATATGGTTTCATTTAATAGTAAATGATGAATATGCTGTTGGTTTCTATAGTGTTTATTGCTACACAGTTGTAATAAATATATGTGGATCGTTTGTTTTTTCCCCTTTATTTAAAAGTTCTTTCTCGGGACTGCAGTACACCACTTACTGATATATTTCTTGTTTCTGCTAGGTTCTACAAAGGCAACCGTTAGTTTGAAACGACTGCAAGTTTGAAACGACTGCAAAAGTAATATGGAGTCAGTGACCCCAGATGCTGCTTAAGTTTCTTTGTTCTTCCAAATTTAGTGTCAATGGTGTAGTAACTGGCTTGTGCTGCGACTAGTATTGCGTTTTGCCTATCTGTATGGTCTAGACTTGTCTGCATTGGGGGATTTGCAGAGATGTTATCATTCAATCATGTTCTGAGCTCAGTTGCCATCGTGCCCTCGATCTGTGAATGCTTGGCCTGTGTATGACTCGTTTCAGCTTGACTTTGTCATGCGTCAAGCTATTCTTAGGCACCGCTTGATTATAGAAAAGGGATGAAGCAGGCAGTGCTCTGAGGTCATCGCTGGTATCTCAGTGAAGGATGCAGGAAACAATTGTCCTTTTAGGGGCCGTTTGGCACGGCTCTGGCTCCCGCCTGCAATTCCAGCTTCACCGGTGAAGCCAAAAATTTTGGCTCCCGGCTCCGTGAAACAGTATCCGAGCTACAGTGAGAGAAGAAAGCCGGGAGAGAAAATCGGCTCTGGCTCCACCAGCTCTGTGAAACAGTATCCGAGCTACAGTGAGAGAAGAAAGCAGGAGAGAGAAAACCGGCTCCGAGCTACAATATTTCTACAGTGATCGTCAGGCGGAGCAGGAGCTGTCCGGAGCCGTGCCAAACGGGCTCTTAGAATGCCCGCGTTCTGGGTTGAAGTTGGCCAGCATTCACAGCTATAGAGTAACATAGATGCCTTGAATCGACTGCGAAGGCTTGGCGTTGCGCTACGTGATGATCTTATTAGAATACTAGTACTCCCTTCCTTTCCCAAAAGAATATAATTATAGAATAGTGTCATATTTTAGCGTATCAAGTTTGACTAATTATGGATAAAAAAGTATAAATATTTATAATATCAACTAAAAACTATTATATTAATTATGAAATAAAATATATTTTTATAATTAATTAATTTAGAGTCATAAATGTGAATATTATTTATTAAAAACTTGATCAAACATGAAGCAGTTTAAGTGGCACGTAACCCATAGTTACATCTCTAGAAAGAAGTAGTACGACGAGAATAGAGAAGAATAGCTAGTAGGACGAGTAAAATCCAGGAGACAGACGGAGGGATGAGATTTGTGTACCATGCAAACAATGGCGCGTATAATTGTCCTCAATAGAGCATTAGAGGCTTAGAGCTAACGCCTACTCTTCACATTCTAGACTGGTATCCCCAATTGAGCTTACGTCTGCCATTTTATAGAAATGCCGACCGAATTACCGTTCAGCTCTCGAACACACAGGGAGGCTTTAAAAAAAAAAACTCACTCCGATGCCCCCCTCCATTTCAAGCAAACACGCAAGACAAGTCGTATATTCTTTGTTCTGCACTTTTTTTTTTTTTTGCTTAATGAGACTTTCTGCTTATGGCACTGAACCTATGTTAATGTAAATAAAAATGTTCCTAAAACAACCCAAACAAACATGTGTTTTGCAGGGTTTTTTAGTGAGTCAGTCACTGGAGAAGCGAAAGAAAAAGCCCTGCCAAAGAGGCCCTAAATAAGAAGCTAGGAGGAGGGGACGTGGGGGACGTTGGGAGTGGGGCGAGCATGCGAGGCCGATGGCTACTCCCGTGGCCATCACCATCGCCATCGCCATTGATGTTGCGGCGTTGGGCGGCCAGGGAAGTAAAGGACTCCACGGCCGGCCGCAGGGAGCCGGTGCTCCTGCTCCTGCTCCTGCAGCGGATTGTTCTACTCCCTGTCCGTCCCCGCCCCGGTGAGGCGGTGAGTCTCCTGCTCGCAACTTTTCTTTGTTTTCAATTCAACGGAGAGTGTGAATCGTTTCGGACTTTGAGCTACGCATGTAGCATGTGGCAGATTTTCCAGAGGTTGGAGCCGGCCAGCTGGCCACTGCGGTTAATTTGTTGCCATGTGCCCTGATGGCTGATGCCATCCTGGCACTCTCGTGGCCACAACGAAACAATACGATTCCGTTGGCATTGGGATTTGGAAGGATCTTCTCTCAAGCACGTTGATGCGTCAACCAAAGAAAACCATTTTATTTGTTCTGACTGGGACTGGGACCTAGCTCATCGAACAAGGGACGGATGATTCCAGTGCTTTTACTCGATCTCCATTTGATTGGAACGTCACTGGAGAAGGGACCAGATGCTTCCTTTCAAGTAACACATTAATATATATGTGTTACGAATGGCCTTCTTGAATGAGTGGATTCTACAAATTGGTGGAGATTTTGTATTGAAAAGATGATGCAGATTGCAACTCCGTCCATCCGGCACAGGTTAGTGACCTAACAGCGCGCTGCACCGATATCAAAACGTTGAAGTGTAGAGAAGATGTCACTTACAGTGCTGCAGTTCTTTATTTAATTGTTAAGAGTACAATTTACAAAGGTTATCACCAAGTTGTTGAATTTGGTGGATGTGCGAAACTTCAGGAAGGTCCAGCATGTTCCTGAGTGGAGCTTCTCCATTACAACTCCAGCGAAGGCTACTTGCTCAGGAAATGTTGCATTGCCTTGTCACCACTTCGCTAAATTAAACGTGCCAAACTGCAGATAGAGCAAGTTCGCGGTCCTATTCCTCTATGCAGTCTCTTTCACGTTCCCCCTAATGATACATGGACTGCTGTAGCCACCTTCTAAAGATGGGAACTGGGAAGACAAATGAGATCTCAATCATTGTTACATCAAAGATATGCAGTACTCCGTACCTAACTATCAAATCCAGCTGGCCCAAATGGTTGGTTCTTCGGTGTTCCACTTGTCGCTATTTCATAATGCGTTGAATTTTTTTTGAGAGCACATGGAAGATACAAATGAACGCTCAAAGAATTGGAGGCTAATAGTATCCATATCCAAATCAGATTGGTTCTCCAATACCTGGTGATAGACGTAATAGAATGCAGATCTAGCGGGTAAAAAACTTAACTTAGATAAGGGAACTTGCTGATGTACTCTCATAAAAAGAGGATAAACATAATCAGCCGTTGGGAATTTAATTCATTAAACTTTGCAACGGAAAACAAAAAATAATTTATTTACTTTTCGGAAGCATTTTATCAGATTCATCATCGAAAAAGCGTTGGTTCCAAAAATCATCAAAAAAATTGCTTCTAAAAGAATAAACAAATTCACAATCATTTCGCCACCGACGAGGTAGCAGCGACGTGGGCGCGAGTGGAGTCCAAAATTCCATGTGGGCGAAGGCGATGGCGCTTCCCGTCGCTCACAGCGCACCCTTTCGATCGGTCTAGGGTTAGGACATCGGTGGGGAACAGGCGGCTGCGGTGAACCTCTTGTCTCGAGCCTCAGCCCCCACCTCCTATTTATGGGGCGACGACGCGCTAAGGGTGAATGACAGGTCCCATCAGCCAGTAGAAAGGCTGGCGCGTGGCCCAATCCGTTTGTTCGCTTTCTAGGGTTAGGGAACCATGCTGGTGGCTCAATTAAGAGCCCTAATGTGGCGGTCAATTAGTGGAGATCAACCTAACACCTGGAACCCTTGACCGTTCAGAATACAGTTGTATAAAAAGGGCTCCTTTGTTATCTTCTCCATGTTAGATGATCAGAAACAAGGGTTCAGTTTCAGTGAGTCGGCATGGGCAACTGCAGCAGCTTTACTCTTCCAAAATGGTATCTCATCTCTGGACTTTGTAAGCGTTTCCTTTTGCTGTGATTCTTTTGCATTTCTTGATTGATATAGATACATAAACATCGCAGGGGAAGCAAGCTACTCAATAATGGCATAGTTTCGATCGATGAAGATGGAACTCATGAAGGAATAAAGACAATTCCAATTCAGAAAGCTTGTGAATTCACCACCAACTCTGTGCTCTGCGTTTGCATCGTCACATGGAACATGAATAGCAAGGTACATATATTTGAGTATTTGACTCGATCCATTTTTCCTCGGTGATGATTAGGCCATTTACAATGGTTTCTTAATGCAGTTTACATTGACTTGGTATGTGTTGTATTGGTGAAGATGTCCGTGGAAGATGTAACGAAATTGGTGAGCTCCAACAGAAAGTTCGATTTGCTAGTTGTTGGGCTGCAAGAAGCACCAAAATCAGATGTTTCTCAAGTTCTGCAGGAGGCGTTGGCGGAGACACACGTGTAAGGAACTAGTAGATATCTACTCTCGTCTCTTCCATTGAACATCTCTGAGCTTTTCGCAATATTCACAAAAAGTTTGATGCCCATAAAATTTCAGGCTATTGGGTCAGAAGAGCATGCAGTCTCTTCAGATGCTTCTTTTCGGTTCAAGGAGTTCCGAGAAGTACATCAGAGGTGACTGTGAACCTTGTTTATATCTGTTTATTATCGCGAATTTTCTTGATTGCTTATAGTGCCAACTTCATTTTTCTTCGTCAGTCAAATTAGTCTGTTTATTTCTTCATTTTGGACAGAGATGAAGGTGGACAAACATGCGGTTGGAGGTTGCGGTGGTATCATTGGGAGAAAGAAAGGAGCAGTGGCCATGTACATCAACTTCAGTGGGATCCGGATGGTTTTTGTGTCCTGCCATCTTGCAGGTTTGATTTTCAACTCTTGGTTTATGCTTTCGGCTTTCGTCAGTGTCACTTGTAGCGGTGATATAGCCGTTAACTTTAACCAAGTGCTGTTTCGAAGTAACAAGGTGTATGTAAATAAAGTGCAGCTCATGAACACAAGGTGGAGAAGAGGAACTCCGAATTCCAGCATATTTCACACTCGCTCTTCTCCAAGTATGGCACACCCTACGCCCAATCTGCTGACATAACAGTGTGGCTCGGCGATCTCAACTACAGACTCGAAGGAATAAGCTCGAGACCTGCAAGGAAGATGATTGAGGAGAACCGTCAGAGTGTAAGTGCCTGTTGACAAATCAGTCACTATTTTTGTACTGCATATCAGTGTCTCATGTTTTTAATTATTTTGTTCTTTCATCAGAAGCTAAGAGGCAAAGACCAGCTTCTGCAAGAAGCCGAAAAGGGCGAAGTGTTCAACGGGTACTGTGAAGGGACCCTGTCGTTTAAGCCGACGTACAAATATGACGTCGGGAATAGCATCTACGACACAAGCTCTAAGGTATCTTGACTGAACTAATAACATCACTTGCAGATCCCAGCTTGCAGATATGAATATGAACCAATGGAAGCTTCTGAAACCTGACGTTTTGTGCTTGTGATCTTCACTTGTGCAGATACGAGTGCCTTCTTGGACAGACAGGATATTGTTCAAGGTTGGCCATTCTTCAGGCTTGGATGCAGTCTTGAGCTCATATGAGTCCCTCGACTGTGTGCGGAGCTCCGACCACAAGCCTGTGAAAGCGCATCTTTGTCTAAGAGTACGCAGTGACGGTGATGCTGACTAATGTCAGCAGTTGACATGGCAGAGATACCACGTAGGAGGGTTACTTTCTTTAAAGGTATATATGGAGACAAATTAAAATTGTAGGGGTGTGAAATATGGTGTAAACAGTGACCCAGGCGCAGGAGGAGGGGTTTGAAGTTTTAACTGGCGGTTACTTCAGTATTCTGCAAATTAACATGGCTTGCTACGATGGAATGTTGTGGCCAGGAATGGTGATTACTGTAGTAATCTCTCTGTTCCGTTTTGGTTTTTCTAAATACACTGTTTTTACCATATATCCAAATAGTGTATACATAAATGCATAAAAAGCTATGTATTTAGAAAGGCAATGTATCAAGTGCAAACCAACCTCTCCGTGCAAACCGTGCAAACCAACTGCGGGAGAGAGGTGGGAGGGAGGATTTGCAAAAGTGTAATTAGGAACGGGGGTAAAGGTGGGAGGGGGGATTTGCAAAAGTGTAATTAGGAGCGGGGGTAATTACACTTTTGCAAATCCCCCCTCCCACCTCTCCCTCACAGTTAGTTTGCACGGAGAGATTGGTTTGCACTAGATATGTTCCCAGAAAGAAAAGTCAAAATATCTTATAATTTGAAATGGACGGAGTATTTTAGACACTCCTGCGGGCTAATTGTTTAACATGCCATTCTTTCTTTTTCTTATCCTTTTATTTTTTCCCTAGTGCAACTACGCCTAACAAAAGAAGAGGCAGTAAGCACTAAGCAATAGTCACTGACCTAATAATTAATTGAGCGCAATGCGTTTTGTCGCTCCAAATTAAAACTCGGTGCACCTCCAGGTCTCCTTTGGCGTACCGGTGCGTCAACCCTAAACCTTTTTCTTTTGCACCAAACACCTCGAGACCTATTGTATTGTTGCATTGTCACTGTGACCAAATTGGGTTCAAAATTGCTACTAAATTAACAATCTTTTCCTAGTACAAATAATTTGAACACAGATATATACTTTTAAACATTCTATATAATTACACATACCATATAGTCGCTCCGTCCCGCAAAGAGTGTTATTCTCACTTCGTAAGAAGTTAAACATTTTTAATTTTGACCAAATATATAAACATAATTATTAATATTTACAATGCATAAGAAGCATTATCAGATTAATCGTTGAGCGACTTTCTTTTTGTATGGAGGGAGAATACTCAACTATTTTGGGTGAGTGTCAATGCATGTTTAGATCCCATATATGCGAGTTAGAAGAAAACAACTATTTTTTCCTTTCAAATGTCTTGCTTGTTCTATCTGAAGTTTTGCGATGGCATATATTTTGCAAGTTTCCGTCAGTTATGTTCACGATCTATGATAGATTGGGTAGTGACGGAGCTTAAAGTAAAATTGAGAGGGGGCAACCAACTTGAAACTTGAGGTACCAATAGAGAGGGCTAGATTAGCAATTCATCAACACTTAAATGGTGGAATCAAGTGTTTTTAATAAACTTTCTAGGTTAGGGGGGCCATGGCCCACTTTAATCTACACTAACCTCCGTCCCTGAGCTTGGGGTTTATTGAAGCACCGAGTATCATTGACGATAGTTTTACGGTCTAAACTCAAAGTACAAGCACATTTAACAACTAGAGAAGGAAAATATTGGTTGTGCATTCTCAAGGGAAGGAGACACGGGCTTGGCATGTATTTAAAGAAAGAAACTAGGATGGTGAGATGCGAGCAATGGAAAGTAAGAGTAGGTCTAATTTTACTTGAGCAATTTTTACGACGTGTAGGTCTAGTTTCGCTTCGAAGACTTTGTATCAATTTAATATATGTTATTGAAATTTTTAATAAAATCTTCCATTATACAAAAAGTAAAAGACATGAATCTGCAGAAGGGATAGAAAAAAACTAGTTGAGCTAGACAAAGTACATCAACTATACAAACTGTTTGGTACGAAACCAAAACTATCTTTATGGCAAAGTTATACAAACAAATGTGTCTATTTACTGGTTCTTTAGAAAAGTATATGTTGGTCTTGTAGAAGAAATTAATGGATTTCAAGTAAAAATCTTTATGTAATGACTCCTAAGCAAATTCACGTGAAACAATGGGCTATAGGATTGTATCAAGTTTGAACAACCAACCAATAAAACAAAACAATAGCTTAATAAACTGTGATGTTTTAGTTTTTGGTGTAAGCACTGTAACACCCCAACAGAGGATGGGTGGTGGAGTTTGTGGTGAGACGTATTCTCTATGGTAATTTTACTCTAAATTTCTAAAGATCCAAATTGAAAAAGACCGAAGAAAGCAACTCATAATGTCAATCAAGACCAAATTTCCTCGGAACAAAATAGTCATATATAGCACCTTAGAATATATACATTGTGTTAATCGACATAATGATGTGAACTTAATAAGTTGGCACATGTTTGAGAATATCTACTGAGTACAACCTTTAGAGACTTTGTGTAATTCAAGTTCACTTCTCTCAAAGCATGGATGGATCAGTGCCAAAAGGAAAAACAGATAAGCAATATACTGATCACATTAAATTTATAATACCAAAAACATAAAGGGCTTTGGTGTAAAAACAGCCTGGCTAGCACTGCCATTGACTCTGGTAGCGACCTCGCACCCCACTCCCGTCTTCCCTCTCTCCAGCTCCCACCCCTCACCCGCCCGCTCCAAGGTCCGAGCCCAACTGCCAGGGAATTTCCTGCGCGCGCAGGCAGGGCGCTCGACGGAATGCGTGCGCCAGACGTCGCCGCGCCTCCTCGACAGCCTCAGCCCCACATGGGCCTCCTCCTCCCCCCTTCCCCTCCCACCGGCCCCGCGCGTAGGGGTGGGTGTCGACGTCGCCGCGACAGCGACGCGGGCGGGCGGTGGGCGAGTGACAGTGGGATTGAACAGAGAGATGTCAACCTCAACTCGTTTTTGTTGTAAAAAAAACCTCAACTCGTTATTTTTTTCTTCTCCCTCTTGGACTCACCCTCTACCTGCACCTCCGCTTCCCGTCCATGTCACGCTTTCGTCGCTTCTTTTCTTCCTCCATCATTTCTCCCCGTTTCGTCGAGCTTCTTTTCTGTCGCCTCCCCGTTTCGTCTATCTGCGGCCGGCCGGCCGGCCTTTCTGCTGCAAGGAAACCGAGATTATCTATTGGATCTTTCGAAAGGGAAAACCAAGATTCCGAGAGCAAGAAGCAGCCAAGCAGGGCGATCTTTGCTGAATTCGCAGGCTCTGAATTGGTCAGTCTTCTGCTCTTCTTCTTTTACTTGAAATTACAGTGGTCTTCTTGGCTTGTTCCTGTATTACTTTACTAGCTTCACCGGTACTCAAGTTAGTTTGGTAGCTGATGTCTTTTTGTGGTTGCTGAACCGTGGGCTCTGTACTTTGATGCTTTGTGGGGACTGGGGCTGCCATAATGGTTTCTTTCTGTTCTGGTGCAGGAGCTGGAAGTGTGGCGATTTCCTGATTGGGGACATAAGGTGGGGTTTGTCGCTACTACCCAGTGAGCTCCACGCGGTCCCTGCTGTTCTCCCAGTCAAAATTCTGTACCCTTCGGTGCTGGGATCAAGGAACTAGGCGTCAGAGTTGGGTTGTCTTGAACTCTTGATTCCTGCTTCATGGAAATTTTATCTGCTTTTCTCTGAATTCAAGATCCTCCCTATCGTTTCCAGGCTTCCCGAGGTAAGGATAAGATAATGACGTGACCCGTTTTAATTATTCTGTAGTCTCTTTCTCCTTTGAAGGCGCACTTGCATTCTCTCTGCTGGTTCTTTTAGTACCGGGTACCGAAATTTGGATTGATCATACCATGATAGGTTGGCCTGATTCTCTCTACTGTTTGGTGGCCACTGATTTCCACAGAGCTTGAAAAAATATTTATATAAGCAGGGCTGCATATACAGTTTTGGTTTGTGAGGTTCTCAAAGGACAATTCCATGTATTATGTATAGTAATGTAAGAGAAATGTTAAGCCATTTTGTTGAATTTGTAGGATACTTTTGATTTTTTTTTTTGGGAACTAGGATACTTTTGATTTGAGGACCCCAGACCATACATAACTTGTATGAGCACATGGGAAAATAAACAGCAGTCATAGCCGTGTAGGTGATCAATTGCTGGTCTCTTCATTGTAGCTTACAATTACATAACAAGCCACTTGCCTATCTTACTCTTGTTCAAATGCAACTATGAGTCTTTCTGATAGTTTGTCCTTGAAATTTCAGTTGTCTTTCCATTGGTCTATAGAGGTTGTTCTTTGGGGTTACTTGTGTGTATTTTGCATTCTGAATGCCATGCACATAGAATCATCAATATTTCATCATTGTGGTGGCACACAAGCCCATTTGTTTTTTTTATCTCACCATTTAAAGTAATGTAGAGTGCACTACCGAGAGTGGCCCATTTTCTACATAGTTGATAGTATTCACTTTCAAAGCAAAGAGCACTCTGTAAATTGTTTAAGTACTGATAAAATTTTAGGAGTGATTAATGCTAGAAACATTGTGGCATTTTCCAGCAGTCTGCATCAATGCTTACCTTGGGAATCCACATTAGAAGAGTAATATGGAGATAGAATTGCTATACATTTGAGGAATCATAATTTTTAAGGCGTATGGCTTAATTTATAACCTATGAATGTGCTTGACCATTGAAAATTCACGAGCCTTCACCTTCACCTTCGAGGTCTGTGCTTGCTATTGGAATACGGCAACATGCATTGCAAAAGTAGTAAGGAAGACAGAACTTCTATACATCAGTCAATGAAATTTTTGGGGACCACACGGAATTTCTAGTTTGTGAATGTGCTTGAAGATTCTTCTACCTTCATCTTTTTCTTAGCATGTGTCACTGGTGCCTCGCATCATACCTTCAGCAAAGCTCAATGCCTGTTTTGCTGGATGTGCTTATGTTTCCAAGCAGTGAATGTTTTTAGATTTCTTTCGTATGATTCCAGTTTCAAGGCCACAGGGGATCTTAGGGGAGAGGCAAGCAAAGAGCTGGTAATGATGGTGTGTCATGTGTGTTTGGAACAGGGTAGGGACTATATAGTGGCGAGGGATTTCTATTGGATGTAGCACTAACATTTAAGGGTCAACTGCTACATAAGAAATACTCGAGTGTGATATAGACAAACCCTCAATTGCCTTCTTTAAATGTGAAGAGCTCATATGCACACATTTTCGCCAAATATGATTCTAAATGCATCTTGTTTTGCAGTGCAGGAAGAAGGATATTGTCCCTCTCCAAACTATAAGCATGGGTTGGTTGAGTAAAATATTTAAAGGTTCAGTAAATAGAGTTTCAAGAGGACACTACAACGGGAACTCCCATGAAGGCTATTCAACTCAGCACACTAAATCATATGTACTGCTCAGTTGCAGCTTATCCTCTTAATCTTTATCTTTACTGATGCAAATTAGTTAGTTTAAGTAAAACCTACTATAAAAAATGAAGAAGAGAATCATAGTGCATTGAAATGTGTCCCACAATATTATATACTATCAGTTGCTCAGTGCACTTGCCGTATTTGTTTACTCTCTCAATTTGAAATGGATCCTTCCCAATTTCTAATAAATAATGTTGATTAAAGTATATTGTTGGTATGCCTGCCTGGAAAAATATAAGTAGTGAACAACTTACCAATCTGTGCTTGACTAATGAGGACCCACAGTATTTTTTAATGTATATATCAGGACTGACAACATGCTGCATGTTCCTCAGTCCTGAGAGGAAAGGAATAGAACTGGATGTGCTTTTTGCATACTTAATTATTCCCTGCTTATTTTTTACTATATAATTAAAATTTACTGTAGGGTGCACATGGCAATGAGGATGAAGACATGGATCATGCTATCGCATTATCCTTATCAGAGGAAGATCAAAGGAAGGGAAAGGCCATTGGTTTGTAGTGCTCTGCCCCATCTTTGCATGTTTTGGCTATTTCTATTTAGGGACAAATAGATTGCATATCTAATTCCTAAACTTGTGTGGTTTAGTTGTGTCTTTTTACTTGAGACTAAACTTTCAGATTTGCTAAACTGTTATAAGTTAGAGGGAACAGTTCTGAAACCTGCCGTAACTTAGCAACCAGTGATGCCGAAGCACTTTGATCTAATAATGGTAATGTTTGATGATATCCTCTGTGAAGTAATACTAATTCAAAACTAGTAAAACACTTTAAAAGACATCATAGTTCCATTTAAATTCAAAAGGCTAGCTCTTCATTAATTTCACATGCTGGCTGCAAAATCAAATTATCAACCTGAACATTTGAGAAAAAAATAGCAACCTGAAAGAGCATGTCATCTCTAATTACCAATTAAATAGGGCATGCCTACCTTGGCCACATATACAAGTTCAGGTACTACATATGGAATCCTCGTGTTCAGGACTAAAAACAACACAGCTCATTTTTGGACATTTTTTTTCTATAGGTATTTAGTTTCTTCTCTAGTAATTACCAGAAATACCAGACAGCTGGTTTTAGATTGAAATGTTAGAATTACGCATATAAGGTGTTTGAGGAAAAGCATATTCATATGAGCACGATTAGTCAGAAATATGAATTCTAATGCTTTGTCATTTTTTTTATTTAATTATGAACCAGATACCGGGCATCATTTAGATGAAGATGAACAGCTTGCACGGGCTCTGCAAGAAAGTATGAATGATGGACCTCCTCTTCAAATATTCATTCAGATAATTGTTCATTAATTTCACATTATGACCGCAAAGTCAAATAGGCAACCCAAAATTCCATTTCTTCTCTTATTGCCAGCTAAATAATGCTTGTGCATGCCTTGACCACATATGCAAGTTCAGGGATTAAATATGGAGTTCTCAAGTTCAGGGGCCAAAAATAACACAACTTTGTCGTTCGAAAAAAAATAACAACTTTATTAGACAGGGTGTTCCTGTAATATTAAATTTGATTCTTTAGTACTTACCAAAGAATTGCAAATAGCATTTCTTGTTTAACAAATGAGTACTGTTGGTCAGAACCATGAATTTTAATGCTTTGTCTTATAATAATGAACCAGATACTGGTCATGACCTAGATGAAGATGAACAGCTTGCACGGGCTCTGCAAGAAAGTATGAATGATGGACCTCCTCGTCAGGAGATTCCAATTGAAGATGTTCACTCAGAAAGTGCTCCAGCAAGTGGCTTGCCCTCAAATATTTTCCCCACAAGTGGCTTGAGGTATTTCTCGTAATGGTACATTAGGATGCTTCGTTAGTTGCTTCTGCCACCTTGCATATCCTACAATCTAATTAGCACAAATTTCTTTGTTATCTACCTTTTAAAAATACTAATAAGCATAAACACACTCTGCTTGGAAGATACTTCTGATAATGAGTAGAAAATCTACCCTGAAACATTAGGCATCAGATGTTATGACCGGGCTGCAGTACTCCAGGCGCCGGCCCAATAGTGGCTAATAAGCCATATTTATTAATTTCGGGATTTATTTCTATATAATTAGCAGATGACTTGAGGGGTTAATTAGCAAAAGGATATTTAGTTCTACAAATACTTTGTAATCAGGATTATTGAGATTAAGCAGAAACAATCTATTGTTTCCGGCTTCCCCTGGGAGCCGGGAGTTACTAACCCTAGCCGCCTCTACTGTTCACGCGTGAACAGTGCCGCCGTTACTGTAGCTGCGCGAGGGTTCTAGGGCTACAGCCGCAGCCGCCGCTCCCTCGCTGCAGCCACGGCACCACCTCGCCGCCGGTCGACGTTCAAGCCTCGCCCTCCGATCGTTCACCCCTACAACCTCAGATCGGTATGAGGGAGAGCGCAGCAGCATATCATCAGATGTGTTAGACTTGGATGTTGGATCCCTCGCATTAGCTTGTTGGTTTCTCACATACGACGAGAAAAAACAACAACTCTGAGTTTGGATTCTAGGGTCGGGCTATGGTTTGAGTTTGTAGAAGCACCATTTGTTCTGGAAACATGATACGACTTCAAACTCAGATATCCCAAAGGCTACCTGGGTGAGATATATATTACATAATGAGCCAGTATTCAAAGAAGGCTAGATACAGAAGGATAATATGGTTCAGAATTGTCTACATCTAATACTATAGGATTATCTTGACTGGATATGCAACATGGATCAATTTGTCTGGTTATCTGAGCCTTGTTCTAGTGTGATGGAGAATCTTATTATCTGATTTTCTCTCATTAAGCTTTTTCTGGTCTGTAATTTTTGTGTATCTGGTTGCACCACTGCCTTCTGTAGGGTTTGTGCTGGATGCAAAAGTCCAATTGGTCGTGGTCGGTTTCTCAGTTGTATGGACTCTGTTTGGCACCCCGAGTGCTTTAGGTGTTATGCTTGCGATAGACCAATATCAGAGTATGAGGTATACAATAGAACGTTCCTGACCTAACATTCTTCAACTTCACAAGATAATTAACACCGGCCTTTCTTTTTGTAAGTTTGCTGTTCATGAAAACCATGCGTACCACAGGCCCTGCTACAAGGAGTGTTTCCATCCTAAATGTGATGTTTGCAGTAGCTTTGTAAGCACTCTTCACTTTGATTTGATAAATGAGCTTGAAAATTTAGTAGTAAATAATCCTGATTATCCATTGGGTTATTCTTATTGCTGATGGAATTTTGGTAACCAGATTCCCACAAATAAAAATGGCCTCATTGAATACCAGGCCCATCCTTTCTGGATGCAGAAGTATTGTCCTTCCCATGAAAACGATGGTACACCTAGGTGCTGCAGTTGTGAACGAATGGAGGTTAGTGTTATGGATTTATAAAAAGAAAATGCTGATCCCAAATGCTATTTCAAATACTCCAACAGCTGCATTTGCCTCTTTTCAGAAATTTACCTGTGAATTTGATGAATTGTATTATCTTGTGCCACCTATGTGCACATCTTCCTGACCTTGGCTATTCCAATGACATTTCCTTCTTTTATTGTTTTGTTGTCAACCCTAGCCAAAGGACAGTCAATACATAACATTAGATGATGGCCGGAGACTCTGCTTGGAGTGTCTGCATACTGCTATTATGGAGACCAATGAATGCCAGCCACTATACATTGATATTCAAGAATTTTATGAGGGTATGAACATGAAAGTAGAACAACAAGTTCCCTTGCTTTTGGTTGAGCGACAAGCTTTAAATGAAGCCATGGAAGCAGAGAAATCTGTAAGTGACATTCTATCCTTTATTATGCGGTATATATAACATATATCTAATGTACTCTCATCGATTAGGTGCACCACCTTCCTGAAACCAGAGGCCTCTGCCTATCTGAGGAGCAGATTGTCAGAACTGTATGTGATCTTAAAACATTTCCTTGTTTTGCTTAATTGGTCTACTGAATTTGTGAGCCTCAAGGCCACTTATGATTAAACATAAATAACATAATAATATTGTCCAGATATTAAAAAGACCAATAATTGGACCAGGCAACAGAATCATAGATATGATCACAGGACCACACAAACTCATTCGACGGTGTGAAGTGACTGCAATTCTTATACTGTATGGGCTGCCAAGGTGATTTTTTCTCATTATTTAACAAACTAATTACAATTGATGTAGTTTCCCTTTGATGAAAGTTGATTCTACTACCAATTCATCAGAATGGATGCATGTTTTAATTTTTATTTATTTACTTGCATGCAGGCTGCTAACTGGCTCGATTCTGGCTCATGAGATGATGCATGCTTTCCTCCGACTTAAAGGTATTCTGGTTGTGCTTGTTTATCTACGTTTGCAGCATCCTCTTCATGTCTACGTTTGCAGCATCCTCTTCATTCTTCTATATCATTCTATGTTCGCAGAACAGCAGTATTTAATCTTAACACCTTTTTTTTGGGTAGGATACCGAACCCTGAGTCCAGAGGTTGAAGAAGGCATCTGTCAGGTTCTAGCTCATCTTTGGCTTGAGTCAGAAATCACATCAGGTTCTGGTAGCATGGCAGCCACCTCAGATGCGTCGTCATCATCATCGTCAACATCTTCCTCATCAAAAAAGGGTGCAAAGACGGAATTCGAAAAAAGACTTGGCGAGTTCTTCAAGTACCAAATTGAAACAGATTCTTCTGTGGCTTATGGAGATGGGTTTCGAGCAGGCATGCGAGCCGTTGAGCGGTATGGCTTGAGAAGCACCCTTGATCATATCAAGATGACGGGGTCTTTTCCATACTGAAGCTGGGTTTTCCCCTCTGTTTGAATATGGGTATAGATTTTTTGAGAACTTTTGGTTCAGGTTATACATACGAAAAGCCGAAAAGGGTATATATTGTCTACAGTAAAAGAAATGTCGAGAAGAGAAATCAGGGTTTAGCTATAATGTCCATTGCAGGATTTACAATTATATAATTTTACAGTACACACATGAAGGTAAGTGGTCTTTAGCTTGACCAACCTTGTAGAATGCTGTCACTTAATGCAAAAGAACTTCGAATATATATGTTTTGCTGTTCTTGAAATGCAATTGTTTGGATGCCCTGCTCTTTTCTACTGTATTTCTTGCCCTCTTTTGTATCTTAGTAGATTCCAAGCCAATTCTCGAAGACCTTGTTCGTTTACTTCTTTGATTTATATATAGAAAGGACTGTTCAGCTTAGGATTTGTTTTTGCAAGGGGGAGGGTGCACCATTATATTCATTCATGTTTTTGAAACAGAGGCTTATTCTTATATCATAGGCCAAGGGCTTAAGAAGGCCGTTAGGCCTTGTTTGGAAGGAAGGCCCAGTAACGACCGAAATCTCGGGCCATTCACACGCGTGGATAACCCACATAGTAACTAGTAGTAAGCTTTCCTCTCGTTTCCTCCACCGGTGAAAAACCCAAACGTCTATGCAATCTTTCCTGCTGCCGGTTGGGCTAACATTTTATTTATACAATTATACTTGGCATCTGTCGCTGCAGTCCCGAAAGGGCCACGACGTCGCCCACTGTAGCCCAGCATCTACCAAAACTAGCAGGGATGGCAATGATGAGACATAAATAAATCTGCTAAAAATTTCTCAAAAATAAATAAATAAATCTGCTAAAAAACAGCAGAATACATTAAGCACGTTAGAATGCCTAAATATCAGAGGCTAGAGTATATTGTTCTCATCTACTTGTATTGTACAATGATTTTTCCGTCAAATGCATCTTTCCTCAAAACAGAAATCACTTCTTTGATTCCTCTTAGGTCAAGATAGTTTCGTGGTATTAAATGAGCTGACATGGCATGAAATAGATGAAAAGAGAGATGATAAAAGTTTCGTGTGATGAAATGAGTTTCATTGCGATAAAACTCATCTACACTGTTTTCAATACATCGATGAGTCTTTGTAAATTGGGTAATGAAACCTCCACTAAGACTGACCTGAGTATGCATAGCAATCTAGAAGTTAAGCCACCAAGTTGCGTTAGGTTTACGGGTCAAAAAGTTGCTTTAGGTTTGAACTTACATCCATCTCAAAAAGAAGGGCCTGAATTTCCACGGTGCTGGCAGCTTGGATACATGCACCGAAAGACCGTCATATTTGATGACTTAATCTTTTTTTGTTAGGAACATAATGCGAGATGATAATGCATCAAGATAATCTCCATAGGTTTATAATAACAAATAAATGCACTATCAACTATCAAGATATTTCATTGTGAACTTAATGAAACCAATTTGATGTTTGATGATGTACTTTCCTGTAAAATTAATCTAATTATAGAGGTTTATATTTTAACTTAAAATAAAACCAAACCTCTATCTTTTGCTTGAAACCAATGGAGTTATTATATATAAAACAGGTTGCTGCATCACGCCTAAACCGCCTTGCTTGTGGTGGTCCATGACTCCATGGACGTTTCCCAATCATGTCGGTTGCTTTTAGGCTAACACGAAAAATCGGTGCCTTCATATTAGTATTGTGTCTCAGTCGATGGGTAGGTGAACTCACAACAAGTGTCATGAACTAGACCACAATTGAGCTGGTAGCATGCGAACTAGACCACAATATTGTTGACTATACTACTCTTTTAGATTAGCAATCAATATCTACCAAATGCAGCTAGTAGTAATTTTAGCTAGATCTAGCTAGTGTGGTGTTTAGAATTCTTTTTTGTGAGGTTCATTGTGGTTTTGTTTGGTTTCGATTTAACGAAGTCAAACTCTTGTTTTTTCATTGAATTCTTTTCCCAGCAGGAATACCACTGGCAACATCTTATGTACCAACTATATCCTGATGAGATATGATGATCGTTGGCCTATCATCAACGAAAAAGAGAGATTCTATGAAACATCACATTCCATTATATTGTTTTTTTTTCCTTTAAAAATGTGAGCGGGTTTATTAATTTGTTGAATTATAACTCCTCCAAGGGTTCTAATAATAAAGAAATAGCATCTTGTTTTTTTGTAACAGATAAAGTCTAAACCTATGTCGTTGTAAAGTAACAAAGTCTAAACCTATGAAACACTTAGCTCATGCACTTTCAAGGAAGAAAAATCGGCTACCTACTCACTTGATAACTTGGTCGCAGTGACATAGAAGGAAAAAAATATCCACCAAATCATTCAAGCCAAATCCAAAGTCAATAATAGCTGGACCACCGGTGGATGTGACCGTGTGGGAAATTAGAGGACCGGATCCGATGAACAAAGCCGGAAATTAAGGTAGGTTCACATCAAGTTGCTTCCATACATTGTTATCATTTAGGTGTGGATACAAAGGTTTATGGGAATAGCAAATTCATGTAGTTTAGATTTCTTTCCAGTGGAACCTATAGATGGCCATCGGCCCGGCCCGGCCCGGCGCACGGCCCGCTGGGGTTCGGGCCAGCACGGCACGCGGGCTGCTCGGGGCGTGCCGAGCCGTGCACCATGCCTGCCCTACGGCCTAGGCACGGCCCTATGGGCCAGTAGTCGTGCCATGCCGGCCCGCTGAGCACGGCCAATTCTGCGGGCCGTGCTAGCCCACAGCTCGATCCCCTTAAATCACCTCAAAAAATTTATCTCATACAACACTTAGCAAATATGACATTCTCAATCAGATCACAAGCGCAGATTATGTCACACCCAATTTTAAGGATAAAATTGAATGCACTAAACTCATGTGTGCCCAGGGATCAGTCACACACATAAGTTGACAAATTATAAAAAGTATCATCACGGTGTATCTTACATAACGAATAATAGCATCACATTGACTTACATAACACAGCGGAAGACAAAAAGATAACTCTCTCGTGGAACTCCATCACAGGGACGGTCGACTGGTTGACCACAAGCCTAATAATCCTCAGGAAACTCCTTATATCCGTTGTCATCTGTTACCCATCCGGGATTTTTATCCAAATATTGAAAATTAAACAAGCGTAAGTACATCCCGTACTCAACAAGATAACATGGGGTTCATGAGGCTCAAAAAGGATGACACTGGTTTACTGCAGTTAGCACTTTTAGTAGATTCAAGATTTTATCCTCATCTATTATTAAGTTATGCTTAAGCCCCCTTTTAAACCCACGTGATCATATATCCGATCCAATAGAGTCATGTGACATCATCATAATCATCTCGTATAAACAACATTATAAGTAGCCATCTATTCGTGAGTTTTCCGGGCGCTTTCGTAACCGTGAGCACGGTACTGTTATAACAGATTTGTTACCCTCTGCAGAGGTGGTGCACATTCACCGCATGAGTCGTGATCCCCATATGCCGGGTTAATTACTCCCATGTCACTTCCAAGGTGGCGAGGCAGGGTACACTATGAAGCCATTTCATAGGTTTCCCTAACAAGTTAGGGCCGCTAGGTTTCCTTGGTGAGGCAGATGTAGGAACCCCCTTTCCTATGGCACATATCCATCAGCGGCTATACACATAGGAACAGAGGCAGTCCTATACCCAACGTGGCAAGCCCCATTTGCGCCAAAAAGGTAACCTCTAACTAGCTAGAAAAGGTCCTATTATTGAGCTAAAGTCGAGCCATATGACTCTCCGGTTGCCTTTGTCGGTCCCAGCTTTTGCCGAGCAGATAAGTCCTTATGGAGGGCGGAAGCAACATGAACAAAGGTCATTTGCCCTTTTGCCCTATGGAACAGTTGTTATAAATCATGTTACTCACTTTGTTCCATAGTATCATTCATCAACAGGTATATCAAGTTCGGTTAGAGCACTAGCAATCTACCCATATGCATTTAACCCATAGGATACAAGGAGCAGGATAAATAATCACTAGGATGTCCTTACGGGTATCAAAATTAGACACATGCAAATGAGTAATTGATTAAAGTGAAATAGGACATCAAGGAAGGCCCATGCTATACTTGCCTTGGTTCACAAACTCGTCTTTGTTCTGCTTTGGTCGTCGAAGAGTTCTTGGTCTCCAACGTTTTTCCTCACCGTCGAACGCGACCAACATGGCAACATACAACATTCCAAAAGCATTCATGCAAAGCAAACATTCCTATCATTAGAACAGTACACCAACAGTATTGAAATCAAAATAAAATGTTTGTAAAACTAATCTACGTTTCTCTACGATCACGTCAACGCGAAGTTCACAAAGCGGAGCTAAAATGCGAAAGTTATGATTAAAAGCGGGTTTTCTGTAGCCCCATATTTAATTAATTCTAATTATGAAATTAAAAAGTTCCAAACTTGACTATCAGTGGCGTCATCATGTAGCTTATGAAATTACGAAGCTAACGCGATTTGAATGGATCAAATCGGAGTTAAAACGACAATTATATAAGCGAAAGCAGATTCGAATGGCATTTACGTAAATCTTGAAAGTGTACTTTTGACTTAAAGCGGTGAAGTTTACGTTTTCTAAACGGGATTGCGTATTCGGGAAATACGCTAAGAATGATGGTTAGGACTTAGAAAAATCCAGGGCTCTTTAGCAAATTTACCCCGAAGGGTATCTTCTATTCAATGTCGTAGATCACGCGATGGGCCGGTTCGGATCGGCTGGAGGGGTTGGCCGGCGGAGCAGGGGACTCCGGCGAGGCTAGCCATGGCAATGACAAAAAGAACATGCCGGCGAGCTCGGATAGGGGGGCTAGGGTCCGCCAAAGCGGGAAGCGAGGGCACCCGAGAGCTCGGAAGAAGAAGTCGTGCACGGGTCGAGAAGACGGCCGGAGGGGAAAGCGGGCGCGGGCGCCATGGCCGTGACATGGAGCTCTGGCGACACTGGATTGGGCGCTATAAGCCATGAAACGCGAAATGAAACGCATGGGGAGAGAGAGGGACCACGGCGAGCTCACCACGGGCGAAAAATCGAGGCGGAGGCGGCTCGGAGGCGGCTGCCACGCGGAGGTGGATTGGCGAAATCCGGCGACCTCGAACAGACGTTCTTTGGGGCCTCGGGTGCGTGAGCGGGCGAAAGTGGAGCGGGGCAGGGCGCAGTACGGGGGGGCTCGGCTGCTTTTTAACGAGGCCGAGGGCACGAGAGGCGCTCCCACGACGCCTTGGCGCTGAACAATGGTTCCGCCTTGACCGGGAGTGGGCGGACCTTGAGGAGGTTGGGGCGGTGCCGCCAGGTGGGGCCAGGCGTCTGTGGTGGTGGCGGTTCTTAAAAAGTGGGCAACGCTTAGAGGCTCATGTGGTGGGCAGGCTGTGAGTGAGTGTGGCTACTCTTCAAGTGTGAAAAATTGGGCCAGAAAGGGAAAGGGGTGGGTCAAGGGTTTGGTGTAGTCTTTGGGCATGGGGGAAAGAAATGGCCATGGGCCGAATGAGAGGAAGGGGAGGAATGGAAGGAATTTTCCTTTTTCTTTTTATAAATAAAATTTTCAAACTCATTTTCAAAAGGTTTTTAAAATCTTTTAGCATTTGAACAAAACCACCCGTCACAGAAATAAATATGCAATAGCATGAATGCATCAACATGTTTCTATTCTTGTATTTTCTTTTAATTTCATAAAAGAAATATTATTTCCTATATTTGAAATGCACATATAATTGCATATTTAAATCAAATTTACTATTTTAAAAAAAATTCAAATTTTAGGGTGTTACAATTCTACCCCCCTTAAGATGAATCTCGTCCTCGAGATTTGGGTGACGTCGACTGAGAGATAGGGATACTCCGTCTTTGGATTCTCCTTTACTGCCTCGTGTAGTCCCATCGTCTTGATGAGGATCCCACTTTACCTTGCATATCTGTTGATCTTACTCCAAACGATACTCAGGTAACTCCAATCACTAGGCCACCTTTCCTTTTGAGTCCACAATACCAATTCTTTTTCTTAAAATACCCACCTTTCGACGAAAATTCCTTACTTTATTGATAAGAAGGAAATTCTTCCACCAATCTTCAAAACATGAATGATTCTGGTTAAGTTGCTCGAACTTGGAATACAATTCTTGATCCTTGGTGTCATCCGAACCTTCTTAGCACCACTCCCATTGCTAAGGGCATCGGTCATGACTTTTGCTTCTCCAAGTGATAGCACTTTTCCAAGTCATAATCAATTTTCCTTCCAACGAGGATATCACCAATTCAAGACCAACTTAGTGAAGATGTCCTGTAGATTCTTGATCCAAACTAACTTAAAAGCTTCTCCAGTAGCTCTACCAAAATCTTAATGATCTTGAATAAACCTTCGTTGAACCTTTAACCAAACCTCATTGAGACTCTGAGTTTCTCTCACATCTTTGGGTACCACCACGCTTTCACTGCGCAAACAAGAACGTATGATACTTCATCTTGTAAATTCTTCAACTTGGCTACCCCCCTTAAGAAAAGATAGACTAGGGGACACCAAAGTATAGCTTACATCTACTTCTTTATAGAACACTTTTCCAAATTCTTGCAGTTAACTTGGTTGAAAACAGTAAACAACAGAAACTACTCCAGATTCCAAACAGCACAGATGCAACGTCTTGTGATTTTCGTATCTCCATAATCAAAATAGCTATCACACTGATTCTTGCGCTCAGAGAAAGATATTGAAGCCTACTATTGTCCAGAATTTTCTCATCATTTTTGGTTGTCCAAGAATAGAGATATAAGCCGAAGAGTGCAGACTGCTCCGAAAAGACAGGATAGGAAAAACAGACAAAAACCAAGACCCGACTATTTATTTCATTAATCCTTATGCCTTAGGCCTATTACTATCTGAAATTGTGGGAACACCCAACAAGATCATTGCAATCATTACAAAGATTCAAAACGACCATAAGCATAATGACAACTCAACAAACAATAAAGATGCACAATTCAATCATTAACTCATCTTGCGATACTATCGTTCTCATTGCTCTAGGGATAACAATCCTAAGACTTATATTCAGAGAACGTAAGAAGGTGCTGAGGAGTAGTTCTAAAAGCATATCAAATCAAGGAGTGAAGATGAGAACAAAGTCTTTAAAATAAGCACAAAGGTAGAGACGAATAACAAAGATAAAGATATAGTAGAGAAGAAAATATCAAGGTTCATAGAGCAAGGGTTTTTGCAGCAACTTATAAACCTTAAAACGACCAGTTTCTACTAGGCTTGCGTCCTACAGTCAACACTGCTTTGATACCATTTTGTCACACCCAATTTTAAGGATAAAATTGAATGCACTAAACTCATGTGTGCCCAGGGATCAGTCACACACATAAGTTGACAAATTATAAAAAGTATCATCACGGTGTATCTTACATAACGAATAATAGCATCACATTGACTTACATAACACAAATGGAAGAAAAAAGATAACTCTCTCGTGGAACTCCATCACAGGGGGACGGTCGATTGGTTGACCACAAGCCTAATAATCCTCGGAAACTCCTTATATCCGTTGTCATCTGTTACCCATCAGGATTTTTATCCAAATATTGAAAATTAAACAAGCGTAAGCACGTCGTCCCGTACTCAACAAGATAACATGGGGTTCATGAGGCTCAAAAAGGATGACTTTGGTTTATCTGCAGTTAGCACTTTTAGTAGATTCAAGATTTTATCCTCATCTATTATTAAGTTATGCTTAAGCCCCCTTTTAAACCCACGTGATCATATATCTGATCCAATAGAGTCATGTGACATCATCATAATCATCTCGTATAAACAACATTATAAGTAGCCATCTATTCTGTGAGTTTTACGGGCCTTTCATGTAGTGAGCACGGCTGTTATAATTTGTTACCCTCTGCAGAGGTGGTGCACATTCACCATGAGTCGTGATCCCCATATGCCCGGGTTAATTACTCCCATGTCACTTCCAAGGTGAGCGGGCATGGTACACTATGAAGCCATTTCATAGGTTTCCCTAACAAGTTAGGACCGCTAGGTTTCCTTTGGCGAGATGTAGGAACCCCCCTTTCCTATGGCACATATCCATCAGCGGCTATACACATAGGAACAGAGGCGGTCCTATACCCAACGTGGCAAGCCCCATTTTAGCAAAAAGGTAACCTCTAACTAGCTAGAAAAGGTCCTATTACTGAGCTAAAGTCGAGCCATATGACTCTCCCGGTTGCCTGTGTCGGTCCCGGCTTTTTGCAAGCAGATAAGTCCTTATGGAGGTAGGAAGCAACATGAACAAAGGTCATTTGCCCTTTCGCCCTATGGAACAGTTGTTATAAATCATGTTACTCACTTTGTTCCATAGTATCATTCATCAACAGGTATATCAAGTTCAGTTAGAGCACTAGCAATCTACCCATATGCATTTAACCCATAGGATACAAGGAACAGGATAAACAATCACTAGGATGTCCTTACGGGTATCAAAATTAGACACATGCAAATGAGTAATTGATTAAAGTGAAATAGGACATCAAGGAAGGCCCATGCTATACTTGCCTTGGTTCACAAACTCGTCTTTGTTCTGCGCTGGTCGTCGAAGAGTTCTTGGTCTCCAACGTTTTTCTCACCGTCTGAACGCGACCAACATGGCAACATACAACATTCCAAAAGCATTCATGCAAAGCAAACATTCCTATCATTAGAACAGTACACCAACAGTATTGAAATCAAAATAAAATGTTTGTAAAACTAATCTACGTTTCTCTACGATCACGTCAACGCGAAGTTCACGAAAAACGGAGCTAAAATGCGAAAGTTATGATTAAAACGGGTTTTCCTGTAGCCCCATATTTAATTAATTCTAATCATGAAATTAAAAAGTTCCAAACTTGACTATCAGTGGCGTCATCATGTAGCTTATGAAATTACGAAGCTAACGCGATTTGAATGGATCAATTCGGAGTTAAAGCGACAATTATATAAGTTTAAAGCAGTTGAATGGCATTTCGTAAATCATTGAAAGCGTACTTTTGACTTAAGCAATTGAAGTTTACGTTTTCTAAACGGGATTGCGCATTCGGGAAATACGCTAAGGACGGCGGGTTAGGACTTAGAAAATCCAGGGCTCTTTAGCAAATTTACCCCGAAGAAGTATCTTCTATTTCGGTAGTAGATCACGCGACGATGGCCGGTTCGGATCGGCTGGAGGGGGTTGGCCGGCCGAACAGGACTCCGGCGAGGCTAGCCATGGCCGGTGACAAAGAACACGCCCGGCGAGCTCGGATAGGGGGGCTAGGGTCCGCCAAAGCGGGAGGCGAGGGCACCCGAGAGCTCGGGGAAGAAGGGGTCGTGCGGGTCGAGAAGACGGCGGGGGGGAAAGCCGGGCGCTGGCGCCATGGCGGTGACATGGAGCTCACGGCAAGACGCGATTGGGCGCTATAAGCCACTAAACGCGAAATGAAACGCATGGGGAGAGAGAGGGACCACGGCGAGCTCACCACGGGCGAAAAATCGGAGGCGGAGCGGCTCGGAGAGGCTGCCCGCGCGGAGGTGGGACGGCGAAATCCGGCGACCTCGGAACGACGGTTCTTTGGGCCTCTCCGTGCGTGAGCGGGCGAAATTGGAGCGGGCAGCAGGGCGACGAGGGGGGCTCGGCTGCTTTTTAACGAGGCCGAGGGGCACGGGGGGCGCCCCACGACGCCTTGGGCGCTGACGGCGGTTCCGCCTTGACTGGGGAGGCAGGCGCGGACGCTGGAGGTTGAAGGGGCGCCGTGACAGGTGGGGCCAGGCGTCGGCCTGGTGGGGTGGGCGGTTCTGGTCTGAAACCTTGAAGGCGCTTGGGGTGGGTGGCTGGGAGAATGAGCCTTGGTGGGATTTCTTGGCCTTGAAAAGTTGGGCCAGCAGGGAAAGGGGTGTCTTCAGGTATTTGGTACGTAGTCTTTGGGCATGGGAAAGAAATGGCCATGGGCCGAATGAGAGGAAGGGGAGGAATGGAAGGAATTTTCCTTTTTCTTTTTATAAATAAAATTTTCAAACTCATTTTCAAAAGGTTTTTAAAATCTTTTAGCATTTGAACAAAACCACCCGTCACAGAAATAAATATGCAATAGCATGAATGCATCAACATGTTTCTATTCTTGTATTTTCTTTTAATTTCATAAAAGAAATATTATTTCCTATATTTGAAATGCACATATAATTGCATATTTAAATCAAATTTACTATTTTAAAAAAAATTCAAATTTTAGGGTGTTACAGATTATAACTTCTAAGTTCTAAGTTCACATATTATAACTTCTAAGTTCACATTCACAATCAGATCATTTACCAAATTTCACATTCACGAATCAGAATTGAACTCAACTCCAAATGACCAAATCCAACAAAACAAAAGACACAAGAGAGACAATTAAGATAACTGAGCTGTTTGTGCAATACCCTTTCTAGGTAAAACTCACCATTGTGAGAAAACCTAGAAAGAGAAAAAGAGTACAACACAGCTCTTAATTAAGTCTTAAACATGTTCAAAGGTCTCAAGTCTCACAGAAAACAAATACAGATTACAGATCACACTCTCAAGTCTCAACTCTCAACTCTCAACCAGCAGCCCCCCTAGATGTACCAGTAGCAGCACCCCCGGATGTACCAGCAGCAGCACCCCCGGATGTACCAGCAGCAGCACCCCCGGATGTACCAGCATCATCTTCATCGAGATACAAATTCTTGAAGGAATCATCCAACTCTTAGTTGTCAACAGCATAATGTAACCTTCTTTCTCCTAACTCCCAATCATTTATACAAGTCAGCATCTCTATAGTTCAGGCAACAAACGTCGTCGCCATTCCTCAATGATCCTTCCTGCTAAGCTGAAACATGATTATAAAGAGACAGTAAAAACAGGAACTTACATAATATCTCTAGCCATGATAGATATGATTGGATAGGTTAGTTTGTGGTCATATCACCAGAGAAGTAAATCAAAATCATCCTCATATGTAGTGACATTGTCACTGTCAACATAAACTGAGAGCTCACACATAACAGAACCAGATGTAAATGAAGTGGTGGCAGAGGCAGGGGAAGGACCAACAACATCAGATCCAGGGCCTCCAAAGATTCTTCCCCATGCCTGTTTTCTTTTACCCGTATGGCTTGCAGGCTATGTAGCCCTTTGAGACCTAGCTGCACCAAACTTTCTCTCATATTTGTTAAACAACTTGCAAATTTCAGTTCTCACATCAGCATAATATGAACTGTAATCACAACCAGTGTACTCTTTAAGTAATTGCAGAACATTAAATAGACTTCTCATCTTAGCTCTAGGATCAAGAATGAATGCAAATGAATATAACATAGGTAGTCATGCCAGTATTTAAGGAATTTAAGCTTCATAGGATATACAATAGACATTAGATTTTGATCTTTTTCACTTGCATGCAAATATGAAGCAATATCAAGAAGATGGTGCAGAATAAGTGGACTAGTTGGATAGTAAACACCAGAAAGAACAACAGCGCTGTCATAAAATATTTCTAGGAACTCTAATATCTTCTCAGCTATATGCCAATGCCTTGCAGACAACAATTGTGACTCATAATTGATATTAATGAACATAGAAAAAACATCCTTATATAGAATCAAGTGTTTAAGCATAAGGTATGTAGCATTCCATCTAATATCCATATCTAAGCCAAACTTTTTAGGTCTAACACCCTGAGCAGTACAATAGTTCTTAAACATATCAATTCTTTGATTAGAGGAATTCAAGAAGTTAATAGCATATCTAAAATCTTCTAAGTAAGGTTTGAACCTCTTTAAACTAGATTTTACAATCAGATTAATGATATGACAAGCACAACGTTGATGCACAAGACTATACTTAACCTTTGAAAGCTCTAGTTTAGTTTTGGTTAATTGATGAAACCCTAGGTGCTAACCTAATTTATCAAAATGATTATGAGATAGGTAGCACTACTCCAAGTGATGAAGCAATGGTGAAGATCATGACGATGGTGATGACATGGTGATGATCAAATGCTTGAACTTGGAAAAGAAGAAAGAGAAAAACAAAAGGCTCAAGGCAAAGGTATAAATAGTAGGAGCCATTTTGTTTCAGTGATCAAGACACTTAGCGAGTGTGATCACATTTAGGTTAGATAGCCGTACTATTAAGAGGGGCGAAACTCGTATCAAAATGTGGTTATCAAAGTGCCATTAGATGCTCTAACTCATTGCATATGCATTTAGGATCTAGTGGAATGCTAACACCCTTGAAAACATTTGTGAAAATATGCTAACACATGTGCACAAGGTGATACACTTGGCGGTTGACACATTTGAGCAAGGGTTAGAAACTTCACCGGCGGAGTGTCCGCCCGTAGAGTGCGGACAGTCCGACGGTGCCACTGGCGCCCTAGACAGAAAAGACGAAGGTCACTGTAAGTGACCGGACGCTAGTCTCAGTTGGAGCGGTGCGTCCGGTCAGTAGCAGCAGTGAGCGCGTGGTCTCGGTCTTCGACCGGACGCTGGCGCTAAAAGTGACCGGACGCTGGCAGGGTGCGTCCAGTTAGTGCTGACGTACGCTGACGTGGGGCGCACAGAGGAGACGTTGAGTGACCGGACGCTGGGTGAGTCCGGTCGGGCATGACCGGATGCGTCCGGTTGTGAAATCTCGCGTTTGGAACCTTACTGGAAACGACCGGACGCTGGGGTCCAGCGTTCGATCACTTTCTAACTGACGCGTCCGGTCATCACTTGACTGTTGAGATCGGGTGATCAGCGTTTGAAGCAGGGGACACATGGCGAAGATATGAGGACCGGACGCTGGGGTCCTGCGTCCGGTCAATACGACCGGCGCGTCCGATCACCCCGCGTTGTGCCTAGTGAAGGGGTACAACGGCTCTATTTCGTGGGGAGCTTCTATTTAAGCCCCATGGCCGGCTCAAGCTCACTCTCTTGGCCATTTGCATTGACATAGCAACCTTGTGGGCTTAGCCAAAGCCCTCCCACTCATCTCCATCATTGATTCATCATCTTTGTGAGATTGGGAGAGAATTCAAGTGCATTACTTGAGTGATTGCATCTAGAGGCACTTGGTGTTCATGTGTTTTTTGCGCGGGTTTCACTTATTTCTCTTGGTGGTTGCCACCACCTAGACGGCTTGGTGCAGCGGTGGAGGATTGGCACGAGTTGGTGATTGTTCGTGGCCATCTCCGGTGATTGTGAGAGGATTTGTACCTTCCCCGGCGGAGCGCCGAAAGGTAACTCTAGTGGATTGCTCGTGTCATTGAGTTACCTCACTTGTGGGTAGGTTCTTGCGGTGTCCAATCGTGTGGACAAGGTTTGTGCAACACCTCTTAGCCGCCGAACCACTAAGTGTTGGTCGACACAACGGGGACGTAGCGTGTTGGCAAGCACGTGAACCTCAGGAGAAAATCGGTTGTGTCTTGCCATTTGGCATTCTCTCGGTGATTGATTTCATATTCATCTTGTGATTGGTTCATCCCTCTACACGGCGGTATAATCACCCTACTCACTCTTTTATATTCTTGCAAACTAGTTGTGGCAAGCTCTTTAGTGTAATTAGAATTGAGAGCTTGATTTGTTATTTAAGTTCATCTAGTGGAGCTCTTTAGTGTAGCAAGATTGAGAACTCTTAGTGAGTAGTATCATAGCAAGTTGTGTGTCTAGTAATCATTGCAACTAGAATTGTTGGATATGTGGCTTACAACCCTCGTAGAGCTAGAGCAAGTTTGTATTTCGCTATTTATCTTACTAATCAAATTGCACTAGTTGGGTTGTAGAATTTTAAATAGGCTATTCACCCCCTCCCTCTAGCCATATTAGGATCTTTCAATCTTAGAAGGATCTACAGGCTCAGGTGAAGGATCAGCACCCAAATAACCAGCAAATAGAGGTGTCAAAGTACTCATAGCCTTAGCATTAGAAGAAGCATTGTCTAAAGTTATAGAGAAAACCTTATCAATCATACCATACTCCTCGATCACATAAGCAATTCTTTTAGCAATATTTTCACCAGTATGTTTCACCTCAATCAACCTAAAACCAATAAAATCAATAACCTTTTTCTGTAACTCCTAATCAGCACTGACATAATGAGCAACAACAGTAATGAAGTCTTCCTAAGCATTACCAGACCAAATGTCTGAAGTCAATGCAACAAAGGAAACAACCGACAACACATGATTCTTAAGCATATTATGACGTTCAGTAAATAGCTTACTAAGATCTCTAGTGGTGGTCTGTCTAGATACCTTAACAAACCTAGAGTTATGAGCACGAACAATGTACTCCTCCTAGGCTTCTGTCTCACCGATACCTAAGGCAGATCAAGCCTAGCAATCAAGCGACACAATTCAGATCTAACAACATCAGGTTTATAGTCTCAGTTATGCACAGAACCATCAGAATTGTAAGCAAGCCTAGACTGAACCCTAGCACGTTGATCAGTTTTTTGCTTATAAGATTTCTGGTGCCTCTTCAAGTGACCAGTGCCAGCATTAGATCTAGGAGACAAAGTACTTTTACACATTTTATAGGTAGCTTTAGTGCAAATCTTAACTCCATTCACAGTCTCATAGATCTCATCAAAATCTGCCCACACAGTAGATTTACGCTTACCAACAGAGGTACCAGTACCAGCAACAGATGGAGTAGAGCTGGTGGAGCTGATCGTGGTCCCAGTCTCCGTCGCCCCTTCACCACCACCGCCGTCCAGATCGATCGGAGCATAGCCGTCTCTGAGATCAATACCAAACAACACAGTAGCGTTGTCACGGGTGTCATCGTCGTTCTCGCCCTCAGGGGCTAGGCGTGGCGAAAGGACGCCATCGTCTTTAGCCATGGCCTCTCCAGCCCTGTTCCTCAACGGTGCAAGTGGCCGCCTTGCTCACTCTATGCCACAGCTAGAGGATGAAGCATCGGCTACCGACCTGTGCAAAGAGATGAAGGAGGAACAGACAGAATTAGAAACAGTCAGATAGATCAAGATAGAAGAAGAGGGTTAGGGTTAGGGTTTACCTGTGCAACCGGAGCCTGGTGTCGGAGAAGACGACGGCCCTCAAGAGAATACGACACACCGTTAGCAAGGATGGCGAGCGGCGGAGGAGGGAAGACAGGAACAAGAACTCACATAATCACCAAGATCTAGAGGGGTCAAGGGGAGAGAGGGAGGGTATCAGGGAGGAGGAGAAGGGAGCGGCTCGATGGCGGCAGGCGGATCGAATCGAGGTCACCGGAGTCGGGGGAGGTCACCAGAGACGGCGAGGTGAGAGCGAGAGCGACTCGAGAGAGTGGCACGACGCGGGTGGGTGTGGAATGATTTAGGGTTTGGTGAGGGAGGGGAGAGGGAGCCGGCGCCGCTTATATACGAAGGGGGAGGCGGAAAGCCGTTGGAGCTGGGCCGTTGCCTTGGGCCGTGGGGGAGTGGGGGGTGGCAGGCCGCTGTCGGGCCAACCCTAAAAAGCTAGGCCGTGCCGTGCCAGCCCATGGGCCTAGGGTACAGCCCAGGCATGGCCTGCTGTATCGGGCCGGGCCGTGCTCGTGTCGGGTTAAAAAAGCGGGCTTCGTGCCGTGCCGTCGGGCCTCGGGCTACATGGACATTTATAGTGGAACTCATCCATCTAGATTGGAGTGCTTGCCGCTCGCTGGAGTCTACGGTAATGGCGTAATGCTGATTTTCGCTTTGCATAGATGGAGTTCCTTTGGTCATCTCGGCATTTTAAAGTTTGAACGTACTGTTTTTGTGGTTGGTTCTAGAGCCGACTACTTTTTTGCGATTACACAATATAGAGCATCTTCGAAGGCTGGATTGGCAAATCCTGTATATGAGCATTTTCGAAAACTATGTTGACAAATCCTCGAGAGATTGATAAAGTCACCACATGCATCTCGTTGTCGACGGCAATGTCGCCTACCACCGAAAGTACAAACACCGTTAAATAACTCAAGACCTACTGTGTTACCGAGGCTCTTGTAATTACTAGGCTACCGGCCCTTTCGCTAGAGCTGACTACTTGTTTCTAATAATGTTGATGTTTTTTTTCTGAAAAAGAGAAGAAGCTGAAGTCACCATTTTCTTCTATTATCTTAAAAAAAATGTGTGCATGTATATGAGTATCTGTGTTCATATATGTTGTGTTTCACAAGAAGAAAGTCCATTCAAGTAAATAGAAAATTGTTTGACCTCGAGTGCATTTCGCGTGAAACAGAGCTGTTCGTGGGCAGGTGGATATGTCTAGCCGGGCGGCATGTTTCTCCCTCATGTAGCAGCACATAAATCTAGCTGTTTCTGTACTGTGTTAGGTGTATATATATATATACACACACACACAATGTACTAGTTGGTAATAAGGCAAAAGATAATTTATTTTGCATGCATGTGTGTGTATAATAAAAATCTCTAGGCAGGCTGGCTGGATGGACATCCGCATATACAATATTTATCACTTGGGATTCGAAGGCTTGGAAGAGCTAGCAGAGACGTCGTTTTCCAAAGAAACGTGAAGAATCGGGTGGGTCGATTTGAGACGCCGGAACCGGGGCAGATGCTTTGTTGGTTGCTCGAGAAAATGACTTTCATTTTTTTCCTTTGGTCATTGAAAGGGAAATCTGTCCTTCAATTTGTATGCCAGCCAGATGGACACGACGACGACGACCTCTTGAACCGGCCAGAGAGTAGTTCAGGGGCCGAGGTCACACCAGTGTCAAAAACATCTTTAATTTGATCGCCGCTTAATGCACACGTACGTATACTGGCTTGATCTCTGGTACGGTTAGGTAGGTGCCTGAAACCCGTATTGCAATACCGAGGGGCAAGGGAGATTTTAGAAAAACTTTTCGATTTTAAGCGAATGTGACACCGAAATAAAGTTTATGGATAGTCTGATGTTAAACTCATCCGTAAAGGTCTGTTTTGGTTGTCCCTGCTTCGCTCAGCTTGCATGAGTGTTTGGTTGGTTGCATACGCTACACGTGCGGATGCAATTGCATGGTGGATGCAGGCTAGCAGATACACCTAAATTAAGTTTCACTCCTAGGCCTAGCTCGGTGGATGCAGAATATGGGTGGTTAACCCGTACGTCAATCTCATAGATTAGACATGTTATATCCACTCATGCAGATAACAAAAAAAAAACATTTTAGTTTTTTTTCATCCGCTTATGCAACCTCATCAAACATATTTTTTTTAGAAATATGATTTCACTCGGCGTGCGTCCACTCAACCAGGATATACGATGCAAACTCCATCCAACGACCAAACACATGCTAAGTTGTTCACCATCATTGATGATAACCAAAGTGGCAAGAAAGAGTTTTAAAAAACTTTTCTACTTAAGCGAATGTGGCACCAAAAATAATTCTGACGTTAAACTGAATAATAATCTATTATGTCCTTTCATCCGGAAGTTGTTTACCATCACCCTGACGCCGAAGATGGCAAGAAAGATTTTAAAAAAACTTTTCCAATTTAAGCGCATGTGACATTGAAGTAAAGCTTCTCAACAATGTGATGTTAAACTAAATAATAATAATAATAATAATCAATTATGCCATTTCATCCATAAGTTGTTTACCATCACCCTGACAACTTATATGGAACGCATATGGCCGTACGCACACACCATATCCCTATGAGCAAGCACCCATATTAAGTCAAGCACTGTCCAAATTGTGCTTCGATCTGGAATAGGATGATCTCTCCCTGATCATAACTCAAGTCATATCTTCCTGCATGAAGATATTTATCTCGTTCATCTTCCACTATCATTTTATGCAATATAATGCAAGCATACATGATGTCATTAAGGGTTGATCGATGCCAATAACGGGCTGCATATCGTAGGATGGTGAAGCGAGATTGTAAAGCTGCAAATGCTCGTTCGACGTCCTTTCTGGCTGATTCTTGTTTCTTTGCAAATAGTCTATCTCTATCATTTTGAGGAGCACGGATTGACTTGACAAATCCTGCCCATTCAGGATATATTCCATCCACCAAGAAGGCTCAAAAAAATTCTGTGCATACTGTTGAGCTGGGGACACATGAGGATATGCATAAGGATATTGTGGATATGGGCAATGCTCTGGGTTTTCGGATGGGTGATTGGCTGAGTAGTTTAGCCAATTCATGAAGCCACCGGGAGGTGTATGATCCATTTGTGAGTGCTTGTGTTATTTTCCTATAGGCTAAATGATGTATATAGAGCAGAGAAGTAGAGGAGGAGAAGCAAACGCTATCCAGTATATCCCAAAACTGAATCAACTGCCGTCTGTTGAGGTAGTTTGCAGCGTTATCTCGAGCGCCCGCCTCCTGGGGATCACGCAAGAGTCGGTCCTAGCGGCGCATCCGTCCGCAAGCGCCGCAGAATGGCCACGCTGGAGTCCACCGTGGACGGAAAACAGAATAACGGCTCATAAGCACCCTGGATTGTACGTGGCCTTAGTATTTAGGTAAGGTCGTCAGGGCACGAAATCAGCTACTACGATTTGCAACTCAACCGATGGCTCAGGAATTTAATCCATGCATCAGTTTTATCGCTACATGGACAAAGCATATATGCAGCCCTTAATTTGCGTGTTGCCACGAACAGGCGACCAGCTGCATGCATAAGCAGTGTCACTGTTACTCCATTTTACTAACCTACTAAACGTATGCAGTTACCTGGCACCACTTTAATTTCAACTGCAAACAGTGGACCACAACTCGTCACTTGTCTAAAAGATGCCAATAGTAGTTTGCCACAACTAACTGGAGAAGTTAAAAGGAACTGTTGACTCATAGAACTAGTCAAGTTAGCATCTTTTTGACATCTTCCTGCTCAAGAGTTATCCCGGCAACCGCAATATTCCTGTAAAATTCAGATAACTCTAAGAAACTCATGTACTAACAGACTGAGAAACTCATGTACACTGGACGGAGGGAGATCCCTGAAAAATTTTTGCTCCCACTTCTAGAAACGAAATACTTTGGAGTTTAACGAGAACACAACTACAATTCAAAAATATTTTCTTGTGTTAAATATGTAGTACCCTAAACCTAAGCGCCGCCACCACCAACCGCCCCTACATCCCTACCACCGCCCCGCCGCGGCACAGTAGGGTATCGACAGAGCTCCTCCTCCTCTGAACTAACTGAAACTCCTCAATTCCATCGTACAAAGGTTTCAGGGATGAAAGGACAAGATCAACACGAATAGTGAGCACACCAAGCAAACTCCTCGCTCCATCCATCCCCTATGAATAGTAAACATTTGTTTAAGAAAAAAAATGAAAAGTGCATAGAGGCTGGAGTCTTTCATCTCCTTATTCAATCTTTGAATAAACGAACACAATTGTAATGGACACATGTACTATACATATAGAATCGATAGTACAAACCAGATCTGCACAGCCACAGTGGACAACTACTACTGATTTTATTTGTAATAGACATATGTACTGTAGACTAGATACTACAGAAATTGGTCCGAGTACCAGAAACGAAATACTTTCATACACTTAGTTTCTTTTTGCTCCAGTATTCCTCTTCATAGCGTGGCCGTCACCCGCCTCGTTCTTCCCCTATCCTCGTACTTCCTCCACGACGCGCCCCAACCATGGACACCCTAACCCGACCTGGCCTGGCCGCTGCCACCACCGCCGCCAGAACCCGAAAGCCGCCCTCCCGCCATCCCCACCACTTGGTCGGCCTGCCTCCCCCGAAACCCCCTTCTAAAGCCACCGCATTTGGAGAAGGAGAGAGGGAGAGGCCGGAGGGAGAGGAGAAATCTAGTGCTACAAATACATTTTCTTCTGTTAAATATGTAGTACAACATCACCACGCACCGCCACCATCACCCGCTCCGTCCACACCCTACCGCGCCCGCGCCGACCGCTATCTCCCCCACAACCCCACCCCCACAGCCGCAACCACTAGCCCAATACCTCCTCCCGAAATCGACACCAATGGGAGGAATATCCACTTCTATGACGATCAGCTTTCGTCACTGAAGGAGCCAAATTCATCATAATTTTAGTTTTATGACGAAAAACGGTTCATCATAGAAGTCGCGTCATTCTTGCAATAGAAAATCATCATAGAATTGGATAGATCTATGACGAAAACTGATAGTCATAGAACTGCTTTGGCATGCGTGGCAGGAGGCAGCCACGCTGGTGGTTGCTTCCGTTGGAGATGCTTTCCACGGTACCTGCTATAGCCGGTTACATTGGAGATGGTTCGGGTACGTGTCACCTTGTTATTGGACAACGTGGACATCTCTGGTTCTTGCACGTTTCAGGTTTTTAATGGACCACGTGACAGGCCCCTGTTGTTCCACATGTCAGTTTTCTATTGGCACACATGTCGTGTTGTAGTTGGGTCACATGTCACTTCTTCATTGGTCCAATTGTCGTATTTTTATTGGTCCACGTGGCGTGACCACAATACCCCGCATGTCTTTCTTTTACTCGACCATGTGTCTCGATGTTGTACGTCGATGTGTTAGTGTTTTATTGGGCCATGTGTCATGCCCTGAGCTACCCACGTTTCTTTTTCTGATTCGACCACGTGGTAGGATGGATTTGTACCACGTATTTTGTTTGTATTGGCCCACGTGCCCTGTCGTGGCTATTACACGTGTCATTCATTGGTTCGTCCACGTGTTAGATTCTTATTTAACAACATGCCTGTGCCGAATCTACCACGTGTACACCAATCGTTACATCAGAGAAAATAATTTTAGATCTACACTGCTGCACAAAATGACTACATGCATAATTATATTGAACCTGAATCAAATAACAGTAGTTCAGCTCAGCAGCAAACCACTGTCAGAGTTCACATATCAAGCCACCAAAAATTCACATCAAAACAGCAAACAAACCACATGTTCACTGCATCAACAAGACTGAGAGTTACCAGCGCTTAAGAGCATGATATGCTCATGGAGCTTATTGTACTCCTCCTGTTGTTGTTTCTTGAACTTCTCAAACTCCCTATCAGTGTTTTCTGCCTTCGTCTTCAGTTGATCCACTTGTTCGGCGAGGACAGCTAAACTTTCCTGATGAGCAGCAAGCCGTTCCCAAAGTCTGGAGCAGCTTGTTCTGATACCAGCATTCTTCAAAGAAAAGGTGTTGCAGCTGGCTTGGGAGAGGACCTTGGAAATAATATTGGCAATAGGTTCTGCTCGTATAGTTTCCATAGCTTCCTAGGAAAACCAAGAAGTAAACATTAGGAAGAGGACTTAAATTGCAGAACCAAGATATTATTTCAGTACAAGTAATGCATAGGTCTTTCTCAGCTTACTACCGATAGAGATTCATAAGCACAATGCATATGTAACATATTAATTGTTGTAATATTACAACTTCAAAATGATGGTGCCACTTTAGGCTCCTCCTACTTTTCCTTCTTTTATGCCAATGGCTTCAGCAGATTTCAAGGAAAGCAAATGAAGGTACTTACCACTGCTTCTCTTACAGCATCGCTCAGTCCCGTGTTGCTATTAGTATGGAAGTTGTTAAAGATTCCCACTGCATCAACATCTTCATGAGGTCGATCATGTTCTTCAACGAGCACTTCTTGATCGTGTCCTGCATCCTTCCTATTTTTGTCCTTCTGTTAAAATTGCACATGCCTTTCTGTTGACACAAAAGGCATTGCGTATTTGATATAAAAAGAGTAACACAACCATCACTTACATATGTTTGCAGGTGGGCAACATAGGAGCGAGATCCTGTAACCTGGTGGCACTTGACTTTTACACGGTTTCACTTATTCTGCTCCGAGGCTGCCTATAACGACAATTGTGTTAGACTACGGCACAAGTAGACAACATAAAGACTAGACAAGAAATAAATGAGTTCACACACACACACGCATGCACCTTGTTCTAGGAACTTAACCACATGTGGACAAGTGCACACCACTATGTGTCATTCATGCAAGACTTAGGAGAGGTCTTTCTGATTTTATCAGCGGGGACGCCATTGAAGTAAGATCACTTGAACCTGTACCATGCCTGTCGTACAACAGACTGTAATACACTCGTGCATGCTTCTTTTGTTGCTTCATCATTGTCATCAATGGCTAGCCTCAACTGTAGAAGTGTGAATGCAAATTAAATCCATTACTAAGTTGTTCAAGGCAGAGTTGAATGTCAACAGAGGATATACATACTTATAGATAGCTTGGCCACAAATCCATTGAGAAGTTCGATCTATTGCTTGTAATATTTCCAGTGCGGGAAAATTGGTACTTGAGACCTGACTACTACACCTGCCTCTGAGGCAAACTTGGCAGCTTGCAATGGATCATGTGGCCTTATGTTCCCCTTGACAACCAAGATGGGCATCCTTGTTCCCATTGATTGGGTGGTTTTGTGAAGCCCAACCCCCTTAATTGCTTGCCTCGATTTCCTCGCTCTTCTCTGCAATGGTACTACACAATTTTTATACATTCAGATTGTTAGAAAACTAACATGGATATCCAATAGTGTGACTTGATTTATAGACATGTCTAAGGTAGTACCAACCTTCACAAGTTTGGTCATTCTGCTGGTGGAGGGGTGGAGTCTCCTCTTCGGCATGGCTAAGATCATCTTCACGTGACCAGTCCCTCATAGGGCTTTGTTCGCCTTGTGCGTGCTGACTTTTGGACCTAGTTGGAACTACAAGATGATGCAACTCTGCTAGACTAGTTGGCTTCACTCTCTTGGGTTGCCATCCCCCAGGCTTCACTCTGCTGGACTTTTGGACCTAGTTGGAACTACAAGATGCTAGCAGGGACTTCTCTACGGCTTGTTCAACCCATAGCCTAAAATTGGAGAAATAGACTTAAGCGGCAAGCATGTAAAAATTGCATTGCTGTCCACACAGCAAAGAATTGAATTGCACTGCTACCTAAACCAGCCCCCTCCCATCCCAACATGACAAGATAGAACAAGCACCTCAATTGCAAGGGGTACTCGCTCTTCTAAATCTGTATCTGTATCACCATATCCTTGAACACGCTCCCCTGTTTCAGGGAGATATTCCGGATGTCAACATGTAGATCACAAAGGCATTTATTAAGTTAACCTTGTACTGAATGTCAACAAAACAGAGTAGGAGCATGCAAATTAGGCGCCTAAACTATAGCTTATACGGAAGCCATTACTTGAATAAAGCACATGTGAACTACAGCTTATACGGAAGCTATTATACTCGAATAAAGCACATGTGAACTACATCTCAACTAAGAAACATGTAACCTCGTCACTATATATCTACATGTCCCAGGTTCAACCACTAGAGTATAGCATGCATTATAAAAGGAATTTGGGTACCTCTTCCTATTCCTGGCTACGCTGCGTCGTCGGCACCACCCTCTTGTCATCCTGGTCGTGGAAGTGGTGCGGCCAGCATCAGTGAAGGGGTAGCAGATCTATTGTGGAGGTCATCAACGATGACGCTAGGGCTCGATCGTGACAGGTGCCGACATAGGGGGTCTAGATCTAGCGTGTACCGCCGCTAACGGCGGTCCTTCCGCCGTCAGCGGACCTGCTATCAACGAAGGGGATCGGATTCGGATCCAGCTCTGATTCTGGCTAGGGTTCGGAAAGGTATGAGAGAGGGTGTGGCTAGAGAGTGGAGAGAGAGTCAAGCTGCTGTGCCGATGCGCCTAGCTAGGGTTCGGACCGGGGTGGCAGAGGGGGCTAGGCTTTGGAGCGGGAGGAGAGACGGTGCGGCTGGTCTGACTAGAGAATGGAGATTGAGGCAGAGATGATGACTCCTTGCGCTTTTATGTGGCCATCACAATATCGCAAATACCCTTGTCTGAAATTGATGATGTGGTAAACCAATTTTCCATGAGGAGGGCAAAAGCGAGAAAGAGATCAAATTTTCAGTTCATGTTGGCGGCACTGCTGGGCGCGGGGATTTTATTTTTGCCCGAAATCAAATTTTCATGCAGGCAAATCGCTGCCCCATCTAGCGTCTTGTGAGAAGAGACTGAATTTTATATGACGAATGGTGATGATATATACGGAGTAATACACTAATGTGTATTAACCGTCGGATCACCAATATTAATCCCCCAAGTTTCGGTGGACCCCCCAAGTTTCGGTGGACGGCGACTCTCGATAGCGTTTATGTGTAGAGGTGTTGCAATTACGTGGCACGTAGGACAGTCCGCTACTAAAGGCATTCTCTGATCAGTACCCATCTTTTCCTCTTTTACGCGCCATTTTCATCGTCGTTAGCCCCCTCCGGCGCCACCCACCCTGCACCGCCTCCCCCCTCCACCCACCCCCTCCCCCCCGCACACCAAAACCTCTTACCTAGATCCTTCTACGCGGCGAGGATCTACTACGCCGCGATGATCTACCGCGCCACCGTCTGTCAGCGCACCACTCCTTCAGCGAGCAAGCTAGTCGAGATCGCCTTCTCGCCTCTGTACGGTGAGGCTGTCTGCGATCTCCTCTTTTTTCTTCATGAATTTATGGTGTTTGATGAAACACATGTGTAATTTTTTATGATTATTGCAGATGGCCCGAGTTAAATCAAAGCGGGTAGAACTACCACATCGCAGAAAGACCTAGAGGCAGGCAACCATTCTCCGAGAAGCAGAGGAATAGGCACCACCATAGCCTAGAAAGAGCCAGAGGAAGGCTTGCAGTGTCGCAGAAGCAGAGGAACAAGCACCACCATAGCCTGGGAAGAGGCATTGGAAGGCGGACAATATCCGAAAAGCAAAGGAAGAAGCAAACAAAGCTATGCTAGCCCTAGAGTCTAGGAATTCTCGCAGGCGGACTCAAATGGCCCGCCGATAGCTGCAGCATGAGGAGAGTGTTGAAATGGAACTCAGGGAGGAGGAGCTCACTGAGGAACAACTACAGCAAATGATTGAGTTTCACTTCAAAAACCAGACCAGTCGCTTTGCACATTCCTAGATCAAATCTGCAGCTACTCATGGGGGCGCGCGTGCTCATACTCATGGAGGTTCAATGTGTGCCACAATTGGTAATACGAGGAGCAGTCGAGGAGGTAATTTGATGTGTGCCACAATTGGTGGTACGAGGAGCAGTCGAGGAGGTAATTTGATGTCTGCAATGGTGGTACATGGAGTAGTCGAGGATGTTTGATGTCTACCAATGGTGCTATGAGGAGTAGTAATATTGAGAGAAAGAAAGAGGTGGTTCAGTTCGATGATTTTTGGTATTATAGCTCAAAGAAGATATGGAGCATCAGGTTCTACGATATTGAGTTCTGGTTTCCACTACTCAAAGAGCCTGGCACAAAATCACAGTTCTGGACTATGACTCAAGAGAGTTTCTTTAGGAGCTACCATGCTAGAGGGATGGCACTAGCAGACCAAAGGATACTTGGTTGGGATGAGCTTGAGAGGGCAGCTGGTATACCCATCCGACCCCTCTTTGAGCGGTTCCTAGGCTTCGTTCATCTTTTTAGTGAGGTTGATCGAATTGTGATAAGCTGGGTGTGTTAGTTCTATGAAACAGTGTGGATTCATCTGGAGCATGACTTCATTGGTTTTATGCTCGATGGTCGGCCAGAGTGATTGTACTATAACCACCTACAACAACTCCTCGGGGTTGACACTTTAGACAGGAAGCTCCACCAGATAGTCTACGGAGATGCTCTTCCTCCACGTCGTAGTAGGGCTGGAGGTACTTTTCCTACAGACCAGGAGATTCGACCACTCTTCATGGAGCCCTTCACCAATGGCTCCTTGCGTACACCGGACAGACTGCATCCAGAGGCTTACATTCTACACATGGCTCTGAGCTAGATAGTCCTACCTCGTGGCAGCAATAGGGAGTCGTTGACCAGCTTGCAGCAGTGGCTACTACTATCAATATGAAGAGGCGAGCAGTTTGACTTCTTACACTTTTTCCTATCTAAGATTGATGATGTGATAGCTGATGCTATCAGTACTGGATGGCAACACGTGTACCCTCACATCATCAGCTATCTGCTACGCATGATTGACTCTGAAACAAATGGGCCGCTGTACAACAAGTCGACCTGTGAGGTTACAACCTACATGGCAGCAAGTCTGGACGGTCGTCATCATGGACAGCGTGCCCTTAGGTCCATTCAAGAGTTGTTACCCATACAAGACAGAGAAAGACATGAAACGGTGGATGCAGCCCTAGAGCAGGTAGAGCACCCATCTGGAATTGGAGGAATCTTGAATGTACAAATGCAAGATTCAGACTCTGATGACAACGACTACCATGACCCTACGTCAAATGACCATGATGAGGAAGGGTCGTCCTCTGATGCTATGGCTGACAAAGAGATGGACGATGTTCCACCTACTACAGAGACAATAGTCAAGCAGGCACTGACTCCAGTGTCCATTCAGCAACCGTCGGAGCTTGGACAGATACTTGCTAGGCTAGTTGTCGGTCAGGAAGAAAGCCAAAAGCATATGGAACGACAAGAGAGGTGTTTGAAAGCAAGTATTGATAAGCAAGTGGAGAGTGTGGTCCTTCTCAAAGAGCAGATGAGCCAGCAATCATCTGCTTTTTGTGAGGCTATCCACCAATAAGGCCAAAAAATTGACCTCATGTGCAATATGTTCACCGGTTGCTTTAATCAACTGTACAATGCCACAAGGGTTAAGGCCCCTGACTTTTAGACGCTTCAGTTGCAATGTGGTAGTCAGGTCAACCCCATTGCTAGTTATCTGAGTGGTCCTGAAAATACAACTGTCCACACATAGTTACCCATTGCGACGACGCTACATAAGCAGAGTTCAGCTTCAGGTCCTGATCAGACCGGTGATCCACCTTCTTCACCCCCTCATGCGGAGGTGCATGTCACCGTGGAGGCACATACAGAGCCTCTCAGGGCTTCTCCAACGTCCGAGGTACCTATGCCAGCTTCAGGTTCTGATGAGGTAGGCGATCCACCTTCTTCGCCCCCTCAGGTCGAGGTGCAAGCTATCACGGGGACACATACAGAGCCTCTCAAGGCTTCTCCAATGAATGAGACGCCTGAACCTACTAATGCTAGTATTACTATAGTCAAACATAAGCAGAGTTCAACTTCGGCTCATGAGGCGACTGATCAACCTTCTCCGCCCAATTAGGTCGATGAGCCAGATACTGTGTGCGACGCCACAGGGACACATACAGAGCCTCCCGGGGCGTCCCCAACAATCGCGGAGCTTGATGCGACCACCGAGCCTACTAATCCTACCATTAATAGAGCTGAGTCGACCCCAGGGTCTGACACTACTACTTCAGTTTAGCAGATCAAAGAGTCCACCATTTGTCCAGGTAGACATTTCAATGAGCATGATGAGACATAGGATTTGGACAATGAGATTTTAGCATACTCACCAGGCGAGTTCGACCTCAACAGCACCGTCATGACTTCGATGCCTGCTTCATCATCATCACCACATCCTTCGGATGCGTAGTCACCTTGATTCCCTGCCGAGGAAGGGATGTACAAGAGATTGGTGATACTTCGATAGTCGAAGGGAGGGATGCGGTAGAAGGTGAGGGAATGGAGGCATCGAAATTTGGATTTAAAATGATTCTTGACGTAATAATTGAAGTCTTGCTTATGACACAATGTCTATTTTATGGTTCTATAATAAGTTATACATGTTGAACCCTTTTTATCACTATGTTGCCACATAGGCATCGAAATTTAGATTTAAAATGATTCTTCATGTAATAATTGAAGTCTTACTTATGACACAATGTCTATTTTACGGTTATGTAATAAGTTGTACATGTTGAACCATTTTTATCACTATGTTGCCACTGTAAATTAAACCTAACATCTAAGTGCGATATGAGCGACATCTATCTAGTCTGACTACCTCATTGCAACTCGAGCCGTTCCTTTTAAGAGAGAACTACGGAGTCGAACAACCCCATTGCAACTCATGGAGTCACCATGACACAAAATCTATTGTCCAACGCGTTACAATCATAGAGTAGGGGATTTTCTTTCGTACGCAATCAAATCTTGCGTGCACATTTAGAAAAGAGTAATAGATATTATCCGACACATTACAGTCGCATAGCGTTGGACTTTTCTCATGTGTGCATTCAGAAAAGAGTAATACACATTATGCCAACGATTAACATTTACAATGCCTAACGCAGGTGGAAGCATTCAGAATAGAAATATGCGAAGTTACTAAGTTACCTACGGTGTTTCAAACGAGGGAAGGAAGCTTCCCTAAAACCTAACTCCCTTTCGAGAGGGTTAGTCGGCAGCACAAGGCAATCGCATCCAAGCACAAGAAGCAAGCACCGTGAAAGACAAAGCAACGTGCATAAGTTGCTCTTTGAATTAAAGTAACAAACTAGCCTTTCATTAAGATTGGAATGACCCTAGATACAATCTATGGCTCAAAGAAGGCAGCATGGATGACGTCTCCTGCATGCATGGACGCCACAATGGCCTCCACGGCGGCGGTAAAGTCGCCAGTGAGTTCCTCCATCTCCTCCTCATCGACGCCAACTGGAAAGCTAGGTTCAAGCAGGAGGAGATCATGGCCGGAATGAAGCTGCGCCGCGGCCAGGGCTAAGGCAGTCCCATGGCGCACCCCGCTAAGGGCCACCATCCCAACCTAAGCTAGCATAGCGCGCAGACGGTCCTCAAGCAGGACTGTTCACGATGTTGACGGCGACGAGGGCCGCCTCACGAAGAGCGGCCAACTCCTCCTCCAGGGATGACACCACTAAAAACCATCAAAACAAGGCCGTGGATATTTGGATAGAGCCTCTCGATGAAGGAAACTTTATCGATCGTCCTGGCCTAAGCATCGGTAGCTACCGCCTGGGCATCAGTAGTCTCCCACTCCAAGGCGACAAGGGCAGTCTGGACGACATCGAGGCAGAGCACGAGCCGACTAACCTCGCCCCTGGGGTCGGAGCATGGGACACGAGCCGCATCCCGATTACGGAGGGGCTCATGGACTTCCCGGCGGCTGTAGGGAGAAGACCCCTCTGGTTCCATAGGGTGCGCGTCTAGAGAACGGGCAACACCGGATAACTGCCCAACCTCTAGTGTCACGACGTGAGAAATGGCCTTGAAAAGATTAAGGAGATCGGAACAGAACTGACTCCGGTAACTAAGAATAAGACCGCCTTACCCAAGACGCTGCAAATGGGAGTGAAGATGTGGTGGAGGCCCGCTCCCCTCCAGAGGGTTCTCTACCAGGCACTTCCCATGGTCCATCACTCTAGCCAAAGACGCGACTCGCTCGAGGCTGGAGAGAAGGCGAAGGAGTATCACAGGAAGACAGAGAAGAGTGGTTGCCTCGCTCTTACCTCATAGATTTATGGCTAAACCAGGCACACTAGGCTCTCCGGGCTTTGTGCAAATTTAATATAGATTTAATTGTTGTGGATTTCCAAGCAACAGGTTGCAGCGGGTGTAGTTAGAAAAAGAGTAATAGATATTGTCCGGTATGTTACAATCACATAGTATCAGAATTTCTCGCATGTGCATTCAGAAAAGAGTAGTACACATTGTGCCAATGATTAACATTTATACAATGCCTGACGTAGGTGAAAGCATTCAGTCATTGTTTGGCATGTTACAATCACATAGTATCGGACTTTCTCGCATGTGCATTCAGAAAAGAGTAGTACACATTGTGCCAATGATTAACATTTATACAATGCCTGACACAGGTGAAAGCATTCAGTCATTGTCCGGCGCATTACAATCACGTAGTTTCGGACTTTCTCGCATGTGCATTCAGAAAAGAGTAATACACATTGTGCCAATGATTAACATTTACAATGCCTAACGCAGGTGCAATCATTCAGAACAAAAATAAACTAATAAGTTACAAAGTTACCTACAATATTTCATATGTTTCATGGATTAGTTTGAGGCCATTGTGCATTTAATTGTCGATGGCAAACAGATCCGGCGTTAGGAGTTGCATCCACTCCTGGCACTAGGCCACGGCCTCCTCCTTTGTGGGTTGCACATTGAACAACCAATGGCACAACCCATCGGTCCATTTCTCCATGAAGCGCTTCAGGACCTTCTTCATCATTGACTCCGGCGACACAACCGACTTCCACCTGGTGAGGAGCATGTCGAACACGTCGTACCCTTCATTCGGCAGGACTTTTGGACCACGATCAGCACCTTGGTGAGCGTCGGCTGTAGCAAGTCCTGGTCGATGGTCGACATCCACGGATGCAGAAATACGTTAACTAGAACAATCTCCCAGGAAGCGTCGTACCTGTCGGTAGCACCGGATAGTCCGAGCAACACTACATCATGCAGGAATTCCCTAGCATGAGGGAATTCTGGCGGTAGGTTGTGCAAGAACTATACCAATTGTTCCGGTTGTTGGAACCTGGTGGGAGTCCACGTCTCCTTCAACAATTTCATAACGGGGTCGACCACCAGTTCAATGAGCAGACCAGCATACAGCGAGGAGGCAGACCCGTCATCCAAGAGTATGTACTTGAGCTTGCTCACCGCCTCCATCTTCCTGTTTGGCTACTCCAGCAGATCATACCACATCAACTGCTTGAACGTCTCTTGCACGATAGGGACCAACATCTTGCGTGTTGTGTCCGGTAGGGACTTCTCCTTATAATAGGAGGGATACTCAGTCAACAATTTCATGAACTCACTGATAACCGTATCCAAGATGACCTTGGTGTGGCTCTCCTGTGGGCTTGGTGGTTGCATGACCTCATCATCATGATGATTCAAATTGCTTATGCCCCATCATCAGACAAGGTTGAATCGTTGGAGGGATTATTGGCTGCAGGGATGATGTAGGAGGCGTCAGCATGGTCGGTGCTGAAACCCAAGTACCTGTGGAGCAGTCGCACCTAGATGAGGTTGGCGTCCCCTTGGTGGTGTAGTCTGAGGCTATGGCCAGCACTGTAGCCCATGTGTTCCATTATCCGGTGAACCGCTAAGTTGTTCATAGCGGTCGGCATTGGCACCGTCGGACAGGACGATGCTCGATGCACGCCTAGCGGAGCGGAATGGGCAGACTACGATGCTAGGACCCCAGAGACAAATGGAAAAGGTCGCCTATAATGGACGGCAGCAATGGGCATGGCATCCTCGTCGGCTATCGTGGCGCCATTAGCATCGACAACCGCAGCGCCACTAGCATCGACAACCGATGTGCAATCAGCATCGACAACCGTGCTGCTAGGGATAGTGCTAGTGTTGTGCTCTGCTGGCGCCGTATGCTAGATGTTGCCACCGGTGGGCTCATCGGAGGCCATGTGAAGCGGCGACAGTCATGTGGATGGATGTCACAACAAAGTGGGAGGCGAAAGAAATTGTGCACTACTAACTTTTTCACTTAAGTACGGGAATGTGTTGCTACAGTTCCAAACACTGGATGGAGGATGATCAATAACTACTACATCAATGCGGTTGAATTGAGATTGGGCCGCGTCCATCGCATCGCCATGGGCATCGCAACCATCAAAGTTCGCCCTTTTTGATCGGAGGATGTGGGTGTATAGCTGTTGAGATTATCGGGACCCTAAGACAGTCCGACCCTACAAAATATAGATGCTTCGGATCACTATGAGTCAATGAACAATGAAATGCAGTGCTGACAACTATTAGTGGCTATCTAACTAGTCCATAGAACCCAACTACCAGGAGCTAACAACTAGTTCTAGTCTATAGAACTCAACAATTAGTTTGCTTTTTTTAGCCATGGCTAACTAGTCATAGTCCATCCAAAGGGCCTAAGACAGTCTGATACTAGGAAATCTTGACAGGTCGAATAATAGTTCTGTTGAAACAACAAAATACAGATCGTGTCAACTCTTGCGCTGAGTTCACCGCAACCATCCGACGTTCCTCTAGCGCACCTCCACCTTGAGCTTAGCTTCATCATACTCCTGCTCCTCCTCCCATTCCTTGTCCTCGTCATCGCTATAGGTGGCCTCGTGGATCACGTTGAAGAAGCAGGTGTCACCGACGTTGAGGTGGTTGCTTACATAGAACTTGTCCCACCCATACTCGAACGACGTGCGCACTTTGTTATTCGTGTGGGTCCTCTCCAAGGCCATGAACTAGGACTGCCTAGCCATCTGTGGCTCGGCGGCTTGTCGCTGCTGGTAGCCGTGCACTACCTCGAAGACCACTAGCACGTTCTTCGCCTCGTACAACAAAAGATTGATGAGAAAGACGACACTGGTAACTTGCGACATCGGTACGTTCTGTGTCTCACGTGAGTGCTCACTAGATACTTCGCTTTGAGGTTGTACTTCTTCAAGATCACTGCAAAACTCCTTGGCTCCACGATGGGCAGGGAGAGCTAACTACCGCCGGCCTCAAAGTCATGCGGGTATTGCTTGCGGCAGGTGGTAAGGTCAAAGACCTGACGTTAATCTGTGACCGGCTGTCATACCGCAATACAAGAGAGAACCCGTCTTGGAGGTCGAGGGCGTGGGCGAAGTGCTTCCATCCTCGGTGGAGGTACAAGTGACCGTCATCGGGGAAGACCTCGACCTTCCATCAGGCTAGGCTCTACTATCATCCAAACAAAGCTCGTGTTTCCGGCGACCTCCGATGGCCCGGGTCATTGCAGCCGGCAGTTTCTGCATGCACAACGATCAACATAGCCTGATAGTGGGACAAGTTCATTCCCAAAGGCAAACCCCAGCAGATCGAATTTAGCACACAGAAAATAGGCACTTACCAATGTTTCTACATACAATCTAGGAAGAAGGATCTTCATGCACTCTAGGTCACTCTGGCTCGGTCCTGCCATGTCTTCTTGCAGCCCCGCCGTGCCAACTTGGGAAATTGATAGTCTTGAGGAATCCTTGTTGGTATGTCTCTGTTCTCATTCTCCTCTCATGGGGATGGCTTTCTATTTCTGTGTTTCTGGTGTTGTCACAAACGTAAGGAGTGCACAGAGTGTTGGGGCATCAGTGGAGGACCTAACATGTACAGTAAAAAACCAGCTATTGATGGTCACTAACAACAATTATAAACCGTCAACATAACCTGCATATATATTTAATTCCATCACCAAGCACATGTCTAGGGGTTTAAACTAATAAATTCTATGAGTTTTGGAGAATTTGTGTTTTTAGCAGGGTTTATCCAGAAAACCATCAAAGGGGACCTATTCGTCAAAGGAAATTATGGAATTCCGCCGTGTAAATAGCATGGGAAGATTCTAGAAGACTCCAAGAGGCTCTCCACAGAAGAAGACCCTGAGGGGCTGCCATATGGGGCCGGCCGGCACCATCTACTGCTTGTACCTTGGTGGATTCAAGTTCTACCTGAGCTTGCTTCTGAGATTTCTCTGGTAATCAACTTCTGATTCAAGTAAGCATCTTGTTTATATTATTCATCAGGTTTATGACTCTTTTGAGTGCTTTATTCTCTACATAGGGGGAGTAAAGTATTAATCGTTAGTGTAAGCATGATGCTTAGACTTGGGTTAATCGTGGATGCACCCTGCATTCCGGAAGGTGGTAGATCGTGTGAGTGACATAAGTTCTATATAGCATGTACTATATAGCTTCATCGATCCTTTGTAGTCCACCTCCTGTCTGTAGGCGCACGTAGGACGCGGTTGCGAAGAAAAGCATCCTCTACTAGTGTCATTCCCTAGTAATGTCCCTAGTTGAATAGAAGACATAAGCTTACCCAAGTTAGAACTAGAGAACCTTAGTAATCATCTCTACGCTCCTATTTATCTTAACCTTGTTGCTACCCCTAGTTAAGTTAGACTGTAGTTAGTCTCACACATTTCCCTATGGATACGATACTTGGAATATCTTCAGGTGAAAGCTACAGCAGTATCCGTGCGCCTGCGGATTTATCTGTGTGCGTTAAATATACCAACAAGCTTTATGGCGCCGTTGCCAGGGATATAGTTGCTGAATTAACTTCGAGCCCAGCTTAACATAATATATTTTATTCTTTCTTTTGTTTTACTTTTTCTTTTAGCATGGATTTCACTCCTCTCTACCAATATGCTAAACCCATGACTGCACGCCTAGAGCCACCAAAATCTTCAGACCCTATCATAACACCTGGCTATGAGCAGTGCCCATGTTTTATAAAATTGATTCGGGAACAATCTTTCTCGGGAGAAGGCGATAAAAACCCATACTCACACCTATTGGAGTTTGAACAGACATGTGCATGCTTGTGTATCACTGGCATGTCTAACAAAACCTTAAGATGGAAGTTGTTTCTGTTCTCTTTGATGGGAAGAGCTAAACATTGGTACAGTCAAACCGTAGGAAGTATGCAAGAATATTGGGAAACGTTATGCTCTAAATTTTGTTTACATTTATTTTCCATCTCTAAAGTAGTCAGCCTTCGAAAAGAGGTTCTAAATTTTAGACAATTAGAAAAAGAATCCCTTGGTACATCGTGGGGTCGTTTTAATGAACTCATCATCACTGGTCCGGACCTTGCCATTCAAGACCCTGTACTTCTTCAACATTTTTAAATAGGTCTTAGCAAGGATTCTAGGGAATTCCTTGATGCAGCCTCTAGAGGAGCTTTCCTTTATTTGTCTGCTAGTGAAGCAAGGGCGATGCTTGATAAAATTAGTGGAAAGACTCCCTGCACTAGCATTCATAATAAACTCCTCAAAGAAGAGAAGGAATCCTCTCCCGAACAAGAAGAGGAAGTTTTGATAGCCAAATCACAACCACTCTGATCCTAAGATTTAGCTATCAATCCTGAACCACCAATACCCAAAAATCCTCCAAGAGAAGGAGAAATTCCACCTTTAGAAATCCCTGTTAAAATTAAGGAAGACCTCTTTGATGCTAATTTTGGGAGAACATTAAATTCTCATAAGAGATCTTCGAGTGAATATAATTCAAATCCTCTAAAAAACGGATCTCTTAGGAAGCGTCCTTATTCCCATATAGAACATTGGGAAGAATTTAAGAATGGCATGTCAAGTGATGCCATTGAAGGAGAGCCAAGCCATTTAGAAGCCACTCCTATTCCCTCCCCTTCTATGCCCACATTTGATGTCTTATCTGAACCCATCTCTCAACCCATCCTTGACCCAGATGATCCCTCGTATGCTCTTTCTCCTAAGTCTCATGATGACCCTAGAAATCCACTAAGATAACCAAAGCATAGGAATCGTGAAGACCAAAAGGATGACCAAGAAATGCAACGACAATGGCTAGAATGTATGAAGAACTCATATGCCATTGCTAAAGAATGGATGGACAAGGACGAAGCCTTATGGATAGAATCCAAACTTGGCCTAGATTCAAACGGCGAGTTTAACTCAATTCCCTTTGCAAACATGACTCATCCAAGTTTGGAGGAAGCCTTAGACAAGATCAACCTGAGAACCCCCCATCCATGGGAACTCCTAGACAATAAAACACCCAATGAATGTCATAGGCATGAAATGATAGAGACAATGCTGTCACCTATAGACATTCATGAAGAATCAACCCTGGAGCTTGAAAAGGAAGATTACATCAGCGAGCATGGAAGCTACTTCATTAACACATCATCAAATCCAAGCTCACATGAGAAATCTCCTAAAGCAATTGGTCTCTCCAACATTGCCACACATAAGATCTTCAACCCCCCCCCCATGCTTCTTGTTCATAAAAACTTTGAAAGGGTGGTTGTAGATGCATATGCTTATCATAAATATTGCAGATCTCGTTGTGTGAATCTTGAGATAGGTACACAAAGGTTGATGTTGCAGGGGAAACCACTTCACCAAGTTGAAGCGAAGGTTTTCCAAGGACGAGCTTTTGTCCTAAAGCAAGCACCTTTGGAAGATAATATGAGTTTTCACCTTTCGCTGTGATACCCTTGTGAAATAAGCATAGAAGCATAGTTGTGAAAATATACCTTTAGGCATTTTTATCACTGACCATTGTAGGATTGAAGTGAAAAGAATGAAGGATGACGACTCAAGGTATGTCCAACCAATCATCTTGCAACATTGAATCACATCCAACCAAACTTGACTTTGCCTTGCAAAAATCAAGCCTGGGGGATAGTCTTCTCTGAAAAAAAATCTCATGCCATATTGTTAATTCATCTTGGTTGTCTCTACCTTTAAGTCATGCTCAATAACAATTATGTTATTTCATCTCCAATTTAATAAATCTCTATAATACTTTCATGCTACCTTTGCCTGCCATAGTAAGTTTTGGTTTGGATGTACTGCACATACTTCCATAGGCATTTAAATTAAGTGTGGTGCTTAGGTTAAATACCTTCCTTAATTAAAACTAGACATGGAGTCTACTTTAGTTATTGAACTAAAAATTGCTTGTGAAGACACTGGCTATTTTATTGGACTAACCACTACAGGAAACTCTCACATCAATATTGGTAAGTCACGAGATGAATTCAAATCGAAGATGAAGCAAGGCACATGATGAACTCCAATAACATTGCGCAAAGAAGACGCAGCTCATTCATGATGGATGGAAGAAATGTAAGTACCAAAGATCATTCACCTTATCTTTAGCTGCAAGTTACCATTGCCTTGAAGCCATGCTTATATAGAATGTGATAAACAAAAACTATGCTAGAATAATTCTAACACCATTTTTTCATTAGCATAAAGGGAAACTACAAAATTCTGGACAAACAACCCGTGTTTCAAAACTGTATATCCCTTCGGGTATGTGTTGTCCACTAATCCTTTGTAGGCATAAAACAATGAGTGAGGCGGAAGGTCTAACAAAGTGTTAAAGATCGAAGAGCAGAAAGATGGCATGACAAAAGGTTGAGAAAGAAAAGGTTCAGTCTAGGAAACAAGAAGCTCATCAACAGCTCAAGCTGCGAGATTAGCCGAACAAGGAAAACTTTGAGAAAAAGGGAAGGACCATCACGAGTCATCTACCCTTCGTCATATGGTGTCTTCACGCTCCAATGACAAAGGTAGCATCCTAAGGTAAATAATCTTTATTTAAAAAGTTTTTCCTTGATTCTAGTATGCATATGAATAAGAAACAAAATATGTGTGAGTTACAACTTAACTTGATCCAACCTGATTAACTCAACATATTTAGTTGTTTAAGCTTGTTCCTAGCATCACTTCCTTGATCTCATAGTTTTAATCAAATGAGCTAAAAAGTTGTGCACCTTATCTCTGGAAGATGATAGTCATAATCATGTAAAAGATTGATATAGTATGCATAGATAGACAATCCTTCCATAGGTTAAGCAACTCAATCTTTTCTGCCAAATAAACTTAAATACTACATTCATGCTCAATCTTCTGATCTTATCACCTATGATATAATTGAACACAGCACATAACATCAACTTCATCTTGTTCAATGCGCCTAAGGGTTAGAGAAGAATAAATAAAGTTTTGGTTCTGCTGGTGTTTTCCCACCAACAGAGTCTATACACTTGATCTCTACCTTGTCTTTATGAGCAAGACACACTTCATGCAAAGTATGGGAGAGTCAGTCGATTCCCCAAATTCTACAAGTGAAAGTTCTGAACCTGTCAACCCAAAATCACAACTCAAAATCAAGACAGGTTTGGTGAAGGAAGGTGGCACCACCATTAGAGGTGCCACCATGAGAATCCTCGTCCTCGAACAAAACCAAGGTACGCGATCAATAAACTTCACAAGTAGAAGTCCGGTTCGAAGGACTTACAACACCGAACCCTCACCGAAAGAGCTAGCTTGGGGGAGAAGCACTCCCGTATATCCAGGTAAGTATTCTTTTTTCCTTTTGTTTTAATTTTAGTTTCTATTGAATAGTTAAAAATGATGAATGAAATAAAATAAAAAGTTATCTTTATAATAAATATCTATAGCTATAGTAATAATGTGTGATCTAGTAAAATTAAAAATAAAATAAAATGTGTGTCTAATTTTCTTTAATTTATTTTTAAGAGTTGAATAAATAAAGAGGACTTAGAATAATCTCTTGAATGGAAATGATGAATAGTTGCTCTGTTGTAATTTCTTTCAAGTACCTAGTTTTCAGCCTTAAATTCTCTCGAGTTTTGGATAAGATTGTTTTGATATAAGGATTTGCTCTTAAAATTAAGATCACGTACACACCACCCAAATATGCACTACTCCTACACTAGGGGTAGGCACAAAAACATGCCTTCCATCTAGATCCACCCAAAAATGTTCTACTCTTACACTAGGAGTGAACCCAAAAACATGCTTGTTAGGTTTTCCATTCACCAAATAAATGCTCTAAGTTCTTACTATCTCTCAAAAGTTTTGTTGTAGAAAAGAGGCATGGAGCTATGCAAAAGTTATTCATAAAAAAAGAGAGAAAAATAAAGTATTGAAAAAATGGATGTGTCTAAATTATCAAAACAATGGGTACTTCGATGCCCGCCTTGGAAAAAAACAGAAGAGATGAATAAGATAGCCCATGTTTTCTTGCAATTGTTTCCAAGTTCCAAAAGAGAGATATATTTTTAAGGAGCAAAGTAGAATTAGGTTAGCCACCATATATCCACACACATGTACATCTTGATTTGATTGTATGACTCAACTCTCTTAGGATCCTAGGTTTGACTTTACAATATATGCATTACAAGTATGCTCTAGCTTTCTCCCTACCTATAAACTCCACATAAGCCTTAGTGGGTGGAAGAGAAAAATGCATAACAGCTTTATTACCTTGGCGAGGATCCACAAATACCATATATATTGAGAGACTTGAGAGTGTCATACAATGTAATCCCTGAGTTTTATTTTGAAAACTTATAAAACTCCGGAACAATGGTTGAACAAAGAATTCGAGACATAGTGCTTGACTTGATCGTTCTGTCTTTCAATTGCTCAAAACCCAAGTGAAGGCTAAGAAGCCCCATGGTTGAAGGTAATATGGGTAAGTTTGAAAGTCAAATCAGTTTATTCTTGAAGGAAACCGTGACGCTTAAGAGGGGGGGGTGAATTAGGCAACTTAAAAATCTAACTCTAAACTATGGCCTCTTTTTCTAACCTAAGCAAAACCTATGCAAAAGATAAACTATCTAAATGTAACTACGGTTTCGCTAGTGTGTTGCTATCTCTACCGCAAAAAGGAGTAATACAATCAATGTAAATGTGAAAGCTAAAGAGCAAGGTAGAGATATGCAAACTCCCATCGACGACTCTGGTATTTTTACCGAAATGGTGTACTATGCAAGTGGAGATCACTAAAATAGTGTATCAATACCCTTGATATGTTTCCTTAGCTCCACACTTCTCAAATGGCCGGTTGGGGGTCTATTTATAAGCCCCACTGAGAAAGTAGCCATTGGGGACGAAATCCCACTTTTCTGCTATTGACCAGACTTTGACCAGCGTCCGGTCAGCACTGACCGGACGCGTTCGGTCATGAAAACTGCTCTCTGGAACCTTACTGATGTTGACCGAACTCTGGCACCTAGCGTCCGGTCACTTTGCTGCTCAGCGTCCGGACCAGTGTCTGGTCACTGCTGCTGACGCCTCCTGTTACCGAGCCTCTTGATCGGAGCGTCCGGTCACTTTCCGCCAGCGTCTGGTCCAGCATCTGGTCACCTCTGTGAGCTTGTTTCTTCATGATCTTGCATACGGCTTGGTTCCTATCTTTGTGCTTGGACTTTGCTTGATATCTTGGGTCTTCTCTTGTGCTCCTAGGGTCTTGCTTATGGTGTTGATCATCGGATCATCACATCGGCTTCGTCCAAGTCACGTCTTGCACCCTATTGAACTACAAAACAATCACTTGCAAATTTATTAGTCCAATTTGGTTGTGCTGGTCATCAAACACTAAAATCCAAAGTAAATGGGCCTAGAGTCCATTTTCCTTACAATTCTCCCCATTTTTGGTGAATGATGACAACACGACCAAAGCAAGCAAATAATAGAATTTTGAAATTTGAAAACTACCTACTTCCTAGGATGCAATGTAAGGGGCAAGGTTATATGATGCTAAAAGATACCACTCGTAAAACTAAAGGATACCACATAAAAACTTATCTTGCCCTTGCAAATGTCCCCATGTGGCATTATGGATTTAAGCCTTGCTTTCTACAAATTCCATAATCCACTATCCTCTCTTTCTCAGACCATTACCACTTGTAGACCATTACCACTTGTAAATTATTATAATCTAGCTTTTGGTCCTACCAATTAATGCTTGCTTTTGGTCCTCTAAATTCTCCCCCTTTAGAATCAAACACCGAAAAGGAAGACATTAGTAGCACAAGGGAGGGTCAAACTTTGTGATCCTTTGTGTTAGAGTGGAATAGGTCACAAAATTTGACTCTTACATTATATAGATTAAGATCCCCCTAAATATATGCATACATATGGTAGAAGGTAAAGCATATGCATAATTGGCAAATTATTGCTCAAGGGAATTTAATCTATATAATGCATGGAGAAAGCATATAAATATCAAAATGAAATCAACATGATGTTATCGGTTTAGAAATACCACATGTAGAAACCAATTTGATTTCTACCACTTGCAATAGGTGGTGGATATTTGAAGTAAGATGCTTAACTCTGGGGACTCTATTTTCCTTGCAATGAGACTACTACACACATGATAAGCTTGAAAAGGGTGTTAGTCTCAAAGCATCCAACTTGTAGAGTAACCTCTCCCTAAATTTGTGCACACGTGTGGAATACTTGTAGAAGACATGCACGTTGATTTTAAGTCAATAATACCACTTGAAAGATGACATCACATGAATGTGACAATCATTTTTGAAGGTGATATTCGAGAGAAATTATCTACAATTTGGACTTTGGCACATATTAGATAAATAATTGAAAGACAAGCTATGTGTCGTGCTCCTAAATAATTTTAAACCATGTAGGTTTGCTCCAAGGGTTAAGAATGAAACCGAACAAGCCTACCATAAGATATACCTAGTGTATGCATGTCAAAAGATATAAGCATGCAAATGCAAACCTAGGCATGAAAAGAAACTAGATGCTTAAAGATGCCATTTGTAGGAAATTAAATCTAGTACCACTTGAAGAAAATTGAATCTAGTTACCTAACATGGGAAGGGGAATTTGGGTCCATAGTATTCACTAACCCACTTGACAATGATCTTGTCCATCATGATGCACCCCATGAAATGCACCCATACTTTGCCAAGTCTCCAAATTCCCCGAAATCCATCGGACTTCTCACTTCCCTTTCGGGATCCAAACCTTCTTGGTGCTCTTCATGTTGGAAATGATTTCCTTTGGCACCCAAAAGCGTTTGACCCCATTGTTGGCTTGCTTGTTCACCTTGATGGCCACTACCTTGTCATTTTTCTTCTTCTTTAACAAGTATGGTGTGGAGGCCTTCTTGTCAACCTTGTTGGTGTAGGTGTTAGAGAGCTTGCTTGTTTGCTTCTTCTCTTTCTTCTTTGCTCCTCCCCCATTCTTTATCTTGCACTCATAGGACTTGTGACCATTCTTGTGGCACATGTAACAAACCATAGTTTGTCCTTCATCAAACTTCTTCACTCCCTTGATGGTGTTATCTTGATGAAGTTGGGCTTGCTTTGCCTTACCTTTCACTTGAGTCAAGTCCTTGGTGAGGCGAGCTACTTCTTGCTTGAGTTGCTCATTCTCCTTTACAACCTCTTGTGTGCATGTATCTATAACAACTTTCTCAACAAAAACTTGGTTGCACAAAGATGAGTCTAAACATAAATCATTACAAGAAGTAGAGGCATCCTTTTTAGACATGTTAAAGATAGAACTTTTCTTTTTAGATGCCTTGGTAGGGGTTGTACTAATGGCTTCAAGATTAGCAACTTTATTAGTTAGCTCATCACAATGTTTGCACATGGTTTCCATTTTAGCAAGCAAACTCTTATAAGCATCTTGTGAGCTAGCTAACTTTTCTTTTAATTTTTCATTTTTCTTTACAAGTTGCTCATCATTGATTATGCATGCATTTGTTGTTACACTAGCCTCAAGTTGCTCAATTTTAGTAGATAGTTCAATATTGAGATTAGCAAATGTCCCATATTGTTCAAGCAAAGTTTTATATGCTTCTTATGAACTATCTAGCTTTTCTTTTATTTTTTGAGCTTCTTTTGTTGACTAGTGCAAACTTTAGCATAATTAAGATTTTGTTGCACAATTTCATTATAAGAAGGCATTTCATCATCACTATCACTCTCACTAGAGGATGAGCTTTTGTTACCTCGTGACATAAGGCACACACACGAGAAGAGCTTGATGACGAGTGCTTGCGGCCTCGCCTCATGTGATGGTATTCTTCTTCACTTGAAGAATCATCCCATGACCTTATTGATGTGAGGGCTTGGTTTTTGCATGCCTTCTTCTTTGTCGTGGGTGTGGGCTTATTTGGACAAACTTCCACAAAGTGCCCCAACTCGCCGCATCCCTAGCATCATCTCTTTCTTTGCTCATTTCTTTGATTGGTGAAAATGAGATCTTGAATTTGGATGGGCACACCCTTGACATTGAGCCTTTGGATCATCTTCTAGTAACGTTTAAGTGATTTGATTTCCATTTATTCTTTATTATTTGAAATCTGAAATGGTTTGAAAAATGTTTGGGTGCTCAAACTTGCTCCAAATTTGTTGAAACAAATTTTGCTAGGTTCCTTATCATCAGATCTACTTGGGAAAATTATTGCATGTCATTTTTGGGATACTTTTCTGTAGGATTTTATTTAATCATGAATATTGCTGATAACTTGAAAAATATGTAGAAAAATCTATAGGCTTCAGAAAAATATGATTCCAAGTTTGTTAATCTTCTTGTGTCATGTACTTCTTAGGAAAAATATGTTTCATGCATGTGCTGTGGGAAAATTTTGAGGTGTAGTTCAAGTACCTTTAATGGCTGATTTTTGTTATTTTTGTTAGAGAGCAAACTTTGTATAAAACATGCATGTGATGATTTTTGTACAGTCATTATATGTTATGAAGAACCTAGGAAAAATATTAATTCTATTGTTTGACACTTTTCACAGTTCAAAGTATTTTCATGTACAAAATCATGTCATAGCTTGTTATTTTTGTGTAGGCTAATCCACTTATTCAAACACCATGAAAATCTGATGGTAGTCTAATTAGAGTAGTACCATGCTACTGTAATTTTCTCAGATTTTTATAAGCACCAGAAATATAGATTGCTGTTGTAGCCCTAATTAAAAAGGAAATAAAATAATCCCCCTTAATACAAGGTTAGTTAATAATAATAGCTTTGGTGTATCTTTGAAGCATTTGATAAGGTGTGTTGACTTAAACATACTAGTAGTAGAAGAGAATGCAGTAGATGACATGTGCTTGTAGTATAGTTTCTTGGATGATGTTGACTACCTTGCATTTAAACATATCCATTGCATTCATCTCCTTCGATGCACCGATTGCATAAGCACTTACACACATTGCATCATACAGGATCGCAAACCGAGAACCCAGTCGTCATACCCGAGGAGCCAGAGGAGCAGCTCGAGGTGCAGAAAGAGAAGTGCCAGAAGCCGACGAGGAGGACGTTGAAGAACTTCCGGAGTGCCCCGATCACCGCCCGAGCTCCTTCGAGAGAGGCAAGCCCCGGAGCATTTTTCTCCCGGTTTGCAATTATTTAATTAAATACTTTACCTTAAATTAATGCATTACGTTCAGGAGTTGTTTGCAACCGTTGCTGCATTATACCTTGTTTACCTTTGTTATACTATATCCTTGTTACCCTGGTATCCGCAGTCGAGTCAATGCTTAGTTGGCTTAGACCGGTAGAAGTCGGGTGATTTTGTCACCGCGAGCTATAGGTGGTTACCGGATCTGCTTGGATGACTATGAAGTCATGGTATAACTAAGTGTTAAATGAAGTTGAGACCGGACGGAGACTTGCGAGTTTTGACCTGTAGTGTTTCCGTCTCGGTCGATTAAGGACCGACCGTTGTTGGGCCTCGAGTCATGTTGAACGATGCCTTACATTTAGCTGGCGGATAAAGTACCTTCCGACCGCTGAAGTCGGGAGATTTTCGGGCCGAGTAGATTGCCCGCAGCCTTGACTTGTGTGCGAAGGCGGTGTGGTAGGACACGGGCGGATGATAAGACCAAAGTGCGATCGGTCGGCCCCGGTACATGTGGTTCTGGCAAACTCGAGATACACGGAAAGTTGACTCGGTGATCAATATCTCACTTTAGCGGGTGAGTGAGATTTGTGTAAGGAATAAATCACCAGCTGGTTAGGAATGATTTGAAACCCCATCGCTTCCGGATAGTGAGCACTTGACTTGAGTTACTTCATCGTAGTAAATGTTTATGGAACACTTGGACAGTTATAGTGAATATGACAGTATGGAAGTTGTTTAATGATCAGTGGTTATCATTAATTGCTTAATCACATGTTTACTCTAGTATAGATGCAAATCTAGTCGATAAGTTAATAATAATTAAGTTGGCAATAACGCTTTTAGAAAAGTTATGGAAATGCTAAAAATGCTTCTTTTGCAAATGAGTCAGCTACCCTACTATAAAGCCTTCATAGTCCTTGGTGTCATTTATTTTCGGTTATGTCGGGTAAGTCTAGCTGAGTACCTTCTCGTACTCAGGGTTTTATTCCCACTTGTTGCAGATGGGCAGATGTATTACGGCTATTGTATCAACTGCCTTTATCCTGCGATGGGTGATGCTTAGGACCATGGGCAGGGTCATTCCTTATGTCTCGTCTGATGCTTTTGTTGGAGATGATCATTTGCTGGCACTATATTTAAACTCCGCGTGAGTGTGTGTGGTTTGAACAAATGGCTTCCGCTACTTTTCTTCGAACTGGTTTGTAATAACTATGTTTAAACTCTGATGTATTTGAGATTGCGAACTTTTATGTAATATGTGATGGTGACCGCTAAACTTATTACGATCTTGGCTAGAATGGAAGTTGGTTTGAAATCCTTCGCGATTTCACGGACTACCGGGTTATACGGGCTTAAGTTTGCTAAATCATCTGCTCTGGCGGATGATTTTCTTACTTAATTTCGTATAATTGGTCGGTTCTGTTACACTTCTCCACCTTGTTGATGAGTTTGATTGATTCTTCATTAAGGTCGGAGGTGGAGGAGGAAGATTGATCATCATCACTTGAATCTTCATCATCGTCATCGTCCTCATCTTCTTTTTCATCTTCACTTGAGGAACTTGACCTTGAGCTTGTCTCAACTTGCTTGCCCTTCATCTTCTTTTTCTCGCTACATGCGAGAGCTTTGCCTTTGCTTGATGAAGAGGCTTCTTCTTGACCCATCTTACGTGACATTTCAAATGCCACTATCTTGCCAATGACTATGCCCGAGGTCATGGTGCTCAAGTCCTCCATATTGTGAACAATGGTGATGATGCTTGCATATTTCTTTTGTGGTAGTACAGAGATGATCTTCCTCATGATGTCTGCATCAGCTAGCTTTGTTAATCCTATTGAATGGAGCTTGTTGATAATTAGATTCAAACGAGAATACATATCACGAACAAGCTCATCATCATTCATTGTAAAGGAATCATAATTTTGTTTAGCTAGACAATGTTTTTGCTCACGGACATTAGATGTGCCGTCATGGAGCTCTTGAAGTTTTAACCAAATTTCATGTGTCGTATTTAAAGTGAACACTTGGTTAAACACATCCATACTAAATGATTCAAACAAGCAATTTTTGGCTCTAGCATTGAAATGAATTTCCTTTTCTTCACTCTTCGTGGATTTATTAGGATTCTTAATGGGTTTCATCCCATCATGAGTGACTCTCCAAACATCCAAATCAATCGCCTCAAGATGGCAAGCCATTCTAGCTTTATAATAGGGGAAGTTAGTGCCGTCAAAGTACGGAGGCCTAGAGGTATCTATCCCAACAACTCTTAATAGTGTCGGCTCAACGGCGGTTAAGCCAAAGGTCCAAATTGAGCCAACCGACTCTGGTACCACTTGAAGGGAACCATGAGGCCTAAGAGGGGGGGTGAATTAGGCAACTTAAAAATCTAACTCTAAACTATGGCCTCTTTTTCTAACCTTAGCAAAATCTATGCAAAAGATAAACTATCTAAATGTGCAACTACAATTTTACTAGTGTGTTGCTATCTCTACCGCAAAAAGGAGTAATACAATCAATGTAACTGCGGAAGCTAAAGAGCAAGGTAGAGATATGCAAACTCCCATAAACGACTCTAGTATTTTTACTGAGGTATCGAGAAGCACGCAAGCTTCCCCCTAGTCCTTGTTGGAGCCCCTCGCAAGGAATCCCTCGCAAGGGTCAAGCTCCTGGTCGGGTAACTCCGTAGATAGCCTCGGGCCTTCCCCACGCGCAAGTGGGTCTCCAACATGCCTTCTGGCAAGCCTCTCCAGGATGCTCCCCGCCGTCTTCACTATCAAGCTTTCGGCCAAAATGCCGCGGGCATTATTCCCTCCGGTACACGGTGGCGGCCACACCACAACCGCGGTTGGCGTGATCTCGCAAGACTACAAGCCCCTCCGATGTACAACAATGGTGCGCGTAAGCACCGAGTGGTAAGAGGTATGCAATCCTCATTAAACACTAGGCCTAAACCTAGAGCAAGTGCATAAGCGGTGGTCTAATCAACATAAGCACTTCGCAAAGCACCTACGCTAATCACCTAATGAATCACTAAGCATTATGCAAGTGGAGATCACTAAAATGGTGTATCAACACCCTTGATATGTTTCCTCAGCTCCACACTTCTCAAATGGCCGGTTGGGGGTCTATTTATAAGCCTCACTGAGAAAATAGCCGTTGGAGACGAAATCCCACTTTTCTGCTACTGACCGGACTCTGACCAGTGTCCGGTCAGCACTAACCGGACGCGCCCGGTCACAAAAACTGCTCTCTAGAACCTTACTGATGTTGACCGGACTCTGCCACCCAGCGTCTGGTCACTTTGCTGCTCAGCGTCCGGTCGCTGCTGCTGATGCCTGCTATTGCCGAGCCTCTTGATCGGAGCGTCCGGTCACCTCTATGAGCTTGTTTCTTCGCGATCTTGCATACGGCTTGGTTCCTATCTTCGTGCTTGGACTTTGCTTGATATCTAGGGTCTTCTCTTGTGCTCCTAGGGTCTGGCTTATGGTGTTGATCATCGGATCATCACGTCGCCTTCGTCCAAGTCACGTCTTGCACCCTATTGAACTACAAAACAATCACTTGCAAATTCATTAGTCCAATTTGGTTGTGCTAGTCATCAAACACTAAAATCCAAAGTAAATGGGCCTAGGGTCCATTTTCCTTACAATTCTAATCTGGAGGAGAATTTTTTATTGAATGCACGTGTACTTTTGAGGTGTGAAAACTTTATAGCAACTCCTGATCCATTGTTGAGTTTAGCTTTGCTCAGGGACTGGCAAAGTTTAAGCTTGGGGGAGGTTGTTGACGGTCACTAACAACAATTATAAACCATCAACATAACCTGCATGGCTGCATATATATTTAATTCCATCACCAAGCATAGGTCTACTGGTTTAAACTAATAAAATCCACGAGTTTTGGTGAATCCGTGTTTTCAGCAGGGTTTATCCAGAAAACCATCAAGGGGGACCTATTCGTCAGAGAAAATTGCGGAATTCCGCCGTGTAAATAGCGTGGGAAGATTCTAAAAGACTCTAGGAGGCTCTCCACCGAATCAAAAAAACTTCCACTATGGCCCCCACTGGCTAGATGGACGGTGTAGATAGCCCGTGTAACACCCTAGGCCCGGCACACAGCCTAGGCCCACTATACTGAGGGGTGGGTGAAAGCTCTAGTTTGGTTTTGGTTAATTGATGAAATCCTAAGTGCTAACCTAGTTTATCAAAGTGATTATGAGATAGGTAGCACTATTCCAAGTGGTGAAGCAAATGAAGATCATGACATGATGATGGTGATTCCATGGTGATGATCAAGTGCTTGGACTTGGAAAAGGAGAAAGGAAAACAAAAGGCTCAAGGCAAAGGTATAAGTGGTAGGAGCCTTTTCGTTTTGGTGATCAAGACACTTAGCGAGTGTGATCACATTTAGGTTCGATAGTCGTACTATTAAGAGGGATGAAACTCGTATCGAAATGCGGTTATCAAAGTGCCACTAGATGCTCTAACTCATTGCATATGCATTTAGGATCTAGTGGAGTGCAACACCCTTGAAAATATTTGTGAAAATACGCTAACACACATGCACGAAGATGATACACATTGTGTTAGCACTTGGGAGCAAGGGTTTGAAACTCCACCGGCGGAGTGTCCGCCCGTAGAGTGCGGACAGTCCGACGGTGCCATCAGCGCCCTGTACAGAAAAGACATGATTTTACAGAGTGCACCGGACGCTAGTCACGCAGTGACCAGACGCTGGGGTCCTATGTCCGATCAGTGGCGCACTGCGAAGTCCGCCCTCGGTCTCCTGATCGGACGCTGAGTTCAAAAGTGACCAGACTCTGGCTGAACACTATTCAGCGTCCGGTCATGCTGATGTGGCAGTGCACAGAGATGAGGGAGAATGACCGGACGCTTAGTGAGTCCGATCAGGCGTGATCGAACGCGTCCGGTCGTGACTGGTACCTTACTAAAAACGACCGGATGCTAGGGTCCTGCGTTCGGTCACTTCAAAGCAGCGCGTCCGGTCAAAACTTAAATGTACTGATGACCATTGAGATCGGGCGATCAATGTTTGAAGCAGGGGCCACGTGGCACGCATCGTGCGACCGGACGCTGGGGTCCAGCGTCCGGTCGATCTGACCGACGCGTCCGGTCGCCCCGTTTTCCAGTGGACTGAGGAGCCAACGGCTCTATTTCATGGGGGCTTCTATTTAAGCCCCATGGCCGGCTCAAGCTCACTCTCTTGACTATTTGCATTGACATAGCAACCTTGTGAGCTTAGCCAAAGCCCTCCCACTCATCTCCATCATTGATCCATCATCATTGTGAGATTGGGAGAGAATCCAAGTGTATTGCTTGAGTGATTGCATCTAGAGGCACTTGGTATTCGTGTTTTGCTATAGGATTCACTTGTTGCTCTTGGTGGTTGCCACCACCTAGACGGCTTGGAGCAGCGGAGGAATATTGGCACGAGTTGGTGATTGTTCGTGGCCATCTCCGGTAATTGTGAGGGGACTTGTGCCTTCCCTGGCGGAGCGCCGAAAGGTAACCCTAGTGGATTGCTTGTGTCATTGAGTTACCTCACTTGTGGGTAGGTTCTTGCGGTGTTCAATTGTGTGGACGAGGTTCGTGCAACACCTCTTAGCTGCCGAACCACCAAGTGTTGGTCGACACAACGGGGACATAGCGTGTTGGCAAGCACGTGAACCTCGGGAGAAAATTGGTTGTCTCTTACCCTTTGGTATTCTCCTAGTGATTGATTTAGTATTCATCTTGTGATTGGTTCACTCCTCTACATGGCGCTATAATCACCCTACTCACTCATTTATATTCTTGCAAATTAGTTGTAGCAAGCTCTTTAGTGTAGCTAGAATTGAGAGCTTGCTTTGTAGTTTAAGTTCATCTAGCGGAGCTCTTTAGTGTAGCAAGTGTGAGAGCTTTTAGTGAGTAGTGACATAGTAAATTGTGTGTTTAGTGATCATAGCAACTAGAATTGTTGGATAGGTGGCTTGCAACCCTTGTAGAGCTAGAGCAAGTTTGCATTTCGCTATTTGTTATACTAATCAAATTGCTCTAGTTGGTTTGTAGATTTTTAAATAGGCTATTCACCCCCCTCTAGCCATATTAGGACCTTTCAGTGGGCCCCACCTACGTAGCAATCCGCTTGCGCTTTCGTCCTCGCTTCGCGCAAAACGGTTAACCGAATGTTACTATGCATCCTTGGCCTGACTATTTAAGCTGGTCCTGTGGTCCCTCAGTTCCGGTACTAAATCCCGGGTGAACAGTGCCCCCGCAACTATAGCCCGTGACCCAGCACTATTCAATTCGGCCTAGCTCGGCCCATTTAGGCGGGGATGTTACAGCCCGCACGGCCACATACACAAGCGGCGAGGCTTTTCCCCTGAACATACGTGTAAGTGGTGTACATGCACACACCTAGCGGGCGGTTGCAACTGACCAATGATCCGTCCGATCAACTGATATCTAGAACAATGATCACAGCGCGACCACCTAGCTGACAGCACTGCACTACAAATATGCGGGTGCCTAGCTAGAAACTATTCACTCTACATCTCCACTAGAGACATCGACGACTGATAGCCAGCCATGGAGGCCCTCCTCAGTAGGAAGTTCTTGTTGGCAGTGTTTTTTGAATTGTAGCTGGCAGCCGGCTCCGGCGGAGCGCCCTTACTGCTAGAGAGCATCATCGTCCAAGAAGCCGGTAATGGTACATATTGCAAGGAGGGCCATCCCCTTGTCTATATATCTTTCACATCGTCTTCATCAGTTAATGAATCCGTACATGCATGTCGGCCTGCAGGGACTTTAGAGGAGAAGGAATTCAAGCCTATGGCGCCATCAAGATTGAGTACGATGTTGCCCGGGGAAGCTACGTTGGCCTTCACAGCCACCTCCATGAGGTGCTGGCGAGACTGTGGATGGCATCCCAGTCCTAGTTGCCCAACGCTCTCTGGGTCGCCCCCTACGTGGATCCTCATCACGATCACCAGTGGGAGTGCCAAGGTGACGGCCGTCGTCTGCAACGACTAGGGACGGATCTAGGGGGCTCAAGCCCCCTACCACCACTGGTCTCATGGAGGACCCTGGACACGTTGATGTGCCTAGCTCCCATTTTGTACGCGTTGGTAGGATCTCCCTGCTCGTCTAGGATACGATGGTCGGAGTTGTCGACGATGTCGACAGTTGTCATGAGTGCAGACCTACAGATCATAGAATCCAAAAAATGATCAGTACGATTGTAGCGTGTTTTCTTTTCTTCGATTGCAGCCTAGTTTAATTAGTTAGTGGGCAGGCTCCCTGGGCCTTCTTACTTGATCGCGGCGGGACTCCAGCTCCGATGCAGCCTCTTTAACAGGATAGTTGCACCGCTAACATGTGGCACTGCCATTATATATAGTGCACGACTTTATGGTGCCCGACTTGAACCTGGGTGGACAGGTTCCACCATAAGAAACCCAACAACGTACTCAGACACTGGCCTTCACATCCACCTCCATGAGGTGCTGGCGAGACTATGGATGGCATCTTCGTCCTGGTTGCCCAGCGCTCTCTGGGTCGCCCCCTACGTGGATCCTCATTACGATCACCAGCGGGACTGCCAAGGTGACGGTCGTCGTCCACAATGACTAGGGACGGATCTTGGAGGCTCAAGCCCCCCTACCATCGCTGGTCTCATGGAGGACTCCGGACACGTTGATGTGCCCAGCTCCCATTTTGTACGTGTTGGCAGGATCTCGCTGCTCGTCTAGGATACGATGGCCGGAGTTGCCGACGATGTTGACCGTTGTCATGAGCGCAGACCTGTAGATCATAGAATCCAAAAAATGATCAGTACGATTGTAGCGTTTTTCTTTTCTTCGATTGATGCCTAGTTTAGTTAGTGGGCAGACTCCCTAGGCCTTCTTACTTGATCGCGGCGGGACTCCAGCTCCGATGCAGCCTCTTCAACATGATGCCTAGTTTAGTTAGTGGGCAGACTCCCTAGGCCTTCTTACTTGATCGCGGCGGGACTCCAGCTCCGATGCAGCCTCTTCAACAGGATGGTTGTGCGGCTAACATGTGGCACTGTCGTTGAGGTGCCCGGCCTGAACCTGGGTGAACAGGTTTCACCATAAGAAACCCAACAGCATACTCAGTTTCGTGTATGATATTGTATTTAATTGGGCATCATTACATACTGCAGCTTAGTTTTATAGCGTTGCTCACGTTTATATGCAAAGATTGAGGTGTTTAGATTTTTTTTGCATGACACGGAGTGAATTTTTAGAATTAGGCGTTGAAAATCGCTGCCATTTTGCAGGACACTATGTGAATATTTAGGATTAGTTATTTAAAAAAAATCAATGGTGGGACTTTTGCCACGCAAATATATTAATACAGGCGAAAATTTTTCAAGATTAGGTAGACGGGTGATTTTTCACAACAGACCGCTTAATACTGTGGCGAATCCTTATAAAAAAAATACTGTGACGAATGGAGGTTTCACCCTAGCAAAAATGTTGTGGCACATCGTTCTTAGCAAATATATCTATTATCTCAGTATATATTTTTTCCGAATCACATATGTTTCTCTTATCTTGGCAAATCATGATTTGCATAGACAGAAGTCGACAGAGAAGGAGAGCGGAGTGGTTACTTTCTCAACTGAAAGTAATAAAAGGAAACATTTATATATATTTATAATTTTTCTCTAAATGTTTGAGAAGTGAAAAATGAACCTAAGTACAGTGTATGGTCTTCTACCCAGAAAGGCAGAAACGTAGGAGCAAAAGTCGTCAAGATTGGGGGAAAAAAGAAATTTAAAGGAGGTTCCGGCACTATATATAAATTAATTCCACTCGATCAATCTGTGCCGCAGCTGCAAGTTCTCACTTCTCAGATAGGAGTAGCATTTGATGATGGATCCGCATCTTGGACCGCCGGCGCGACCTGCGCCGCCGAGGACGGCAGGGCGTCGCTCCTCCCTCCCCACTCCCTCACCCTCTCTTCGGCCTGCATAGCCTGCACCGCCATCCAAAGTCCACACAGTTTAATTTCTTCGTCAGATAGATAATAAACTCTCTTAAGTTTTTTGAATATACGTAATTGACAGTGACGTTAATGAGCGTCGTTGGTTAGTGTAGTACTGCACCAACCTGTTTCTCCCACTTGGTCCTGTATGAAATGAACACGAGGATAGCCGTCTGAAGCAGAGTTCCCAGCGTCATGCCCAACCAAATCCCCTGCAACAGATTTCATCTAATCAGAATTTCATGTAATTATGCAGACATGTTACAGCTACATTATTCAGAATGTACGTACTTTTGAATTCGATTTGGTTCACGTACCATCGCGTCCATGCTGAGCTTGAAGCCGAAGAGCGCCGCGAGCGGGATGCCGACGAAGTAGTAGCTGCCGATGTTGACGAAGGCGACGAGCGCCTGCCACCCTGCTCCGATGGCCACGCCCGAGAGCACCGGCTGGACGCTGTTGAGGAAGATGGAGCCCGCGAGGAGGTAGCCCAGCCTGGAGGCCTCCCTCAGCACGTCGTCGTCCTCGCTGAAGAAGCGCGGCAGCCCCGTCCTCCAGGCGAGGAAGACGACGAGGAAGACGGCGCCGACGGAGCCCGACGTCAGCACCGCCACGATCACCGAGAACTTGGCTGCCTTGGGCCGGTTCGCGCCCAGCTCGTTGGACACCCTCACGCTGTAACAAATTCCATGCATTGGTTAAGCGTCAGTGTCAGCTTAATCGGTTGCATTGGGCGTCATCAGTGAATTTGGAAATTGGAATTGGATGAGTAGTCAGTCCATGGTGTCCTTGAGTGAGTTGTTAGTTACCTCACTGCTGCGTTGAAGCCCAGTGCAACCATGAGCGTCCACAGCTGGTAATTGATGCTGTCAGATTTATCAATTCAGTGGTTAGTCAAAAAAATGTGATAATCTCAGAAATAATACTGGCTAATTGATGCATGGGTTTCTTAATTAGTTAATTAATTACCAAATGGACATGACGTCAATCTGAAGCTGTGCGTTCTTTAGGAAACCCACAAGGATGAGCACCGCAGTGTAGTACCACAGCTCCAAGCTGCAAGAACAGAGTATTTTGCAATCGAGTTTAAACTAAATAATGTCGCTAACTGCTGGTTGAAAGAGAATTAATTAGAGACAATACGGTAGCAAACTAGCAACCAAGCATACCAGAGCATGACGGCGGACGCGAGCGACAGCTTGACGAAGGCGGAGAGGTTGTTGAACGCGAGCCTGGAGAACCCTTGCCACGCCTCCGGAAAACACCCAGAGACGAGGTACCCCACCTGCGCGACGATGATGAGCCACCAGGTGACGTTCCCGACGACGGCGGCGGCGAGGAGTCCGTGGCCCAACCGCGCGACGAAGACGTAGTTGAGGACCACGTGGACGGCGAGCCCGGCGCCCGAGATGGCGGTGACCACCCACACCCGGCTCTGCGACTGGAAGAACTTCTGCAGCGGGAAGTTGGCGGCGTACGCGAACAGCTGTGGGACCACCCAGCGGCAGTACGTTCCGGCGACGTCCGCGATGTCGCTGGGTTGCCGGAGTGCGCGGAGGATAGGCGCCGTGAAGAGGTACGTCGGGGTGAGGACCACCGCTGTGGCGCCGCAGATGAGCCAGGACCGCTGGATGTACACGCCTAGCATGGACGCCTGGCCAGCCCCCACCGCCTGCCCGCACAGCGTCTCCAGCGCGCTGCCCATGCCCAGCTGGTGCCATTGCCATGGATCACACGGCGCGTCACTTGTTAGTTTAGTTTGTGGCTTTGAGCGCGCTCGCGCGGGAAAGTTCAAACGTCGGCCGCAACAAGTTCAAATCCGATTAAATCTTACTAGTAGTCTTGTAGATTTTTTTTTCTTTCCATCACTAAATTTTACTATCCTTTTTGGACACTTAAATTTTCCCAGCTGACTTGACTATGAGTCACCTGTATACGTGTTTCATGACGGGCACATAATAATAGCAACGAACTTGTGAATCTATTTAATTTATTAGTTTGCTGTATGTATGCATGAAACAAGTCTGGGATGGACAAATGAAGTGATGATGAAGCTTCCGTGTGTTTCCTATCTGCTACGCATGGTTTACGTAGCTAATGTCATGTCATAGTCACATAGTCTAGGGTCTCGAACGTGAAACTATTTTCCATGTCCAAAACACGCTATTAGTATTTCGTAACGAGATAGGGTAAATGTAGTACATATATTGATCGGTGCTCACGGATCATGACGGTACCCTAGCTAGCTAGCCGACAGAGCGCAAAATGCCACGGGCACGGGGGGGCTATTACAAGTTACAACTAGTACTGGTTTGTTTTTTTTCCCTTCTTGCACTACAAAGGAACAAAAAAAATGAATGCATGGTCTAGTTCGCTTAGCTTATAAGCCATATTTTTTCAGCCAATAAATAGTATTTTTTTCTCACAATAAATCAGTCAACGGTACTCTCAGCGAACAGGGCAAGTATCGTGCAGCGCGTGGAGAGATGGTCAAAGAAATGAGAAATGCTAGCACCTTTGCATCGTTGCGGCGGCAAGAACGCCACCACGCACTTTTATTTGTCATGTCAGTGGATGGAGCCGAGACAGACGTAGAGACAAAGGTCGCCTAGTTCTCATTGGATTCATCTCCGATCCGGCACCTAACGATCGAAAACGACCACCGGGAAACTGGAAAGCATGGCGTTTCTCGACGCGTCGGGACGTGTCGTCGCCATCGATGGATATCGGATCCGATGCTTGCATTGTTGGTCAATGCGACACGAATTCTTCGCCGCCTTTGATTTTGGTTGATGCTAGCTAACAGAGACACACCAGCTACTCAGCTAGCTACCAGATGAGAATATGAGATGACGTACGCCACAACTGGCTGGGCAGAGGTAGCTAGCTATACCTTGTTTTTGTAAATGGTGGAGTCGTTTGTACACGCAAAATTGAAGACGTTTCTTTATTTGAGACACCACTGCACCGGACGGGCCGTGACTGATCGACGATCACATCCCATCTAACACGCATACACGACCTCCTAGTGGTGCGCACGACTAAAGGATCCCAGGACACTTATTAAAGGCGCTGCACTGCTGCCACAGAAATGATAGTACTAGGTTACACGTGCTCCATTATAATCTTAAAGAATAAATAGGTTTATTTTAAATCAAATCATTTTATATACAAATATATAAGTGTCATGAGATTCATCACAAATACGATGTTTCTAATAAATTTGGTCGAATTTAAATTGGCAAACCTAATAAAATATTAGCTATTTGTATGCTGGATGGAGTAATGATTAACTTTGTGTGCTAACTAATGCTAGGATAGTACGTACTCTGTATCTAGTACTCTTATACAAAAGAATGTAATATAATGTCTCTAACTAGGTGTACAACGAAAATATATTTCCTATTGATCTAATGATATTTATTTTTGTCATAAATATTAATATCTTTTCATATAACTTTGATCAAATCTTAAATTGTTTGACTCTTCGCAAAATAAGAATATGTTTGAACGGAAAGAGCTAGTTTGGAGGGAGACAAGTGTACCACCGCGTGCTGTTTGCTTCTAACAGCTTATTGCACCGTACCAACTTCCAGCAAGCGTTGAGACAGCTAGTAGAAAATTTGGCCGGAGCGCAACGCACTCATCTCTACACGTTGCTTCCTTTTTCAGTTTTGGCCTTCGTTGCATGGCTTGCCTTTACTAGTTACACGTACATGACACGTGCTGCGATGTCTGCCATCACCACCGGCTCTATACTTACGTGCCAGTAAGTCGTTCCGATCCTCGCTAGTGGCTAGGTTTTTACTACTTGGCGTTCCATCTGATGCCACACATGTACATATGCTAGCTAGCCGTCCATGTATGCTATATATGGTTTTCTCATTAGCTTTATTCTGAGAATAAATAATGTGATCCCTAGCTAGCTAGCAGCTATACTGATGACTTAGTTTAATTTATTTCGTTCGTCCTAATAATAAAATAGAATCGACATTTATCTTTTGACCAAAACAGAATGAGAGGAGAAGATTAAATTCACCAACACTAGCAGTGTGTGGCTCAATCGATGGCTTCATATTAGCTATACACTTGGCCTGTAGCTATCTGATCCACCGAAGAAGATAGATGGATCGGACCCATTAATTTCAATTCAAAGTGTGGTGGAAACCATACACGCGTGCACGGACAAATGGAAGTGACATGTAGGTTCGTGAAAACTAAAGCACATAAGCACCAATTTTGATTAACGCATACATATAATACATATATATATTGGAGCACAAGAATTTTCCCTGCTCCTGTCCTGTCCTGGATAACCCTCCATGGGAAGGAACAAACTAGTTAGTTGTATATAGACGTGAGAAGGAGCTAGCTATTAGCGACGACGGGGACGTGCAAACCACCCACACCATTCTTCATCGATCGATCTTCCAGATTTATTTATTTATTATCCTTGTTTTAATCCGACCAAAGTCGATCGTTGTGTTTAATAATTAATTTTCTAATGAAAAGAAACTAATAAAAACGTATACTAGTAGTTTTCTTTCCCACTAAAACCGATGGAGGATGGGAGTTGCATGATCGATGCATGATGGGTATGTATGTACCAGGACCCCGTAGGCGAAGCCCTCGATGACGTTCTCGACGACGGTGACGGCGGCGAGCTCGACGGAGCCGATGTGGCCCACGAAGCCGACGGTGACGAAGCCTATGGAGAACTGGAAGACGGCGGTCAGGATGGCCGGGAAGGCGATGTGCCACAGCAGCTTCGACTCCTGCCAGCTCTTGCTCAACGCCGCCTTCCCCATCCCCATGGACGACGACAACATGGAGCTAAGCTAGCTGGAGATATATATATATATATGGATCGATCGATCGATCACCTGCACTTAGCTAGCTTTCTCTTGATCTATATATCTATGTATGGAGATAGGGGCAGGGAGGACGCTTGGAAGCAGCCAAGCCAGCGGACACAAGTTGTTAGCTGGAGCTCTCAGCTCTACCAGCGGCTACTTAGGCTGGGCTGGGTGTGGTTATATATAGGCCTCTCTCTCTCTCTCTCTCTCTCTCTCTCTCTCTCTGCTGGAGTACTTACAAGTGTATGTAAAGGAAGAGGCACCAGATATATAAATGCTGGTATTAGTACAAGGGTAAGGTTGGGTGGTCGTGTACATGTACAACAGGAAAGATCGCATGAAAATTTCAGTTGCTAGCTACGGCTTGCATGCCATTGGACATTGGTGGGTGGTGGGTTGGGCGGAATCCGGCACCGTTCCGGTGATCAGGAGCGGCCGGAGTTTTGACACTGCAGCGCCCCTGTCCCTGTCCGGCCGGCGGTGGTCGTCACAGCGAGACTGGCCGAACAAGAGGCGGAGGCGCTGTGCCTGTGCGTAGCCGAGCCTCTCTTCTCTCCGGAGTACGTAGACACGTTGAGTGCTCAAGTGTTCAATCCAAAAAGGCAAGCCAGTGAAACCAAAGCTTAGCACAATGTGCCGTGCTAACACATACGGGTACGGCTTCGTGTCTGGGCCAACAGATACGTGTGCAAGTGCTTAATCATGTACCGGACCTTCTTGAGAATGGATCGGCCCGGTGGGAAGCATCAGATCGAAATATGGGTTGGGGGTTGTTGGGTTGGGCCAGAACATGCGGCTTCTCATGAAAATATTTGTATTCGCTCATCATTCGACCCGACTCATCGTATTCCAATTTTTCTCCTCAAATTTTAAAACCGAGTGGTTTTGACGGCAGTTTTGTTGTCTTTAGTTAAAAGAATTCGGTAAATACTTGACAAGGTTTTTAAACCACAGAAAATGTCCCTAACCTTCCAAAAAATCTGGAAAAAAATCGTAAGGATAGATTGGGATACGAAAAATTCCAAGTTAAATATCTAGGGTCTTAAATATTTTTCGAGTGCCAAATTAAAGCTCCAAGTTTACACATGGTCTTGCAATTTAAGATCCTTTTACTCATAGATAAGTTTCTGTTGTTTGCGGTGTACAAGAAAAACAAGAGGAGCAGATTGGAAAATTCTACCATGAGTTATTGTCGGTGTTTCGAACCACCGATGAGTAAATTTGTATCTGCGCGTCTGGCCCCGATGGTGCACTCGGAGGACACAAGGATTATACTGGTTCGGACGGAACGTCCCCACGTCCAGCTTGAGGCTGCTTGTGTTACCGGCGCTTGGTTTGTAGTATGGGTTACAAACGGGCGAGAGAGGGAGAAGGTCTCAAGTCTCTTGGTGAAAAGATTGAACGGAGTTGAGTCTTGTTGAGCTCGTTCAGCCGTGTGCTCATGCGTGTGCGTGCTTGCCTCCCCCCCATGGGGTGTCCTGCTTCCCCTTTTACAGATGAAGGGGAAGACGCAGGTTACAGAGACAGAAAGAGAGAGAAAAGGAGAAAAGCCCTAGGAGCAAGGCCACCATGGCAGCAATGTTCTGGCAAAGTGTGGGAGGGCTCCATCATCTTCGATGGTCCTCCGGTTCACGTCGTAGGCCATGGCACGCGCACGCCCACCGTCTCCGCTGCGCTCGAGCAATGTGCGCTCCTGCTCTAGTTGGAGTCATGCATCCTCGAGCTCCTGGTGTCGCGCCCTTAGCTGTTCCACCCGCATGCGAGGAAGGGCCCCTGCATCTTCCTCGACCTCGTCGTCGAGGTCGTTTGGTGGGGTAGCCCTCTCTCATGGACGCTTTCTATCCGTCCCTCTGGGGTACCTGGATTAAAAATATTCTCGCAAGGGGTGATGGCTCTCCCTGCTGGAGTCAGAGTCGGAGAGCGACTGTGAATCTCCCGTGAGAAGGTCGTGGAAAGATTCCGCAACGTATTCGGTCATCCCCATGAACTCGTCGTTCGTAGGGGATGGGTGCATGCGCTATGCCACGAGGTGGCCAACGGTCCCCGCAGCATTGTGCAGACCAAACGAGAACGCTGTCGGGGTGCCCCAGGTGAGGTGTTTTGGGGAGAGCGGTTCCCCTCTGGCGAGTTGCATCATGATGTTGGCGAAGGAGAAAGTAAGGCAGCGCGGCTCCTCTCGGGACGGCTGGGGTCCCAAGAGGACATTGAGTTGGCGCTCTAGCCTCCTGTAGTCGAAGCTGAGGAGCCAATCGCTCCCAGAGGCACGGGCCTCCGGTGCGTGCAGCTGCACTCCTCAAGCGCCTCGACGATCGCGTTGAGGCTGGCGGAGTGGACAGGTTAGATGGCGACGAGAGCCTGCGCCAACTCTCCCTCCGTCGTGACGATGAAGTCCAGGCTCCTGAAGCGCACGTGTGCGCCTGAGACCTAGCTAATGCCATGACTAGCCATCTGAGGCCTGATGTGGACATCGAGATGAGCAAAAGACCCCTACCTGGCACGCCAACTATCGGTGTTTCAAACCACCGACGAGTAAATTTATATCTACGTGTCTGGCCTAGATAGTACGCTCGAAGGACACAAGAATTATACTGGTTCAGGCAGAATGTCCCTATGTCTAGTTTGAGGCTGCTCGTATTATCGGCGCTTGGTTTGTAGTAGGGGTTACAAACGGCCGAGAGAGGGAGAAGGTGCCAAGTCCCTTGGTGAAAAGGTCGAACGGAGTTGGGTCTTGTTGAGCTCGTTCAGCTGTGTGCTCATGCGTGTGCGTGCTTGCCCCCCCATGGGGCGTCCTGCTTCCCCTTTTATAGATGAAGGGGAAGGCGCAGGTTATAGAAAGAGAAAGAGAGAGAAAAGGAGAAAAGCGAGGGAGAAGAAGGCCTCTAGGGTTGCGACATCCTTCATCTCCTTTATGCAGGTCCCGCCGGTCCTGTAAATGATGACGGGGATGGCTCCACGTCGTGGCCGTGTTTGTCACTGGTGCCATACATAGGCGTCGTCAGCCGATCGCGACGCTCCACTCCGTTCTAGCGGGTGGCATGGTCAATAGGTACTCATGTCAGAAGCCATACGAGGATTAGGCAGCACAATGTCGGCACACCCAACACTGTTGGTGACGTGAGCCCACAGGTATGGTCTCTCGTGGCCACGGGTCACGTTGAGACAAGCCTGCTTCCCTCCCGGTGTCAGAAGTTTGACCCTGGGGTCATACCCTTAGACCCATAGTGGTTGGAGGCGGTATGGACCCCGTCAGGCGAGGCAGAATCCACGCTCGAGGGGTCAGGCGAGGCAGAGTCTCCATCGAGGGGTCGGGAGAGACGGAGCCAGCACCCTTGGGTCGGGCGATACGAAGCCCGCGCCCGAGGGGTTGGGCGACACGGGGCCCGACCCGAGGGGTCTGGCGAGACGGGGCTCGTGCCCTCGGGGTCGAGCGAGACGGAGCTCACGCCCTCGGGGTCGGGCGAGACCTTAAATACGTCTTGGACCATCCGGGCGAATTAACGTTCGTGACTGGGTATCCCTAATATCGATACTCGACAGTTATGGGTTCCCATTTTTGTTCCATATGATTTCGGGTAGTAATAGCATTGACAATTCACATCCCAACACAGATGTGCTCAACATTACATTTATAGCTCATGTTAATTGCATATAAACCAAGTTACAAAGCTTCCAACATGAGCCAACATATGTAGTGATGCTTTTATCTTCACAATGCACAAATTCATTCCACATTCTACTACCAACACACATTCATACAAACAAACGATATCGTACCGAAAATTCCCTACTAGAATCATTCTATTTATCTACTCCTAAGTCAGCCACGTTCAAGCATACTCCCCTCCCCACCGCCCACAAAAATGCAATTCTTGCTTTCATAGAGTCAAATAATTTCAAGTTTAACTAAATTCATATAAAAAATATAAACATTTATGATACCTAATAAGTATAATTAGATTATTTATAAATATTTTATAGTAAATCCATTTAGAGACATAATTGTTGATATTACTTAATACAAACTTAATCATTTTTTTAAAATGACTTGTCTTAAATCTAGAATCGTATTTTTTGGACGTAGCGGTTTGCTTTTTTCAATACAAAATCAGTATCTCCTACAACTAAAAAGAAAGAAAGTAAGACCACCATTTCGTGCGACAATCGTCGCTCCGTCGGTCCGCCCCTCCCCTTGCGATACTGCGCATCCCAATCTCCACCTGGCGCTCCGTGACCCTCCCTAGATTGGCCCTCCCCGTGCCCCTCCCCCCAATCGCGAGATGCCTTCCTCAAATTGCCCGTCACCTCCTCCCTCGAATGCTCACCTCCTCGCCAAGGTCGCCCCCACGCTCACTTTTTTTCCCGTTCGGCCGTGGCAGCGGGCGACGGAGCAGTCCTCCGGTCGGAGCGGACGCCGTGGTGGAGATTGGAAAACACACGATCATAACATGAGCCCTACCCATTAATCCCACCGGCCGCCGCCTCCCGGATCCGCCAGACCGAGCCGGCCGTGAGCATCGAGAGCCTCACCGCGTCTCCCTTCATAGGCGTGCTCCCTTCTCAGGGCAGCCGCTATTGGCCCGACTAGACCACATCCACGAGGCCCGGTTCCCTAAGGCGCCAGTCGCCATCGTTTTGTGCATCCCAGCTAGGCCGTGCGGACGCGATGCTGCCCCGCCTGGCTGCCTGGCGCCGACATCCTTCCTCTCTTGGCGGCTGCGGAAGCTTTGTGCAGCAACCGCGTAGACTAGCGTGGCCCTCGCGGTGGCGGCGCATGCTCCTCCTGCTGCTTGCTGTTGTCGCCGTAGCCCGCCCAGCCGTGGGGCTAGGGTTGCACGGGGCGGCGGTGGTGTCTCGATGTGGTCGAGTGCCCCTAGGGTGATGTCTGCACACGTGAGATTTGTGGAGGGAGAGAGACCAGGTAGCTGCTCCTCCGCTCGGCGGCGGTGGCGGCAAGGGGAGCCCTCGATTGCCAACCTGCTTCTACCACCGTCTCGCCTGCATCCCCGAAATCTGAATCTCCACCAAGGATTGGCGAGAGGTATGGTTTACTGCCTTCTGAATTGTATTCCTACCTTCTAGATGTCTGATGGCCTATTCATGTGTTTTCCTGGAGATTGCTGGTCCTCTTTTGCCTCAATGATCGGATCTGTGTTCTTGAGTTTGTATTTGCCATCCAGTTCGCTGTGGTATTTGTCTGCGAAAACGCAGCACAAATCAAAAACAATGCATGTTTCATGTTTCAGTCTTCGTTCGTGTTGGTGCGGTTATATTTTCAGATGTGATTTATTCGATGCCCATTTCAGTTCTCTAGTTTTGGGACGGATGGAAATCATATCAGGTCTTGCTAATGTTTACTGCTAATTGAGTTGGTACTGGGTTATGCATTTGCAGGGCACAAAAATCATAGGCGCATTAAAGCCAAGCCTGACACCCAGGCGTTGCACATCTCCAGCACAACAAGCTCGGTCAACGTGTCGTGAGGTCGAACTCTAGTGCACACACATCAGACCTTCTAGGTGTTGGATGTGTTCTTGCCATTATGTTGCTGGATGGCGAGACTCCCTAATTTCCAAAGTCTACAACAAATCAAAGTGAGGGCACTTGACATAATAGGCTGAATGCAATGATAACCACGCACAGGATCTGCTTGACCAAATGTCTCAATGATCTAAGGCTTATCTCAACGAAGGATTTAGTATTTGCCTGACATCTCAATTATTTTTTGTTTGGATTTAAATAGCAACATATTTGACTACTAAGAAATGCTGATAGTGCTGTTATCACACTGCTGGAGCTATGTAACTGCAAGAACTCTTAACTTCCATTTGATATTTTTCACTATGTAGGAGGAATGGATTTTTCATTGAAAATTTATATTGTTCAAAGGCAACAATGAACTTGCAGATGACAAAGCCAACAGAGGTCGCTATGTAGTCCAAGAACAATGAACTTGCTAATGTTGCTAGCTTGCTTGAGAATCTCCAGCAGCTTAGCATGAACAACTCCTCCTCCTCCGTAGCCGCCGCCCCCTGCCCTCGCCACAGCCCCCTACCTCACAACAGGCGTGTTACAACAATACTTGAGCTTATTGTTGTTTGTTATTTTTTTTAAAAATTGTATCCTCATGCATAATCCAACACTTGATCCAAGGCCGGTTTCTGCCGAGCGAGTGATACACAAACATCTCTGCATCTGAATCCTTAACATCCTTAACTGTATCTCTCGGTGTTTGACGTTGTTGAACTGTATCTCAGTCTTTTTCTTTGTATCAGATGATGAAACCTCGAAACAATCTTAGGACACCTTCTGACACAGTGCTGGTAGCTCTATAGTGAGAAGGCAATTCTTTTCTGATAATAATGCAAGTGCTCTTAATTTTGCCTTTTATTTTTGTTTTTGGGTATCTTTTGGTCTTTAAAATTGTTTGCTCTAGGTAGGTATCTTTACAAACTTACAATGTCATGTGATCTGTGGTATTCCAATCTAGAATTACCGTCAAATTACTTATGCCGAAAATTGTCTGACTTGCTGTGGCTTATGTGACTATACGTATTATACATTTCCTGTTTTGGTCATGTACTCATGTTAGTTTAATATGATTATATAGACGTAGTTGTAGTTCCAATGAGGATCTCAAGCCCTACCGATAGGAAGTGCCATTTGACAATGTAAACAACAGCTGCTTCTTTCTGCTGCAAGTGTCTATCCTTCGACCATAACCTCTGGTCTGATCTGGGATGGAGCCCTATATGTAGTTGTTTAATTCAGCAGTGGTGTGATTTAAAATGGGGTCCCTGAGGGGTTATAATAACTGCATGTTAACTTATTCAATGTCTTTTAGTTTATGAACTGTAATGATATGTTATAGACAAAAAAAAAGTGCAATGAAATAAAATTTCAGGCTTAATGCCACACTTCTGTTAGCCATGGCATTGACTAGAGATGCTATGATTAGGTCGAAACAAAGTTGTTTCAACATTAGCATGGCACACTACTATCGTTAGCACGGCGCAAGACCAATATTGTTCTAGAATTAACTTTTGACTTAACATGGTCCGTAGTGCTAGCACGGGCACTATACTATAAGAATATAAATATAAATAATGGGATGACCTCTATGGTTCGCTTAATAGAATTTTCATCTTCCTGTACACAATCAGTTTATCCATCAACCAATATTTATATTGATTTATTTGTGTTCAGTCTGTTCAACTTCAGTCATTCATAGTTTCAGTCTCACTTTAATTTTATGCAGGAACATGTTTAGTTTGGCCATAAGACAAATCTTCAGTTCGAACTTGCTGCATTACATAGCTAAACCATTTGTGCTCTCTTGAAGCAGATCCACTTGGGGCCCTTGTGGAGGTACAAAGGAGTGGTACAAAAGATTTTTTCAGCAGATGTATAATTTTTTAATTACACTATAGGCTGTACAGGGGGTAAATTCATATACTTGTTGGTGATAAAGCTTTCAAAAATGAATTTGCATCAAGTTAGATCAGCTCGGTGATGATCCTGTTAATTTCCTTGTGAACATGCTTGTTGAACTTATCCAACATGATGATTATTGATCTGGGGATTCAAACGACCCGACCGGTACATGTAAGTTGCTGCCACTGAAGGAAAACATTTTCAAGGAGATTGAAAAGACTGAACTTGAGATCGATTCATTGGAAGGTGAATTTACATTTGTAAATATATATTTGAAGAAACCAACATTTCTTATCCAAAAAATTGTAGACATCTAACAGCCTGATCAAAGGAGCCATGGATGTCAGATTCGACAATCAATTTATTGTAAAACAGTGGTGTTACTTGGCAACAGTGGTCTGATTATGTGATTATCTTTAATCCAATGATTATCTATACTATAATTTTATTGTATCAATAAGACTCGATGTTTCTATTTGTTCACATTAAAACTTGAAATTTTATATTCTAACTGTTCATGCTAAGTGAGAACTCATGTAATATTGATGATTAGCTATAAACGGAATATTGGTCATTTTTTAATGATACAACACATGTTCAAATTTGAATTATCATGGTATAGTTTTCTTCCAGTTGCAACGCACGTGCTGCCTCCACACGTCTTGAAGCTCAAGCTCGGGTGTCCTGTTATATTGCTTAGGAATATTGACCCTACCAATAGGCTATGCAACGGTACAAGGCTTGTGGTGCGGGGGTTCCAAAAAAATACAATCGACGCGGAAATCGTGGTGAGGCAACATGCTGGGAAGCGGGTATTCCTTCCTCGAAGACCGCTATGCCCGTCTGATGATGAGATGTTCCTGGTCCAGTTTAAGACGAAACAGTTTCCTATCAGGCTGAGCTTTGTCATGATGGTCAACAAGTCACAGGGTCAAACTATCCCGAACGTGGGTGTGTACCTACCCGCACCCATGTTCTCTTACGGTCGGTTGTACGTTACAATGTCTAGAGCCACGTCAAGAACCAATATTAAGATCTTGTCTTCCCGCCTGATGCGGAGGCACAAGAGGAGGAGGCAAAAAAATAGAGAAAAAAAATGCTAAAAAGAATGTCGAGGGAAAAAAATAAGAATGCATCAAATAAAAAAGATAAGGATAAGAAGACCATAATAGCGGATGGAACTTTCACGAAGAATATTGTATTTAAGGAGGTTCTAACGCCATAGGCGAGATAACAGAACATTACTAACACATACAATGCATTTTTCCATTTAATTTATATTGTACAAATAATATCTCACTAATGTCATATTTGTTGCTGTTCCTATGTATTTTTAAATGGTTTATCAGACTCTACACGGAGATGTTGTATATACACTTGTGTGATGGCATAATAAAAATTGAACATGTGTTATATTATTGTTATAAAAATGACACTTTGAGTGTTTTGTTTATAATATTTCGTTTTGTAACCATTCGTACTATTGCACGTGTATGTTTTCAAAACCATGAGTTTTGTCGACTTTCCCCACTTTTCTCATGTGCCAATGTGGGATCAACCGAATTAGCATCTACATAATTACAAACATAAATTACTTGAATAAAACTAACGAAGAAAGTTAGCGATAATAATGAACAATAGTGCTAAACAACACCATATCAGTGGTCGTGGGATGGCACGATCGTAGTGGCGTTGGTTCCGCGCATTCAGGAGGATAGCTACTTTGTATTTCCCTTTGTTGCACCAAGGTCATTAGTTTGTGAGCACGAAAGAAATAGATATCGGAGATTTCTTCCTGTCAATATAAAACATTATCTTAGCCGCATCACGAAAAGGTTTATAAAGTAGAGTTTGTGAGCCTACGACGGCGCGCACTCCGTGACTGTGTTAAATTCATAAACTTTGTTTTTTTTATTAAATGTCATTTTAACGTTGGTATTTAATTTTTACAGTATTATTATCTTATTGTACGATTCATGTATTTTTAGTATAAAATATTAGTATCTCGTAGGAACGTACTGACACGCTACATAGTGTATATATATACCTGAGAAAACAGAGGGGGAAAAAATGGTCGCAGCACGAGGCGCCGAAGGACGTGATAACAGGAGAACAAAAGAGGGAAAGAAATGCTCCTGGGAAAAAAACCAAAAACAAACACGAAGACGGCTACCGGAACCTTTCCACCGGCGGCCGGCCACAACGAGCCTCGGGCACCGCACAGCAAATCCTACCCGTCGAATCGTGCGTCTCGCCGAGCCTCGATCCGATCCCCGCCACGCCGATCCCGCGTCGGTCGTCCGAATCTGGTGGATTATCTCCATCGCCGGGCGTTCATTTAGGCCGGGGGAGCCAGGGGGTGGGGGTGGGTATTTTTGGTGCCGTGAGTTGCTGCTCCCGCCCGTCGATGCTTGGTTAGCAGAGGAGGCGGCGGTACCATGTTGCAGTGCCTGGATGGAGTGAAGCACCTACTTGGCGCGCTCCTCAAGTGCTGCGACTTCGACCTCAAGCAGCCCAAGGGCCTAGAGGATCCGGAGGTGCTTGCTAGGGAGACCGTGTGTACGTCCAAGCTGCTTCCCCGTCTCCGTTGCTGCCATCAATTCTTAGTTCGTAGTACCATAATCAATTGTCTTCTGTTTGTCTTACTCCCTGGTCTGCTTGTAAAACTTTACCTGCAGTTAGCGTGAGCGAGGTCGAGGCGTTGTATGAGCTGTTCAAGAATATCAGCAGTGCCGTTATTGATGATGGACTGATCAACAAGGTTAGTGGGTCAATACCGCTATTTTCTTTCTTCTTTGAGGAAAAAGAATACAACGTTCTTGCTCTATGTGTACACACATGATCGCGATGAGTAATCTGGGTTGTGGTGCTCTTGTCCTGGCTGCAGGAGGAGTTTCAGTTGGCGTTGTTCAAGACTAACAAGAAGGAGAGTTTGTTTGCTGATCGTGTAAGGCTACTTTGCATGCTGTTTCTGTTTTGCTGTTTGCATTTTGTAGTTGTGCAATGAAAAATATTGTAGCACTATTAGTGGTATTCAGTCATGATCAAGTATTTGTTGATTGAAGCTATAATATCAACAACATAGGGCTGTACCCTTTTAACTGCCCCTTTTCTACAAAGACACAGTTCATACTCACAATCACCTGCATTCAAACCATCTGAACCCACCTATTCTCTGCTTTACTACACCTGCCAATCAGAACTTTTAATAATGAAATAATCATTTATGCCTGCTGTGTTCATATGTCACTAACTGTGTCCAATGAAAAATAGTCAAGTGAGATCCTGTGGATGCATACTTTTGTTCAGTTAGTATGACAGCATATTGCTATAACCATTGCCATTGTTCTTGCAGGTATTTGACTTGTTTGATACAAAACACAATGGAATTCTTGGATTTGAAGAATTTGCCCGGGCGCTCTCAGTATTTCATCCCAATGCTCCCCTAGATGAGAAGATTGAGTGTAAGTTTGCGATACTTAGGGCATATGCACAGTTTGTTTGATTCCAAAACAAGGCATGAACATAACAGCAGACTATGTTGATGTGGTCAAAATGAATAGTATAGTTCAAAAATAAATAATGAATGCCAACATAGTGCAAGATGATACAGTGTTACAAATGACACTTCCTATTTCATAGTTTCTTAAGCCAACTTATGAGAGTAGAAATAGACTTAACATTATTATTGCATAAATATCTATGTTCTGTACTAAGAGATATAACTTGAAGGTTACTGGTACATGGTTTTGTAAAGAACCACTTTGATATTCACCACCTCTATCCAGAAGTTCTGCTAATTGGCTCCTAATAGTGCCATGCCAAACTGTGACAACTAATTTTAATGCCACAACTCATGAGATTAACATCATAATGTGTTACAACTTACAACTACCTACTGTGTTTTTTTCGCTGCAGCAATTAGTATGCGCCAGTCTTAGATATAGGTGGCCTAGGTAAGTTTGAATTAGTCTGCAATTAGATGTCATTTTGGGTTTTCCCCAAATTTCCCTGTGATTCCTTATTTGTAGTGATGGTAGACAGAAATTTGATGAAAACTATGTCAAAAAGAAACTATTAAGCACTGTTTGGCAGAGCTGTATCTGTAGCTCTAGGAAATCCTGGATCTGGAGCTACAGGCATGTCAAGTGCATTTACATGACTCATTCCGTTTATAGTTTAGATTAGATATAAATATTTAAACCACTTTAATTTAGTCTATAAACTGCAGATCCAGCATAGATCTCAGAGTTGGAGCTGTGCAAACAGACCCTAATTCCACCTGTATGCATTAAGCTACCATGGCATGCACAATTAAATCAGATTGGAGGAGTAATAAGTGTTATGAAGTTACTTGTATTGACTCAGATTGTGATCCTTCTATAGATTTGTGTACTTTGGATGCCATCTGATGACTAGTGGTCTTTCATGGGGGAATGTCAATATGGGTTGTAACTCTCTTGTTGTTTAGTAGTGCACAGTGATGCATAAGCAATTTCATTAATTTGTTTTAGCATATGCCCATTTTCTTTCTTTCTTCTGCGTTATGCCTGCTTTTAATCTTTATTTTTGTATTTGAGAGAAAAATATCCCTGCTGACTTTACAATCCTTGCAGTTTCATTCCAACTATATGACCTCAAGCAACAAGGCTTCATTGAAAGACAGGAGGTATCTAACTAATCTATGTGCTGTGTTGGAACTTAGCATGTTTGTAGAGTTATATGGTTTTGTTTTAACAAATGTTTTACAATCCTGACAATGGCTGGTATAATCAAATTGGCTAGTTTCCAGCTGTTTTCTTATCAAATCATTTGCCTTCACTTTTCCTTCATGTTTAAGTTCTTTGTTATTCCATTTTTGTTCCCTTATAACTAATGGTCACATATCTTCAGAATTAATGTATTGCCAAACCCAGTTCCAGCTGGCTAAATGCTATCATACCATCACCCTGAAAAGAATCTGGATTACCATCTCTTTCTGGTTTCCATTTGTAGGATAGTTCGATTTTCATATATTTAGTTCACTTGAATCATAGTTGCCCTCAAATTTGTACTGAGCCATTTTGTGGCTGCATGCTGTAGTTCTCAACCACATTCTTTGTATATTGTTTTGACTTGTTAACAAAAAGACCCATATTCTACATCCATAAGTTTGGATTGCTTTGTTGCTGGTTAAGAGAGATTTTGTGCCAATTGATCTATATGTTAGAAGGATTTACGCTAACTTGAGTTTGTACAGTGGTGCTGCAAACAGACAGCCACAAATTTACATCATATGATCCCTTGCTTGTGCTTATTAGATTATTAGATAAGGCTGAAGCCATCGGCATAAACTTACACCAACATCCTTTGATCCTAGGGTTTTCATTAGTAATATCTTTTATACATCAACATTTCTGTTATTCTTATTAAAGCCAGATAATTAACTGTGATACTTTTTATGCTCGTTTACTAAAAAAATGCATTGATATTAATGCATTCCGTATCTAATAATTTCCTTGTTTTGTTATTTTAGGTAAAGCAAATGGTTGTTGCTACACTTGCGGAGTCAGGAATGAATCTTTCAGATGAGGTCATAGAGAGCATCATTGATAAGGTGCGCTGAGATATTTGTATCGACATACTTGTCTGGTTATATCTTTTCCATGTAGAGCCCTTGTGGACTTATATATTGAAAATCATGAAAACAGTGTGTGGAGCCAATTAAGAGCCCATAGTTTCTTAGGAAGGCTTGAGATTATAATCAGGGAGTCTGGAGAGCAGCCATAACTAACAGTATGGCAGAACCTGTGGCTAGGCAACAGTGAGATAGACGAATGGGTCCAACTTAGTTGGGATTTGGAAGCACTGTGGATGTGCAGTCACTGGCTGGCCAGCTGGGTAGCAGTTCCAAAGGAAGCATGTTACAAAGCAGTGGCAACAAGGTGCCTCGTATGCTGTCCAATTTGGTGAGAGAGGTTTAGTTTTTTTTTTCTTCTCTCAAACATGCAGGAGAGCTGCAAATCTTTATACTAAAGAGAAAATGAGGGGAAAGAAACCCCGTACAAGGCAACCTACTTACCTCCACTAGGAGAGCTGCAAATCTTATACTGAAGTTTCCGAGCTTCGGCAAAACACAACATCTGCAGCTCTTCATTGAAAAACTATTGGGCAGCCGGCAAGGATGGAGAGACACCATCAAAGATGCATATATTCCTGAGATTCCATAGGGTCCAAGCTCCCAAGACCACAACACTGCTGAACCCTTTTCTCTGAGGCCTTCCAATTTTTTGGCTAGATTTCCTCCACAATCAGCAAAGCACTTATCATGGTGTCTAGGTGCAGTGTGTTAGAGGACAGTAGGGGCCAGCAAATGATGCTACAATTGCCTAGCAAAAACACAGCTAGTAAGAATATGTTGCACCATCTCCTCTTGATCACAAAGAACACACTGTTCAGGATGTGCAAGCCCCCATTTTGCTAACCAATCTACTGTCCAGCACTTGTTTTGAATCGCAAGACATAGGAAAACCATGCACTTGGGAGGACCCATGATTTCCAGAGATGTTTCCAAGAATGATATGGCACCATAGAAGAAGGCCATATAAGTAGACTTGGAAGTGAAGGTTCCACTCCCCTCATGCCGCCAGGCGCCAGTAGTACCCATCTTCATCGTGGGAAAGAACAAAGTCTTCCAAAGAGTCCTAAACTTGCAAGTACTGAACCAAGCCCTCTAAAGAGAGATCCCCTTGAGTATCCATTATCCAAGCTAGTAAAGACCGAGACACCATGAAGTTGGTTTGTGTCTTAGTAATATTTCATATTATCATGGAAATCTTGGTACAAGCACTGTTTAAAGTCAAAGTCATAGGGTCTCATTCAGTATTGCTTTGTATAATGGTTTCTGTTATGCTGCTTCGGTTAGTTAAAGAATAAATCAACTATTCTTCCCCTAATTTTCTATCAATATCAATTCCTACTACCTGAATCTCCTTGAAGCAATGGCATGCCACCTGGCCTTCCTTGTTACAGTAGCTGTCTGCTATCATATTTGGAAATTAAGTTTGATAACAGAATCTTTGCAAACATCACTGTGCATTGAAGTTGTCACTCATAATATGTCTGTCCCCTTGTTGAATCAAGTTTGCTGATACCTTACATATGTAACCTTTCCTATATGAAAGGATCAAGATACCCCAGGGGTTGAATTGGGCTTATGAAAATTTTCACACGAATTCAAACCTATTACTTAATCAAATTCACCTATGTGCCTAGGAAACGAAAGCGTGACCATCCTATGCACAAAAGCACCTAGTAATTAATTATTTTAGTTAATACAATAAATATAGTTGTTTTTGTAATAAACAAGAAAATGTATATAGCTATAGCTATTATCAATAGTATCCTTTTTGTGCTGATTGATGCACTGTGCTGCACTTATTACTTAAGTCAATACTCCAAACAAGTGAAAATGTGACAGGTTGGTCTGCCTGTATGTGCTATTTGAATCTTCTTATTAAGTTTTTTCTTTTTCTAAAAGACTTTTGAGGAGGCAGACACAACGCATGATGGGAAAATTGACAAAGAAGAATGGCGCAATTTAGTAGTGAGGCATCCCTCCTTATTGAAGAACATGACACTACAATATCTCAAGTAAGATATTCTGATCCTTTGTGTACGCTGTTAACTCTGTTTACCTGGAAATAACAAATACAACATTAAATACCACGATTTATTTAGATAATAGCAGAGCATATGAGATTATCCTGAATGAGCTAGTATTGTAAATTGTGGTTCTATTTCAACCAAATCAATTTATGGTTCTAATCATGCCAACTTTGTGCAGGGACATCACCACTACATTTCCGAGCTTTGTCTTCCATTCTCAGGTCGATGATACCTGAACTTCTGAAAACTAATGAATATCAGAAGGTGGACTGCTTGCTTTGCTAAGCAAACTTCTCAGTGCTTGTTTGATGGTTCAGCAGATCCCAGCGTCCTGAAGGCATCAAACCATTGTTTGTTGTTAATAACCTTTTTTCTTTTTTTCTTTTAATTTTGAAAAATTCTTGCTGAATTCTGTGTGAATCCCCCTTCTCTTTTTTCCCTCCATTGTTCTTTTATTCTATTTCGGTTTTGATGGCCAGTAGGCAGTAGCGACCGAGTCAGTTGATGTGTGTACAAAGCTGCAGCTGATGCTGCCTGTCAGTGAATTGTATGTTATGTGAGCAAGATTTCAATTGTATTTGCAACTTCTGTGGCCACAATAGTTGCACATATTTCTACTTTCCTTTCGAATTTATCTCTGTTATATTTCCTTTCCAATATAGTCAAGTTCGTGAACCGAAACTTTATTACTCATGACATGGATAAATTTAGGTTAGATAGACGATGATGTTTTTTCCCTAGTAATCAGCAAGATATATTTTCCATGTTTTACTTTAAATTACCAGGGTTCAATTCACTTTTGTAGACACGTACATGTTACCTAACATTCATGACACTAAGGTGCATGCATTTGTATTTCAAATGTTATTGGAAAATTGCATTGTCCAAATCCCACTGGACTCAGAGAAAAACAATGTAGACTGCAGTAGCTAGGACTATAAAAGGCTAAAAGACTTAGGTCTGGATGCAAAATGTTTTTGAAGTGTCGGAGAAATACTATGGTTTTATAAAATACTTTGATTTTTAAAAGCTATACTAGAGATGCAACAAATCTGGTAGTCTCTAAAACCTCTGTAAAACCATGGTTTTGTCAAAACTGTAGTCGTTTTGGAGTTTTAGAAACTCCACTCGTGACTTCTTTTTTTCTAAACCACGGTTCTGTGTCTCTTTTGACTTACAAAACCACAGTTTTGTGATAAAGTTTTCAAAAACCGTATCGCCCAAACAGGCCCTTATGAATTGCTCGAAATACGCTCGTCTTAAGCTCGACTAAGATCGACTCGAATCACAAACGTGCCAAGTCTGAACCCCTTTGATAAGCTCTAGATTGAGGCGACGAGCTCGCTCGAGCTCGGGTCATTCATTTACAGCCAGAGGATCCTCGCATTGTACGGATCCGCGGCGCAGGCGATCGAATCGACCTCAGGAGTCATCCTCAGCCCCCAGGTGATGGAATCGACCTCGGCACCTCGCGCATTTGTTTGACGCCCGCCGCCCCGCTGCTCGTCTTCCTCGTTCCACACCACCCCACGACCGCCAAGCGTCCCTAACTCCCTACTCAATCCAGCCCAAGTGCGGCCCACAAGGGGAGGCCTGCAAGGATCCAGCTCCACCCGCGCCTGCGGTCCACCAAGAGAAGCGCGAGCGCTCCTGAGCCGCCGACCCGCCGTCCACCGAATCCCCGACCGCGCCCGGCTCCACTCGACCTCCGTTCTCCGTGGCGGCGTGCCGGCCATCCGCCATCCGCCATCCGCCCTCCGCCCTCGCCCGTCCCGTCGACGACCTCGTCTGCTCCGTCCTCGGGCCTCGGCTAGATCCTGCTGGGCACTGGGTAGCGGGTTCGTCGGTGCTGTGCAGATCCACCCGCGCCCCGTCTTGTTCTGTGCTGCCGCTTGGCGCTGCGTCACTGACCAAGTGCGCCCCTGCCAGCCGGCCGACGGCCGGCACCACAGTTCGCAGGGCCGCTGGTTCTCTCTCTTGGCTTGCAGCAGCAGCAGCAGCACATTGTGGAGTCGCCCCAGCCCCCTACCCCTGCTGCACAGTGAGTCAGTGTGAGTGCTTGATTTCTAAGTTTTGTTCCACCTTATGCCGATACTGTTTTGTTAGCTTCGTCAGTTGCACATATTCTCAATTTATCTTCCTTATTAAGTGTGAAGTCAGGAATCCATTTGTGACTCCTTAAATTTGTAGCGAACTTGTAACTTGTTTAATATTCAAAACCAATTTGGCACAAAATTTACTCTGTTGCTCAAGTGTATCATTTAGTTCTACCTATATATATGGATGTGATTAATTTTTATTATATGTTATAGATTTACTTCATCACCAATTTTGCGTGATTATATTTTTTTGAGTTACTCTCATGTTGTAACTTGTAAGCGTATATACATGTGGCCTAAATATCTATGCTTTGGCTTAGCATTATGAAGTTAAAGAGTATATTCAGTGCCCTTCTTGCTGTGTTTCAGGTCTGCCACTGCCCCTCGCTGTTGCTGTGGGCAAGGAACGAAGCGCTCTTTCGTTCTCAATGGGGCACAGTTTCTTTTCGATGCACCGGATAGCCTCTCGCTCGGTGAGACATCAGCTATTCGATTGTTTATTGCTTCCAAGGATTTTCCCTCACTTCTCCCCTAATTATCCTGTGCAAAATTGCAGTTTTTTCCTTGCCCATCCCTCCTGACTGTTCCGATAATCCAGAACCATTGCATTTCCCCTCCAATTTTCTAGCTTATAATCGCCCTTTTTGCCTAGGGTTTGCTTGGTAGGAGATGGTACAGCTCTGCTGCAAAGGGGGGCCCTTCGATCGCCGGCGTAGGCGACATCATTGCTGTCGCATCAGGAAAAGGCGGCGTCGGCAAGTCCACCACTGCAGGTTTACATTTCTCTTAACACTAGAATAGCTCGCATTTGTCCAATTCTTTTTCAGATTTGATATTGGTGCAGATGGCTTTAAGGATGATGTGTTGTGATTGTAGAGCTTGAATCTTTTAGATCTGTTTGGAGGTATATTGAAACCAAAAGTTGGGCTTTGCTAAAGATACTTCCTAGTTCTTATTAGCTATCTTGAAGCAGGAATGGTTCTTAACTTGAGTCTAGGGGATAGATGCCAATGATTTAGGTGCATAATTTCTGTTTTAACTTTTAAACAATGATGGCGATATAAAGCTAGCGGTTGTCTTCTAGTCATATTTCTTGAGTTCCTGCTCCATTTTTGTTTCTTTCTGTTCACTAGAGTTTAAATTCCTCCTTCATATTGGCAATTGTATTCGTGCAGTTAACGTTGCTGTAGCACTTGCCAAGGAGTTTAAGCTTCAGGTTGGTTTGCTAGATGCTGACATATATGGACCATCCATTCCCACAATGATGAATCTCCATGCCAAGCCTGAAGTAAGTGAAGGTATCTGTTGGATCGCTTTCAGCACATACCATGGTGTACACCATATGCCTTCTTATATATGTTAAAACTCGTCAGTCTATACACCTAGGACTTTGGTTGTCTTGTTTAGATTTTTTTAGATTTCTCTTTTATCATGTACTGTTGCATATCAAAATTTGATTTGTGTAAATTGAATTATATCAGAAAAAATAAAGAAATATTTACAGGACACAGCCTTGCTAAATTAAAAGTACAAGTCAAAACACTACGCTGAGAGAACCAAAGATAAGCTTGTTTTTAGAACTTGGTTGCTCATTTTTCCCTGATATCTTTTCTCTTGCTACATGATTAAACAAAACTATTCATGTTCTTTTCATGGCTGCGCCATTTTTTTTAACTAAATGGTGCTTAACTCGTTTAGGGCTTGTTTGGTTCAGTGGGGATTGGAGGGGGATTAAAGGGGATTAAATCCCTTGCAAGTTAAAAGCCCTCTCATCCCCTCCAGTCCCCTTGGGGAGGGGATTAAGTGAACAAGGTCTTGGCCCTTGGCTAGACTACAATGATAGTTTCAGTTTTAAGGTGATCAAATTTAATTAAATGAACAGCAATTAATTGGCCACTGCACTAGTTTTAGTTTGGTTCAGTTGAAACCGTAAACCATCAAACTTATTACCTTTTGACCAAGTGATAAACACCAGGCAGTCCAAAATTAACATGGGAAAGCGTTCTGCACTGGTCGCAATTTTAATCTATGTCTAGCTGAGCAGTGAGCTAAATATAGCTATTTGGAAATGTAATTCTTCACTATTCTTTAATACATGTACGCCGGTTACCCTGCTAAGCCTGTTTAACTTCTGGTAAATAATTCCTGGATACTAGCATACCTATAACCTTTTTTTAACTACAATTACATTTGCTGTTTCTTTGTGGGTTTATACCGATTTTTTAATTACATATATTTTTTTGCAGACATGAAGATGATTCCAGTTGAGAACCATGGTGTGCGATGCATGTCCATTGGTTTTCTTGTAGACAAAGACGCACCAATTGTTTGGAGAGGTCCTATGGTTTGTCTTTGCATGTTCTTATGTTAACTTCTCCTTTGAAGTGTCTATAAATCCTTTGGGCATTTATCATGTCAAACATTTCCTTTTCTATTGCATGTTTAGCTCATAAAAACATAAACTGAAATGTAAACATGCATATTATCGTGAAAACATGTTAATATGGAAACAAACTCAAAACTGTTGCAGCTTTGGTTACTTTCGTTCTTGCATCTTTAATGCAACAAAACTGGTCTAGGGTTAGGATCATGAAGGGCTGTTGTATGTGAACACTTTTATTTTATATTTTCACTCCATGCAGGTGATGTTACAATTAAATCTTATAGATGGTGAAATGTTTAATTTGAAATTTCTTTGAATTACTGCTCGAAGAAAACAAGTTTTTATTGCAGTTGATTGTAATATGTAATGATGGTTAATTGGCTTTTGTTATATTCGAATGAGTTGCCATGGGTAATCCTTTACATAGATATAATGCTGTAGTTTCATATTTACGATTTGTGTTCTTTTGTCAAGTTCTATGTTGTTAATACTACTTTTCTCTTGGTATATCAGGTAATGAGTGCTCTTGAGAAGATGACAAGGGGAGTTGCTTGGGGGGACCTTGATATTCTTGTTGTTGATATGCCCCCAGGCACTGGTGATGCTCAACTATCGATGTCCCAAAGGCTTCGGTTATCTGGTATTTATACATCTGCCTATGAAGCTGCAAATGCTGATTGGATACAGATTTTAAATTTTAGTTTTTACATATTGTTTCTGCAGGTGCTTTAATTGTTTCAACTCCTCAAGATATTGCTCTTATTGATGCTAGAAGAGGAGCCAACATGTTCCGCAAAGTTCAAGTTCCTGTACAGTCTGTTTAACTTAATCTATCTTTTGTCTCCATAATAACTGTTTGTCTGTATCACATTTTAAATTTCTATTTCAAGTTATAATTCTTCAGTTTATTCTCTTAATTTTGTTTTTTCTTTCCTAAACTTCGTCAGTTACTGTGTTGTAGTCGATTGTATGTCAACCCTGAAAATAAGGGTATCACTTATCCACCTTAAGAATATGCACATTTCATTTTACTGATTCAAAATTCTTCATTATGTGTTATGACCGGTAAGGTCTATAGGCGAGACAACGGGCTAGGAGTCCGGCTTAGCCGCTGGGATTGGCTAGGAGTCCGCCTAAGCTTAGCCTGTTGGTTGTCAAGTCCTAGAATCTAGGATGTTTATCTCTTAGAGTTTGTTATTTGATTTAATTAGGTTTGAGTCGGTTGGAGATCTCTTTGTATAAGTACTAAACAATTATAATAGAAGGATCACTGAGATTGAGTTTATCTCACCTTGGGCCCTCGGGCGTTACTGTTCACGGTCTCTCCGTTGCGCCGATTCTCCGACCATCTTCGACCTGCCGCCGAAAGCACGGCACCACCGATCCATCGCCGGGGTTCCAAGCCCAGCCCCTGTCTCCCACTCCCACGCTCTCCGGTCCCTAAGTCACAACAATTTGGTATTAGAGACCATGGCTTCCTCGGGTGCTCTCTGCTGTGCCGTCGTTGCTGCGTGTCGTCGGCCGCTCTGTCGCTGCATGACGAGCGCCCCACACCGCCTACTCTTGAGGACTCCACGGTCGCCTTTGGCAGCCATGCAGCGGCAGATGGGAGACATGTTCCAAGGCATGCAGCGGCAGATGGCGGAGATGTCCTGCGCTTGGCGGATCGCCGAGGGCGGTAGGCCCTTCGATGACACCACGTCTGCCGTACTCCACCCCGCCGCTACTACAATATGGCATGCTTAAGGTATGGGGTTTTTCGGCCACACGACCGGTCGTCGTCTGGAGATCCCCCTCGCCGTCAATGCCGGGGTCCACGGCGCCGCGCTGAGATCGAGACCTCTCGCGTCACCGCGACCCGGCCACGACGGGCTGCCCATTCGATCGATCCTTTTTTAAGCATCTCCATCACCGGTACCGTCATTGTCCTCCATCATGCACGCGGCCGATCTACTCTTCGCTACGATGGTGCATGAACCACGCCATCAACCTGAGGAACATGGAGACGCCTGTAGGCGTTCCTGTGTTCCATAAGTCATCCTTCCCCACTTACGACGGCAAAGAAGACCCGCTCGGATGGCTCAACCGTTGAGTCCTTCCGCGGCCAGCTGACACGTGAGGCGGACAAGGTTTGGCTCGCCTCCTTCCACATGACGGGATCCGCACAACAATGGTACTATGTGTTGGAACGAGACTCCGGCCGGCCGTCTTGGTCCAGCTTTCGTCTGCTCTGCCACCAACACTTCGGACCGGCTACCGTCCACCAACCATCTTCTTGATCGATCTCGCCGCCTACCGAATTCGGTTCCTCCGTTGATGCATACATGGACGCCTTCCAGGCGCGCTTGGCGCACGCGGGGCATCTGGCGCCGCTACAACAAGCACAGCCGTTCACCGGAGGACTCCCGGAGTACATCAGGTCGACGTGGAGCTCCATGACCCCTCAGATTTACACACCGCGCATGCGCTTGGCTCGAGCTTATGAGCGTCGTCGTGCGTCGTCGGCAAGAATCGCCCTCGCGCTCCCGGCACCACCAAGCCGCCCGATCTCGACAGCGTTCGTGATGCGAGACAGATCGCATTACACGGCTACGAGGGTCGCCCGCCATCATCACCGACCTCGGCGTCCCCCAACCGGTCTTTCAAACGGCTCACACCGAGAGATGGCGCATCGCCGCAAGTTGGGCTTGTGTTATAAGCGTGACGAACCATATGTGCGGGGACACAAGTGTGGCATGGCTGTTTACCTTGAAGTCACAGATTATCTTGTGGAGGAGCGAGTCCGATGACGATGAATGAGCGTCGGCGTCGGGTAATGCAGACAAACCCACCATATCATTATCGACCATTGCGAGCATCAGGTGAGGATACTATGTAGGTTTATGTCCGGTGGGCAACGTCACGGTGTGTGGCGTTCTTTGGATTCGGCTCTACTCACACATTCATCGGCCGGCGGCGCGCCGCACGACGCGTTGGCATCCACTTTGAACCATGCCCAGGTGCCGGAGTCACGGTCGCAAATGGTGACCGCGTAGCCTGCCGAGGGCTCGCACGCGATGTCGGCATACAAATTGCCGAAGAAGTCTTCTCAGTCGACTGCTATACCATCCCATTGGACTGCTGGGACATGGTGCTCGGGGTCAACTTCTTGCGCACCCTCGGACCGATATTGTGGGACTTTGATGACTTGTGCATGGCGTTCACCATGGCAGGTCGACGCGTGTTACAGCGTGTATCGGCTCCACCCGAGATGACATGCAGTTCACTCGCCGGCTCCATGCTCTTCACGACACGGGCCGTACCACCGGAACAAAGATTGCTTGACAAGCTACTCAACTCCTTTGAAGATGTGTTCGCATGGCGCCCAAGGCTTGCCCCCTGCTGCGTGCTCGTGATCACCGCGATTCACCTAGTGCCCAATGCGGTACCGGTGGTCGTGTGAGGCCTTACCGCTACCCACAACTACTGTAGGAATGAACTGGAATCCCAATGCGCCGCTATGTCGCAAATGGGGATGATCCGTCCTAGTACTTCACTTTCTCGCGCTCTCTTTTGTTGGTCAAGAAACATGGCGGCTCTTGGAGGTTCTGTGGTCGATTCATCGTGCCTTGAACAAGCTCTTTGTTAAAGACAAATTCCCAATTCCGGTGGTCGAAGAACTCTTTGGATGAGCTCCATGGGGCACGGTTTTTCTCCAAACCGGACTTGCGTTCGTGGTACCATCAAATTCGTATGCATACCGATGACATTGAGAAGACGGCCTTCGGACTCATGAGGGTCACTTGAGTTCTTAGTCATGCCCTTGGTACATCCAATGCAAGCAACATTCCAAAGCCTCATGAACACAAGGTTCGCCTGCGTTCTGCGTAAGTTTGTACTTGTGTTTTTCGGCGACATCTTGATCTATAGCCCATCTTGGTCCCACACATCTGCGGCACCTCAACGCAGGTCTTCAACGCCCTACGTGACCATCATTGCGGTTGAAAAGATCTAAATGCGACTTTGCTATGACATCGGTTCATTATCCGGGACATGTAATATCTGCTGGTGGGGTTGCAATGGATCGAGGAGAAGGTTGCGGCCGTCGCTACCTGGCCTCAACCTGGCAATGTCCGTGCTCTCCGGGGGTTTCTCGGCCTCGCCGGGTACTATCGTCGGTTCATTCAAGATTACGGCTCGGTGGCTGCACCGTGAACGGCGCTGCTCAAGAAAGAGGCTTTTCTGTGGTCATCTGCAGCCACCGACGCTTTCAATGCCCTCAAGAAGGCCCTGTCTAGTGCACCGGTTCTTCAACTTCCGATTGGGACAAATCATTCATCGTTGATTGTGATGCCTCCGGCTCTGGATTCGGCGCAGTACTTCATCAAGGCAGAGGTGCCTTGGCGTTCTTCAGTAGACCCTTCGCAGCTCGGCACCACAAGTTAGCCGCATATGAGAGAGAACTCATCGGCCTTGTCCAAGCAGTTCGGCACTGGCGTCCGTATTTATGGGGCAGGCAGTTTATTGTGTGCACAGACCATTATGCGTTGAAGTTCTTGTTGGATCAACGGCTCTCTACAGTTCCCCAACATCAGTGGGTGAGTAAGCTCTTTGGGTATGATTTCACGATTGAATATCGGCCGGGCACCCTCAATATCGCGGGCCGGCGCGTTGTCTCGGAGGAGGGGACGATCTGCCGCTTCATGCGATCCACGGCGCCTTCCTTTCGATTATTCGACGACCTATGCCATGAATCGCGGTGGATGATGACTCGCGAGTTGCTGCGCGACTCCATTGTGACCAACCGGGGCGAGCCCTGGCGTCTCGTTGATGGTCTGATCATGCGCGCGAACCGTGTGTTTGTCCCAGCAAAGTCCTCAATTCTTCCCATTGTTCTCCGGTTGGCGACGGTCTTTGGTCATGAAGGCGCTGATGAAGATGCTGCGGCGCCTTCGTCGGGGAGTTCGTGATCGACCATGACCGTCGCCTTTGTCCGGGACTTTGTGAGCTCTTGTTTCACGTGTCGGTGAAATAAAACCGACCATCTACACCCATTTGGTCTCCTTCACCTTTGGAGGTTCCTCGCAAGTTTGATCTCGATATTTCCATGGATTTCGTGGAAGGCCTTCCGCGTGTACATGGGAAAAGTGTGATTCTAACGATGGTTGATGATTTTCCAAGCGTGCTCATTTTTTACCACCGAGTCACCCATACACCGCAGCGTCTGTCGTCACGGAGTGTTCTTTGAGGTCGCCGGACTTCATGGGTTTCCGGCATCCATTGTTAGTGATCTCGATCTATAGTATTTACGGGCATGTTTGGCACGATATCTTTGAGCTCGCCTGGGTAAAGCTAAAGATGAGTACTGACTTTTCACCCACAAAACCGATGGACGATCCAAGTGGTCAATCGTACAATTGCTATGTATCTGCGATGTTAATCGGTGATCGCCCTCGCTCTTGGCTTCGATGGCTTCCGTGGGCTGAATATTGTTACAACACTTCATTCCACTCCTCACCCGGACAACGCCGTTTGGTGGTCTATGGCGGCCTCACCGCCTCTCTGTTGCCTTATGTCATGGGCACGGCAAGGACAGATAGGGTGGACCAGCTTCTAGGTGATCGTGACAAGTTTCTCGCCGATGTTCGTGATCGATTGATGCAAGCCCAGGAGTATGCCAAAAGGCATTATGATGCTCACCACCGCCCTCTTGCTTTGACGTCGATGATTAGGTTCTCTGCGCCTTCTCCATCGGCCAAGACGGTCCTTGGTGCGTGTTTCCGTGGCAAGTTTAGTCCACGATTCTTTGGTCCATTTGGTCATTGAGCGCATTGGCGAAGTGGCATATCGCCTCGCGTCTTCCGGAGGGCGCTCGGATTCATGATGTGTTCCATGTTGGGGTTCTCAAGCCGTTTCGGGGAACCCCACCATCCACTACACCACCGCTTCCTCCTCTTCGTCATGGCCGGGTACTTCATCGTCCTTCACGCGTGCTTCGTTCTCAGTTGCGCCGCGGTGTGTGGCATGTGCTGGTTCAGTGGGAGAACATGCCAGAAGATGAGGCCACTTGGGAACCTGTGGATGAGTTCCGTACTCTCTTTCCTTCGTTTCAGCTCGAGGATGAGCTGTTTCCCGAGGAGGGGAGAGATGTTATGACCGGTAAGGTCTATAGGCGTAGACAACGGGCTAGGAGTCCGGCTTAGCCGGCCAGTTTGCTAGGAGTCCGGTCTAGCCGGCCTGTTGGTTATCAAGTCCTAGAATCTAGGATGTTTATCTCTTAGAGTTTGTTATTTGATTTAATTAGGTTTGAGTCGGCTGGAGATCTCTTTGTATAAGTACTAAACAATTATAATAGAAGGATCAGCCTGAGATTGAGTTTATCTCACCTTGGGCCCTCGGGCGTTACTGTTCACGGTCTCTCCGTTGCCGCCGATTCTCCAGCCGTCTCCAGCCAGCCGCCGAGCACGGCACCACCAGTCCATCGCCGGGATTCCAAGCCCAGGCCCCCTGTCTCCCACTCCTACGCTCTCCGGTCCCTAAGTCACAACATTATGCCTTTCCCATTCTCTAGTATATCTAGCTTTCACATGACAGCTGAGTATTTTGGTTTCACAGATTCTGGGATTGGTAGAGAATATGAGTTGCTTTAAGTGCCCAAAATGTGGTGAGAAATCTTACATCTTCGGGGAAGGTGGAGCACAGAGAACTGCAGAGGAAATGGACATGAAATTACTTGGTGATGTGAGTGAATCTTGTTGTAATTGATTTCAATTGGCACCAATTCTTAAGTTGTGATGATTATGCTCGTCTCTTTTATGTCTGAGAAAGGATGAATCTTTTTTCAAAGATTAGACTGTTACTTCAATTTCTAGATATCATGAATTTCAGATGTAGAGAACATTCTGTTAGGAATGAACACCCTAAATTTGGTTTTACTGCAGATGGATAATTGGCATATCAGTTTTATATATGTTTTATTTACATATACATATGAGCTTATGCTACACAGCGGTTGTTTTTCTTCAATAGGTACCTCTTGAAATCAGCATCAGAACAGGTTCAGACGAAGGCAAGCCTATCGTTGTATCATCACCAGACTCTGCATCTGCGCAAGCGTACATAAATGTTGCTGAGAAGGTGACTCAAAGGCTCAATGAGCTGGCAGAGGAGCGACGGATGGGCCCAGAAATCTTGCTTTGAGAAATTCAGGCCGCTTTTGTACACACCTTCCCTGTTTCACGCTAGGGCGGCAAAGAAATTATATCTACTGATAAGTAGATTGTTGTTGGGAGTAAACTTTAAATTTTATCAGTTGGGCTGGAAATTTACTCAAATAAACCTCTGCTGGCAAACCTTGTCTTTGTCATGCATGTCCTTTGTCGAGTCTCTGCGTTCTGCATGACTCGTTGAGTGATAATTATATATAATATTATTATGTGGACTGTGCTTTTGGCATGCATGTATTATAATTTTTCCACCTGTGAACACTCATGTTTATTTGGCATCTAGGGCTGCTGCCTAGTTTTTTTTTCTCAGGGGAAGGGCTGCTGCCTAGCAGTGTGTGTAGGCCCGAAGAGAGGTCATAGGGGTGTTAGCGGGCCGACACTGGGCTGATACTATTCTAGCGGGCTGGGCCATCGTGTGTCTGAGGAGTGGCCCAAGCATGGCCCTGGTCATCATCGGTCTGTGTTGGCTCGGGCAAGTCCTGCTTTTGCTTTGGCTGGGCCAAAAATTTGGGCTTGATGCAGGGCCACTGGACCGCCGGCTTGCTGTACATAGGTAATTAGTCCACATGTATACTAATGTGAGCAACTTGAGCCATGGAGGTGGAAATGGCTTGGATATGTTATAGAGACATGACATTGAGTCATCAGACTAGGTGGAGAAGATCAAGACAAGGCTTAGCGTCAATGGACCGGTTGCGGGTATGAAGGGCAAGTTGGAGGCTTTGGAGTGACGCACAACACGTGGCAGAGAAGCTTGGGCAATGACTTGGTGTCGATGGACAAGGGCAACTGTGAAGAGCTATCGAGGTTGCGATCGATGAACTAAAGGTCATATGATGATATGAAGTGGAGCATATCATTTGGTGATGTTGGTTGGTGCTTGTGTAGCATCAACATTGGAGAAAATAGAATAGAACGCGCAAGGCAAAGGTATAATTATAGGACATTTCATTTTCACCGGTCAAAAGTTGGGTAGAGAAGTGCATGACCGGGTTTAGGATAGATGGCCATACTATCAACAGGGATGAGCTCGTTTGCATATCGGTCATCTAGTGCCACTTGAACGATCTAACTTTGTATGCGTGCTAGGATCAAGTGGCGTGGTAAAAAGATAGAAAATTCCTTTAGAAAAAATGTCTGTGAAATGCTAACATACTTGCACAATATAGTGTATATTTGGTGGTGTTGGCACATTTGAAAAAGGAGACGAAGAAGTGCTCTTGGTGCACCTGTTCAGCGTGCACTAGTTGTGTCAGGTGCACACCGGCTATGATGAACCGGATACGGTAGAGGGTAGGTGCATTCACGGCTTTGTATATGTGCAAGTCATACATAGCACCTACGTGTCCGGTGTGCACTGGATGGGAGGCACCGGATAGGGTATATATAGAGGCTATATATACATCGGACATATACGACATGGCACCGGATACCACACTGGATAGGGCATATATAGAGGCTATATATACACTGGACATATTCAGTGTGGCACCAGATACCGTATTGGGCCTTGTTTAGATTGTAAATTTTTACAACCTGGACACTGTAGTACGTTTTGTTTGTATTTGACAAACTTTGTCCGATCATGGACTAACTAGGCTCAAAAGATCCGTCTCGTGATTTACAACTAAACTGTATAATTAGTTATTTTTTTATCTACATTTAATGCTCCATGCATGCGTCCAAAAATTGATGTGATGGAGAGAGAGTGAAAAAACTTGGAATTTAGAGGTGATCTAAACAAGGCCTGGATAGGGATTCTGGAGAGGTTGTTTTCTCGGCACATGAAGTCATATATACACCTGACATGTCCGGTGTACATATCCGATGTTGTACAGTGCACCTGATCTCTGACTACGTGTAACGACTAGTTTTTCGAATGTTGGATATAGCTGTTATATATGCACCTGCCATGTCCGGTGCAGGGGTTATGTGTACACCTGACATGTTTGGTGTACGCGTGACTAGGCAACTTTTTGTCCAACGGCTAGTTGGCCTTTTGAAAGGTCCTAATATGGCTAGAGAGTGGTGAATAGCCTATTTAAAAATCTATAAATTAACTATAGTAATTTGATTAGTATAACAAATAGCGAAATTCAAACTTGCTCTAGCTCTACAAGGGTTGCAAGCTACCTATCCAACAATACTAGTTGCTATGATCACTAAACACACAATTTGCTATGTCACTACTCACTAAGAGCTCTCACACTTGCTACACTAAAGAGCTCCACTAGATGAACTTAAACTACAAAGCAACCTCTCAATTCTAGTTACACTAAAGAGCTTGCCACAACTAGTTTGCAAGAATATAAATGAATGAGTAGGATGATTATACCGTCGTGTAGAGGAGTGAACCAATCACAAGATGAATACTAAATCAATCACCGGGAGAATACCAAAAGGGCAAGAGACAACTAATTTTTCTCCTGAGGTTCACGTGCTTGCCGGCACGGTAGTCACCGTTGTGTCGACCAACACTTGGTGGTTCGGTGGCTAAGAGGTGTTACACGAACCTCGTCCACACAATTGGACACCGCAAGAACCTACCGACAAGTGAGGTAACTCAATGAATTACCTTTCGGCGCTCCGTCGGGGAAGGCACAAGACCCCCTACAATCACCACGATCGGAGCCGGAGACAATCACCAACCTTCGCTCAAGGATCCTCGCTGCTCCAAGCCGTCTAGGTGGCGGCAACCACCAAGAGAAATAAGTGAATCCCGGAGCGAAACACGAATACCAAGTGCCTCTAGATGCAATCACTCAAGCAATGCACTTGGATTCTCTCCTAATCTCACAATGATGATGGATCAATGATGGAGATGAGTGGGAGGGCTTTTGCTAAGCTCACAAGGTTGTTATGTCAATACAAATGGCCAAGGGAGTGAGCTAGAGCCGGTCATGGGGCTTAAATAGAAGCCCCCCACGAAATAGAGTCGTTGTACCCCTTCACTAGGCACAACACGAGGTGACCGGACGTGCATGTCATAACGACCGAACGCTAGAACCCAGCGTCCGGTCACTTACAGAGAGGTTCCAGCGATGTTTTTCAGCAATCGGACGCGTCCGATCATCACTGATCGGACTCTCCCAGCATCCGGTCGCTTCTGGACACGCTAAAAACACAGACCGGACGCTGTGACCGGACTCGCAGGTGCTGACCGGACGCTGGAACCCAGCGTCCGGTCGTTTTTCGCGCCAGCGTCCGGTCACAGACCTTTCAGCGCTAAAACGGCTATAACTCTTAGCTCCGAACTCCGATTTCGATGATCTTAGACATTTTGGAAAGCTTACTCAGAGGGCTACACATCCCATATGCATACTTGATCCAAATAACAATGGATCAAAGGTATTCCAATCCAAGGACCATCCTATAGTTCGGAGTACACCGAAAAACATTTTTCTCTTCTCTAAGTTGATTCACAACAACTCTAACTTCTTCTCCTTTGCAAATGTGCCAACACCACCAAGTGTGCACCACCATGTGTATGTGTGTTAGCTTTTCACAAATATTTTCCAAAGGATTAGTCACTCAACTTGCCACGCCACTCGATCCTAAATGCACATGCAATGAGTTAGAGCATCTAGTGGCACTTTGATAACCGTATTTCGATACGAGTTTCACTCCTCTTAATAGTATGGCTATTAATCCTAAATGTGATCACACTCGCTAAGTGTCTTGATCACCGAAACAAAATGGCTCTTACAACTTATACCTTTGCCTTGAGTCTTTTGTTTTTCTCTTTCTTCTTTTCAAGTCCAAGCACTTGATCATCACCATGGCATTACCATCATCATCATGTCATGATCTTCATTTGTTTCATCACTTGGAATGTGTTACCTATCTCATGATCACTTTGATAAACTAGGTTAGCACTAAGGGTTTCATCAATTCACCAAAACCAAACTAGAGCTTTCACCTTTGTGGGCTATAAAAGGAGATGGTGGCCGACCCTTTGAGAGGTTGAGCACCTTGGGGACTTAGTGTCCGTGCTTGGAGAGTGTTTGGGAGCCCTCTAACTCACTTGTGCTTGCAAGAGTGCGATCTGATTACGAAGTGAGCGATTTCTAGTGCGTTGCATTGAGTGGCTGCATCAAGTGGCACTAGGTGATCAAATTGCAAGCCGGTGATGTTTATTACTCTTGGAGGTTGCCACCTCCTAGATGGCTTGGTGGCGTGTCTCTGTCATGAAGCCCGCAAGAAGCTTGTGCGGTGCTCTCGAGAAGTGCTTTTTGTGAGGGCTGTTGTGCTCGCCCCACGGGAGACGTGAAGAGCAACTCTAGTTGAGCGAGATGTGAAGAGCATCAAGTGGTTCATCCACGTCAAGTACTAGAGTGCGTGGTGAGCACTCCACGTGGGAGAGTGTGATTTGTGGGTCACCACTAGCAAGAGGACCAGCGACAACCTTGAGCTTGTCTCAATGACAATTAAGTGGTTGGCAAACCACCAAACCTTGAGATAAAAATCATCGTGTCATCATCTTTCCGTTGGTTTGCAATCTCCATACATAAGCTTGTATTTACTTGTTGATATATTGTGCTTATGTTGTTGTTGCTCATGTGTAGCTAGTTTGTTTTTGTAGCAAAGCATTTGCACTCTTGTGTAACTAGTTGGCTTGTGTAGCCTTACTAGTTACATTGCTTAGTTTGCGTAGCTAAGTAATTTGAGCTCTCTAGTTTGGCTTGTGTAGCCTTGCTATTGAGCATTGCTAGTGAGCTTAGGCTTTGTGCGCTTTGCATATTAGCATGTGTAGGAGCTCCTCGGTTGCTTAAGTACTAGTTGCATAGGTTTGTGTGATCTTGCTAACTAGAATTGTTTATGTGAGCTCTACCTAGACCAACACATACCTTAGTGGCTCATATTAGGATCTTTATAAGGTGCTTGAGAATTTAGATAGAGGGGTATAGTCTTGGCTAGACCGATAGATTTAATTCCGCATTTGTTTCGGTTGGCAGGTGTGATTAATTTTTAGAAAGGACTGTTCACCTTCTCTAGTCCACCATCTTGACCCTACAATGGCGCCAAGAAAAGGGTCCAAATCTAGATTTTTGGCGCCCAAGAGTATAAATATGAAATTTTTACGCAAAAGGGCTAAATTGCAAAATAAGCCCTACCCAAATCCTACCGTCAAAAGCGAGCCACCTCCCCACACAGCCATAGACCAGTCGCTTCGCAAGGTGGTTGTGTTTTCAATGGAGATGATCAATGAGCACTTCAAGGGAGAGGGCCCGCTAAATCTGTAGATCCACGTCGACCACAACACCCCCCTCACCGACGCCCTTGAGATGAGATCAGCCACCGCATGCAAGCGGGCCTTAGGGGCCCCACGCGTTTCAGGTGTTCAATCTAGAGGTGGTCGCTCGCAAGGTGGAGGCAGAAGCGGTGGTTTGAGGCACTGTGAACCAGATCAACGTCAGGATCAACGACGCCAATCAAGAAATCAAGGTGACTCAGGACCTGCTCGTAGCCGTCCAGTTTGCGCTTTCGCACAGCCCCGACATCATCCACGTTGGACCTTCAATCAATCACCATGCGGTAGCCCAAGACAAGTTGTTTCCCCAGTACGTGTGGGAATGTTTGCTGTTTGCTTCTGTTCGAGCTATTTCTGAGATAATTCTGATAGAATCGGTTTGTTTGGATGTGGTACTGGTGAGAATGTGTGCTATTATTTTTGTCGAAAACTTGGGTAGAACCGTATTATCAGATTGGGGAGGGGTAGGCTAGATGTGAAAAGTTTTTAGTAATGATTTTGGGGGCCAGGAAAATTTTGGTATAAGTTTGAGTAAATGATTGGTTTGATTGGTTCAATCACTCTATTTGGGATGTTGTATTGGTCTAGATTTCTAGGATTATTATTATTTATGATATGTTTGATTTGTATTTTGGTAGAATCATGTGGGTTTGCAGGTTTGGCGGGAATGTCTTGGATTATTCGATGAAAATTCAGCACAGTTTGTGTAGTCATATGATTGGATGGGTAAGTTGTGTAGATTAAAATTTTGAATGATTTCTTTATTGGAATTCCTCGGATATAAGTGCGGGTATAGTGATTCGTTTGATTTGTAATTGTAATGATGGGTAGTAAGTCAGATTGGAACTAATTCAGGGTTTGGCTTAGAACGATGAATCGGTTAGGATCCGGCTGGGACTGGTTTGGGTTAGTAACTTACATTCTAATGGTATTGCTATGCTGCAAATGTTACTAACCTTGGGATTTGTGAGAATAAGATGCTCCATTAGTGGAGATAACCATATATATATAGATAGCCTTATGGGCCATATAGGCCTATAGTAGATGGGCCTTCATACAATTAACACCCCCTTCAAACTTAAGGTGGAACTAGAGGATCTGAAGCATTGAGTTTTGAGTAAATGAAGCCGATGCTGCTCTCTAGTTTGTGCCTTAGTGAAAAAATCTGTCAACTACAACTCTGAGGGCACATACTGGAGAGTTAATGGTTTACTGATGACAATGAGAACGAGTGACGAAGGCATCAACCCCAGTATGCTTTGTAAGTTCATGCTTCACAAGATCATTAGCAATCTGTATGACTCCTGTATTATCACAGAGAAGTGTGGGGGCATCATAAGAAATACCAAAATCAGCCAACAATCATCGAAGTCATACAATCTCTGAAGTAGTAGTTGCAAGTGCTCGAAGATCTACCTCTGTACTAGAACGAGATACAACTACTTGCTTCTTGGACTTCCATACAATAGGAGAAGAGCCAATAAAGATGCAATAGCCTGTGATGGAACAACGATCCGTTGGGTCATAAATCATGACTCGCACGTGGTGATTTTATACTACCACTTAACGTCAGATTGGATAAGTAAGACAATGGCTATACAAAAAAAGCTGAACATCATTAGTTTAAATTTAATAGAATAGTAATAAAGGGAAAAATCTATATGAATGGCAACGAAGGAAAGGCATAATTTAGAATGGCAATGGAGACATTGTTATAGTTTCTGTTGGCGGCTATGCTAGCGCCCGGATGGACCCACGCATGCTGCTGTGCCTGATGCACCTCGCGCCTCCTCTTGCTTTTTTTGGAACACATGCCTCCTCCTCCTCCTGCTGTGCCCCACGCCTCCTCCTACCGGGCCAGCTGCACGTGAGAGAGAGAGGGAACATAGCGCGCGTACGCTAATATGAGAGAGAGAGAGAGCACAATGCGTGTGCCCTAATGCGAGAGAGACCCCAGCTGCATGCGAGAAAGAGAGGGATCACAACGCGCGTACCCAATTGAGAGAGAACACAACGTGTGTGCCCCAATGTGAGAGAGAGGGAGGAGCATAGCGCGCATGCACGTGTGTTGAGCCGGCTACATGCTCCACCGTGGGGGACCACACTTGGTGGTGCAGGAGCACCTGGTGCAGTGCGTGCTTGCCCGTGAGTCAGAGCGCGTGGGGAGCAGCACCTGTTGCAACATACTAAAACAAAGGTGAAACAATTGAAACATACGTTTGCAACATATGTATAACCACTGCAACATATGCAACATGCGGGATAAAAACACTTGCAACATACGTCTGAAATGGGTGAAACTTTTGGAACATACACTTGCAACATACGTGTATAGCCACTGCAACATATGCAACATCCAGATGAAAAAACAACATCTAGATGAAACAGTTGAAACATTTGGAAAACACACTTGCAACATACATGTTTAGCCATTGCAACATATGCAACATCCCGATCTACTTTTGCAACATCCACATAAAATGCTTGCAACATCCAGATAAAACATCCGAAACACTTAAAACATACTCTTGCAACATGAGTTTTCAGCACGCAATGTCACCTTGCTGCTTAGACGAATTGCGGAGCTCGACGCCGCCGTGGCGCATGGTGCTCACCGGTGCGCCCTAGGGTGAGCACCTACTCGATGGCCTATAGGTGAACACCTACGTGAGGCGTGCGAGCACCTGCTCGGCGGCCTAGGCCAGCGCACCCCTAGGCGCGGCGGAGGGCGGGCATGGCGTGGCGGGGGATGAAGGCGCAGCGGGGATTGGCAGCGACGCGCGGCGAAGTGGCCTGGCAGGTCGGAGGCAGTCGCGCGTCGCGCCTGGCCGGGCCCGTGGCCGGGCGCTGGAGGTGACATGTGAGCAAATAGGAGCAAGTGAGTAGATAGGACCGAGTATATGGACGAGCAGATTTTTTATTTAGACACCAAAGAGGGGTATCTTGGGCTAGCGTCGCTTTCGAGCATTAGTGTCCTGTTGGCAACGAAGGAACCAAGAAAATTTTCTGGATTTTCTTCCCGTAGTCCAGTACACTTATCTCTCTGAGGGCCCCCGTCTTAAGGCCATGAGATTCTACAATCCAGATTCCAAAATCCAAAATTTTAAAATCTGGATTCTACATAATAAAAAAACCTATATGTTTGGATCCTTAGATTATGGTGAAGATGGTTTCTAGTATTCAAAACCTTTTTCTCCCAAAAATGCCCCTCATCCATAGCCCCTGTAGACAGGGTTGGCTGCTCGCCGAAGGTGGAATCCGGAGCTTCAAGGCGCGGCGGCTTTCGCCAGCTGCACCGCCCACCGCCATCGCTAGAAAGAGCTCGCTGCTTGCTTGCCGCCTCGCGCCTGCGCCGCCAGAGGTGCTCTATCACATGGCGGCCCCAACGCCACCGTGTGACTGCTCGTCGTCTGTCGCCCGAATCCAAAGAATGGAGGTGCTCGCCTACACCGCCCGTGAAGCCCGCGTCGCTGTCCGGCTCCGGCAGTGAAGGATGAAGGGTCCATCGGCCGACGGCGCTGGCCAGCGATGCGGAGGGTAGGGGTGCGACCAGGCTCCGCACACACGATTCGGGAAGGCCACGGCTGGGAGAGGAGCACGACTTCGGCGGGAGCGTGTGTGGAGCGCGTCATGGCGGCGAGTCGCCCGGGCGAGCGACGCGATGAAGGGGAGGGGATTCACGATTTTGGCCAGCGTTTGGTGATGCGCGAGACGGGGGGCAACACTGTCATTTCAAACATGAAGAGGTGAAGAATCCAGTGTTATCCGGGTGCGAGTGATTCACGGATTGTAAAAATCTGGACTCCAGATTTCTTTTAGAGACTTTACCTTGTGTGTCATTATAAAAGATCGCAATCATCTGTGTATCTTTGGAAAAATTCAGCGGTCTTTAGCGTCACTACTCCAATTTTTTCGTATCCTCCATGCCACTTTCGTCAGTTTAGGCTCTAACACCGTCAAATTGCAGGTGTGAAAAGACGAAAATACCCTTAAATCTAAATATGCTATTAATTTTTTTGAGCATCTTAACGACTTCAAATGAAAAAACTCAAAACTAGAAAGTTGTAGATCTCGTCGAGATCTATAATTTTCATATAAAATTTATTTTCATTTAATTCAACAACTTCCATGTCATTTCCGTCAGTTTAGACTTTAACGCCGTTAAACTGCAGGTGTGAAAAGACGAAAATACCCTTAAATCTAAATATGCTATTAATTTTTTTATCATCTTAACGACTTCAAATAAAAAAACTCAAAACTAGAAAGTTGTAGATCTCGTCAAGATCTATAATTTTTATATAAAATTTATTTTCATTAAATTCTTTTGTGGAATTAAATAAAAATAAATTTTATATGAAAATTATAGATCTCGAAGAGATCTACAATTTTCTAGTTTTGATTTTTTTTCATTTGAAGTCGTTAAGATGCTTAAAAAAATTAATAGCATATTTAGAGTTAAGGGTATTTTCGTCTTTTCACACCTACAATTTGACGGCTTTAAGCTCAAACTGACTGACGGAAGTGGCATGGAGGACACAAAAAAGTTAGAGTAGTGATGCTGAAGACAGTTGAATTTTTTCCAGAGACATATGAGGGATTGCGATCTTTTATAATGGCACGGGAAAAAGTCTCTTTCTTTTATCCCAAGCAGTGTCCCTTCCGTTTGGATGCCTTCGAGATTTTTTTTTTATCCGATTTCGAGAATTCTAACCGGATCCAGACGGGGCCTGAGCTGAGTCCGGTCTCCACGAGCGCTCCACTCCTCGCACCCGAATCAGCCGCCCAGATCTCCAGCCCGCCTCTCCCTCCGGTGGCAGTTCCTCGCCGGGGTCGTGTCCTCCCTTCTTTCATCCCCTCATCAGGTACCACTCTCTCCTAGTCTCTTCCCTTCACTTACTCCCTCGTGGTCTGGGTTCCGTGTCCTTGCGCCGATTAGGTGGATTCCGAGTGCCGGGTCTCATGATTCGGGAGGCGCGGGTGCGATTTTAGCCAAGAGATCAGCCACCGACGGCGTGTCCTCTCTCCTTCAGGTTTAGGGTTCGACGCTCGACGATATTCGGATTTTGGGGTGCACCTATTTAGATATTTGTGGAGTTCAATGGTTGTATATGCATCCCTAGTCGGTGCAGATTCAAGAGTTTATTTTTTGCTTAATCTTAGAAAAACGGTGCTGGTGAAGTTGTCTGAGTTAAGAGATGAACTGGATTCTATAAGCTAAGTGACATACCAAGAGTGCCATATGCACCCTCTTATAGATTAATAGATACGTGCTTTCAGAGCGCAAAAGGTCTATTTATGTTGTTTTATATGTGCGCATCTGTTGGAAACCACTACCTACTTTAAGTGACTTGTGACTTCTAACAAATTTTTCATGTGTGTGGCTAGAACTTATGGATGGACAGGTAGAGAACTTTGTGGGGCATGACGGAGGTGGATTGCCTCAAGTTCCTTACGACGGAGAGCAGCCAAACCCGTATGATGATGTCGCGAAGCAGTACACTGAAGAGCTAGGTGACCAGTACAACGAGCAACCTGGTGCCCAATATGATGAAGGGTCTGGGAACCCGTATAACGAAGAGCAAGCAAACTTGTACAGCGAGGAAACCGGGAATCAGTACAATGAGGACCCAGCAAATTCTTACCAGGAAGAGCTGGAGAATGCATTCAGTGGGGACCCGGACATGGCCCAACAGGACAACTCGCAGGTCAATGTCGACGATAACAAATGGCCTGGATGGCCAGGTGAGAGTGTTTTCCGTATACTAGTTCCAGCTCAGAAGGTTGGAGCTATCATTGGCCGCAAAGGGGAGTTTATCAAGAAGATGTGTGGGGAGACTAAAGCACGCATCAAAATACTTGATGGCCCGCCTGGTGTACCAGAAAGAACAGTAAGTGCCTTTATGGATTTTGTATTTGATAAGTTAGTAGTCTCATTGGTTCCAACTAGCATATGTGCCACTCAGTGTGCAGGTCCACCCATGAAGTTCACTTTGTTTTATTTCATGACGCGTGTTTGGTACTAGCTGGTCTGCTAGGAACATCTTATGTAGATCTAGATACTCTACCTCCTACTCAGTCCACTCCACATATGAGCACTGGAGCTGGTCTATGCTGTTGCTCGTTTCAACATAAAACATCATTATATCAGGGGAAACGGTTAAGATGGACTGTTTGTCCAACAGCTGAACTTTAGTTGCTGAATCTTAAAGCAGCTTTGTTTCGGTTTTCCTAAAAATCTAGGAACATTTTGTTTTATTTTAGTTGAGGGTTTGCAATGGGTCCTGAAACTGGTAATATTTTCCTTAGCTAGTGTGGGTTTTGAACCTTGTATCAAATGCACATTATAAGTTATATAATATAATAACTCGACATCTTTGTGTAAGGAACATGTCAAGTTTTCTTTTATGGCTCCTAGTTGGGATCATCCTTTCTTCACAACTTCAACTTAATAAATGTGCCACAACTCAGTGTAAGAATTAAGAAGCATAGTTAATATCCTGACAACACTGAGAAAGTTAAACAATGAAGTTCTGCACACTAAAGAGTAGCTCTAAAACTGACTTAAAAAAAGTGACCGCCCACCAAAGGCCAAAATCGGTAAGCTTTGATAATATAACACATATTAATGTTTGCAGGTTGTGACTGCAGTCTAAGGCCCCAAACCAAACAATGTTTCGAAAATGGTTGATCGGACATGGTTCTGAAAGTCCAGTTTTGTGCTCCCGTGCTGCAAATATGAATAGGTCATTTGATTATTGGATGAAGATCTCTTTCAAGATGCTCCTTAAACTATCTGGTAATTTCATTACCTTTTTTATTTTTAACTAAAGGAATAACTAAAGGGAAGAGGTAAAAGGATAAAAATGTACCAAGTTGTCTACATGCAAATGAATATTTTAAAATTCATCTGCATGATGACATAGGTATTGAATTTGATTTTTGGATGAAGATCTCTTTCAAGCTGTTCCATAAACTATCTGTTAATTTCATGACCTTTTTTTATTTTTTTACTAAAGGAAATAACTAAAGGGAAGAGGTAAAAGGATAAAAAATGTACCAAGTTGTCTACATGCAAATGAATATACTACATGCACTATGTAATTTAAAAATTCATCCACATGATGACATAGGTATTGAATTTTTCTCACAAAGTATACAAATACATACATTTGGAGAAGTATAACTCTTTGTTATATTGTGCTTTGGAAGATCAAGTGTTTGCTTAAGAAAAAAAATAAATATCATGCTATTTACATGATCAGCAAGTGAGTAAAAGAGAAAAATGTACCTATTCTTTCATCATTGGACATTAGTGAATTCCAAACAAAAAAAGGTCGATGCATTTAATAAAATATGAAACAATAACTATTGGTGAAGGACATTGCGTTTGATAAATAAGGTTACTAAGTGAATAACAAAAGAAAAACAACTCTTCTGATCTGTCATACTTGAATGCTTCACTACTGTTGATTAAATGTGTAGGATCATAGGATGGAATGCTCTACTGAACTTGTTTCAAAAAAAAGAATGCTCTACTGAACTTTGGAAGTTCTCATTTGTGCTGTCATTTCAGCATCGGATGCATTTGTTATTGTGTGCTTGAGCAACAATTACTATTGTAGTATGAATAAAGTAAAGTTAAGCTTAAGTAGAATGTTCATATGACTATATTTTGGAATTACTATTTTATGCGGTTCAGGTGGAAAATGTATATGTCGTTATTAAACCATACTGTCGTAAAACCATAGTTTATTTCTTTTGTGAAGAGAGGCATCATTTGACTTTGCTAGTAGGGTGTATATAGAATGTCTTGATTACAAGTAACCCAAATAGGAAAGTTTTGGCAATTAGAAATTTTGAAGTTGACCTAATCAAACTTACTTATGGCACTGACCATTCATTATACTTGTTCCAGACGCACATATTCTTGTGAATGCTAGTGTTATCATACCTTATGCCGTTCATTGAGCTCATCTAGGTCTAACCATTAAGCAATACTAATGTTTTGCGCTGTCAGCTCCTTTTAACTATTAATTCATTTGGTGAATTTGTCACTTTCACCTTTGAAGGTAATGATTTCAGCAAAGGATGAACCAGAGGCACCTCTCTCTCCAGCTGTGGATGGCTTACTTAGAGTTCATAAAAGAATAACTGATAGTTCAGATGGTGAATCTGGTCAGCCTCAACGAAGTGCTGGTAATATAGGACCAACACGACTTCTAGTGCCATCTTCTCAAGCTGGCAGCCTTATTGGCAAGCAGGGAGCAACTATTAAATCAATACAAGATTCTTCTAAGTCCGTTGTCCGTATTGTTGGTAAGTTTCGTCATGTTTCTTCTATGCTATATATGCTGGATCTATCCCTCTTTGATATGTTGCATGAGTTGCATCCTTAGCTGTGTGTTGTGACCTGCAGCTTGGTTAATGACCATTAGGAAATTATGATACTAGTTCCCTTTGCTATCCACATAAATAAATGCGTCTTATTTGGTTCTTCAATGTGGAATCTAGTCTGTTTAACTGATTTCTATGGATCCATGCCAAGCACCAACCTGTTCGGCATTAAAGAAAAATACTCTTCTGAGCTGGACATTTAGATGTAAACTGTGGAATCTAGTCTGTTTAACTGATTTACCATGAAATTTGGAAACTAAATGATGTTATAGTTCTTTTTTAAATCAAGAACAATGAGAAAAAAGAGGTTGTTGGTGATGCTTTGACATGTGTTGTTATAAAGGACCTAAAAGTTCATTGATCTACTGGTTATGTTTTTAGAGAACAATGTTACACATACAGGCAATTTTTTTTTAAGATTTACTGATTTGTATTGCAGAAAATATAACTACACACATACTACAATATAATTAAACTTTTACCTTCTGCCTTTGTTCACTGTGCTGATTATCATAGCATTTATCTTTAGTCATGTTTTTTTCTACTCCATACCTGGGTGAAAATCTTCTCTCCGGCACCTGAATTTTTTGCTTTTCTTTTCTTTCCCTTTCTTCTTCCCAAATAGCATGCATGGAAGGAAATAAGCATGTATGGAACGGAATAAAACTAAGATTCGGGTGAAAATCTTCTCTTCCACATCACAATTTTAGTTAATGTCAACTTATGGACACTCAACTTGTGCTAGAGTTATGCTGATTATTTTGGTGTAATTTCTAGGTAAATTGGTTTCACTATAAATTCGGGTGAAAATCTTCTCTCCCATACCCCATTTTAGTTGCTGTCAACTTGTGCTAGATTAACACTCGTACTAGAGTTACAGTGATTATTTTAGTGTAATTTCTAGGTAGAATTGGTGTAACTAAAAATTCGGGTGTGAGGAATATATATATATTTCACCCTATTCTTACAACACCTTTAATCTGGGTGTGGAACTCTTGCTCATAAAATGTGGGTGTAGGAAGCAAAATTTTCACCTGGGCATGATATAGCAAAACTGTTAATCATTTGTTTGTATATTTGTACTGGTATGTTGTTATCCTCCAAGGGTGCAAACTTCTAATTCGAGGTTTTATACTTTTGTTCAGAGAATGTGCCTCTTGTTGCACTAAATGATGATAGAGTTGTGGAGATACAAGGCGAGCCTCTTCGTGTCCAAAAAGCAGTGGAATTAATAGCGAGTCACTTAAGAAAATTTCTTGTTGACCGCAGTGTTCTTCCATTGTTTGAAACACATGTAAGTTTTTTGTTTATTTTGGCATGTTGTATTTGTGTCAGTAATAGTGTTTTGCATGCAGTGTGTGACAATGTAAATTTTAATCTCTGCAGATGAAAATGCATGGTATGCCGAGGGAGCAACCAGTGCCACCTCCCCAGCATTGGGGCCCTCCTCAAACCTGGGGCCCTCCTCCAGGTGGTCCTGGTTTTGGAGGAAATCCACAGTTCATGCCTCCAAGGCCGCAAGACAGTTATTATCCTCCTCCTGATGCCCCCCCTATGGAAAAGCAGCCGCACTATGGCATTTCTGCATATGGTCGGGAGGCCCCACCAAGTGGTGCTTCTGCTACAGGGAATCAACCACCCTCTCACGCAGGTTCTCAGGTAAGTTCTATTGCACTTATGGTTTGTGCTTTCATTTGGTTGGCATGCCAATCAGGTACTGACTTTTATGTATTTCTGAAAGGTGACTCATAACATGCACATTCCCCTTGCCTATGCTGATGCTGTGATTGGGGCAGCTGGTGCTAGTATCAGTTATATCCGTAGACACAGTGGCGCAACAGTAACTATTCAAGAAAGCAGAGGTGCACCTGGAGAGATGACTGTGGAGATAATTGGGACTGCAGCCCAAGTTCAAACTGCTCAGCAACTGATCCAGGTACCTTTTTCTGCCGTTCGTTGCACGTGTCAAATTTTGTCAGCTAATTCAAACTCTGCTCTTTAGTTCTAGAATTTGCTCAGGTGATGCTATATTGCACCATCTCTTTTAACGAAAACATATTTCACCTTTCGATGGCCCCCTTGCTGTTAGCTAATGTGACCTTTTACTTTGCAGAATTTCATGGCAGAGGCTGCTCCCCCAGGCCCGGCGCCAGCTTCTAACCCTCCCGCTCCACCAGTTGATCCGAGCTACGGCTCTTACCCACCACCATATGGAGCAGCTCCTTCTTATGGTTCTTCGATGGCTGCCGGGCCGCCTCCGCAGTACAATGGTGGGAGCTACGGTGGCCCGACCTACCCTCCCAGCTATGGTTATTAGTATTCAAGTAGCAGCAAACCAAGGATTTGTCCTCTTTTATTGAAGCATTGTCCTCGCGGTGTCCTTTTCCTGGTGGATGGTAAGGATTTAGCTGCCGAATAATGACTCGGGGGCTGGACGCCCTCCTGCTACTTTGTATGGTAAAGATTATTATGTTATTAGTAACATCCATGAATGTGTTGCTTGCTGCTCGGTCATTGTTCTGTGCCTGTGGTATGTGAGCGGCTGAGCGCCGACCGTGCGTCCTTAAACTCCGAGCTTTGCTACTGTCTGCATGTTTGTCTTTGGAGCAGCACATTAGGCAACTTGTGGACAAACTTGAAAAATAAAGGTGACCCAATGTTCTACGGTTTTGAAACAGATAGAAACAACATTATGAAGAATAGTATTCTATTCTAGTCGGATCATAAGATGTATAGGGTGTCTGTGGAAGACATGTTTGCACTGAAAAATCAAACATGTGTCTATCTGCCACTGTTGAAGCATTTTGCGACCAACGGATGGCTACATGCCTATTGAACAGTTGCGGTCTAAACATTCGAAAAGGTGTCGTGACTAGCCAAAAGATTCAACAGTGAAGGTTGATAGCGCATCAGAGGGCCAAGTAGTCTCTTGCAAACAATAATAATAATAATAACAATAAGAATAACAATAATAATAACAACAATAACAATAACAACAATAATTATTAGGAAGTATATATGTGTATTAGGAAGCTTGTTCATTCCTTCCATGTACACTGATTGTATTTCATATATATCAAGCCTGATTAGCTATATAATAGAGGTCACCCCCCTCATTAGGGGTGAGATGTTTTTCCATATCCTTTCTATATGGTATCAACTAATTAGATCTTGAGCCTTCTCCTTTCTCCCTGCGCCCTCTTCCCCTTCCTCCCTGCGCCTTCCCCTCCTCTTCTGGCCTGCTGTGCCATGGCCACCGCCCCCACAGCCCCTGTTGTTGGCCATGTGCCGCCTCCTGCTGCTAATGGTGGCACCTCTGTGCCGCCCACTGCCACCAGCAGTTTCTCTGGTGTTCCTGCCGGCGCCACGCCCGACAGCGATGGCTTCATCTCCCCTACCGTCCAACCATATGCCACTGTCAACGTCAAGTCCCATATTCCCGTGACGCTGACGATGAAGTCCACTGCCTACTCCAGATGGGCGTCCTACTTCAAGTCTTTGTGCGGCAAGTTCGGCCTCCGGTCGCACATCGATGGCACGATGCCACCTCGCCCCCAGGATCCTGCTTGGGATCAGGCGGACTGCTGCATCCGCTCCTGGTTCTTTGGCTCCGTCGACGACTCCGTCCTCGACCTCACCATGACCGACGACAACCAGACCGCCCGGGACCTCTGGCTCACCATTGAGGGCCTCTTCCGCGCCAACAGGCAGTCCCGGGCGATCTTCCTCAGCCATGATTTCCACTCCATGACGCAGGGTGACTCCACCATCGCCGAGTATTGCAGCCGTATGAAGACCCTCGCCGACGGCCTCCGCGACGTCAGTCATCCCGTTCAGGACTCGTAGCTTGTCCTGAACCTCCTCCGCGGCCTCAACCCCCGCTTCACCACCACAGTCGACGACATCGCCAACTCCGCCACCGGCTTCCCATCATTCAACCAGGCGCGGGACATGCTGGCTCTGAAGGAACTTCGCCTCGCTAACGAGGAGAAGGTCTCCAACTCCACCGCCCTACTTGCCGGCCATGCTTCGTCCTCCTCCGGCTGTCCAGGCGGGTGTCGCCCACTTGCTGGACCTGTTCTGCCCGGCGGCAGCAACAACAATGGCGACAGCCGCAGCGGCAGCGGCGGCCGCACCAGCGGCGGCGGTGGCAGCAAGAAGCGGTGGCAGCACAAGAAGGGCAGCGGCGGCGGCTTCCAGGTCCCATCCGGCAATCCTCGCCCCATCGGCCCGTGGTTCTGTTTTAGTCCTGGCGCCAACTCCTACAACGCTCTAGGTTTCTAGCAGGCCGGCAGTCAGGGCAGCGGGGGCTGGCGCGCTGGCGCCCCTAGTCTTTTGGGCCAACCCCCGCAGGCCCAAGCCGCCTACGTCCCCGCCCAGGCGCCCCCTCAGGCGCCCACCTGGGATCAAGCGAGACTCGTCGCTGCCTTGAACCAGATGGCGCTGCACAATGGTGGCTGGGTCGTTGACTCAGGAGCCTCCGGTCACATGTCATCTACAGATGGTATTCTTCTTTCCCGCCTCCCTCCATCTCACTCCTCCATTACTGTAGGTAATGGACACACCCTTCTAGTCACGTGCCATGGCAACTCTACCCTCAGCACCCCACCTTCAGTTTTTAGCTTAACAACATCCTTGTTGTCCCTTCATTAATTCATAATCTGATTTCCGTTCGTCAGTTTACTAAAGATAATAACTGCACCATAGAGTTTGACGCTTTTGGTTTCTCTGTCAAGGATTTTCCAACCAGACATGAGATTCTTCGCTGCAATAGCACCGATGATCTTTACACCATTCCTCTAGCCGCCAGCTCTACAGCACCCCACGCCGGTCTCGCCATCTCATCCAGTTTGTGGCATCTCCGTCTCGGTCATCCTAGTCCTGCTGCCATCACTACACTTAGACAACGAGCATCCATTTCTTGTAATAAAGACAGTCACACTCTATGTCATTCATGTCAATTTGGGAAACATGTGCGGTTACCTTTCTCTAATTCCAGCTCTCGCGGTTCCACTCCTTTTGAGTTAGTCCATTGTGATGTCTGGACTTCTCCAGTACCTAGTATTTCTGGTTACCGCTACTACCTTGTCATTTTGGATGATTTCTCCCATTTCTGCTGGACGACTCCTCTTGTTCACAAATCTGAAGTCACCAAACACATCACAGCCTTCTGTGCATATGCCACTACACAATTTAGTCTTCCCGTTCGCAGCATCCAAGCTGACAATGGAACCGAGTTTGTCAATAAGACTCTCACATCTTTTTTGACTTCTCGAGGCATCCACCTGCGCCTCTTCTGTCCCTACACCTCTCCTCAAAATGGGAAAGTTGAGCATGTCCTCCGCACCCTTAATAATGTCACTCGCACCCTGCTGATTCATGCCTCCATGGCCGCCCCATACTGGGCCGAGGCACTCGCCACTGCCACCTATCTTCTAAACAGGCGCCCTTGTTCTGCTATTCAGAATAACATTCCCTACCAACTACTCTATTCCTAGCCCCCTGAATACTCTCACTTGCGTGTATTCGGTTGTCTGTGCTATCCTAATCTCTCTGCCACAGCATGCCACAAGCTTGCTCCTCGATCTGCAGCCTGTGTCTTCCTCGGTTACCCTTCATCCCACAAAGGGTACCGCTGCCTTGACCTATCCACCCGTCGCGTCATCATCTCTCACCATGTTGTCTTTGACGAGTCTGTTTTTCCTTTCTCCTCCCACCCTACTCACCCGTCATAGCTTGACTTCCTATTGTTGAGCCTCTCTACTGCTCCTACTCTTGCCTCGGTCACTCCATCCTCGGACGTTGCGCAGCCACGACCATCACCCGCTGTTTTGCAGGAACTTCCCGACGACAACCCTGCAATTCTGGTATGCGGTCTAGTAGTGTACCGTGCTCCGTCTACGGGTAGGACGCCACCCTCTTCCTCCACTACAGGACCAACTCGCTTGGACGTCATCCCTGCTCTTGCAGTTGGGGGTTCCACCGGCCGCCCGACGCCTACCAGACCGCTGGTGCCTCCCCTGCCTCATCACTACACCAGTCGGCCACCGGTGGCTGCGGCATCTGCTTCGGCGCCTCCTGCAGCGCCGCCCATGGTCTTGGCACCACCGCTGCCACCTGCGCCTGCGGCACCTTAGGCGCCCGTAGTCCTAGCATCGTCGCCACCTCCTGCTCCTACATGGCCTGTCACTCGGACTGTGACTGGGGCCATTCCGCGGGTGTCCTACCAGGGCTTGACGGCTTCGCCATCATCGCCCTCTCCGCTTCCGGCAAACTATCGCAGTGCTCTGGCTGACACCAACTGGCGTGCTGCAATGGTCGACGAGTTCTAGGCTCTGATGGACAACAACACTTGGCGCCTCATCCCATGGCCGCCCGGTGCCAATGTCGTGTCGGGCAAGTGGATCTTCTGGCATAAATACCATGCTGATGGGTCACTCGCCCGGCACAAGGCACACTGGGTGGTTCGAGGATTCTCCTAGCGCCATGGCATCGACTACGATGAAACCTTCAGTCCGGTTGTCAAACCAGCGACAATACGGACCGTTCTCAGCATCGCCGCTTCTCGCGCCTATCCGATCCACCAGCTGGACGTGAAGAACACATTTCTCCATGGCCATCTCGCTGAGACTATCTACTGCCAGCATCCTCCCGGCTTTGTTGACCCCGCCGCTCCAGATCACGTCTGTCTCCTCCAGAAGTCCTTGTATGGACTAAAGCAGGCACCAAGGGCGTGGTACCAACGGTTCGCCTCCTACATTCGATAGCTCGGCTTCGTCGCCTCCGTCTTCGACATGTCCCTCTTTGTCTACAAAGAGGGGCCGAGCATCGCCTATCTGCTGCTATATGTCGATGACATCGTCCTCACCGCATCATCCATGACTCTTCTCCAGCACATCATGGGCCGCCTGCACTCCGAGTTTGCCATGACAGATCTTGGAGCCCTGCATCACTTCCTCGGCATCTTAGTGACGCGTTCTTCCCAGGGCCTGTTCCTGTCTCAGTGATAGTATGCCTTGGATCTTCTTCAGCGTGCTGGCATGGCTGAGTGTCACTCTACAGCGACTCCCGTTGACACTCATGCCAAACTCTCGGCACAGGATGGCGCCAAGCTCCAAGACGGCTCTGAGTACCGAAGCCTTGCTGGGGCCCTTCAGTACCTCACCCTGACTAGACCAGATTTGGCATATGTGGTTCAGCAGGTGTGCCTCTTCATGCATGATCCGCACGAGCCCCATATGGCCCTAATCAAGCGCATCCTACGCTATGTGAAGGGCACACTCTCCTCTAGACTTCACATCGACACAAGCTCTGTTCAGTCTCTAACTGCCTACTGCGACGCCGACTGGGCTGGCTGCCCGACTCTCGACGCTCCACCTCTGGCTTCTGCGTCTACCTCGGTGACAACCTAGTGTCTTGGTCCTCCAAGTGCCAGACCATGGTGTCTCGATCCAGTGCTGAGGCAGAGTATCGTGCTGTAGCTCATGCTGTGGCCGAATGTTGCTGGCTCCGCCAACTTCTCCAGGAGCTTCATGTCCCGCTCGCTTCGGCCACTGTTGTCTACTGTGATAATGTGAGTGCAGTATACATAACAGCCAATCCGGTACATCATTGGGGCACGAAGCACATCGAGATTGACATCCACTTGGTCCGTGAGAAGGTGGCCTTGGGTGAGGTCCAGGTCCTCCATGTGCCGTCCTCTCACCAGTTCACGGACATCATGACGAAGGGCCTTCCAACTCCACTGTTCACTGAGTTTTGGTCCAGTCTTTGCGTCCGTGATCCTCCCGCTACGACTACGGGCGGGTATTAGGAAGTATATATGTGTATTAGGAAGCTTGTTCATTCCTTCCATGTACACTGATTATATTCCATATATATCAAGCCTGATTGGCTATATAATAGAGGTCACCCCCCCTCATTAGGGGTGAGGTGTTTTCCCATATCCTTTCTACAATAATAACAATAACATAATAATAATAATAATAATAATAATAATAATAATAATAATAATAATAATAATAATAATAATAAAACAAAGACAAGAGAACAGGGTTGCTTCGCAACAAATAAAGCGCAACTTACATGAGGGATCGTTACCCCACTCCATTTGAATACATACTAAGGGTAATCTCAGTGGGGTTCCAGTTTCCATCGTACTCATATTTTGAAAATAGTGCGGGCTAGTCTCAATGGGGTCCCAATTTCAAACACTCATATTTTGAAAATAGTGCAGTGACATGTCAGCATATTCAATGTTCATGAAACTCTCATCAAACTTCCATTGAGATTGGCCTAACAGACCAGTACATATCGACAAATAAACAGTAATTAAGAGCCGGTTAGCGAGTACTCCCTCCATACTAAAAAATGAAGTCGTTTTAGACAAGGCTTGGGTTAAACATTGGGGATATAAATTATGAATAACTTTTAAGTTGTTGAGTTTGGAAATGTGAAAACCATATGTATAGATTTGTCTTGAAAAATACTTTCACAAAAATTTACATATATCACTTTTTGATAAATATATTTATAAAAATAAGTAGTCAAAGTTATGCTTTGGAGACCGCATCGCTGTCCAAAACGACTTTATTTTTTTAGTATGGAGGGAGTAATTGCCTATAGCTGCTAGGTCGGTGGGAATTGAATTTCCATTTTGCAGGGTTGATCGCAGGTTGGCCAGCTCGGTCCCCTGCTAGGTCGGTGGGAAGCAAAAGCAAAGCTGTAAATCGCATGAACAGTGTCGGATCTAGAAAAAATATTTAGGAGGGGCTGGGCCAAAGAGAGCTAGACCAACTTCACTCAATTATATCCCATACAAAGCTAAGATATAGCAGTTTTAAACCTTTTACATGATAACTATAATAAACAATCGAAAGTGCATCATAAAACGCATAACAAGAAGAAGTAAAAGATACAATTTTTAGAACTAACCAACAAAAGATCGATCGATGATGACGCATTCACGCTGTCGTATTCTTCATGAATCATTAGAAGCAATCTATACAAGAAAAAATAAATTAGTGACACAAATTTCAAGTATTTAACTTCAAAGTTTTGAAGGTAGAAGAGAACATATATCATACCACTAAATTGTTCCTAGGCACTAACATACGCCGGGTTTTCATGTCTTCAAATCGTTTTACGATTTTGTCATTCTTGATGCTTCTAAATATCTCGTTCTCAGTGTAGCATATCATTAAGTCATTGAGCCATTCATCACCCATTTTGTTACGCAAATCTATCTTTACAATAGACATAGCAGAAAATATCCTATCAACTGAAGCTATTGCCACCAGAAGAATCAATGTTAATTCAATGAGCCGATACACCAATCCATAAGATGTGTTCATTTTAGTCTTGACCATAATTTCAGCAACCTTTCCAAGCTCTGTACATCCAAGAAAGTCTTGAGTTCTTCTAGCACGACTGACAAATCCTCTTAGTTGACCAGGCAAAAGAAAAAGGTCACCGACATCAAAATCCGCAGCATAAATTTCAGCAAGTCTCACAAGCTTATCCACATTAAAATTAGAGAAGGAGTTCCTTGGGTTAAGACAAGCCATGCATACTAATAATTCTAAACTAACTTCACCAAATCGATGATTCATCTCAGACAAAATGGCATCTATGACAGCAAGGAAAACCTCAACATGGTAGAAGTGCATGTTTGTTATCTTTTGCTTTCTACGTGTAGATGTCCCTCTAGTATTTATTTTCTTGTCCATATCTGGCACTTCAATCTCATTCTTATTACAGAATGTTTTCACTCTTTTGAATAAGGGATCCCATCCATTGTTCCTCATATCCTTCAACTGCTCTTTCACATCTATGATCAATTGCATTGCCTCAACAATGTCTTGATCCTTCCTTTGCAAAGCACGTGACAGACTATCTGTGATGCTCAACAATTCTATCATTAAATGCATTATGAACACAAAATCAAAGCTCTCTATTTTACCAATTAAACCAAATGCTCCACCATTACTTGTTGGTTTAACAGAGTCTTTCTTTACTATCTCAAGAATGTCTATGACAGCTTCCCACATCACCAAAATACGAAGTAAAGTTTTAAGATGTGAACCCCATCTAATATCTCTAGGCCTTGCTAGGCTACATCCCTGGTTCAAACCTTTTCCAGTGATAATCTCCCCACTCTCCAACTTTTCTAACAACACATCATGATGCTTTGCAAGCATGGCATCCTTTCTCATACAAGATGCACCGACAGTGTTGACTATTAGAGGAACATAGTTAAAGAAATCTACAATGGCTGGAGTAGAAGTTACAACAGTAACAACCACTAATTACAATTGATGGGCAAAACAATGCGCATAGAATGCATAAGGATTTTCATCTCGAATCAATTTTTGCACACCCTTAAATTCACCTCTCATATTGGAAGCTCCATCATAACCTTGCCCACGAAGCCTAGAGATTGGTAGTGTCGGTGCAGAAAGTGACCAACACGTAAATATTTGTAGTTTTACCGTATGTTGTGATCGGATGTGGCCTAGCACTCAATGACACAGGGTTTATACTGGTTTATTCAATGTGCCCTACATCCAGTCTGAGTCGGTCAGAGACTTTATTCTTGAGCCTAGGTGCTCAAAGTTTGCTATGGGGTTACAAAGGAGAGGGAGTAAGATGGGGGGGGTGCAAGAGGTCTGGTCGGACTCTGGACCAAAGGGCCGAGAGAGACAGGAGCTCCTACGTGTGCTAAGTATTTGAGCATGTGCTCTATTGGAATCGTTCGAATCGTAGGTTGTTCGATCCACTAGTTGTTGAATCGTTGTCTGAGTGTCGTCCTTTTGGAGAGAGCACATCCCCTTTTATAGATGAAGGGGACATCCTTACAAGTGAGAGAGAGAGTGTCATCCTTTTGGAGAGAGCGCATCCCCTTTTATTGATCAATGGTGTCCAGGAGGTTTGACAAAAAGCCAGAAGAGAAGGATGCAACGCCTAAAGGATAAAGAGTTGGAATAGGCTCAGGCATCCGGCAGGCCTCTAGTATGGCATGCTAAGCAAACAGCCGATAGAAAGCAACCATCGGCTAATATCCAAATGACTTTTTTGTTGCCAACAGCCGATCCAAGCAGTCGACTTTGAAAATTTATCTTAATGGATAATCCAATAGATGGTACAGATGGCAAACTAGGACATGGCTTCACGTTGGCCGATGAATTAGAAGAAGTAGATATTGGTTCTGGAGATAGACCTAGGCTGACGTACGTAAGTGCTAAGTTAGATCTGGAGTATAAGTGAGAATTAATTGATTTATTAAAGGAATTTAAAGACTGCTTTGCTTGGGAATACTATGAGATGCCTGGTTTAGACCAGTCAATTGTTGAACATCGGTTGCCAATCAAACCTGGATATCGACCATTTAAACAGACTCCAAGGAGATTCAACCCAAACGTGCTTGATGATATCAAAAGGAGACTAAAAGGTTACTAGAGGCGAAGTTTATCCGACCATGCCAATATGCAGAGTGGATATCAAATGTCGTCCCTGTATATAAGAAGAATGGAAAATTAAGAGTTTGCATTGATTTCAGGGATCTGAACAAGGCCACACCCATGGATGGTTATCCGATGCCGATAGTTGATATGTTGGTAGATGCAGCAGCCGGGCACAAGGTTATCAGCTTCATGGATGGCAATGCAGGGTATAACCAAAGTTTCATGGCTGAGGAAGACATAGCGAAGACCGCTTTCAGGTGCCCTGGCGCAATCGGTTTATTCGAGTGGGTTGTGATGACTTTTGGTCTAAAGAATGCCGATGCAACTTATCAAAGGGCGATGAATTATATTTTCCATAAGTTGATCGGCAGGATTGTTGAAATCTACATCGATGATGTGATGATAAAATCCAAAGGGTACAAAGAGCACCTAGCTGATTTGCGAGAGACTCTGGAATGCACAAGAAAACATAGTCTAAAGATGAATCCTAATAAGTGTGCCTTCAGAGTGTCAGCTGGGCAATTCTTGGGATTTATGGTCCACGAGAGAGGAATCGAAGTTGGTCAAAAAAGCATAAAAGCAATTGATGAAGCAGTTCTCCTGACTACTAAAACATAGTTGCAATCTCTGCTTTGTAAGATCAATTTCATCAGAAGATTCATTTCAAATTTGTCGAAAAGGATCCTGCCGTTTTCTCCCTTGTTGAAGTTGAAAAATGATCAAGAATTCATGTGGGGTGACATACAACAAAAGACGTTTGAAGAGATAAAAGAATACATGAAGTGTCCACCTGTGCTGGTCCCTCCTCAGCAAGGTAAGCCTTTTAAGTTGTACATATCGGCTGATGACAAGACAATTGGATCGGCCTTGATACAAGAATTTGAAGGAAAAGAGAGAGTTGTTTTCTATCTGAGTTGAAGACTACTGGATCCAGAGACAAGATATTCTCCCACCGAAAAGTTATGCTTGTGCTTATATTTCTCTTGCACTAAGTTGCGACACTACTTATTATCGGCCGAGTGTACAATTGTTTCCGATGCCAATACTGAATGGAAGAGTGGGAAAGTGGATTCTTGCGTTATTGGAATTTGACTTGAAGTACGAATCGGCTAAAGCAGTCAAAGGACAAGTAATGTCCAATTTTGTCACCCAACATCATAAGCCAAGCATTGGTTATGTAGAGCCGGTGCCTTGGACGTTATTCTTTGATGGATCATCATGCAAGCAAGGTGGTGGCATTGGTATTGTTATTATTTCGCCTCGGGGGGCAAGTTTTGAGTTTGCTCTTCCAACTGAACCAATGATTACTAACAATCAAGCGGAGTATGAAGCTATTCTTAAGGGACTTCAACTTCTTCACGAAGTAAAGGCCAAAGCAATTGAAGTATTTGGAGATTCACAATTAATTATTAATCAGTTGATCGGCCTATATGAGTGCAAAGAAGAGACTTTAAAAGGATACTATGATGAGTGCCAAAAGTTGCTCAAGGAGTTTCTTCATATCTTTTTCCAACATATCCCAAAAGCACAAAACCAAGAGGCTAATCGTCTAGCTCAAAGTGCATCAGGATATCGAGTGTTTCAAGAAGTCTTGAGTAGTGAAACCTCAAATGATGTTTGGAGAGTCGAAATAGCCGATTACCTTAGAGATCCGTCTCAGAAAGTTACCAGAAAGCTAAGGTATAAATTGGCTAAGTTTGTTTTGTTAGATGATCAGTTATATTATAAAACAGTCAATGGGGTGTTGTTCAATTGCTTAAACTAAGAAGAAGCTAAGGTGTTGATGGGTGAGGTGTATGAAGGGATATGTGGAGCTCATCAATCGGCTTATAAGATGAAATGGATTATTCACAGAACTGGATATTTCTGGCCAACGATACTGGAAGATTGTTTTGAATATTACAAGGGGTGCTAGGACTACCAATATTTTGGTAATGTCCAGAGATCGCCTGCTTCAGCCATGAATCCAATAATCAAACCATGGCCATTTCAAGGTTGGGGGAATTGATTTAATTAGCCAGATTTTTCTGCCTTCAAGCAAAGGACATAAGTTCATATTTGTAGCAACATATTACTTCACTAAATGGGTTGAGGCAATTTCTTTGAAGATGGTAACCTCAAAGAACATGATTGATTTTGTCAGGGAACACATTGTGTATCGTTTTTGGATTCCTCAAACTATGACTACCGATCAAGGGACAATGTTCACATCAGAAGAGTTTGGGGATTTTGCTGCCAGTATAGGAATGAAGCTATTGAATTCCTCTCCTTACTATGCTCAGGCAAATGGCCAGGCAGAGGCGTCCAACCAGATTATGATTAAACTGATCAAGAAAAAGATCGAGGAGCAGCCAAGGAAGTGGCATTCGACGCTAAATGAGGCACTGTGGGCATATATGATGGCCTGTCATGGATCAATTAAAACGTCGCCTTACGAACTTGTGTATGGCCATAACGTAGTTCTTCCTTGGGAAGTTCGGACTGGATCGAGGCGTGTTACACTGCAGAATAATTTGTCAGCCGAAGTCTACAAGAATCTTATGATAGACAATTTGGAGGACTTGAGTTGCCTTCGGCTGCGTGCTCTTGAAAATATCAAAGCCAATAAACTGAGGGTTGCAAAATATTACAATAAAAAGGTCAAGATTAAGCAATTCTCTGAAGGAGGCTTGGTCTGGAAAGTAAAATTGCCGATCGGGTTAAAGGACAATAAATTCGGCAAATGGTCATCTAACTGGAAGGGACCTTATCGGATCAAACGTTGTGCGCCTAGTAATGCTTATATTTTGGAAACACTAAAAGGAGAGGAAGAATTTGGCCGAGCAATCAATGGGAAATATCTAAAGAAATATTACCCTAGCGTTTGGATTAATACTTAATAACCAATTGGTTCGGTCGTCAGCTTTAATAGCCGATATCAGAAAGGTATCGCCTCTAGTGCAAAAATAAACCCAAAGGGGTAAAAGCTGGTACGATGTGTATCGCCTATAGAAGCAAAGCAAACACGGACGAAATGATGTGTATGAAGTACGAAGCAAAGGAAAATCACTCAAGACGAAGAAGTTGTTTGCTAAATATCACCTATTACAAGCTACAGGCCGGAAAACACTTTGCTTACTATATTATCGGCCAGGGTGTTTAAGGCTACAGAGTTGGCGGCGCTAAAAAAATCCTCAACCAAACTCTCATGCTCCCCAGGGTGCGCCGCGTCCGGAAAATCGTGGGGAAGAAGACGAAGATTGTGGCCAGAATGGGCTTGTGCCGTAGCCAACGCCATGGCAGCACCATGATGAATGCCATGAAGAGCGACCTCCCTAACACGGTTCAGGATGTCATGCAAGCAAACCACTGGAACGACGCCCCTGGCATTGACAAATCTCGCCGCGTGATCCACAGCTGATCGAAGTCTTTCCAACTGAGCAGTTAGATCTAAAAAGATTTAAGGAAAGAATGATCAGAAATCTTGAAGGCAAAATTAAGAAGAAGACAGAAAAGTTGTGGTAGATGTCTCACCCATGATTCTGGCTTCAGCTCTAACCAACCTTTCCCCCACCGGACTGGCCTCAAGAGATGATCGGCCTTGAATCATGGCCAAAGCTAATTCTGCGAGGGAGAGGCAGCTGGCCAGATTCTAGTCAGTCCGATCGATAGAGGCTAGTAGATCATCATTGTTGATCTGCCTCCTCGGGTAGCGGGGGAACTGGCGGCGGATTGGTGTTGAAGGTGACCCCAAAGGCTGAACAGAGTCAACCCTCTGCTCTAGAATGATGGGAGCAGCCCAAGTTGCACCCTCTTGGTGATGAAGGCGCTGGCGCGATGATGTAGATCCGTTGAGGGCCTCCTCAATAGACCTCTTGCTGTTCTCCATGATCTCAAACCTACGGAAAGAGCAGGAACTATACTAAGGATGTAGAAGGTTTGAGATGAAGTGGGTTGTTGTTCGATCCACGGTCGTGGCCCTATATATAGCCCGGGAAGGCGAGAAGATAGATTTCGTCGGGGGTGTGAAATTGGAATCAGAAATGGAAGCGGATCGACACTCTAGAAATTCAGGGGACGGATAACGAAGAGATAATAGATTCGAACTTATTGCTTCCCTAAATTACAAAATATCATAGGATGGATACGAAGAATTTACATTGACCGGAGATCAACCCATCAAGGCTTCTTTAGATTGAAGGGAGTCCGGGTCCCCACAAGGCCAAAGGTCATCGTGAACCGAATCACATTGGCCCGTTGATAAAAGTGTGCTAGAAAAGGGAAAGGCCGCCCGCCTGACAGATGCCCAGCCAATTTCTCGGTGAACTGAGAAACTATGGGAAAGAAGCCTATGGCTTTCCCGGTCGGCATTTAGTGGAACAAACAAGGGGAAGGTGTCCACATATTTTAGCCCTTGCAAACACTAGAATAGCTTTGCAAGCATGGAGAGAAGACTCAGGTGATATCACAAGAATTTTTCTAACCACAATAGCTGACCCTCTTGCTCGACAAGGCGCTAGAATGAGCGACACAATCACCCTATGCACAAGAATTCTTCTAACCGCTCAAGATCTTCATAGCAAAAGGATAGACCATGGAGGGCCCAGTGGAGTCGGGAGCACTCGAGGAGGCAAATAGAAGAGAAACATAGCTGAATTGTTGAGTTGCTCTCGCCAGGGTCGGATAGACATTTTATAGCCGGCCTAGAAGGATGAATCCAAGTGCCCATGAAGCAATGATGCTCTCGTAAAAGTTTTGAAGCATGGGCTCATGAGTTGACATAGACGGCGACAAACAGTAGACCCTAGATCAAGATTCTTTACCCATGACTGCGGACCTATCGGGGGCACAGACGTGACAATTTTGGAATAAAATTACTTTTATCCTAAAATTGGGGGGCATGTGTTTATACCAAAATTTGGAAGAAGAGTCATAGGGACTCGAAAGCTTCCAAGATCATGTTGTTAAGGAATCAATTACGTGTAGAGTAGATCTCGGTGAGTTCTTCAGCAAGTACGGATGCATCGATCCAGTCGACCTCCACTGCTTGTCTATAAGTACCGTCATGTCTTATACCTCTGTTCGTACGGCTGCATCGATCCGGTCGACCTCCACTGCGACTCTGGTATAAGTTAGTTATCGACTCTTGTCTAGTTCAAGTATGGCTGCATCGATTCGGTCAACCTCCACTGCTCGAACTAGATTAAGGTCAAGTTATTGGCTCTATCTAAGGGTGGCGTTCCTTCAGATAGATTCATTAAGTTACCGATATTGCTTATTGCTTCCATTATCTATTTAATTACAGCAATATCACTTCGTCCGATTGGGATTGATCTAGATCAGCCTTATATCTTTTTTTAACTCATCGTTTGTTAATCTAAACTGATCTAATCTGAACTTTAAATGATGAGTTATGTTTTATCGGCTGTTTTACATCAATCTTGATCGTGCATAGCGTGCGGTTAAGGCATGTTTGATCTTGAGTAGATCTAGTGGCTAGCGAAAACTATTCCATGGCCCGTTATCATGGCTTGTGTGATTCTGCCTCACACCCCACTGTTAGCACTGTGGAGTGGAGATCGTTATTTGGTAGATCTGTTCCTAAGAGGACACGACCTTAACTATGCGCTATGCCTGAATCGGTTGTTTTAGCCGATATCGAGCGCTTTCACGAACAGTTCACATCATGAGATCGTTGAAGTAGTGATAGGTTGAAAGATGTGTTAGCCCCATGATCTTATTATTGTATTATGGCCTGCATGATTCTGCCTCATGCCCCACTGATATTAGTAATAAGTTAGGGTCATCGAGTCTATTGTTGTTTCTACGGCATGCATGATTCTGCCTCATGCCCCACTGGTTATAGCGATAGATGAGATCTAATATGTTCATTAGATTTATCTTTATTAAATGATTGAATGATGATGAACTGTTTCTTTTATAAAGGAGTTCTGTTACTTGTAGTCATTGGCTTAGCATGAACTAATTATTGTTAACATCTTATTGCCATTGACCAATATTTGCCTAAAGAATGATATTCATCCTGAACGATAACCGATTCTTCTTACACAATCCCATGAGCTTTAACCGATTTATTCTTATGAATATGCTGGATTTGACTATTTAGTCGATCTCCTTTCATATCGGCTATCAGAGCCGCACATTCAGGACTGTCTGGCAACACCGGCACGTTCCGCCCTTAATTACTGATAAACTTTCTCTCCTTGTCAATTGTAGGGTCAAATTGACTGGCACGTCTCGAGAGGAGTGCGCAGGATCGACCATCCATGTGCTGAAGCTAGGTCGATCTCTAGCTCCATCGAGCGGACTCTTCCGGCTTGCTCGTGTGTCCTCGGCACGGGACGAAATTCCGTGTTGACAGAATAGGACCGACATCAAGGCGGAGGTTGAGTCAGAGGACCCCACGTAGATGGGTGATGATGTGATCTCCCCCGAGGAGGAGGGAGGCTGGGATGCTGCTGCGACCTCGGTGGAGCGTCGCGAGCCTGCGACCACATCTACCAGTGGTGGGCGGGAGGCAGAGAGGCATGGCGATGCCCCCACGCCAAGGAAGCACGGCGCGAGATCAGACGCCATTGGCGAGCGGGAGGCGAAGCGGACGCGGTCGCCGTGCTCTTCGGAGGCGTCACCGGCCTTGTCCCCTTCTACTCCGGGCACGGTGGGGCAGGCTAGGCAGTCGGAGGAGTGGGTTCGCACCCACACATCTTTGGGGCCGGCGCCGGTGCATGACCCGCAATGGGGGGACGCCCCGCTAGCTGCTTCGGTTGGCGCGCCTTGAGCCGGCGGTTGCGACAACTCGCGGGCCGATCGAGAGCCGGCTGGGTCGACTCCCCCCCGGTCGAGGTGAGGGGGCGTGGCTCGTGGCCTACGAGCGGCCCTCGTCTGGCGGGCCCATTGCCGGTGGGTCGGGGCTTCAAAGCCCTACCGCTTACATCTCGGTATGCTTTCTTCATTTCTTTTCGATCTCTTAGTTGAGTTTTTTGGAGTGCGACTGACCTGTACTTTTTCGACAGTGGCCAGATGCTGCCGGGGTTGAGCATCGCCCCGCCTCCTGTGCGGGAGGAGTGGAGGCCCACCTTGTAGAACGTCACGATGAGCGGCGGGGAGAGAAGGGTGGCGGCGGTACGCCCTTCCCTTTTGGGGGCTGCGCCCCCCGGGTCGGTCGCAAGTGCGGTGGCAGCGGCAGCGACGGTGTTGGTGGCGATCTCGGTGGCGACGGTGGAGGAAGCGTCGGAGGTGACCCTTGCGACCCCTCCTGCGCTGGCTGCAGCAGAAGAAGGGAGGGAGATCAGGCTCCTTGCCTCACCGGTCCAAGGGCCGCACGGCTCACCCTTCCGATCAGAGCTGGAGGTGTTAGGGGGAGACGCGGCCAGGCCGAAGGCGGAACGTCTGTCGGCGGGCCATGAAATTGAGATAGTGGAGGTCTCCTCCGATGGCAAAGCAGGTGATAGGGTGGAGCCACCAGCGTTGTTGCAGGAGTTGGTGGCGGTCCGATCGTCGGCTGGGCCTTCCAGCGGGTTGGGGGCAACCACCGACCTGGTGTGGCCCTACCTCGAGGACCCGAGGAAGGTTTAGTTCATTCTTCAAGATGAGCAGGAGGATCAGCTCTCGGACGTGCTTGGGGGGAGAGGACTCGCCATGGAGTCTGATCTCGCCCAAACCAGGGTGAAGCTTGTGGAGGCCTTGGAGCGGGTCATGTCTGTCCAGTAGGCGGTTACTATCGACCTGCCCCACGTTGCAGAGGTAGGTCTTCCACTGGTTATTTTAGCGTGTTTGTCTCTTGTGTTGTAGGGCTTGGAGGAGATGTCGAGCCGCAAGTTTCGCTTCCTTCGAGAGGAGCATGCCTGGGAGGCCGCGATGTCACAGTGGGTCACCGAGCTCGAGCGTGAGCTGGAGTCCGCCCACCGTGAGTCTCAAGGCTAGGCGGCCAAGGCGACGGAGGTGCGGGCGATGGAGCTATTCATGGCAGAGCGGATGACCACTGCTGAGCGAGGGCTTGAGGCAGCGAGGGTCCGCCAAGCGGAGACTGAGGTGGCTCTCTAGAAGTCCTTGGCGGAGACTGAGGCAGCGCTCTAGGGTCCCTTGAAGGCCTTGGAGTTGGAGCAGAAGGCCCTGGAGTCAGAGCGGAAGGCCCGGTCGGAGGTCAACCAGGAAGTGCTCACGCTCTGGGGCTAGGTGCATGGGACGGAGGAGGCAAACGCTTGGCTACGCGAGCTGGTGACTCGGTAGGAGGAAGGGCTCTCCATCCTCAAGAACACCATCCTCGAGAACTTGCTTCTGAGCTCGTCATCCTTCTTCTAGAACTAGGTGGAAAGGTTGGGTCGCTAAAGCAGGACCTATAGACGGCCAGGGCGACGATTGGCCGGAATGCGAAGGCACTGGCCAAGTCCCTTGAAGAGCGATGTGCTCTCAGGGGGGAGCTCGACTAGCTTCGCAATGTCACCTAGGTCATCATATCAATGGTCTTCAGGTCAGCGCCGAGCACCAGCACGCCCGCTATCCGACTGGCGGAGGTCCCAAACGAAGTGTGGGCGCTCATCACCGATGGGATGTTCTACGGGACGTGGGGGTGCTGACTTTGGTGGTGACGCACCACCCAGACCTGGACTTCGCCGCCATCTGTAGCGGGTATGCTGACGGCTGGAGCTCGGAGGCCATCCATGCACTCGGGGAAAGCTTGCTGCCACACGCACAGTTGGTGGCCGAGCATGTCTCCACGCAGTGGGTGATGGATGCCCGCTGCGCAAACATAGCTGAAGGCGTGGGCCAGGAGGACGTCGCCCAGCCTATGGATGGAGTGGAGCTTGGGTCGGAAGCGAACGTCGCCCCGCCTCCGACCGAGCCAAGTGTCGTCCAGCCAGGGAGCGAGCAGCCCCTGCCTTCGCCGGTCGCGCCACCAGCCGATGCTGCCGGGCAGCCACAGTAGGAATTAGAGTAAAAGTAGTTTAGCAGATGTAAAAGTTAAGTTCATGGGAGAGCCCCCGTGTTAACATTTCATATTCATGAATACAACTATTTTGTTTTGTGATGAATCACTTTGTTCGGGGAAGCTTGTCCCATCCGTTCCTTATTTTTACCCTAGCATAACTTTGTTTTTTATTCTTTCTTTTTCGCACCTGCCCGTTTGAACCATAGGCTGCAACCGTAAGAACTCGGGCATGGCCCGCGAGGCTTAGTTGCTCATAACCGTAGGTCATGGCGGGGTGCGATCGGTCGGAATATTTAAAGCAAAGTTACGTAAGGCAATTAAAGGAATGGACTACCGTTTTGTTTGGGTAGAAAAGTATTTACCATAAGATAGTAAAAAAGATAGGTGGTATCACACCCTCGTGGAGCCCCCGAGTGACCTAGGCCAAGAGTGTTCAGGCTAGGGCACTTGTAGGAGCAAACGTTAAGTGAAAGAAAGCGGTAAGACCGAATTTTTAGGGGAAGAAACGACATAACTGTTCGATGTTCCAAGTGCTGGTGAGAACATTGCCGTTATTGTCCTTCAGTCGGCAGGCACCTAGTCAGATCACTTCGGTCACCGTGTAGGGTCCTTCCCATGGCGGAGAGAGTTTGTGCTTCTCCTTGGTCGATTGGGTGCTTCGAAGCACAAGGTCTCTGACCTCGAGGATTTTCCCTCTGATTTTTCTCTCATGGTACCTGCAGAGAGTCTACTGGTAGTGAGCAGAGCGGATGATGGTCATCTCGTGGGCCTCCTCAAGCAGGTCGACTGCGTCTTGTTGAGCCTCCACGGCTCGGTCACGGTCGAAGGCCTTCACTCTTGGGGCGCTGTGATCGTGGTCAGAGGGCAGCACTGCTTTAGCTCCATAGGATAGGAAGAAGGGTGTGAACCCTATGGATAGGTTCAGGGTTGTTCTTAGGCTCTAGAGGATTGTGGGGACCTCTACAACCCATCGCCCAGCGTACATGTTCAGTCGGTCGAAGATGCATGGCTTGAGTCCTTGGAGGACCATGCCATTGGCTCGCTCGACCTGACCGTTAGTATGTGGATGTCTGACCGAGGCCCAGTCAATCCTGATGTTGTATCCATCACTGAAGTCCAAGAACTTCTTCCTGGGGAAGTTTGTTCCATGGTTAGTGATGATACAGTTAGGAATGCCGAACTGGTAGATGATGTCGAGGAAGAATTTGATCGCCTCTTCCGAGCAGATGTTGGTGATGGGCTTGGCCTTGATCCACTTGGTGAATTTGTCGACCACAACGAGTAGGTGAGTGAAGCCGCCCGGGCCCTTTTTGAGGGGTCCTACCATGTCGAGGCCCCAGACCGTGAACGGCCAGGTGATGGGGATGGTTTGAAGCTCTTGTGCTGGCAAATGAGTTTGTCGAGCGTAGAACTGGCATCGTTCACACCTGTGGATGACCTCCTCTGCATCTCATAGTGCGGCAGGCCAGTAAAAACCTTGGTGAAAGGCTTTTCCGACCAGCGACCTTGGGGCCACGTGATGTCCGTAGATTCCGGCATGGACCTCGAGGAGGAGCTGCTTGCCTTGGTCGGTAGGGACGCACTTCATGAGTACTCCCAACGGACTCTGTTTGTAGAGTTCGTTTCCAATCACGACAAATGTCTTGGCGTGTCAAGCAATCCATTGCGCTTCAGTCCTTTTAGGTGGAAGAACCTCCTCGAGGAGGTAGGCGAGTAGCAGCGCTCGCCAGTCGGCTTGATTGAGTGCCAGCACGGCGACGTCATCACGGAGGCACTGGGGTCGGAGCCCCCGAGCACCGGGTTGGAGTCGGGGTGTGTCGGGATTGGTCCTTCCAGGATGCGAGCAGATGGTTCATGAAGGTCATTGATGAAGACCCCGTTCGGAGACGGAACCCGCCTGGTAGCCAATTTTGTGAGAAAATTGGCGGCATTGTTGTCCTTTCGGGGGACGTGGTGTAGCTTGATCCCCTGCAATTTGTCCTCGAGCTTGCACACCTCCTGGTAGTATGCTGCCATGAGGGGGCCTTTGCAAGAGGATTCCTTCATGACCTGGTCGACGACCAGCTCTGAGTCACCACGGACGTAGAGCAACGTATCACCGAGCTCGATGGCAATGCACAGTCCATTGATGAGGGCCTCGTACTCCATGGCATTGTTTGAGGCTGAAAAGTGGAGGTGGATTGCGTAGCGGAGCCTACTCCCGTTCGGGGAGATCAGAACCACTCTAGCCCCCGAGCTGGGCCCCATTACGGACCCGTCGAAGTACATCGTCCAGTACTCATGGGTGACATCTGGGGTCAGGAGCTGGACCTCCGTCCATTCGGTGACAAAATCTGTGAGAGCTTGAGACTTAATTGCGGTACGGGGGATATACCTGATGTCATGGCCCATTAGCTCGAGTGCCCATTTGGAGATTCGTCCCGCGGCGTCGCGGTTGCAGATGATGTCTCCGAGCGGGTGTGAAGTGATGACCGAGACTTTGTGGTCGATGAAGTAGTGCATGAGCATCTGGGTTGCCATCAGCACGACGTATAGGAGTTTTTGCACCTCGGGGTACCGAACCTTGGGGTCGGTGAGTACCTCCCCGATGAAGTATACGGGTCGCTAGACCTTAAGGTGGTGTCTCGGCTCCTCCCTCTCGACGACCAGGGCGGCGCTCACGACATGGTTGCTTGCCGCGATGTAGAGGAGGAGGGGTTCTCCCTGTTCGGGAGCGACGAGGATTGAGGCTGACGTCAGAGATGCTTTGAGGCCCTCCAAAGCCTGATGTGCTTCCTCAGTCCAGACGAAAGCATCCGTCTTTTTGAGAAGCTTGTAGAGAGGCATCCCCCATTCGCCAAGGCAGGAGATGAATCGGCTCAGGGCGGCCAAGCAGCCGATGAGCCTTTGTATGCCCTTGACGTTACGTATAGGGCCCATTTTGGAGATGGCCATGTTTTTTTCAGGGTTGGCCTCGATGCCGTGTTCGGGCACGATGTATCCAAGCAGCTTCCCCTTTGGAACCCCAAAAACACATTTTTCGGGATTCAATTTGATGTTGAACCTTCGGAGGTTCATGAACGTTGCGGCCAAGTTTGCGATTAGGTTGCAAGCTTGAGCCGTTTTGACCACTATGTCATCAACATAGATGGCGATTGTTGGTTTTGGCTGCTTGACTTGATCAGGCTGATCGAGCAGGTCGATTTGATCAGTGAAGCATTGCTGCATGCATCGTTGATAGGTGGCGCCAGTGTTCTTCAGACCGAAAGGCATGGTTACGTAACAGTATGAACCATATGGGGTGATGAACAAAGTCGCGAGCTGGTCAGACTCTTTCATCGCGATCTGGTTATAGCCCGAGTAGGCATCCAGAAAGGAGAGGATTTCACATCCTAAGGTGGAGTTGACTATCTAGTCTATGCGTGGCAAAGGAAAATGGTCCTTCGGACACGCCTTGTTGAGGCCAGAATAATCAACGCACATTCTCCATTTCCCAGTCTTCTTTTTAACAAGAACAGGATTGGCAAGCCAGTCGGAGTGGTATACCTCTTTGATGAAGGCGGATGCTAGGAGTTTGGCGATCTCCTCGCCTATGGCCCTGCGCCTCTTGTCGTTGAAGCGACACAGGCATTGCTTGGCGGGCTTCGAGCTTGGGACGAGGCATAGTGCGTGCTCGGCGACCTCCCGTGGTATGCCTAGCATGTCAGAAGGTTTCCATGCGAAGACATCGCGGTTGGCGCATAGAAAGTCGACGAGCTCACATTCCTATTTGGCCGGGAGCTAGGTCCCAATCCGCACCATCTTGGTTGGGTCGGTGGGGTCGATCCCCACTGCTTTGGTCTCCTTGAGTGGGCGGAAGGCAGTCGAGGAGGTTGGCTTGTTGCAGTCCGGGACTACTGGGGTTGACAACTCCCCGAGCCGCGGGAGCTCAGAAGAGTTGATGACGGTAGTGGTGAGCTCAAAATGCTCGTGGTCGCACGTGTAGGCGTGCGAGAATGTGCTACCCACAGTGATGACGCCATTCAGTCCTGGCATCTTCAGCTTCAGGTAGGTGTAGTTGGGGACCACCATGAACTTGGCGTAGCATGGCTGCCCCAAGATGGCATGGTAAGACCCCGGGAAGTCCACCACCTCGAAGGTAAGCACCTCTGAGCGGAAGTTGGCTCGGTCGCCGAACGTGATGGGCAGGTCGATCTGCCCGAGCAGGTACACCTGCGTCCCTAGGATCACGCCGTGGAAGGGAGAGCTCACTTGGCTGAGCTCCGACCAGGGGCTGCGCATGGCGTCGAGGGTGTCGACGTAGAGGATCTTGAGGCCGCTGCCTCTGTCCATTAGCACCGTGGTGAGGCGCTTCTTGCGGACGATGGGGTCGACGATGAGTGGGAAGCGACAGGGTCTGGCGACGTGAGAAGGGTGGTCCCTTTGATCAAAGGTGATTGGAGATTCTGACCAGCGAAGGAAGGTGGGGACAGCCGTCTCAGCGACGCATGCCTCTCTATAGCGTACTTTGTGCTGGCGCTTGGAGTGGATGGCATCGGATCCCCTGAATATCATGATGCATTCCTCGGGGTCGGGAAAGTCGTTCCCATCTTTGCCCGTCGTGCCTCCTTGCTTGGCTGCTGCCTCCTTGCCCTTTCCTTCTTTCGGCCCGCCGGCCTATCACAGGAAGCGCTTGAGGAGCTCATAGTCCTTGTAGAGGTGCTTGACGGGGTAGGCATGGTTGGTGCATGGATTGTCCATGAGCTTGTTGAAGTGGCTGGGCTAGCCCGGTTGGGGCTGCTTGCCCGCACGATCGGCCGCGGTGACCAATGTGGAGTTGGCCAGTCGGCGTCGATCCTTCTTGTTTTTTTTGCCCCTCTACGTGGAGGGGCCCTCGTCTTGATCCTCGTGCTTGGCTTTGCCCTTGTTCTGGACTCCATTGAAGACCGCTCTGACCGCCTCCTCGCCGGAGGCGTGGTTCATGGCGACGTTGAGCAGGTCACGGGTGGTCTAGGGCTTCAGACAGCCAAGCTTGTGAATCAAAGACTCACAGGTTGTTCCGGAGAGGAATGCGCTGACGACGTCCGCGTCGATGATATCATGAAGGGAGTTGCACCACTTCGAGTACCTACGGATGTAATCCCGCAGGGACTCGTTGGGCTCCTGCTGGCAGCTCTTGAGGTCCCAGGAGTTCCTAGGGTGGACATACGTCCCCTAGAAATTCCCAATGAAGACCCTCTTGAGGTCCACCCAGTCGCGTATGCTGTCATGCCGGAGGAATTCAAGCCACGCTCGAACATGTTCCCCCACGCATATGGGGAGGTACTGAATGATGAAGTGATCATCATCCACTCCTCGGGCTCGGCAGGCGAGCCGAAAGTCTTCGAGCCATATACCGGGGTTTGTCTCTCCGGTATACTTGGTGATGTTGGTAGGCGGTCGGAAGCACTGTGGGAACGATGCTCTCTGGATGCGTCGGCCAAAGGCCAATGGTCCTGGGCCATCCGGGCTAGGACTCCGGTCGTTGGGTCAGCGACCACGCCTAGGGTGCGTCTCACCGGCCCCTTGATGGTCTGGTCGGAGCCCGTGCTGCCTGCTCTCACCGCCGCCTGATGGACGTCATCGTCATACCGGGCTTGACGCCGGTTGTTGATTACGCTACGAGCGTCTTGGTTCGGCCCGAGGCATTCGCGCACAGGTGGCTGGTGTAGAGCAGGCGCCGGGTCAGGTCGCGGTGCAGTTGCGTCCTCCTGTTCCACACCCGATGGCTGTAGAGGTGAGTGGATGGAGCGATGCGTCTGGTGCGTCCCCGCTCCCCTGGTCGGGAGGGAGGCCGTGAGTCGGTGTCATGACATGGAGCTCTCCGCCTGTTGAACAGTGGCGGTCTCCACCAGGGCCCGGAGGTTCCGCTGGACCGCCTGCTCCTGTGGGTCGACGGGCTCGGGAAAGCCACATAGAAGCATCGCCACCGCGGCGATGTTCTGGCTAGCCCGAGCGAACTGTGGTGGATCGTTCCCCCCATCGATGATGTTGCGCTGGACCTAGCGCGCGTGACCTCATGTGCCGCTCGTCGGATTATGCACACGGGGTGCATCATGGTGTGCCGAGTGCACCAGCGCAGGTGGCGGCTGGTTCTGCCGCCTTTGTCGTACCTCCTCGCTGTGCTCTTGGGCACATGCGAGGGCATCCGCGCGAGGGTCCGGAGGGGTGTGAGTCTGTAGAGACTCCACCACCACCGGTGGCTGTCCCAGAGCGTCCGCCATAGCGCACTCCCGGGACAGAGGGTGGCTGGGTGCCACGACGTCGTCGATACTGGAGCCGTCCCTCTCAACATCTTCGTCCATGAGGTCGTGGAAAGAGGCAGAAGCGTAGCTTGCCATCCCCTTGAATTCGAATGTGAGAGGGGGCGGCGCCAGCATCCTTCGGAGCCCTCGGGCGAATGCGTCCGCGGGGGACGTGAGGCCGTAGGGGAACTGGTCGCATGGCAGTCGCGGCAGGGATAACGGGGTCCCTTCGGAGAATCGGCGAAAGACAGTAAATAGCGAGTAAATAACAAAGCATACGTTACTCACAGTTGGGTTTGAGCCCTGTGTGGGCTCGGAGCGAAGCATAGGCGCCTCATCGTTGAAGTCGCCGGGTGTCTCAGTGCCGACGGAGGGCGCCCCTCCGGTGGGCGCCAGAACAAGTGCCTTTTCGCGAAGGCGTAGCACGCCGAGCCGGTCAGCAATGAAGTCTAGGATTTCGAAGAGGAAGGTCTGGGATGGCTCGAAGACGTGTGGAACCCACATCCTAACAGATGGGAGTGCGGGAAACTCCAACGAGCCGAAGCAAGTCGTATCGCTTGAGCCCGCCATGGCAAAGATGGCAGAAAGGTGGGCCATTCGATGACCAAAGTCGTGAACGTACGGCGTCTTCCCCACGGACGGCGCCAACTATCGGTGCAGAAAGTGACCAACACGTAAATATTTGTAGTTTCGCCATACGTTGTGATCGGATGTGGCCTAGCACTCAATAACACAGGGTTTATACATGTTCAGGCAACATGCCCTACGTCTAGTCTGAGTCGGTCGGAGACTTTATTCCTGAGCCTAGGTGCTCAAAGTTTGCTGTGGGGTTACAAACGAGAGGGAGTAAGATGGGGGGTGCAAGAGGTATGGTCGGACTCTGGACTGAAGGGCCGAGAGAGACGGGAGCTCCTACGTGCGCTAAATATTTGAGCGTGTGCTCTGTTGGAATCGTTCGAATCGTAGGTTGTTCGATCCACTGGTTGTTGAATCGTCGTCTGAGTGTTGTCCTTTTGGAGAGAGCGCATCCCCTTTTATAGATGAAGGGGACAACCTTACAAGTGAGAGAGAGAGAGTGTGTGTATGCTACTAAGTCTTGTTGTCCACGCCGTCGGGTACAAGATAATTGTAGGCGTCCACAATACTACTAATGTCAGACGCATATGGGAGGTTTTTACCGTGTTTATCACGTACGACAAATGACGGCGCCCACAACACTGTTGATGCCCAGAGGCATGTGGGGGGTTTTTACCGTGTTCGCCAGGTATGGGAGTTGAGGGCGCCCACAACACTGCTTGGGTTTTTGACATGCTTGGAAGGTGGCAGGGCACCCCTCTGTCATGCCCTATCGGTACTGTCCTGCAAGTGTACAGGGTACGGTCCTTGGTATTGCGGTTGACTTGAGTGCCCTGCCTTACTTGCTCCGCTTGTTTCCTGGGTCTTCACTCAGCGGGCGTCCCCGATTGGTTGGTCCCAGCCGGCTCCGACTGTGTGAGTCGAAGAAGAGCTGTAAGCAGAGGTTCGGTGCATCCCCGGTTGGAGACGCGGGTCGGAGTTAGAAGCAGCTTTTGGCCAGGCCTTCTGGTCAGAGAGGCGGGCCGGAGTCAGAAGCGAGCGTCGTTCCTCCTTGGCCAGGCCTTCCGGTCGGAGAGGTGGGCCAGAGTCAGAAGTGAGCATTGTCCTTCTTTGGCCAGGCCTTCCGTTCGGAGATTGGATAGCCCTTCTGGCCCGTCGTTAGGTTTTTGGGCTGGTCTAGGAGTTGCGTGTCGTTTGCAACGCCGTCTGCTGGGCCAAGCTTTTGCTGGGAAGCAGGTCCATGAGGGACCCCGGGTTTATGAACCCGGCAGGTAGCTTATGACTGTTAAGCATTTTGACCAAAGCTTCTTTCAATGCAGCAGCTGTACAACTCTCAACATGCTAAAGTCCAAAGAGCCTCTCCATCACCTTCCCTTCATCATTCATGTTAGTACAAGTGTACAAGTAAAAGTCAAGTTAAAAAAATAGAGTTCTCACCTACTAACCTCAAAATTATAGCCATATGTTCTTTTATTGATACATCTCGGCACTCATCAATCAATACAGAGAATTTTTTATCTCCAATCTCATCCATAATCACTGACATGACTTCCTGTGCACAAGCTTTTGTAAGGTCCTTCTGTATATGATGAGATATCATTGTGCAATTTTTTGTACCTTTATCGTATGCATCCTTAACAATCTCAACTTTTATCTTTGTACCAATCAACCATCTCTCTATATGTACCCTTGTTGTTGGAAGTAGAGGACTCATTGTGTCCACAAAAAGCATCACCTTGCATTATGAGAAATCTTGCTACATCTAAAGAAGAGTTCAAGCGAATTTCATATCTTTTCTCTTCCTCCTTGCTAATTACATCAATTTTTCTAGCCACATTTGTTCTTTGGTTCATAAAGTCATCACACTTTAGCCTAACATTATTGTGAGTCTTGCAAGTGCTGTGCTGATTAAGATTGTCCTTAGCTTTTTTCCAGTTAGTGTAACCATCCTTTGCAAAGACAGAACTACCAAAATTTTCAGGCTTCCCCTGATCAAAGAAAAGATAACAATATAAGCAATAAGCTACATCCTTGAACTCACTATACTCTAGCCAATCAAACTCGTCAAACCAAGTTTGCTGAAATGATCTCCATTGACCACTTTGCCATTTACGAGCAAAGGTAAGATTACAAGGTTGGGTAGGACCTCTCAAAGCATATGCCCTTCTTACTTGGTCTCTAATTTCATGTGGATATTCTTCAATTGGTATGCAATTTCCTAGATCACCAACTACATCAGATTGACTAAACTCCACTCTACGCCAAATTGGTTGATTTGTGCTGTCATTAGTGCCTGGAGTTGATGTACCACTTGAACCAGAAAAATATGTGTGCAATGTTCTTTTGGACATTTTGAACGATCTGCAATTTATTAAATCTTAATCAAATTTTGAACGATTACAAAGTTCAAGTTCAAAAGGCAAAAATCTAAAGAAAAAGAACATGTGTACGGTATATACCTGCTGGTGGCCTGGTGCTGGGTGCTTGCTGCCTTGCTGTTGTTGGTTGTTGGTGCTGCCGCCTCGCGTGGCAGCCGCTGCCGCCGACGGCCCGCCGGCTACCGCGTCGCCCCTTGCCCGGGCGCTTGCGATGCGCGTCTGTGCGGCGCGGCCGCTGTTGGCCTGCTGCCTCCGCCTGGGCGAGGGACCCCGGCGCCTCCGTCCGCCGCGCCGCCGCGGCACTAACCCTAGCTGGTGCCGCCGCCGCTCGCCCGCGCGCTCTGCTCGTGCTCGACGCCTCGACTTGATGACTCCCCGTCTCCCCTGCTCCCGTGACCGATTGGCTGAAAGACAAGGAAAAAAGGCCGGTCTTCTTAATGGGCTACGAACAGGTTTCTCTACTCCACATATTGGGCCACTGAAATACACACGAAAATGGCCCTGGAAGGAGACCAGCACCATGACTCGTCTTCAACCTCCGTCAGGAGGGACGAGAACGCCTCCAGCCCCTCTTTCCCTATGGTTAATGGCTCAAATTTTTATGGGGGGCTGAGGGAGAAAATGTGCCGTGCGTGCGTGAGCACAAAACCTAACCCGCACCTACAAGTACGTGCTTATACTAGATTAATTAAAACAACGCTCTTCCGGCGGTCCGGCCCTCTGCGTCTGCGTGGGCCCATACACGTAGTAGCGCAAGTGCTAACCTGCAGGCGGCTGCGAGTCAACGCGCACGTGAGCATTATGCATGTTTCGCTTTGTTTATTTGCTGCGTTGGAGTCTACTGCTACTATAGTAAGTAGTACGGTGACATCGACAAAGAGCACCACTGGTCCACTGCTGGCCAGCTAGCTAGCACAGAGACCCGTGCATGCATCCGCATGCAGATACTATACTGCAGTCCAACTCGATAAGTTACAAAACTTCAAAAGGCAGCAGGCTAATCATCAACAGCATACAGCACACACCAGCAAATTAGGGGGAAATCCATTTGCAGGTTCGCTATATTACACACACACCAATCTATATGTTGTTATATGCGGTGGCAAAGTTTGAACAAATTAGAGGTGGTGCACTAGGCTCGTGGATGCGTAGACATTTTTTATATAGGGGTATAATATATGGTGAAATTTTAGGGCCTTTTGGAATGGAGGTGAAACAAAGAAACAAACGTAGGATTCAGATTCCTTCGGACTGAAATACTGTAGCAGCTTTTGGTCTGTAGGAAAGCTCCATAGGAAAAAATATAGTAAAAGTTCCTACGTGGCTGATTCTATAGGAAAAACACAGGAAACATTCCATCCAGTTCAGCCCCATTTTTTTACTCCTACGCATAGGGTCGAGTCAAATAACTCTGTCATCCTTGCAGGTGATCCTATGTAGGATGGGTCATGCTCCCAAATGATAGATTGATAGGGGGGCCTAGGTTGCTTGATCCTTGTAGATGATTGATTAATCACAGAGGTGATCTACCACTGATTTCACCTGTATCTCGATACCCCATGTTTTCCTATTGGCCATCCAAACAACCATATTCACTAAATTCCTCTGTTTTCGAATCCTGGGGACGGCGATTCCCTTTCATTGTGATCGGACCCCTAGGGGTATAGCCATGAGATTTGGTGGGTCAAAAAAGGTCTTTCCTTATTCTGACCCCTACGGGGGTCTGTCGTTCTGCGACAGTGCATTCGGTCTCCTTGCGAGTCCAACTTTCCTCGAGCCCCCGCGCATTGCAGGGGTCCGGTCGAGGGTAGGCTCATTTTTGTGATCGTCACCCCGTCCGCGGTTTACGCAACCGGAGGGGTTGAGCTAACGTCACTTGCCTCGATGGCTCGAGTGTCGTGCTCGGTGAGCTCGCTAACGGGCATGTCCGAGTGGAATATGGATCCGTTGTTCATAACAGGGTCGGCATATCCCTCATGTGGCATTCCACTACTCCTTAACCCGCCTCCCGACAGATGCCCGAGTCGTTCTGGAGACCGACTCAGGTGGCCCGCTGGCCTCCCCTCGATGGAGATTCTGTGGGTATGGCTCAAGGTTAGGATCCAACAAGAAGGTCGAGATGACCCTGTCCGCTTCTGAGCGGGTTGGGCAATGGCCGCTGGGGCTCATATGCGTTTTCTCCCCTGGCTCTGTTCGATGCGAGGCGGCCTCGAGCCCTTCATGGGCCGGCCTTCGAACCTCGGTCGGTCACCTCTCATATCGAATGAGACAACTACCGCTTCATGATGCGACACGAAGCGTTGTGATGCAACAATTGCATATGTGATGCTTGGATGTATGAGAATGGATGAATGAAAGATCATGCACTGGAAAAGTAAAGTGGGGGTTGGTAAAGTTACCTCGATGAATCGAGTGATGGGTTCAGGGAGCTCTTATCGGATATGTTTGAGTGGAATCCGGGTCCATCGTTCGTGATGGAGTTAGCATAACCCACATCGGGCATTCTACTGCTCCTTACCTTTCTCTCGACAGCGACGCGAGCTGTCCGATTGACTTGGGTGACCCGTTGGCCTCTCCTCGATGGAGATTCTATCAGTGGGCCCCTCCAAACCCTTCCTGGGAAGGCAGAGGCTAAAGCTCGGGGTGCGGACAAAAAAAATGTGATCATGCTGGTGAGCAAAAACGCCGTAGCCGCTGGGGCGTAGGTTTCTTACGGTCCGATCAGTTTTACTCAGCGTTTGTTTCCGCAAACCTTGCCTTTATGTTTTTTAACGTGATAAAGGGTCGAGCATAGAGAATGTCTACCGAATCGACATACTCTTACCAGCCCCCGAGTGAGGCCCGACCCCATTGCTGGGGTCGGGCGTCACTTAAAGATCGTGGAGTCGATAGCAAAACTAATAAGAGAAAACATGCGTAAATTAAGGGCGACCCGTCTCTCGGCAGTGGCCCGAGCCATCCGATCGACTTGGGTGACCCATTGGCGCAGGACTTACCTTGATGGCTCGAGTGACAGGTTCAGGGGGCTCTTACTGGATATGTTCAAGTGGAATCTGGGTCTGTCGTTGGTGATGGAGTTGGCATAACCTGCATGGGGCATCCTACTGCTCCTTACCCGTCTCTCGGGAGCGGCCCGAGCCGTCCGATCGACTTGGGAGACCCACTGGCACAGGACTTACCTGTGGAGATAGAGGATGAGATCACCCCCAAGAAATTAATTAGGCAGATAAGCCAGGCGGCGAACTCGTAATAAGTGGACAAGCTCTTAAATTTCGTTATGGCCAAACAGTTTTTAGCCCTTCTCCCCTTTTTGTATAAAAAGGTTAATACGTTCCGACCCTTTCCGTTGTTAAGGCTGTAAAGCTCGGGGTGCGGGTGAACAAACTCTGATCACACTGGTGAGCAAAAACGCCATAGCTACTAGGGCGTAGGTTTCTTGCAGTTCGACCAGTTTTACTCAGCGTTCGTTTCCGCAACCCTTGCTTCTAGATCTTAACGTGAGAGAGGGTTAGGCATAGAGAGTGTTTGCCAGGTGTATATACTCCTAAATGCATCATGGCTCTTTCCATAGTTAAAGCTTAAGAAGCTCAGGGTGTGGGAAAAAACTCTGATCACACTGGTAAGCAAAAATGTCGTAGCCGCTGGGGCGTAGGTTTCTTACAGTCTGACCAGTTTTACTCAGCGTTTGTTTCCACAACCTTCGCTTCTGGGTCTTAACATGAGAAAGGGTTGAGTGTAGAGAATGTCTTCCAGATAGATATGCTCTTATCAGCCCCCGAGTGAGGCCTGACCCCCTATCGTTGCTGGGGTTGGGTGTCACTAAGGATCGAGGAGTTGATAGAGAAACTAATAAGAGAAAGCGTGCATAAATTAAGGGTAAAAGCAACGTAGTTGTTTGATGTTCTAGGCATTGATGAAAACTTCGCTGTCGATGGTCCTGAGCTTGTAGGTGCCTGGTCGGAGCACGTCCGCGATGACATGCAGTCCCTCCCATGGTGGAGAGAGCTTGTGGCGGTTCTAGTTGCTCTAGACAAGGCAGAGCACCAGGTCCTCGACGTTGAAGGCCCGACCCCGTACTCAACGGCTGTGGTACCGGTGCAACGCTTGCTGGTATTTGGCCGAGCGGAGGAGGGCGACGTCGCGCGCTTCATCTAGCTGGTTCATGGCATCCTCGAGGGACACCTCGGCTCCCTATTCGTCGTACGCCCTGACCCTCGGCGCTCCATAATCGAGGTTGGTCGAGAGGATAGCCTCAGAACCGTAGACCATGAAGAATGGTGTGTAGCCGATGGCCCAGCTGGGGGTCGTCCTTAGGCTCCAGAGCACCGCGGGAAGCTCCGCGACCCATTGTCCGCCAAACTTGTTCAACTGGTTGAAGATCCTAGGCTTGAGGCCTTGTAGGACCATGCCGTTCGCGCACTCGACCAGCCCATTCGTGCGGGGGTGTGCCACGGCGGCCCAATCGATGCGAATGTGGTATTCATCGCAGAATCGAAGGAACTTTTTTCTGGTGAACTACGTGTTGTTATCCATGATGATGGAGTCCGGGACCCCAAAGCGATAGACGATGTCAAGGAAGAACAGCACGGCTTGCTCAGACTTGATCGTGGAGATCGGTCAAGCCTCTATCCACTTTGTAAACTTGTCTACGGCGACAACCAAATGCGTATAGCCCCCAGTGCCCACTTGAGAGGTCTGACCAGATCGAGCCCCCAGACCACGAATGGCCACATGATGGGGATCGTTTGGAACGCTTGAGACGGCAGGTGGGTCTGCCGAGCGTAGCGTTGACACCATTCATAGGTGCGCACAATCTGTTCAGCGTCGGCTACTGCGGTCGGCCAGTAGAAGCCTTGTCGGTATGTGTTTCGACCAGGGTCCTAGGCACGGCATGGTGCCCACAAATCCCACCATGGATATCACTCAGCAATTACTTCCCTTGTTCCATGGGGATGCAACGCTATAGGATTCCGGTGTGGCTTCACCTGTAGAGCTCACCCTCAATAAGGACAAAGGACTTGGCGCGACGTGCGAGCTGCCGAGCCATCGTTTTGTCCATCGGCAGCGCCTCACGGAGGTGGTAGTCGAGGTAGGGCATCCTCTAATCGACCAGAGGGTCAGGCTCTGTCACTGGATCGTCGTCAAGCTCCATGACTTCGGGGTCAGATGGAGCCACCGGCTGGTTAGCCCCTGAGCCCAGGGCAGGCGGCCCATCACCGATTTATTCTAGCTCCTCGTAGCGGACCAAGGGCTTGGACTGATCGCTGGCGAAGATGCCCGTCGGCAACGGCTCTAGGCCGGATGCCATTTTCGCCAGCACGTCGGCCACCTCATTGAGACACCTCGGGATGTGACTGAGCTTGAGACCGTCGAACTTGTCTTTCAGCTGGCGGACTTTTCGGCAATATGTAGCCATCTTGGCGTTGTGGCAGCTTAACTCCTTCATGACTTGGTCGATGACCAGCTGGGAGTTGCCTCAGACGTTGACCCGTTAGATACCCAACTCGATGGTGATGTGTAGGCCGTTGATGAGTGCCTCATACTCGGCCACATTGTTAGAGGAGGGGAAATTGATGCGAACCATGTACCTCATGCGTACCCCAAGGGGCGAAACGAAGACCAGCCCCACGCTGGTGCCTTTCTTCATCAGCGATCCATCAAAGTACATCGTCTAGTACTCTTGGTCGACGACTGCTGGCAGTATTTGGACCTCGGTCCACTCTGCAACGAAATTGGCCAGCTCTTGGGATATGATGGCCATCTAAGGGGCATATGAAATGCCTTGACCCATCAGCTCGTGTGCCCACTTCGCGATTCTTCCTATGGCATCCCGGTTTTGGACAACCTCGCCGAGAGTGTAGGACGTCACGACCGTCACTGGATGCGACTCAAAGTAGTGATGCAACTTCCTCTTGGCGACAAGGATGGCATACCAGAGCTTCTGGATTTGGGGGTAGCGAGTCTTGGAATTGACAAGACCTCGCTGATGAAGTACACAGGACGTGGCACTTTGAGGGCGTGTCCCTCTTCTTCTCGCTCTACCACCAAGGCGGCGCTAACCACTTGCGTGGTGGCCGCAATGTAGAGCAAAAGCGGTTCCCCGTTGGTTGGAGGGACCAGGATCGGGGCCTTCATCAGAAGCAACATGACCGTGTCAAGTGCCTACGTGGCTGATTCTATAAGAAAAACACAGGAAACATTCCATCCAGTTCAACCCCATTTTTTTACTCCTACGCATAGGATCGATGCAAATAACTCTATCATCCTTGCAGGTGATGGTATGTAGGATGGGTCATGCTCCCAAATGATAGAATGATAGGGGGGCCTAGGTTGCTTGATCCTTGTAGATCATTGATTAATAACAGAGGTGATCTACCACTGATTTCACTTGTATCTCGACACCCCATGTTTTCCTTTGGCCATCCAAACAACCATATTCACTAAATTCCTCTGTTTTCGAATCATCTATGTCGGTGTTTCGAGTTACCAACTAGTAAATTTCTAGTATTGCGCGTCTGGCTCGGATGGTGTGCTTAGAGGACATGAGGTTTATACTGGTTTGGACAGAAAGTCCCTACGTCCAGTTCGTCGCTGCTGCTCGTGTTACTGGCACTGAAAGTTTGTAGTAGGTGTTACAAACGAGCAAGAGAGGGACATGTCCCAAGTCTCTTATGTGCATGTGCTCCTAAGGCATGTTAGGGCGTGTGTTTTGATATCTACAGCCGTGTAGAGTGGTGAACTACCCTTTCCTCACTTGGGGCGTCCTGCTTCCCCTTTTATAGGCGAAGGGGAAGTGCAGGTTACATAGAGAGAAAGAGGGAGAAGAGCCAAGGAGAGGAAGGCTTCCAGGACCACCATGCCTTTCTTCTCCTTTATGCGAGTCCCACCAACACTGTAGATGGTGACAGGGATGGCTCCTGTAACACCCTCGGTGTTACATTATATAGTTTTTGCTAAAACCATGTCATGAGCATGATGTTTTTGTATTATTGCATGTGGTAAAATGAGAAATTAAATTTTATTGCACTAATTCTCAAATTGAGCTCTAATTTATTCCTTGTCCAAGTATTCTTCCATAGCCCAAATTGCTTTCATTCATCCTGGTCCAACTCTAGCTCTTATTATTCTTCTCCTCCTTAATTTCCCATGCACGCACTCAGCACACTCGTAGAGCAAGCCCGCGTAGCACGCTTGTAGTACCCTTCACTGGCAAGTTTCGCCACAGTGTCTTTACTTCGCCGTGTCATGAATGGCGAGTTAGGCAGCAGCCTCTAGCGTGTTGCACACGCTCTTCTGCAAACGAAGATGATCGACCGGAGCAGCTCGTAGAAATTCGCATGTCATCCATTATTTCTTGACCCACACTAATGTACCCAAATAACATTCACTAGGATCCACCCGGTCATCACGTCCAACAAGCGTCGTGAAGTCCAAGTTGCCCTTCTAGCATGTCATCTCTCTCCACGTGTGAGCTCCATAGCCACAAAGTCAAATGACAAATTATTGTCATTCACTAATTATTAGCATACCACTTGGCAAGATTTATATCTCCATCAATCTCGCGACGCGCCACTGTCCTCTCTCGTTGTTCTAATCACCCCCGCCTTTACTTCGCTTGCTAATCGCCTTGCAAAATTATCAGCGCACGTCGTGCTGCCGCTGCCATAGTGTGTCGCACACGCTACACAGTAATCTCAATCACAAGCTCTGCCCGCTGCGCACGCCGCTTGCTCTTCTGGTTTGCCTTGTGTGATATGCACTACTCTACTACCCCTAGTGCCAAATGGGATGCTAGTCAAAAAGTGCTTCCATTCAGTACCACTGACTTCACCATCTATCACGAGCAAGTACTTCTTGTGTTTTCAATTTATTTTTCAGTATCTGCTGTGCCATTTCTTTAGGGCAATTTTTGTCGTCTTATGTCAGTTGCTGAGTAATTTGTTGAAGGATGTTGGGAGCAGTGCTCTACTGTAGCATGAAGTCAACACTGTCCACTGCATCTTGCACGCCGTGCGCGTCTTGCACGCCCGCACTGCTCACCACAGAAATACTGTTCACCATGGAAAACATTGTTCACCGCAGAAATACTGTTTACCCGAGCAGCACGTCGTGCACAAGCAGCGCTTTGTTACCTTTAAGCAAGCTAGTTAGCCACTAACCTTACGACGCGTCGCTGTCGCGTCTTCGCGTCTCCTGCCTTTAAAAGGATACACCGAGCCATTCCGCTCCGCTGCTCACTTGCTTCTCTCAAATCAAGTTTCTCTGTTCTTGTCGTGAAAGCTGCGTCTATCAATTTCTCTCCGAGCTGTAATCGACCGAGGTAGCTAGCCTACAAGAATTCCTTCATTCTCCTTCTCCATTATTTCCTTGACCCGCGGTCTCATCCAGTATTTCTAGACTCACAGTCACGTGCTGGTCAACAAGTCCGATAGCATGATTAGCCTCCTCCAATAATATCATTTTCTTCATCTCTAGAGCTCATTTGAATTTATTTATTTATTGTGAAATAAATTTTGTTAGATTCCTAAATTCCTGATCTATCTGTTGGTATATTTTGTTCGTATGGTTCTGCGAGGTTTTAGGGTTACTTATTAATTCTAGGTTGCTTGTTATTATTATGGTTATTTAGGGAATGACTTTTTGTGATGCATTGGTAGAAATGCTAGCTCTGGAAATTTTACAGTAGACTCATGATAATATTAGATGTTCTCGATAATTTTTGTAGCCTCTGAATAGCTAATTTATTAAGGTAGCTAACATACCCTAATTTAAAGCATATGAAATCATTTAAGAAATTAGTTGGTATGAGATCAGTAGAGCTAGCTTGTTAGCATGATAAGCGTGTTCTTATTTTTAAGAGTTGCGGTTGCCTAAATATTAATTATTGCATCATCATCGCTGCATGCATATAGAGAACGAGCCACTAGAGATCGTGACCTTCGACGAGCACGAGTACGATGAAGTCGTCGAAGAGTACGAGGAGGAGATCCTCGTGTAGGAGGACGTCACGGAGCCATCAGTTGCTGACTTTGCTGACACCCCACCTTCCCAAGGCAAGCCCCGGGCAGGGATATGGTTTGGGTACTGGTGAGTGTAAGGGGTTGTGTCCTGCGGCCAACAAGGTATAGCTCGGTTACACTTTTTTCCTATCTGTGTCAATTAAGGACCGATCGTTGCATAAGGCATCGTGGGCAAGTCATAGATTTATTATCCCGAGCACATACTTAGGTATGGGTGCAGAGAAAACTCGTTGCTCTCCTGTTGTGGATCCGGCTCTTTCCGGACCGACTGATTGGAGGCGAAGATGGTGGAGGTCCTTGCACCGCACTGAGTTAGGGACTCAGGAGTGGGGGCTTGGAGTCCAAGTTTGGACGGGGACCTGGACACCCAGGACAGGAGGGTGATGGGTTAGTCTTGCTTGTGCCTGGGGTGTAAGCAGGGTGTGTGTTTTCGGGGTACCCAGCTAGGGGCATTGATTCACGAATCGTCGAACGATCCGGTACGGCTTGTTTCGTGTCTAGCACCGTAGTAAGAACATGAAAGATGAAAGGTGATGAAAAGGAAACCTGATTGCTTATCACTTGCTTGAAAGTAGAACAGGTACTTATACTTACTGGATGGATAATAACTTAATACGGCTGATAATAATAACAGAAATAAGGACTCACTATTAGTATTGCTTTCTGCTAAAAGAAAACCAACAAACCATAAAGCATATCATATTCCTTGGAGTCGGGAAATTATTCCCACTAGTCGGATAAGTCTTGCGAGTACATTGTGTACTCAGGGTTTATTTACCCTTGTTGTAGGTGATGCATGAGAAGTACCGTTGTGTGGAGGATTCTTCTGGTGGGCTCAGATAGATCCTCATTCTTATCGCTAGATGTTTATTTTAAATTCCGCTGTTTATCATTCCACACTCTAATATTTGGTATTGTAATAATGTACTTTTAAGAAACTCTGATGTATGAAATGGACAAGTATTGTAACTCGTTCTCATTATTGGATCCTTGGAAAAAATGTGGATCTTTCGGGTTCTCCCTTAGGGTGTGCCCGACGGATACCGCTCGCTCTAGCTTGCCTTCGGGGTGCTTAGTGTCTAATGGAAGACCAGCACCTCCGTAAGTGTGTTATTTCGGGCGGTTCTACCATAGCTCCACGTCGGGCGCCTGTTCGCCGCTAATGCCACGCCTCGGCGTTGTTAGCAGGTCGTGACGTCCCATTCCATCCCGACGGGCGACATGGCGAACCAGCGTGCTGGTCAGCGGCCATACAGGGAGTAGGCAGCATAGTGACCATGCGTCCGTCACTGTTGGTGGTGTGAGTTCCCTAGAGTGACATGTCGTAGGCACGGGTCATGTTGAGATGTGCCCGCTCCCTGCACGATGCTAGAAGTTTGACCTTGGGTTATACTTTCTGGCCCGTAGTGGTTGGCGGCGGTATGGGCTTCCGTTAGGAGCCGCGCCTGAGGGGTCGGGCGAGATGAGCCCCTAACCCAGAGGCCGAGCGAGGCAGAGCCCCCGACCCAGAGGTCGGGCGAGGCAGACCCCCGACCCAGAGGTCGAGCGAGGCGGAGCCCGTGCACCTGGGGGTCGATTAGAGCTGTAGTCGCGCTCTTGACTGCTCGGATGAATCAATGTTGATGACCATTAGCTCCTCCTCTTTGAGTACCCTAGTATTGGTCCCCAACACTATGTTTTATACATGTATTCCTATATTTTTCTTATTGGAAAGATTAGCGCGCGGTCGTCTGGACGCCCGCGCCTACTGCTCGCCCACGCGCGTGACGCGCTCCCTCTGCATGCGATAGGAAACGGCGTAGGCGACGCACTTCCCTAGATGCAAGCAGTCAACGGAAGGGACACGTGCACCACGCCTCCACCTCCCACAGCGCATTCATGCAGCTCCTGTATGCCCGCCTGCATGCTGCTGCCACACCTGTCCGCGCGCTGCTGCTACTGTTGTCGCCGCGCACCGCTGCTATCGCGCCTGCAGGCCAAGCCCCTACAGTACACATGCGCCTGCACATGCATGCGGGGGCCGCCGGGCCTGCTTCGCTTCCCTCACACACGAGGGGACTACCTCTGTCTAAGCCCACTTCCCGCGCTTGGTCATGCAACATTTCCCGTGCCTGGTCATGCAACACTTGCAGCATACGTCCAAAACAAATAAAACATTTACAAACATACGCGTGCAATATATGTGTATGGCCACTGCAACATATGCAACATCTAGATAAAACACTTGCAACATACGTTTGAAACAGCTAAAATATTTGAAACATACACTTGCAACATACGTGTATAGCTCATGCAACATCTAGATAAAACACTTACAACATACATTTGAAACAGCTAAAACATTTGATACATACACTTGTAACATACGTGCATAGCCATTGCAACATATGCAACATACGTTTGAAATAACTGAAATATTTGAAACACACACTTACAACATATGTGATAAACAACATCGATAAAACATACATCTGAAACACATGAAACATACGGAGCTAGAGGCCATAGAGTGACGGAAAAATTTGTGCCAGCACTCAGCTGCCATGCAGATGTGGTCCCACGCTCCTCTCACAAACAGGCAAGCAGCCTGGCGAGCCCTGCAACTAGCTAAGCGCCTAAGTCGGTCGGCAAAAGCAGCAATGCGGCAGGCAGCATGTGGCATGGGTAGCTTGGTCTGGGCGTAGACAGCACACATAGAGAAAAACGAGCAGCATAGCAAGTAACAATAGGCCTAGGCGCTAGGCAGCAGAGGGCAGGCACGACAAGGAGGCCTGCGGCCCTGAGCGTGTGCGGCTAGGGACCTGTCCGCCTAGTCCAGCCAGCAGTGAACGCAGCATGCAGCCGGTCCTCTCTCACGCTCATGCACAGCACCCACACACGCATGCACGGCGATTCTCTTTCAGAGAATGTTTGTCAGTTTTTTTGGCGATTCTCTTGCAGAGAATGTTGGTAAGCGTTCTTTTGTCCCGAGAAAAAGTCCACCTTACCACCATCAATTTTCACGAAAGTCCGCTTTTTCTCCCTGAACTCCCAAACCGAGCATAACACCTCCCTCAACTTTTGAAACCGTTTGTCTTACCTTCCTGGCCCTGTTATAAGTAGTTTTGAAGGCGGTTTTGTCTTTTTCTTTTTTATTTATTTCGACTGAATCTTTGAAAAATCATAAAAAAATCATAAAATAGAAAATCTAATTTTGTTGGATTCCACATGAGTAGATCTATACAGTGAACTTATAATATGATATGTTTTAGTACAAAGTTTTTGGTGTGGCTTTAGATCTATACTTTTCTGTAATTAATTGAAATAATTCATAGCTATAGTTTCTATAGTCCAATTGTGATAAAATTTTTATGGTGAGCTAATTATTATACTATTGAACTGTAGTAAAAATTTTATACTCATTGGATTATGTATAACTTAGTTATAGATTTATTTATATTTAACAAGCATAAACCTAAATAAAATCTATAACTAAGTTATACATGATCCAATTAGTATAAAATTTTTACTATAGTTTAAGCATACAATAATTATCCTACCATAAAAATGTCACCACTATTGGACCATAGAAACTACAGCTATAAATTATTCCATGTAATTACAGAAAAGTATAGATCCAAAGCTACAGCAAAAACTTTGTACTAAAGCATACCATATTATATGTTCACTGTGTAGATCTACTCATGTGGAGTCCAACAAAATTGAATTTTCAATTTTATGATTTTTCTGTGATTTACTATGATTTTTTAAAAATTTAGTCGAAATAAATAAATAAATAAATAAATAAATAAATACGACAAAACCGCCTTCAAAACTGCTTATAACCGGGCCAGGGAGGTAAGATGAACGGTTTAAAAAGTTGAGAGAGAGGCGTTTTGCCCGGTTTTGGAATTCAGGAGGAAAAACGGACTTGCACGAAAATTGAGGAGGTAATACGGACTTTTTCCTTTGGTCTGGTGCTTGATTTCATTTTTCTGTTCCTGGACCGGCCGTTGACCACGTATGGGCCGCGTACCTGCCGTCCTTCGCTCTATAATCAAAGCCGGCCGGCTGTTCTCGGTTTTGGGCTGTATTGGCCCAAAATTCTTCTTATATGTGACACAGAAGACAGATATATATATGGACCGTCTTCGTACGTACCTAGGCTCAGCACAATATTTTTTTTAGCGAAGGAACCTTTTATCTCTATTTCTACTTCTACTTAATATTAAAGAGCGAGTGGTTTCTTTCAACTGACTTTTTTATTTTCAAAATGCCCCTATGTCCTCCATGTCCAGTGTTTGACTTAGAGTTAGTACCGTGTTCATACGAGTTAGAAATAACTCGTGTCAAGTGATGTACATAATCTGACTTCAAAGACATATTAGGTCCCGTTGAGCGCACAGGCACATTTCCTAGTTTAAAATAAAGTTCCAGTCTATATTTTCTCATTGGTTTTTGGAAATGAAAAAACTACTACGAATGAAATAAAAAAAAAGAATGCGATATGATATGCTCTAATAAACAACATAGAATCTATACCCAAGATATAGCTCAAACCCACATATCAACCTACGTTCCAATTACAGAGAAAGAAGCTTGATGTGATTCCTATCTCTTGCACTACAAAGAGAAGTGGTTGAAGTCCATGAAACTTCGTCCAGGCGTTTGCCCTGACTGGTACTAACTCACCCTGAGCAAGTGGAGCACGTCCATGATGGCGCCAAAAGGAGAGAGAGGAAGGGGAGGACCATGCAGCCATGATGCTAGCCGGGTGCTCTGGCGACGATGAGGTGGGCGAGGGGAAGGGTGGTCTGGTGAGTTGTACATGAGCTTATTATGAATGACTAGAACATGTTCTTGCATACTCAAATTGAATTTCAAATTGAATTTGCATGTGCTGTGTACTTATGTGTATGCAATTCAATTATAACAATATGTAATAGGAGTAGCACTATGATACGATGGTCTACTGGTCTTAGGGCGTGTTTGGTTGTCGCCTAAGCATGCCACGCCTAAGCTTCGCCCGTGCCAAAAATACGGCGCTGATTTTGGGCTCCTGACTTGCGGCAGATGTTGGCGTCAAAATGAACGGGAAAAGGATGGCAGGACTGCGGCATGAATGATTTTTAGAGGCAGCTTATAAGCCTCTATGTTTTTGAACCCTATTATATAACACTACTACATGAATGAGTCTTTAACGATGAGGATGTTTCTACATATTTATATGTGATCATTGGTGGCTCTATGAACCCACCGTCCCTCTTTAGTGAACAGACTGAACTAGTTTACAAAATCGACTTTAGTCAAAGCATAGGAAAAATAGGATTTTCTCTCTGAATGACATCAATGGGAAAATTGAGGGGGTAGGCAAACCTAAAGGAATATATTAAGAAATTTTACAAAGATCTTTCCAGTGAATCTAAAGAGAGTCCTTTTAGTCTGGATGATCGAACAGAGGACATCTGAAAATGACTTTTTGACTATCCCTTTCACGGAGGAGGAGGTCACGGTTTTCAACATGGAGCATAACAAAGCACCGGATCCCGATGGCTTTCCTGCTAAATTAAATCAGAAATTCTAGGGAACCATAAAGGGAGACCTTACACTACTACACTACAGAATGGACTTGTTGTCCCGGGCGGTAACGGTCTTTAGTTCTGGTTACCGTGCCGGGACAACGATCCCAGGACTAAAGGTGCCACCTTTAGTCCTGGGTCATCGAGCCGGAATTAAAGAGGGACCTTTAGTCCCGGTTGGTGTTACCAACAGGGACTAAAGGCCCTCTAGCCGAGCAAACGTGGCCGCACCCTTTAGTCCCGGTTGGTAACCCCAACCGGGACTAAAGGTTCCTTTTCTTTTTTCTTTTTTTTGTTTAATTTGTTTTCAGTTCAGTTAAACGTATTTGTTTAATATATAATATGTTTTTATGTACGTATTCTACGCTGCTAATATAAATACGCGCACGCATATAATTACATCTAATTCTCATATCGAGCATTATTATATTCGAATAAAGTATGAACCTATATATATTATAGATATATATATATGTATATATACAACACTTTCATAATCTTGTTATCGAAAATAACGATATCAATAAATATTTAATTTACACCATTTATTCCTTAGGATCAAAGTAGAACTCGCCGTTGGGATTTAACACTTTTTCTAGAAGAAATCCTGCTATTGACTCTTGAACTGCTTTCAGATGGTCTTTTTGCATGACCCTTCGTTTCAACCATTCAGTCTTGCATTTGAAATAAAAGAAAAAGTATTAATACATATATATATATATATATATTCATTTAAAAATAAATAAAAAATTGATATATACCTACTCTGAGGACATCTTTAGGAGTTCTTCTTATGTGCGCAGTGATAAATTCACAAACGTAGTATCCACAAGTTATTACCTGGTTGCTGCCGCAAACACCACTATACGAGAAGAAGATTATTCTCATCATCTCACACGTAAATTAAAGTACGATATAGTAATTAAACACGTGAGGAAGTGTATATAGTATAACTTACTGGTATTTCAACTACATTAAGTGGTGCCTTGCAATCCTTGCGATGTTGCCGAATAAACTCTTTCCAAATCCTGTGCGACCAATAATGTACGATCGTTAATAAATTATGGTAAAGTCTATTCAATAATAGTTATACGTGAGAGATCGAAATTACCCCTGGATAATGTCTATCATATCTTGGTATAGTGCCCGCTCTTTTCTCAATGAGTCAAAGATTACTAACCGACTTGAGTTTAACTCAATGACAATGAGTATCCAGTGAAAACTGCATTGGTTTATACACACACGTACATGCATATAAGTTGTATTGATATTACATAAAATATGTAGACTACATTATTATTAACACTTACTCAAAGTTGTACGAAAAAAGTATTGTTGTCTTGTCGTGCTGCTTCACGAAGAACATCGTGATATTCTCCTGTGCTTCAGATACCCATCGCTCCTTGATAATAATACCGGTTTTGAATACGATATAAGGATCAATGAAGCCAACACTGGTGTCTTGTATTCTTTGGAGCTCTGACATCTGGAATCTGTATATAAATATAAGTTACATGTGAGGATAATTATATACACGTACGCATGGAAGTGAGTTTATTAAATAAAAGTAAGAATCACTTACAAACAAAAGGAGCTAATGATTGATTTGTCCAGAGCATCCAAGTGGTATAGTTGATGCAATTCTTCGAAACTAATATGTAAGATGTCATCGCCACGGAAGTAATGATGGTCTAAAAATCGACAAAGATCCACCGCTTCACCCCCGCCACACGCTTTGCATGTACCACTTGTTGAGCAAGTACATTTTGCGTACTCCAATTCATTCATAGCCAGCGAGGTTGCACAGACTTTTGCCATATTTATAAGTCTTCCGGTATCAACTTCCGTGTTCGGATTGGAGCTTTGCCCATCAATTGATCCAAGGTTAAACCAAGTATCTTCAAAAAAAAGCATTAAGGGCTTGAACCGACACTTCTCCGAGTTGTGCGTCGATAGACTTCTATGTTGGAACTATATTCATTAGCAACAACAAGATTTTGCATTGGTTGCTTCATTGTCCGAAGAGTGTGGGACATCCTTCCCCGATGCTCTTTTCCTTTTCTTATCTCGCATCATGTGACTTCACGAGGGAGCGGTCATAGTCCGATAGTGGCGAAGGCTTACGAAGTTCAATCATCTTTTTCTTGTGAGCATCGACCTTCCCGCTTCAAAGACATCTCGTGGTATGTAAAAGTACGGCTTCTCCTTAAGCTTCGCTTGACTCTTGTTTTTGATATCTATAAAAAATCTTTCACTTTTTTGTCTTCTTCAAATTGCTATTTGCTTATCAATCTTTTTAGAAAGTATTTCTTGAGAAATAACTCTTTTCTCGGGGTCTTTACCTTGGGACCTTAGACGTCTTTGTAGTGCGTCATTTGTGGAGGGGTGGGGGCGGTGTTGGAGACCCGGCGTGGAGGCGATGAGGCCGGTGTTGGTGGAGACCGGCGTGGAGGCGTTGGAGATTGTTGTGGAGGCGGTGGGGCCGGTGTAGGAGTTGGAGATCGTTGTGGAGGCGATGGGGCCGGTGTAGGAGTTGGCGATCGCCGTGGGGATGAAGTCGTCTCGCCCCCCGCGACGCTATGATGAGATGGGGAATGAATGATTAGGCTAGGCTGGGGGGAGACCCTGCTACAAAAACAAGTTGTGTGTCAATTATTTTTGAAGCCAATAGAAAATTAATGGAAAATAATATTTCATTCACTTTTATTCGTACCTAGGGTGAGGTAGGGGAAGCGGTGGTGCCCCAGGAATGATGATGAAGCGTTTACGCCATTGAATAAATGTCTTCTCCGCTTCTCCTAGTGTCTTCTCCCCATCACCGCCTTCAATGTCAAGAGGAACATTGCTGTAACCTTTGAGCACTCTATCGACCGAGACGCTAGCATATCCAGGTTGAATAACTAACCCATGGATTCTTGGTGTCTTCGTTCGGTCTATTGGAGATACAACCCGACATGACCACCATGATTGATGCATTATTACCATCCGGAATGTGCAGCTCACATGTTGTTAGAGGCTCGGTAATGTCATCAACAGGAAGTGCAACCCGGCGTCGTCTTGAATAAGCTGGCAGCTCCGTAGAAAGCACAACCGCTTTTCATCGACCAACGGGGCTAATGGTGACTCAAGCGTTGATTGCGATTGCATTTGACTCATTGCTAGTCGCACTTGCCTCTTGATCTCCTCCCGCATTCTTGCCTCAAGAGATTTTTCTCGTTCACGTGATTCAAGCAATGCTTGTCGTGACTCATCAACAAATTGCTCCAATGCACGGATTCATTACGCCTCCTCATCCTTCTTTCTCTGGCGGCTTCAGAGGTATCCTTGTTCTGCTGGGAATGCGTGTAGCCACGGAACCGCCCATAGCCTCTTGTTCGACCACCGTGTTCGGATTCTCTAGGGCATATGTCAATTCATCCTTCTCTCTGTTGGGCTTGAAAACACCACTATCGAGCTTCTTCCCTAGCACGAGCTAGTCTCGTGTCGCTCTCTTAATTTTTGGCCGAAAATTAGCTTGCCGATTATCCGGATCTAGGCTTCCCCATGAACGTAGAACCAATTCTTCGCGCGTTGAGGCCAGTTCTTCTCTATTGTTTCGTATCATTCCCTTGGCAATAATCTCGCTTCTAGGTTCATCACTTGGGAATAGCACTCCTATAACCACCGATCCCATGCGATGATGGTATTGCTTCTGTCGGGCATTCTGCCGATTCCTCATCACACGTTCCTCATTGTCTTGAGATGTCTTGTATTCTACGAAGGCATCCCAATGGGACTCCAACTTGACAAACGCCTTAGCATTGAAATCCGGCGTAGCATTCTTCAAGATAAACTTTTTATACAATGTCTTCTTCCAACTCTGGAACAATGTTGCCATCTTTTCATTGTCCAATCCTCACTAGCTCCTTCAAAGCATCATCGCTTGTAATGTGAAATGTTGAGTGATATCTCTCCAAGATAGGTTCTTGTCACGATCGGATACAAAACTAACATTAGGGAGCGGATATCTTACGCTTCTATTCACGAGCACTAATCGGGATCCTATCCTTACAATGAACCCACATTGATTGACATATGTCCGAGCATGTGGTCCCAATGGTTTGCGGTGTGTCGGTGTCGAATTTCGATATTATGAAACGCCCTCTAATGGCTTTTTTGGCCCTCGGAGTTTTCTACTTTTTGTCGGTGGTTGATGTAGATCCGAGACCGGCTACATGAGTAGAAACACAATGATTAACAACAAATATACGACACGCATGCATCTATAAGAGATGATAGATAATCGAATATACCTCGCCAAGATTTTCTTCATGCGACAATTTGTTGATCTTCAACCACCAAGCATATTCGGGATATCCTCATAATCAGCAAAAGCATCGACTCGTGTCATCTACATCCACATTGGTGCTTGCGGCGTTGATAATATCCACCATTATGTCATCATCCGGAGCAGACCATTTGTATCTTCAAGATAACACATAGATAGAATTACTATGGTACATAACATAAGTACATGTGATAACACATATAGAATTACTAAATCCAATTAAATATAATAACACATAATATTTCATAAGGATAAACAATAATAAGGTATAGGCTTTGGAATCGAATCAAAAACACTTTCGATCCAAAAACATGGAAATAAGTACATGTATATATATACACATAGAATGATACAATATATTTTCTCTCTCTCAACACATAGAAATAAGTGCATATGTCTATATCTCTAGATATGCATGTGATAACACATAGAATGTCTCTCTAGATACAATTTTCTCTCTCTCTCAACACATAAAAATAAGTACATGTATATATACATATAGAAATAATTAAGTACATATGTATACATATAGAATAATCTCTCTCTAGATATATATAGAGAGATAGAATATATAATTACTAAATCCAATTAAATAAATCTAACATGAAATTAGATAAACTAGTAATAGATAATACATTTTAATCTAACATATATCAAAAACTATAATAAAAAACTATCTAAAAAAACTATCTACATAAAGTACTAATTAAATTTTAATACATTTAAATCTAACATATATCAAAAACTATCTAAAAACTAACTAAAAACTAACAATAAACTACTAATTAAATTTTAATACATTTTAATCTAACATATATATCAAAAACTATCTAACATTTTAATACTGTCGAGGGCAGCTAACATTAAACTACTAATTAAATCTAACATTTTAATCTAACATATATATGGCTGAGAGCATGCAGCTAGCTAACAGGCTGGGGCGGATGGCGCGCGCGGGCCGGGCAGGGCGTGCTTGCCGGCCACGGGGCCGAGCTGAGCACCTCGCGCGAGGACGACGTACGGCGGAGACGGCGGGGCTCGACGACGAGGCCGGGCGGGAAGCGGTACGGTCGGCGATGGAGGGTGGGCTCGGGTGCGGCGGCGGAGACGGGATGCGGCGAGAGGCACGCGATGCGGGCAGAGCGGATGGCGTGGCAGGCGAGGGTAGAAGACGACGGGCATGGCAGCAGAGACGAGCTCGACGGCCCCAAGCGGGCGGCGACGGAGGCGAGATCGAAGATGGCGGTGGCGGCGGCAATGATCGACGATGTAGATCGAAAAAGTAGAAGATGAAACCGTTCGATATATATAGGCGGGACCCTTTAGTCCCTTTGGTAACACCAACCAGACTAAAGGACATTTAGTCCGGTGGTAAGACTAACCGGGACTAAAGGTCCAACCCTTTAGTCCCGCCGCCTTTACAAGCCGGGACTAAAAGCTTTTTAGTCCCGGTTGGTGTTACCAGTAGGGACTAAAAGTATTTTTGGACGGCACCAAATTACCGCCCACCCTTTAGTCCCGGTTCTTGCTTTGGGCGGGATCAAGAAAACTGAAAATTTTGGCAACCCTTGAGGTAATTGGAAAGGCACAGGATTTTGATTTTGTTAATACTAGGTTAATCAATTAATTCCATAGCAACTTCAATACTTTGCAATATTTATTTTAAAAAATACTATTGATTAACTAATTATTTATTGTAAATAGGAAAATTTTGTAACCTAAAGTTTTTAATTTCTTTTATGAATATAGAATATAAATGTTACTAATACTAAGTATTTTGTTAATGCAAAAATATATTTTTAACTTAAAATTAATAAAACTAATATTATTCGATAGGAAATTTATTATCACATTATTGTAACGTCAATGTTTCAATTTTTTCTCGGTTTTTGACCAAAATTGACAGGAAATTTTTGTTGAACCTATAAAAATAAAGAAATGTAGTGTTTTTTGTTCTACGACTTTTTCAAATGAAAAAATGGCCTATATAAGGATTGTAGATATTGATGAGCTGAGTAAACTTGGTATTCAAAACTTTTCAATTTGAGACAATCTGGGGTTCCGAAAACTAGTTTATAGGCGTCAAAATTTAAAAATCACAAATTTGAACCATCCAAACTTTCTCAAATGGAAAGTTGACCAAAACAACAATTGTAGATCTTTTTGAGTTTAACAAACTTGGTATTCAAAACTTTTCAATTTGAAGTCATTTAGAGTTCATAATACTAGAGTCAAAGTGTTGTTTTTTCATTTGACCAAATTTGACTTGGTCAAACTTGCTCAAATGAGACACTAAATGACCTCAGATGAAAAAACTCTGAATACCAAGTTTGATCATCTCAGCAAGATCTACAATTGTTACATAGCTCATTTTCCCATTTGAGAAATTTTTATCAAACACTAGTCACAACTTCTTGAATCTCGTATAGACTTTCTAAAACTATGTCACACACTTGTGAAATTTAAACTATATTTTGTTCAAGCTTTCTCAAATGAAAAAATGGCCTATATAAGGATTGTAGATATTGATTAGCTGAACAAACTTGGTATTCAAAACTTTTCAATTTGAGACAATCTGGGGTTCCGAAAACTAGTTTGTAGGCGTCGAAATTTAAAAATCACAAATTTGAACCATCCAAACTTTCTCAAATGGAAAGTTGACCAAAACAACAATTGTAGATATTTTTGATTTTAACAAACTTGGTATTCAAAACTTTTCAATTTGAAGTCATTTAGAGTTCATAATACTAGAGTCAAAGTGTTGTTTTTTCATTTGACCAAATTTGACTTGGTCAAACTTGCTCAAATGAGACACTAAATGACCTCAGATGAAAAAACTCTGAATACCAAGTTTGATCATCTCAGCAAGATCTACAATTGTGAAGGCATAACATATTACATAATATCCGTCTCTAAAACATAATATATTAAACATGCATCGTTGTATCATGCGGGCACAACAGTGAATTTCTTCTTAACGTATGACCCTTGGTTATGATCTTATCGTAACCATGGAGTGTCTTCATCATTTAACATGATGCTTGGATCTTTCTTCACTATGAAGGGTGGAATTCGGACATTTCTTTCGTAATCTTCTGACATGTCTGACTTGTCTTCAATTCCCAGACACGTACACCTGGTTTGTTCCATAAAACTAGAAGTTCTTCAATTAATGGCTTCAGATAGACATCAATATCATTGCCAGGTTGCCTCGGATCTTGGATGAGGATCGACATCATAATGAACTTCCGCTTCATGCATAACCATGGAGGAAGGTTGTAGATACATAGAGTAACTGGCCAAGTGCTATGACTAGTGCTCTGCTCTCCAAAAGGATTCATACCATCTGTACTTAAGGCGAACCTTAAGTTTCTAGCCTCATTTGCAAACTCTGGAAATTCCATGTCTATCGCTCTCCACTGGGACCCATCAGCTGGGTGTCTCAGCATATTGTCTACCTTACGGTCTTCTTTATACCACCGCAACAACTTTGCATGGTCTTTATTTCTGAACAAACATTTTAAGCATGGTATTATAGGAGCATACCATATAACCTTGGCAGGGATTTTCTTTCTAGGACGTTGTTCACCCTCAACGTCACCAGGATCATCGCGCCTGATCTTATACCGCGATGCTTTACATACCGGGCATTCATCCAAATTCTCGTATTCATTGCCATGGTAAAGGATGCGATCATTAGGACATGCATGTATCTTCGAATTTTAATCCCAAAGGGCGAGACAACCTTTTTTGCTTCGTACGTAGTGGTGGGCAATTCATTTGGCTTCGGAAGCATCTTCTTTATGAGGTTCAATAAATTCTCAAATGCCTTGTCGGATACACCATTCTTTGTCTTCCACTGTAGCAATTCCGGTGTTGTACCCGACTTTTTTTGCCCTCTTGGTGTCGGGTATAGCAACTTCCTATGATCCTCAAGCATGCGCTTCAAACTTAACTTTCTCTTTTTCACTTTTCCATTCTTGTTGTGCATCACGAATGGCATCGCCAAGAGCATCACCGAGATCATCTTCTACCGCTACCTCTTCTTCATCTCCCCCATTGTAGTATCATCAAAGGCACCATCTCGAGCAATAATGTCATCAATGTCTAAATCTTCTCCTTCACCTTCTACCATCATGACCCGCTTTCTCCATGCTTAGTCCAACATATATAGTTTGACATGAAACCTGACTTAAGCAAATGTGAATGAAGACTCATTGAGCTTGAATATTCCTTTAAATTCTTACATAGGGCACATGAGCAAAGACATGAAACCATCCCGCTTTATTTGCCTCGACCACACCTAAGAAATAGTGCAAGCCCTTAATAAAGTCTTGGGAGCGGCGATCGGCATTGTACATCCAATGACGTGACATAATCAGTACATACGACAAATTATGAAAACCTTGAACATAATTAAGTATTTTATTACACAACATAGATGACACACACGGTTGATTAATTAACTAAGCTTTGGCTACAACGTAAGCAATCCCAACTATCACTAAACAAACTAAAACTACAATGCACTTCAGTAACATAATTATTTAGAATGATAAATGACGCAACTAAAAAGCAGACAAATCATTCTTCCGTTGAATATCAATAAGCTTCTCCTATTTGGCTCATCGCCTCATCAAGAGAGAAATGACGAATCTCGCACGTATGTAGCATAATCTTCTTCCCAGTACCAACCATCGCATCCATTGCCCTCCCCACTGAAATTAAAGCAAAAAATATTTAGTCAAAAATATTCAAGAAAAGCGAGTCAATTAGCCATAATAATCAAATGCGTAAGAAACTCACATCGCGATCGGGCACTTGTAGAAAACACGACCCTTGTTGGGTCCCTATCTCTTGACTCGGTACTCCATCACAATCTTACGCTTACACTTGCCGCAGATAATGAGAGGGAGTTCGGCCTCGATCGTTTCAAGAACCTAAGCGAGAGGCCGAGGATCCGATACCGATTGTCATCTACTTTCTATACTTATTTTTACAAACTACTATAAATTTCACATTTTCTAAAATAATATATTTAAACAAAACTAAAATTATTTATTTATCTAACTAAACCATGAAATATGTACTATGTATAATAGTAAAATACCAAACTATCAAGTGATTTTACTATTGTAAATCATCATGTGATTTTGAGCTAAAAATGACATAGAAATCACATAGCTCAAAAACATGTTTCAATAAATAACCATCCGTACTAGTTGACCTTGCTTACGTGATCATCTCGGCGAGCATTTCTCCACCGGACAGCACCGTACTTGGCCAAGGAAGAGCTCCGATTCTACGAGGAAGGGAACACGGTCTTCCACGACCGTTGCCGCTCTCCCTCGTAGAATCAAAGCTCCTCCTTGACATCCGTTACCGCTCGGCAGAGAAAATGCTCGTCGAGATGATTACGGTCTGCAAGTTCAACTAGTACGGATTTTCTATAATTTTCTAACTATTTTCTAAGTTTTCCATTTCATGGAAAAATTAATTCTAAGATCACGTAAGCCGCCGGGGACGAGGATGGCGCGTGCTCCAGCGAGGACGAGCGAGGCGTGATTTTGATGAACTAATTTAACTTTTGTTTATTCAAACATATATGCAAATCATCATGTGATTTTGAGCTAAAAATGACATAGAAATCACATAGCTCAAAAACATGTTTCAATAAATAACCATTCGTACTAGTTGACCTTGCTTACGTGATCATCTCGGCGAGCATTTCTTCACCGGACGGCACCGTACTTGGCCAAGGAAGAGCTCTGATTCTACGAGGAAGGGAACACGGTCTTCCACGACCGTTGCCGCTCTCCCTCGTAGAATCAAAGCTCCTCCTTGATGTCCGTTACCGCTCGGCAGAGAAAATGCTCGCCGAGATGATCACGGTCCGCAAGTTCAACTAGTACGGATTTTCTATAATTTTCTAACTATTTTCTAAGTTTTTTATTTCATGAAAAAATTAATTCTAAGATCACGTAAGCCGCCGGGGACGAGGATGGCGCGTGCTCCAGCGAGGACGAGCGAGGCGTGATTTTAATGAACTAATTTAACTTTTGTTTATCCAAACATATATGCAAATCATCATGTGATTTTGAGCTAAAAATGACATATAAAATCATAATAAAGTCCAACATATAAAGTTACACATGCATCTACATCGCAAAATGAGATAAGGTACTGATAAAACATAAGAGGATTAAGTTTGTTACCTCCAAAATCGAAGAGTAACACCAATGGAGGGGGAGAGCAAGAACAATGACAAAAAAGTCAAGAACAGAGGCGGTGAGTTTGAATGGAATGGCTCGGGCTCGGGGGAGGAAGAAATAAGCCGTTGTATAGGTTCGCATATAATTAGTCCCGGTTAGGTGGCCAAACCCGGGACTAAAGATTAATATTTATTCGGGTATCACCCAAACCGGGACTAAAACATTTAGTCCCGGCTGGTATTATCAACTGGGACTAAAGGTTTACCTTTAGTCTCGGTTGGTAATACCAGCCGGGACTAAAGATCCCTGCCACGCGGACGACCATTGGGCAGGGACCTTTAGTTCCGGTTGGTATTACGAACCGGGACTAAAGGGTCCTTTAGTCCCCGCGGCAAAAAATGCCGAGGCTAATGCCAAATTAGGACATCGTTCTAAAGTCTGTTATATAGTAGTGTTATGTAAATGTTCCATGATCTTCGTAGAGGAGAACTGCCAATTTTTAGTCTTAACTTTGGGATGATTACTTTACTAGCAAAAGTCCAAGAGGCAAATGTCATCCAGTAATATAGACCTATTTGTTTACTTAACGTGAGCTTCAAGATTTTCAACAAAGAGGAAACATTGAGAATTAATCTAATTGCTGACAAAGTTATTAGCCCTACTCAAACGGCGTTTATGCGTGCACGAAATATCATACTGCATGAAACGGTCCATGAGTTACATCACAAGATCACATTTAATGACTTCCCAAGATTTTTGATAGAACTCAGTCCACCCAGTCTGACTTCTAGTACGCATGGATGTCAATGTCTTACGTGTGGATTTGGTTGAATAATACCGATTCCGATATTTATGAATCTGACCTTTCTTACATCCTAGTGCAGCTCCGTTGGAAAAATGGCGTCGACTGATCTGCTGGCTGTGGCTATAAATAAAGACCTAGCCAAGATGGTGGGGGATCAAACCAAGCAACGTTGGCTAAAACTACAATTAAGCACGCACGCAGAGGCAGCAAGTTAGATAAGGACTTCCAAGCTCCAGCTTGAGAGGAGATCATGAGGAAGCAATACTCCCCTGTGCTTTCCTTTTGCCTGATGGTTCTTGTTGTAGCTGCTATGGTCTGTGTCATGTACACCAGCTCTGCAGAAGCAGGTAACTTGCGCATGCATTTCGACCTGTCGGTGTTTTTTTCCCTTCTTTTGAAAAAAGATATCGCATGTGTGCGTTTAATAAGCTACTTTGTATGTGTTTCGTGAAGTTGTTTAGAGCCCCAAAAAATCGTTTTAAGCTCTCAGATTTTAAAATTTGAAAGATATCACCTATGTTAATTGATTTACAGAGATGGACAAGCCGACCACTCTGTAAATGGCTTATTAATATAGACCATTTGATAGAGATGATTACTCTGCCAGCCTCCCTTAATAGAACGATCGTCTCTAAAAATGGTTCTTGTGCCACTGATATACAGGTTTACTATATTTGTGTGATGCAGAAATTTCACATGAAAGAGATATATCATATACCACAAAAAAATGTGTCGTTTTGTATTAAAACTACCAATAATTTACATCTAATTAACTTTATCTCTTCACCGTAGGAAGGAGTGGTTACAACTCATACCAACCTGACGGTAAGTACAGATGATCTTGTTTACGTTAAGCTCCTGGGGATCAGTTTAACGACGCATATATTACATAATTATACATTGACTATGTTTGTGTGTTATATTTTGAAACAAATTCAGGATTTGGTGGATCCAATTCTGTTCCCACAAACGGCGGTGCCAACCCCTAGGTGGCGCAAGTATCAAAAAAATAAGTTCGCTCATCTGATGAAGCGGATATATATCTATGTGTGATTTTTGTCATGGCATATGTGTGTTAATATCATGGCTTGGTCGTCATAATCACTGCTACAGGAATGTTTTCTAGGGACATGCTCAAAAACCTATATATAGACAGCCTATGTGTCGTCTAGATGTGGTTGCCCATCCACCTCTAAAAAATTAATTTTTAAAAGCGGATGGAAATACGGCCCGTTCCTAGAAAAGAATTTCTAAATACAACTGTTGTTTCTAGTCGTCTCTAAAAATTTATTTTTCAGAGGGGACCGGATAGTAGCTAGCAAGTCCTAGCCAATAAATATGTGGGGTTCTACCTCAGCATAAGCTTGTTGTACTCGCAGTTGTGATATGTACTAGTACTTTATATAATGATTATATATATAGTACTTGTTTTCTCAATTTCTTGCGTTAATAACTTTGATAACGATTCCATGTCGTTGGTAAATAAGAAAGAGGAACATTGTTATGTTCAATAGATCATCTACGTCTATATTCAGGAAAAGGGACCATTATTATTCTTCATTACAAGAAGATGCTTCGCTAGTTGCGAGCCTAGTTTGCTTTGCTAGCTGTGCAACCTTATGATGTCTTACGACAAAGGGACCATTATTAAAAGTCTGCAGGCTTACTCAGGAGGCCTACAGACTGCTGTAAGCAGTTTCAAGTCTTGCCTTGCATCTCACCGCGGTGAACTGCCACAATCCGTGTCTTCAGCGCCAAAAGCCAAACAACTTGTACCAAAAATTGTAGTCAGGACCCAACCAGAGGTACTACTTTCATTTATATACCTTGTGACATATCAAAACAAATATCTCTGTATGAAACCCAAACAAGAGGAAAAGTTCATTTTCGAAATCGTAAAGGTGTTTCTGAAAGCACCAAATTGATTGTTGCAAAAACACTCTAACACTCTAACACAGAACAAGTTTAGGCTTTACGGCAACAAAAAGATGTTCTGTAAAGCCCCAAGTTGAGAACTCAAAATCACTTCAATCCACAAGAAAGTCGAGTGGGGAAAAGACCAAAATTCTATCTCTGCCGAAAACTCGGAAATAAATGAGCACCGACAAAAAGCACAGACTAACTCACAGTTCTTCAGATTTTTTTTTAATGAAGAAGCGCTCGGGAGCACCTAAATCCGCAAAAATGTGAGAACTAAAGCAAAACTCGACTTCGAAACACGCGCAAAATCTGCAGGGGTTTTCGTTCAGAAAGCAACCAGAACCAAATCGGTCACAAAACGGCAGAGATCCATCAGGAACAAACGAACAGCGAGTGGAGCAGATCGACACCTGGAATGTAGTCTTGAGCGGCTCCTCCACTGCAAGAAAGAAATTTCCGCAGTTCAGTGGCCAAGAAATCCGAGCCAGAGAAAAAAAAGATGGATCTTTTCCTAGTCCTTTACAAAGAAGACGAGTACAAGAACAGAGGACTCACGCTGCTCCAGGTGATTTCCAACGGAACAGGAAGAGCACATGCCTGCGAAGCGGGATTAATCCGGGAAAGTGACGCGCACCTTGATGGTCTTCCCGTCGTAGGCATCCACCCACTTCCCAGCGATGAGCCCCTACGTCCTGAGCAGCCCCACGGAGCGGATCTTCTCCATCGCGGCGCCCGCGTTCATCTGCACACCCAAAATATATCGAACCCGCAACCAACAAGCAAACGAAGGCACCGCACAGTGACGCGGCGACGGGAGGGCAAGGGGTGCGGTATGAAGCGGCGAAGAGGAAGATGGCGGGTTGACAAGGTGAGAGGGGGGAGCCATACGTGGCGGAGGGGGACGACGCGGGAGGAAGCGACGGCGGCGGCGGGGATGTGGCGGGCACCGAGTGCCACCGCGCGTCGCATAGTCATCATCGCCATTGCCATTTGAAACTGGAATCCAGACGGGTCACGGGTGTGCGAGCGAGGAAAACGACGAGTGTCGATGGCGGACGCCGGAGGAAGGCCGCACCTCCTGCGGGAGGGTTTTGGTGTTGCCGGGGGTGGGGGGCGCAGTTTGTGGAGGCGGCGGCGCGTCTGGCGTGGCCGATTCCTGCGCCGAGGGAAGGGAAGGATTTGGCGATTGATTTCCTTCTTTCGCCGGGATCCTCGGCGCTGGGAGTGGGAGACCGCGCGAGGGAGGGAGCGCATGCGAAGGGCGGTTTCCTTTTCTGCTGGGCCAGCTATCGCACGGGGAAGCGATGCGATCGCAGGGGACGCCGACTGAAGGCGACCAAAAAAAAAAAAAAACGTACGAAAAAATTGCCTTACATTTGTTCTTTTTAGTTGTAGGTGATATACAACTTCGACCCCAGCCTTTCCCCAGATTGCTCCTTTAAGGCAAGCATCCATGACTATCAGTATTTGGCCAACCAAAAGAAGCTCCACGCCTCCACGTTAATTCTCAAAGTCTGTCTAGATCTTAATGTTGTTCAGAGAAAATAAAATTAAAGTACTCCTTTACATTCTAATAAACTAGAAGAATACTCCACGTGTTGCTGCGGGAATTGTGGATGGTTTAAAATGAAATTATACTATATATAATTACTTATACTTATACGAAGGAATAAACTATATAAATTAATGCTAGTGGATTACGTGGCATTTTGATATGGACAACGAAATGCTTATATGTCTTGCTGACATGGACTTCACAATTGCACATGCTAGTGGATTTTAATTACATGTGATAGTGCATTGCTGAGGTGGACAGTTTGCATGTTGAGAGAAATTGCTAGTGGGGGTTTAGGAATATATAAGATATATAGATTATGCACCACTTCTATTAGACAAAAGTTAACACCAAAAGTACCCTTATATCTATTTCTCTATTACCAACACACATACCATTATTAAAAGGAGATTCAAAGTTCCAATTCAAATCTTTTTATACCGAATATAATAGAAAAAAGTAAGCGTAGCTCAACATGAGAGTAGAAAAATTAGAAATATATAAGCTTGACATGAGATCTTGCATGTGAATCGAAGAAAAGGATAGTTAAGTCATTACAACACTAACCACAGTGTCACCATACAGTCCACCAGGTATCACCCATATTGTGGGGTCCACATTCCGATGTGTGTTCTAATCCCATTTTAAGTCCAACCTTGACCAATTCAACTTCTTTTGAGACCCTCACCCACCACACACACTTAACAGTACAACCAAAAGAAATGGAGATTGCTAGCGCCCGGACGTTCAGACACCCGCGCTTGCACCCTGTTTCTCACGGCCACGCGGGTGCCCGCTCCGCACGGACATCGCCCGCGCCGCCCGACCGCACTGAGGACTGTTTGCGCACGCTCGGCGGCGCCCTAGCAGCTGCAGCAAGCGGCTGCGGTAGGTGGGTCCTATTGTAACATATGCAACACCAGATCTATTTTTGTCACATCCAGATAAAACACTTGCAACATACGTGAGAAATAGATGAAACACTTGCAGCATACGTCTGAAACACTTGCAAAACACCAAAAAAAAAACTTGGAAACACGTTTGTAGCCGTTACAAACATACAAATAAAACACTTGCAACATACATATGAAAACACCTGGAACATTTGCATATATATACAACATCCAGATCTACTTTTACAATATCTAAACGAAACACTTGCAACATATGTCTAAAATAGAGAAAACATTTGGAACATACACTTGAAACATACGTATATAGCCATTGCAACATGTGCAATATCTCGATCTACTTTAGCAACATCGATACAAAACAGTTGCAACATACCTCTGAAACATCACATACCTCCGAATGCCACTCACCCATCCTAGTGTCATCTGAGACCTGTCTAGCTAGTACATGAGCAACTTGATTACAAGAGCGATTAGCAATTTAGCATACATCAAGGAAAAATCAAAGAAAGCTGCACTGTTGTCTTTTATCTCTTCAAGAATCGGAGATATACGAGATCGTCGAGTGTCTACCGCCTCCCACAGCTTCACCAATTCCCGACTATCAGTTTCCACCTACAGACGCTGGACACCCATCTCCGCTGCCAGCAGTACCCCATCCTTGTAGGCTAATGCTTCCAACGTTAGTGAGTCCAGGCCATACTGGTACCACCTCGCTCTTCCACTCACAAAGCTACCACTGTGATTCCGAAGAACAGCACCGGTTGCCCCGTGGCCAGTCCTTGGATCAAACGCCCCATCCACATTGCACTTCATGCACCCTGTCGGTGGTGCCCTCCATGTTGGTTTAGAAATCCCGGTCGTCCTTTGCATAGCTTGTTTAGTGGTCTGCCAAAAATCATTGGCCAAATCCACCACCCATTGTACAGCTTTCCGCAGCGGCAGCTGTTGCTCCCCGTGGTTTTTCCTGTTGCGTTGTGTCCATAGAGCATACATTCCAATAATGATGACACGGCGATCACGTTCTGAACAAACCTCATCTCATAAAATATCACTTGCCCAAGTCAAGGGATGTAGCGGACGGGGCTTCACACCTGTCAGAGCTTTTGCCTCGCGCCAGAATCCCCTGGCAGTAGTGCAATCCGTGAAAGGCAGTCTTGGTGCCGAGGTAGGCGTTGTGGATCACAGCGCCCACCTCTTCCCACGTTGGCTTGCCACATCACGTTGGGTATTAGGGGTCGGTGCCTTGGCTTATGGTGCCAAGGCGTGTTATTTTGGCACCATAGGTCACGGTGCCAACCCCTGGAGTCCAAAAGCGAAATTAAGCCATTCAGTGGTCTAAATGTGAATATTTTAAAGAAAAAAAGCAAAAAAATAAAAATCGCAATCGCCCATACCAAATTGACACTGTGGACCTTTTCTAGTAGTACTTGTAAGTAAAGAGACATTTGGGTTGGCGAAGGCCCAGCCCAACTGTAGTGGGACTCCATCTGCAGAACCTTACCATTCCTTAATCTTTGAACAGCCCATTGATGGGGTTGTCTACAAATAATTTTCCAGCATTTTATGGCGCCCTGAGCCACAGGCTATAGTGGTCGGGTGGCATGGTCGTTCCGTTTCGTCAAACTTTGCAGCCTCTCCACGTCCAAGAGCAGAGCCAATCGACATATGCTAGGGAGATTCTATAACTACAGGGATTAAAAAAAGAACAGGATCGATCAAGATAATCTTTTTTTATGTTTTTCACTTTTACAAAAATTAGGAAGGTCGAATAATGCAATTCGTCATAAATCGAAAATGGACCGTTTCGACTTTCGAATGAAAACATGTCGGCAACAACGATGGAATGCAAAAAGACAAAACGGTACGTCGACACATAGAACAAGAAAATATAACTTCACGTACTTACCTAACTGATCCAATATGACAATACTGTAAGCACATAAGTAGTTCCAAATCATGCCATAAGATTTCATAATAAGAAGACAAAAGTAAGAAAGTAAATGAGCATAGTTTTGCAGTGTCTTAGGGTTTGAGTCCAAATAAATTTTAAGCAAAATCATATAATTTTCGATTGGGATCGTGTTTTCTGCGATGACTTCGTGATTGCCGTTGCATCGATTTTACCGGCAGGCGGCCAATTTGTGGTCTTTTATCTGTAAGGGGGTGCTTCTGGGAGCCCCCTACGAGGACAGCGACTCCGGATCATCGATCCCATCATCGATTGTCGCAGAGAGAAATTCAAGGTCTCCATGTGATAATCCTAAAGTCTATGTCGTACCCGATGATACAACTGCATGCCGATATTCTTTTAGCGATTTAGATGCATTTTGGACTGGTTCCGAAGCGTTAGATCTTGCGGCATGTCTAATGTTTTGGGGTCGGTCGTTGGATGCAGTATAAGAACTGCACTTTGGCTCCAACGTTCGAAGGAAGCCAGGGAAGATGACGATGGAAGAATCTGAATAAAATATTATGTATTTTTTATTTCAGATTTTTTTTCATGTGTAATTTTGGGATATACTGTTCTAAGATTTAATATAAGTCCTCATTCCCTTTGAAAAAAAAAGAAAATAAATCCATAACACAGCAAGCTAACCACTAATGATCCACCATAGACCTGCGATGAGGCATGGCCGACTGTGATGCATTACTGGACTTTCTGTAACGGTATACTCTTTTTTTTTTGCGACTCTCTGTAACGGTATACTCAATGCGGGTTAAAAAGAGATATACCGATAAAAGGGCGGAAAGCAAAAATGAGCGAAAAACAACTATACCATTTCCGTCTCGTTTTCATATTTACAGAAAACAGAAAAAGCAAAAAAAATCGAGACGACAACTGTCAATACAAACTCGAACAGTTCAAATGTACTGTAGAAATCAAGGTAGGATGGAACAGTAAAGATGCAGTAGCGCAGCTTGTCAGAGCGGTATATTATAAAGAGATTTTGTCATTGAGACCGGCCGGTGGTTTAGCCCCCACAGCACCGGCCGTGCCCTCTCGGCTCTCGCACTGTAGCTGTACAGGGGCTGAGCTGTGAGCTAGCCCTTTTCTTGTGGTAGGCTGGCTGGTCCCGACTGTTTTTCGAAAATTCAGTGAAAAATCATTGTTACTAACTGTAGTCCTGTAATGCAGATCGTAGCCGGCAAGATACCCCGTCGACGTATTCTGCTGGCTTGGCACCTGTAGGTGTGCATGTACCTTGGAATGAAGGAAGGAGTGTTAGGCTGTTAGCAACACCGGAGGCCCGTGAGCGACAAAGGACGCAATGTGTTGCAATGGAATCCACCTGTCGCCGCCGCCTGCTGCAACGCCGCCGAGTGGGCGTAGACGTCAGGGCAGGGGAAACTGAGACGGCGCGAGCAGTCCCCACATGGGGCACGCGAAACGGAGTGCATACGCAGGCGTCCGTCCGGACACCAGCACTGCTGTAATACTTAAGGGAAGGAAGAGAGAAGGAGTGGACAACAAGAAAAACGATAACAAACTACCAATTAACAGAGCCACGCTGGTTCTGCTCTCTACCTGCTCCCTTCCTGTGTTCTCCGGTTCTTCCCATGTTCCCCCAATTCCTCCTACCGATCGATCTATGCTATGCAAAAACAATAACGCTGGCACCTGGCAGGCTCAACATACTCCCTCTCCATTCCATAGCGATTATGGATGATACTTTACTTGCCTTGCCTGCCGGTACGACGACGCGACACGCTGTGTGTTATTATACGAGTATTACATTAATCAAGCCGTGCCTGGCGTGCGTGCGTGCGTGCGTGCGTGTGTGTGTGTGTGTGTGTGTGTGTGTGTGTGTGTACGTCATCGTCATCATGTGTGTGTGTGTGTGTGTGTGTGTGTATATATATATATATATATATATATATATATATATATATATATATATATATATATATATATATATATATATATATATATATATATCATCGTCATCATGTAGCTTATTAGCTTGGTATGTAGTACTTATATGATGATGATGGCCCGACCATGATACGATACAAACGGATGGATGATGGGCCGTCCAGCTAGGACGCGCCATTCTTTATTCAGAATGAGTTATAAGCAGCCGCGTGTTCTGCTCATCGCCTCTCATCAGCCCGCCTCACCTCGAGCCCTCTCGCTCTGATCCTTCTCACAATGCAAACAGATGAGACAATGGATCGACGTATGCTACCTGCTACCAGCAGCTGCTTCCTACAACTACAAGTCGATCGATCGTTCTTGGTCGTTGCGTGTGCATAGCTAGCTAGCTAGGAGCTAGAAAGGTCTTCAGTTCGTCATAAAATAAAAAACTAAACAATCTAAACAATGCATATAAATAAATTAGTTAAACCACACATCAAGTTGGTTCGGTGGTCGATCGGTTGCGTGACAAGGAGAAAGGTCGTCGTCGTCGTCTAAGTCCTGCAAAAACAAATCAGGAACCATGGGTTAGTTGACCTATTGATGAGGCGGAATCAACGCTTCTGAAAACAAATCAGAGGAAGGTAATCACCTGGGTTCATCTCATTCATTCTCATGTACAGTTGCCGGTAGCAACTGCATACGCAAGCTAAGCGTGGAACTATTGTTAGCCAGAGAGAGGGCGCGAATAATTAATGTTTGGGCTTCTAACCTCCAAGTTTGCTGCGTGCTAGATGTTGGGGTTAGGTAAAATTGCCTCATCAGACTAGCTACTAGTCTAGTTTTTTTTTCTTTCTTTTGCACCAGTCGATTTATGCAATTAAATAAATACGGTACTATAGTTAAGTAGATTTAGGGCATGTTCGGTTAGTCCAGATTGAGCCCAAAAATTATTCCCGCTGATCAGTGTTATTCAAATTAGACAATCGTTCCGCCGGGGAATCGTTTCAAGTCTTCGTTCCGAGGTAACCGAACAGGCCGTTATAGAGTTCTAATCCCAGCTCCTATGTATAGAGTATTACTAGTCTAATAGAAAATAACTGTTTTCCACTATAGGGTGTTTGGTTTGTGGAATGAGGTAGTTCATCATCATATCAAATTTTAGTTTTTTTTTGTTTGGTTTGTGAAATAGAATGAGTTAATTAATCACCACTTCATTTCTCATAAGCTAAATATCAGTATAAACAATGAGGTCATTTCACTAAACTTAAGTAATGCACTCATGATGGGTTCATTTCTCAAACTCATTGAATTGTTCATTCTTCTCTGGTTATCTCTGATATATAGAGCACAATTAAAAAAAAGAGTAGTAAAAGGGTACAATATGGGCGTCAAATACCCCACACGCCAATATATATGGCGCAAAAAATGGTCGTTGAGACCGTGACATTAATGCCTACTATATTCTCTTGGTTCATCACACTAGTTAAAAGTTGCCTATAATAATACAATAACCACAGACAAATTATTAAAACCTATTATTCTCTTGGTTGATCAGAACACGCTTGATAATGTTGCCTATAATAATAAAATAACCACAGATAAATATTTAATAAATTAAACAATTACCAGCCGGCCGTCAGAACTAACTGGTTAACGTACGACCTGAACAACCAATCATCAACTCCGGGCCCACGATGATCCGGCCGGTCAACACATCACATTTCTCACACTCGTCTCTAATCAAACAATTCAACCGATAATTGCGTTACAAGTCAACCGCGCGGATGGCGTTCAATATTTCCACTACATAAACAACTACTACCGCAATGATCCTTGTGTTTGGCGTGGTTTCAACTTCATAAGTATGATTGATAATTACTCACGTTGTTTTTACTCCGAAGAACATTTTGCTAGATACAAAGTGTCAGTTTTCTTGCGGAAAGATACACTGATGCACGTGGATCAATTAACAAGGATTGACATCTTATTCATTACTAGATACTTTTTCCAATGAAGATATGTTCAAGACTAAAAAAATAGAGGCTAATTGGATCCATTAGTATTAATTGTAGCGTGTAAAGTTAGTACCATTGGATCGAAACATCCTAGCTAATAGCAACTAGGAGTAATAGCTAAGAACAAATTATCAGGCCAATAAAAAGTTTTTTGTTGGCGCAAATCTGGTCTTGCACCCAAATGGCTAGCACGCAAAGATCACACGAGGATTGGCTGGGTCGGTAGAGAGTCAATTTGCAGGGATGCCAGAAAAAGCGGCCTAGCCAGTTTCGATAGATTCACCATAAAAACCTAGAAATGTGGGCCTAGCTAGCTTCGGCAGATTAAAAAAACAGATGAGAGGTAGCATAGTAAATAGTAGAAAAAATATATTGTAGCGTTGTAGATATGCTTACGTGTCATTTTCATGCCATGCCGACCCAAACACGGTCTGAAATGTGGGGCAGACCGTGCGGCCCGTCGTGCTGAGATTATAGACACGACACCATTATTGTGTTCTTGCCCATGGTCCAAAATAATTCATGGCATACCATGTCTTGAGCAGTGACAAAAGATGGTACCACGACCCGCATTCGTAGCACTGTCCAAGTCCTACCTCTATGTCTGCCACGTTCGAGTGCTCATTTGGCTTTCGTGACATCCTAGTCTTATCCTAAGCTTACTAGGTGTGACTGTGACTGCGGAATATTCAAAAACAAAAAATATTTATATATATATATATATATATATATATATATATATATATATATAAATGGGTTTATTCACCTTCCTCTGGTTACCTATTGTGCCCTTTACGGGCAGAGGCGGCGTCTGCTGGTATGTGTGGTTTATCGGGTATAAGTACTAGGTGCTCATGCCGTCCCTGTCGTGCGCTGCGAGACCGCGCGCGACCCGGGGATTTGGTTCCACCCATCCCCCGTCTGATTCCGATCCCCCCGCTCGGGAGCAGAGCATATCCGCCATGGCCAAAGGTAGAGCTGAGCGGGCGGCCGTGCAATGTCTCTTCTGATGATTTGCGCTGCTCCCATATTCCCATCCCAGTCCCACAGCGCTCGGCTGCCTTTTGTCTGACGACGCCTTGTTTCTTACTTGCTCTCCTCTATGGATCGGCCCGTACGTGCAGATGGTGGCTTCGCCAAGGTGCTGCTGCTCCACGTCGCCGCGCTGTCGACGGCCGGCGCCGTCGCGGCCGCCGCTGCCCTGGCGCGGCGCCGGCTGGGGAGGAGACAGGAGGAAGCATCAGCTGCAGGCGCCGGCCATGGCCGAAATGCCCCGGCTGCGGGTGGCGGAGTCCGGCCGCCTGGAGTACCTCGAGAAGTTCTCGCACTACGTCGGTCAGTCAGTCATCATCAGCCTCCTCTCTTTCTGTCTTCTCCGTTGCCCGTTGGTCGTGTCGAGGAGTCGATCCATCAGTGATGAGTGGTTCCTGTCCTGTCCATGGAGATTCAGTCGTCGCTGCCTTATCCCAGTCGAACGTTTAGCAGCGCGAGCGGTCAGTTCGTGGTTGAACAAGAACAATCCAAAGTCAAGATCCAGTAGTCCGGCCATTAGACAAAGTAGCCGGCTTTATCTCCTGTCTATCTCTTCTCTACAAAATTTATGGATCGGACAGACTTAGGTGGTGTTCGGTTGTGTCTCCTAAATTTTAGTCATTTTCCCATCGAATATTTGGCACACACGTATATAGAGTATTAAATATAGGACTAATTACGAAACCAATTGCATAATTTGCGACTAATTTACGAAACGAATCTTTTAGGCCTAATTAGTCCATGATTTGACAACGTGGTGCTATAGTGAACATGTGCTAATGACGGGTTAATTAGGCTAAAAAAATAGTCTCGTAGAAGTCTGCCGTATTATGTAATTTATTTTTTATTAATATCCCAACACTCCACGCAACATCTTTCCGACACACCTCCTAAATTTTAGTCACGGAATCAAACACTACCTTATTGTTACGTCTTCCGATGGTAGTATGATCCAACAGTGCATTGGCTTATGCAGCCTGTTCGTTTCGACTTATACGATCGTGGATTATAAGTTAGAATAACATTTTTTTTCTCACACTAATCCACGATCGGCCGAGGTTGATGGAGATTTGGGATCGACGGGGTCCCGTCCCAGGTTTTGCCGTGCGATGGGAAATAACATGGCAGGATCCATCGATGGGCTTCTCGCTCATTTCCCCTGCCATCTCCGCGCTTGGTTTCTTTCGCCCTCTCGTTTTTGTAATAATGCAGAGGCTACAGGAGGGACTGCAAGCAATGACCGGTAGGTGGGCCAATCTGTCAGCCACTGCAGGATCTCAATACCATGCATGCAATGCAGGCCAGCACCAGCCCGGCTGGCAAGTTACGTGGATGAGGAATGGCCTAACCCTGATGCTACCGGCGAGGCCTGTGACTGGATTAGTGGATCGTACTGACAAAGTGAACAGTGCGCACCAACTGTTGGAGTACCTGCGTACTGCTGCTGCTCTGTTCACAGCTTGTAATAACTGGGAACGGGGCCCATAAGCCAGTGAACCAACGTTCGGAATCCACACACCGGTCCCGGCCCACCAAGCCCTCCCAACATTCGTATCCCGCTGCCTAAAATTTCAAGCGCCTCGAGAAGCCAACCTGCTTTTACCCACTCCAGCAGTCCCCACTTTGCCCGTCCCCCCGCAATCCCCAACTTGCCCCTGCTTTCCGCCCGGGCAAGCAGCAGTTTCCGCGGCACCAAGTGCCGGGGCAAAATGGTAAAGGTGCTCACCCAACTACAGCTGGGAGCTGGCAGGGGCCACGCAAAGCCAGCAGCTGTCAGTGACCGTTCGGGCAGCCCGGCCAAGGACGCCTCTTTACTTTGGCCCAGAAAGTGCCCTCCCGTCATACGTCACGCGCAGCGCGCAGCGTCCCAGGCCCCAGCCCTCAGCCCTCCACACTCCACTGTCTGTATCGCTCCACCACAAAAAAAGAAAAGCATTAAACAGATTTTTATTCTTCCTCTTGTTGTCGTCGTCTTCCGATCGCCCTCGTAGTCCGATCAAAGAGAGTTACGTGCTGCAATTCTTTATTTTAGTTTTGGAAGATAAAAATATCTTCAATTTACTGTAAGTGCTTATGTAAACATGCATTTAACATTTTAACCTGCTGCAAAACAATGACAGTCAAACTGCTGATAAATTTTCAGAATGCAGTCAGGGATTTTTTTTTGGCGCCGTGGTAGTTAAGAATTATATTGTATATATACATATTTAGCAATATATAGCACCGAAGTTTCCAATTACCTATTATATGAAACTTTATATATTTCTTCTCCGGGCATATATTGGTTTTTTGAAAAGAAAGATTTTATTTCAGTACATCGAGTTGATACACGTGCGACCTTGGCATATATTGGTGACGTCCAAAAACAACAGCCTTTTAATTTATGAGAGAAATGGTCATCGTGGGACTGTGGCTGCTGTGATGCATGTCTGATACATACCATGCACAGCCATCCACCATCTCCTAGCTGTGTATATACAGTACGGTACAGTACAATGCAATGCAATCTACTGCTGATGCCCATGCTATTTTTACTGTACTGTGTGGCTCATGCAGCTAGGCAGCTGGGTTTCCAGGACGTGAACGAGTGCCCACAGCTGTGCAAACTGGCAAACAACTACCTCAACAACACCAAGACGTGCATGGAGGACATTTACGGGCTTTTCGCCAACGCCAAGGACGCCGAGTGCCTTTACGTCAAGCTCATAGAGGAGCTGGACAGATGCATCCTCGGATATTTTGCATTCCACTGGGACCATGCTACCTATCTCATCAGCTCGGTGCGTACCTCCTCGATCATCACTCCAAACCATCGACTTTTTTTTTTGGTTGTATTTGTGGTAACGCAAAGGTAAATGAAACAAAGCTACAAACGTTACCGGTGGGAGATAGATTTGAACCGATTCCATTTACATTTGTATTACCGTGGAAGGAACCAAATAGCACGTGTCCCAGCGCCGTCACGTGCGCTGCACGGCGCTGAAGGCCACTTCATCTGCCACGGTGGCCTGTCCACGTAGACAAAAAAAAAAACATAAACCGAATGGGTATAGACTCTTTATGCACCACCGATCAAGATTTTGGACCCAAAAATACACTTTCAAACCTGATGGACCAAATCGACGTAGCCTCACAAGTTAATGGACTATCCATGCATTTTACTCTATACGTATATGTAGCTACCCTAACCAGCCTATTGCAACTCTGCAAAGTTGATAAAGAAGAAAAACAAAACATCTTAGAGTAACTAGGTATATATATATATGATAGTTTTCCATGAATACACCTTCATATATATGATAGTTTTAGCTTACACGTGTCCTTGTCATATTGCCTAATTCCAATGACAATGAAAGTTCAAAAGTCCTTTCAAAAGAAGCTTTATAGAATTCACAAAAAAAAAAGAAGCTTTATAGAAAAAACATGTGTGAGGACAAGCAACGCGCGGAATCGGAATCTAATCTCGCTGCAGTTGAGGAAGAATCACCTCAACACGGACCGCAGCAGAGGGGGGGGGTTTACAACATCAGAGATTGGGTTTGGTGGAACCAAAATCGAGTGCTACACTTACAAGGGGACAAGACACTTGAGTGACAGATATATAGGTTTTCTCCTTTGAAGGCATGCTATTTTTTTCTCCTCTACAAATGATGAAAGGGGCGTTGCAATAATTTGTGTACACAAGTATCGTCATGTTTGTTTGGCTTATAAACCGTACTTTTTCAGCCAACGAACAGTATTTTTTTCTCACAACAAATTAGCTAACAGTACTTTCAGTGTCATGGCTTATCAGCCAAGAGAACGGGACATATATTAAGTTGTACGTCAAAGTGTCTACTTATATATAAAATAACGGTGTAGCTAGTCTTGTCAACTTAACTTTTCCATCACTAATGTGCGCAGGCGTTGACCGCGGACAGCGGCACCAAAAAGAAGTGGAGGAACATGGTCCTGGAAGCAACAAGGTAAAACTATCATGAATGCAGCTTTGTTCCTATATTTTTGTTTATTTCTCTTTTATCTATATTTTCTAATAGAACACAGCTATGCAATAGAAAAAACAACAATTTTTATTACAATATATTAGTCTAATTATATTGCCTAATTCCAACTTGTTTATATATTGATAGTATTTTCTTTGAAAAGATTCCCTCACATGCATGAAAGACTGTTTATATAGAACAAGATAAATTCTACTTATTATTGACATACTAAAATATACCTTACACTCAAAATATACCCTGACTCAAATATGCCACCTTTTCCACTCTTCGCCACGTCCAAATCTGTACTTATTAGTAACAATACTTTAGAAGCACAATTGCAGACAAAAAGTAGCTACTCTTTATAACTAATTGCTCAAAAATGTATTATTAGTTATGTTATATCCAACTCTGTGGAGTATTTGTACTGGTAATAAACCAAAATCAAGAATACTAGGCAACAAAATCGCCATTATTTAGAGACACGCAATGAAGCATACATGTGCGACTCTACGGTTCCCCCTCTCTTAGGGAAAAAAGGAGGAATACACGAAATTCAGTTAATCATTACTACTAGTACTACCTTTGACTCTGAGACGATGACTTAGTCAAAAAGGAGTTTTGAGATGAGATAATTAGTGATAATTGGAACCATCGGGCTGCTGCCAGCATGATCATGGTCTGATGGATAGGCCAGGGCGCCAGGCCCATCATATCACCCAACTTGAGGCATCATCATGTGGTCGGTTTACTGAACTAACTTGTACAGATGTTTAGTATCTGGCCTGGTCCCAGATGGATTTTCATCGATCATCGCTTAGCACTGGTCATTCTCCGCCTGCGTGTCCCTGGCCAGATGACAGATACTAGTAAAGTCTAAGGTGTAAGCTTCGATACATATAATAATATATATAGTGGGTAAGAAAACTGTTTACTTTTGCTAAAAATATTGGGTAGATGCAACTGATGGATGAATTAGGTGGCGCCATCATGATTTGCCTCACTACTCGCCGCAGAGTGTGGGTCAATGCAAATGCCATCCGCCCTATTCGCTTGAACTTATAACCTTACCATTTTAGTAAAATAATAATATTTTTCTCTCACAATAAATCATTATCAGCATCTGGTCAAGGTTTTTTTTTTCCTATCTATATATTTTGATATTTGTTACTATATATAATCTTATCTTCTTGGCCCATTTTGTTAAGGGATGTGACTTTCGGTTGTTGGATCTGAAATTCAGTATGGACATACTGTATATATATATACACAATTAATAACATGTATGTACCGATGTACAACAGGAAGCAGCGTTTCGAGCGCGTGACGCGTGACCTGAAGGTGACGCGGGTGTTCTCGACTCTGGTGGAGGAGATGAAGGCGATCGGCATCGTCACGGCGGGCAGCGGCGACGCGTCGTCGCAGTGCACGGACGTGATGGCCCCCGTGGCGCACTCGGAGCGCAGCCCGGTGCTGCTGCTGATGGGCGGCGGGATGGGCGCCGGGAAGAGCACGGTGCTCAAGGAGATCAAGCAGGAGGCGTTGTGGGCCAACGCGGAGGGCAACGCCGTGGTGGTGGAGGCGGACGCGTTCAAGGAGACGGACGTCATCTACCGCGCCATCAGCTCCATGGGCCACCACAACGACATGCTCCAGACGGCAGAGCTGGTATGTAGAGTAACCTGCACTGTTGCACTGCACGTGTGTCTGCACTGCATGCATTATTAGTAGTACGTGCATCATATCGTCAGTTCCCTGAATCCCTGCACTATGTATGCGTCACTATATCATTGTCTGCGTTTGTTGGACTCGATGAGTTGGGAGACTTTGGATCGGTTAGGGTGTCCTACTCGTACGTACATATTAGTACACGCAGATGCAGATTATTTCATCAGTTACGTAATTACCTAACTACTTAATTAGAGGTCACCACATGCTGAGCTGCGTGATGAGAACGCAGACTGTAGTAGCTAGTAAGAAAAGGATGGATAAGCGACCAAACGGGCGGCCTCATGCATGGGTTCAGCATCGCACAGGTTTCTAATAAATGTTATTTACATTTATAGCTCTAAATTAATTAATTATAAAAATACATTTCTTAATTAATCTAAGGCCCTGTTTGATCCTTCGAATCGAATTTAGTTTTAATAATCATAATTTAGACACAAATTAGTTAAGCTTAGGCAGTGTTCGGCTGCCTGGTGGCTGCCTGGCTGGCCAGCCACCTCACGAAATCACTGTTCATGTCCTGCCACAACAGTATTTTTCTCTCACAACAATAAGCCGGAATAGTATTTTTCAGTCCTGCTGAACAGGCCTTTATATGGTTGTATATGGAACATATTCTATATTACTGTAGCCATATGAGAAAGATACTTATGTGTTGCATTTCTACTGTATGGATGTGAGTTGAAGAGCGTGTTATGAGTTGGAATTCGAATTATTTAAAACTGTGCCATGCAATGCAATGCAGTGTTGCGGGTTTTGACTATTTGGGCCACAGATGGGCTGATTCAGATAGCCCATTCTGTCTGTCTTGCACTCTTCCGGGGGGCCTGCCAAGATGGGCCCTGCCGATGCTGCTGATTGCTTACTGGGCTGGGCTTTCTGTTTGTTCCTGCCTGCCAACGTACAGGTCCACCAGTCGTCGACGGACGCGGCGTCGTCGCTGCTGGTGACGGCGCTGAACGAGGGGCGGGACGTCATCCTGGACGGCACGCTGTCCTGGGAGCCCTACGTGGAGCAGACCATCGCCATGGCGCGCGCCGTGCACCGCCAGCGCTACCGCATGGGCGTCGGCTACAAGGTCGCCGACGACGGCACCGTCACCGAGAGCTACTGGGAGCCCGACGGCACCGACCAGCCCCGCCGCCCGGCGGCGGGGCCACCAGCAGGAGGCCGTACCGGATCGAGGTCGTCGGGGTCGTCTGCGACGCCTACCTCGCCGTGGCGCGGGGCATCCGGAGGGCCATCATCACGCGGCGCGCCGTCAGGGTGCGGTCCCAGCTGCAGTCGCACAAGCGCTTCGCCGCCGCGTTCCAGCGGTACAGCCGCCTCGTGGACGGCGCCAGGCTCTACAGCACCAACTCCATGGGCTCCGCCAGGCTCATCGCCTGGAAGGACGGCGTCGGCAGCAGCCTGCTGGTGGAGCCCCGGGAGTTCGACTGCCTGGACAAGGTGAGCAGGCTCAACGAGAACGCCACCTCCGTCCACGACCTCTACCCTGACGGCACCACCACCTGCGGCGAGCGCTCCGTCTGGGAGGACATGGTCGCAGCACCGGCGCGCGCCGACACACAGCGCGAGCTCAAAGAGGCCATCCGCTCCGTCGAGGCCGCTGGCGGCGAGCCTGACACACCGCCGACAACGCCCCAGCGCGAGCTCCTGGGGGTTATCCGCTCCGTGGAGGCCGCCAACGGCGAGGCAGCTGCACCTGCAGCAGAGACACCGACAGCTGCCTCGTAGCACGCAACATCGAGCCATCAACGACTATCGATATCGATTTTAATAATTGTCAAATGTTTGGGGCTGCAACGAATAATAATATGAATTAATAATATGGGTTTTCTGAGTGTTTATTAAACTTGCTTAATTTGATCACACGAGCAATTGGGGTTTTTTTCGACTGCTGGTGTAGGCGTGTAACCCAGCCTGCCCAGGCACACCCAGCAGCATATGCGGGCGTAGCCGTCAGATCGAATTTGGTGTAAATAAAACGGCAGGGGTTTTATATCAAATTTGTGCTATATACGGAAACAGAAGAATTTGTTGGAGCAGTTTGGAGCGCCGTGACATTTGAGAATAAGCAAAGGAATGTGGCAGTGATCCATATATGTGTTCATGTGCATTTAGGAATAAGCTTGGATACGAGTACGACTAATGATTCCACCTTGTGGCAGGGGCGAAGCTACGTTCACGCATCGGGGTCGGCCGACACCGATGGTTTTGCGATCACCTCAAATGCCCAACGATTTTTGTCCAGCTTGGACCCCGGTAAAAAATATGTGCGACCCCGACAGACTTGCGGCCGAGCAGTCCATTGTGGCATCACCTTAGGTCCTTAGCCCATCCATCGATTGATTAGCATGGAGCAAAGATAAGCCCGGTAGCCCACCCAATGGCCTGGCTCCCGTTTCATGAAACGTGATTACGTGAATGCAAGTATATATGTACAGGTAAGCCCATAGCCCGGAAGGTAATAAGCCCATAGTCCACAGCCTGGTCACCGTTTCATCTTCCGATCTTCTTTGTTCTCGTATCAATTCGCAAATCCTTGAGGTGGTGCCGCCACTCCTTCATTCATTCTCGATCTCGTTTCTCAAAGACACAAACTGACAAACCCCAACCGCAACTTGCCAGTGCCGCCGGCTATAATCTTAAGGGCATGTGTAGTGGTGGGTTGACTCACCGAGGCTATATACGCATACAAAAAGATGCAATTGGGTCGATTCCTTCAATCTCCAGTGGTAGGTCGACTCTTCCTGTGGGCCATTCAAATAAAAATATGTTTTGTTCTCCAAAGCCGGACACTTGCATGAGTGACCTCGTGCTTTCCGTCCCTTTCCTCTTCCTCTTCTTTCCACGTGAATATTATTTTAATTAGAATGAATCGACTCATGTTGGTGGTTGACTCCTGGCACACTCCATGCATCGATTTGCTCCAGTGGTGCATGCATCGACTCATGCCAAATAAAATAATCCCATAAGTCGCTTTAGAAACACCACTGGAGAAGCCCTAAGCTCTCTGCCCATCTGTTGTCCAGGTACCCCAAATACCCAATATTTGAATTGGTAACTAGCAATCATCAAGTCTGAACCGTGAGGTCTTAGTTTTTTTTCAGCTATACAATTCAAACTCAGAAAGCAGATAGGACATATGCCTTACAGCAAAGAACGTGCTCTTTCATTCCGGCAAGATGTCAGGTTGCATATAGATGTATTTCAGTAGTGACTTACTGACTTTTAACAGTATACACATGGTTATACTTTCACATTAGTAATTTAGTATCGTTCAAAATCGTGAGCTTAATATACATTTGATAATAAAAGGGCGTACCCAGTGCAGAGAGCTCTCGCTCTGTGCGGGGTCTGGGGAAGGGTGTTAGTGGCAAGTCTTACCCTCGCCTGTGCAATGCGAGGAGACCCCGACTCAAACCCGGGACCTCCCGGTCACAGACGGTAAGACTCTACCGTTAAGCAAGGATTTCTAGCCACCATTTAATTCGCTTTCACAAGATGGAGAGTCGTAGTTGTAGAGAAAAACTGTAGTAGGTAATTACTGCCGTGAAAGTTTATTTTGTCAACTTGTTATTTTATCAATTTGATGTTATATATTGATATTATATTATCATAAGCCTTAAAGGTAGTCCTGTGAGAGTATCGACCCCAGCGACCATTTATCCCGGCTTCGCCCCTGCCTTGTGGATTAGAGAGGATTGGGAGGCTGAACTAAATTTTCCTTTAAATCCCCTCCAAGACTTCCAATGCACACACTACAATGATAATGAAGAATCGTCATAAAAAATACTCCTTCCTTTTGGATTTGTAGGTACGTATATAAGTTTTTTTTGCTATGTATTTAGACGTAGCGTGGTATCTAAGAGCATCTTCAAGAGTATCCAATATTTTCTTTCTAAAAACATAAAATTTTATAACTCCTAAAAAAGTATTGGAAGGAATATGAAGGGCCATCTCCAAAAATTTCTAATAACCCACTCCTAAAATATAGAAGACAATTTTACATCAGAAATCCTAAACTATTTCTAAATTATTCTAACCACTTTTATATATTCTTTCTCTCTTGTACATTTGCATCAGAAACCCTTTCCTACTCTTTATTCTTTCCGCACCCTTCCACCTTTAGATTGGCCGACAAACACGAGTATGAGAGAGAAGATACGTGCAACTCGGAAGCGCTTAACTTTACGCGGAACAAGGTGACTTCCCAAGTTCTAAAAGATTAGGAGGATGGATTATGAGTTATTGGAGAGGGTTTTTTCTTATCTTGCTAAAAACCAAGGATTAGGAAGTGATTTAGGAAACTCTTGGAGATGCTCTAAGTGTATAACAAAAACCTATGTATCTAAAAAAAATCAAAACGACTTATAATTTGAAACATAGGGAGTGTAAAATATTGTCCTAAAAGTATAATAGTGGACACCAGAAACTAAGGTGGTCTTTATATGTATTAATCAAGGTGCTAACTATGGTGATATATATGACAAAATTAAGAAAGAGAGAGAAGGAAATGGTTTACATAAGAATCAAGATAGAAAGAAATAGGATACGTGAATGATAGGAGAGAAGACAAAATCTATTTTGAAGTAATTATCTAAAATCTATTTTGAAGTAATTATCTATTCAGAATATGATTTTGTTGTGTAATTTCTACGTGACGTAACAAGTATGGAAACAATCGGATAGTTTATGGGTCAGGACTGCTGGCGTCAATCAAGCGATTATTCTCTTCCCACTAGCTAGCAGTCCATTCCAGTCTCTTCCCAGTTCCCACTAGCGAGCAGTCCATTCCAGCCCAGCAAGTCACAGGCCAACCGCCAACCGCATCAAGCACGCATATGCATATCCCTAGCGCGCGCTTATCTTGAGCTCTTTATATGGAAAATTATTGATGCTACAGTATACCAACAACAATACTTCATCTCTACAGTGTACCCATGCTCGACCACTCCGAACTAGCGCCGAAATTATAACACACTCATGGAGAAATGATCTCCAACAAAGTTTCAGTGCTTGAACTACGGTCGACAATTCATGGAGAAATGATCTGAACTAGGGTGCACTAGTGACCCGTGCACTGTCTTTTGCACAATTAAATATGAAGAGAATATGTGATGTTCCTGCAGTTTTCTATCTTATATCTGCACGCAACTTTTGATGAAAGTGATATATTTCGGATACTTAATTCCATCCATAATTATCCACCACTCTCTAAAACTACATACGCTAAATACTCCCTCCGTCTGGAAAAGAAATACAATTCTAGCATATTCAGTCTGACAAGTTGATCATTGAACTATGAATGAATGAATTTCTGTAACAGCAAAAGACAGCCTCTGTGCACTTCTTTTCACTTTTGACACTATTCTTGATACAGGTGATTGAGTGAGGGAATCAGGGTAGTCCAAGAAGAACAGTTCTATTTTTACTCCCCTTTTTACTAAGTTTACACAACTGTCCCATTCCCGCCAACTTTTTATCTTCCCTTCCACCTCTTCACACTAATCCTGACTCCTGAGCAACAGCTCAGCTGTCCTATCTAATGGCGTGTTCTTCTCGCTACAAATCATGTGGGTGTAGCGTAAGCAGGGCCAAACATCTCAACCGGCGTGTTCGCTGGTTGGTTTCTGGGCTGGTTTGGGCTAGCTGGTGCTGGTTTGTTGTGAGGGGAAAACACTATTGGCTGGTTGAATAAGCCTGACTGAAACCGACAAGCGAACAGGATGAACGACAGCTAAAAATGTCTCCACACAATCATTGTTAACCTGACAGGTGCAGCAGTCCGTTGCCAACAAAGGCCGTGTTGGTGGCACTTCCTGAAGGAGGTGCAGTGATGATGAGTTCTCTACACCTGTGCTGACTGAGTTGGCATTCTGGTGTGGTTGTGCTCACCCTCATATGTCACGATGAGCATCGACGAATCATCCACACACCGTTCAACATGCTTCCTAGCTGGGCAGCCCCTCAGACTACTGCATTTGTAGTAACCCCTGCATTTTCATTCAAGAAAACAATGAGTTGGTCTTATGCCAACATCAAGATAGCAACACGTAGCTATGTTAAGAATAGAAATACAACAAGTGTTCCTATATCTAGTGTTAGCTAAAAGGAGACAAAGATGTGTATCATTCATAGGAAGAACAACTATATTCATGTGGTTGCTACCAATATGCAACTTGCTATCAAGATAAGGTGGGCAACTGACATGGTGAGGGGGTTTTGGAGATAATGAATCATCACAGGATAATCTTGGCTCAATTAAAAAAAGGTGCCCACTTTAAGCACCATGATTGATCAATTTCCATAAAGTGCACAGGAAAGAAAGAGCAGCAGCATACATGGAACAATAATTTAATGTCATAGCCTCTTCGATAATGAAGCACCTTGAGGACAGAAAACAAATGTAGATACCATCTGAGAAAATATTCACTCAGATAAAGCGTGTTCTGATTATCATCAGTTCATTATTTATCAAGAAGGCACTTGAGTATGTCATGGAACTCGTACCACATTATCACATTGCAAATGATGACGTCTTTGCTGACAAAACTGATGAGTTGATATCGTTGGCATTAATTGTGGAATCATCACAGGTATTTTAAAGCACTAATTAATAAAGGACATGCATGCAAGAAAAATTAGACTAGTCATACTTCAGTGCATACCTAGGATGAGGGGAACCTTTGATTGGCTTCTGCCCATACTTCCTCCACGAGTATTCATCCGGAGGTATATCAGCAATCTTATTACTAATGGCAGGAACCTTAATCGACCTCTTCACCCGCAACTTCCTACTGAAATAAAAAAGAACAGTGATGATATATTAAAAATCTTGAATTTAAAATAGTAATAATAAGCACAGGGGTAGCAGATGTACCTTCTCTTTGAACAATGGCACCTGCCTGTCCCATCCTCCCCACGACCCGTGCATCGCCTCCTTGGGGCCTGCTGCGCGTTCACCGGATCGCTCATTGCAGGCCCACCGATCAAATGGAACGATGAGGACTTGCCATCCAGGCTAGCCACACTACCATCCATGCTCAGAGACGACAAGAAGGACCTCGCCGATGACATTGTCCCAGTGCCACTGGTGCTCTCAAACTTCAAGTTAATCCCGCTGTTGCTTCTCTTGAACATCTCAGCCTGCAACTTCTGCCGCTGCTGCTGCTGATTTGGGAACTGATACCGTGACCACACATTGCCAAACTGAAAATGCGCAGACAAAGGCTGGACCAGCTTAGGAGGTCCTCCGAGGGGATGCACGCCCTGCGCATCCAGAGCTCCAGCTCTAGGATACACCTGCGCGGAGGTAGGAGAAGGATGGGCGCTGTTCAGCACCACGACCGGGGTGTTACTATCCAGGAAGCCTTTCTGAGTTAAGAACCCTGGATTCTGTCTTCTGCTAACAAGCTTAGCTCTCGGATGGCTTCCGCTTGCGCTTGCGCTTGCAAGTGCGCCTGATGGTCCGGCTTCTCCTACTCCCACTCCTCCATCGCTGAGTAGGGAGACCACCTTCCTAAACTTGGCGCATGCTTCGTCCGTGCCCAGAGCTATGCTCCTGACCTGCGCGGGGTCATGCGGCTGGGAGAGCAAGGCGAGCACCCTGTGGCAGCTGTGCACGGCTTCCCTGTTGGCCTCCTCCACTTCCTCCATTGCACTCGCACCAACAAAAATAAATAAAACAGGACCCTCTTCTGAACACTTCAGGACCACCTCAGATTATATGCAACTCCCTCAGCAGCAGATCTGGACAGCAGGGGAAAAAATCACTCAGATCCTAAGAGAAGCTCAGAAGCTCACCAGCTCTTTTTATCGTAACACCAGTACACCACGCAACAGGCAGCATCGGGAAAAGCTTAGAGCCAAGAAAGCAGCTCGTGAGCGGATCACGGGGGAAGCCGTCTCCGCAAGAAATCCCTCCCAGAAGCGGCGGGCGCGGACACCGAGACCGACGTCGACGGCCGCGGCAAGCAACGATCCGGGGGGCAGCGATTTCAAAACGGGCACAGGAACCCCACTGCACGGACGGAACACCCCCTAATAATAATCCAAAGATTCGCACGCCAGGAAGAAACTCGACCAGGCAAAGGCAGGCAATCACCAAACCGCCGCACGACCCACAAAAAGCATCACCCCAAGCCACGAGCTCACCTCCTAGACGATCCGGAGACGGACGCGGTGCCGCGAATCCAGGGAGCAGCGACCCGATGGTGGCCGGAGGGCGGCGGTCGTCGCCCCACGAGATGGTAAATCGCAAATGGCAGAAGGTAGGAAGCCGAAGAAGGGGACGAAGAAGAACGGACGCAGAACGAAGGGAAGAAGAAAAAAAAAATATTAGTTCACATTTCTTTTTCGCAGCCGAGGACGCCGGTTTATATAAAAATAGCAGCCGGGTCCCTCCGGCTTTGAAAAAGGCTGGCGCGCTCGGAGTAGTTTATTGCGGGGCCCGATTAGAAAACCCTGACCGTTGATTCGATCCTGGCCGTCGGTGACGGAGTTTGGAGGCGATCGACGGCTGGGGATGGGGTGGGGACGTTGTTTAGTGCGGGTCGATGACTTGATGAGCTGTTGCGGGGTCAAAATGTCAAAGGCATGAGTCAGTGTGAAAGTAGGCTTTTGTTGACTATTGCTACGCTCACATGGGAAACGCTACTTACCGCCGAACACAAATATATATATATATATATATATATATATATATATATATATATATAGAGAGAGAGAGAGAGAGGGGGTGGTAGACTGGTAGTAAACTTTGGGACTCCGTTTTTTTTTTCCCCTTCCCCTTAGAGGTAGAGATAGTAAGAGAGAGAAAGTGTATTTTAAGAAGACAAATTTGGACATGGCGTCTTTGAGCTCGTTCGGCTGACTGGGACTAGCCAGGCCACTCAGCGGGGCACTATTTATATCCTGTCAGAACAGTATTTTTCTCTCATAACAATCAGCTGGAACAGTATTTTTCAGTCCTACCGAACAGGCCCTTTACATTTTGATGCTACGAAGAGATTCAAGCTTACATAGCACAAATGCATTTTGTCTTTGGAAAAGGTTTTTCTCGTCCACTTGGCAAGACTTGGAGGGAAAAAAAAACAGTCCGACTCTACATTATTTTGGTTTATCCACACCACACGGGTTTGGACTAGTATGTTTTCTAGATCCTCCAGCACGCAAGGGAGATACATGTCTTGGAATCTAACCGTCAAAAATACATCTGACTAGAGCAGGTGAATTGAACTTGTGCATAGAATTCTTCATAAAATAATTAATTAGGTGGCTTTGTCATAGCACCTTTATGAAATTGGAGAAATCGTCGTAGTTGGATCTATGAATGAACCCCATGGGTTTCAACATCGTCGTTCTACTGCTCCATTAAAATTTTTGTCTGCGATATTAGAATCTACTAGATCAGATGAAAAGCCTGAGCCATATTTGTGGGACAAAACGAAAGCAGAGCGATAGATGGGCATTCCCATTTTGCGCTTATAATATACATCTCTTGGCATAACAATTAAGATTGGAATGCTTGTCGGGAGGAAATTCTGAACCTGTAACGTGCGGGGCTGTATTGATTGATTCGTTGTATATCATTATATTATAATAGATGGGATTGGAGAACCTGTGATTTGATAAGATGCATGCATTATTTGCAGACGCAGATTGATTTTAGTCCGCATATTAACGAGTCATGGACACGTGAGGCGTGGGGGCCCCCAGGAATCACATGTTCCTGATGCGTTGCAAGTTGCAGTTGCATCCATCCATGGGAGTTGCTGAAAGGTCAAAAGAAAAGGACCTGCATCTCGACTGCGACTGGGAGATGGGTGTCTGTGACCGTGTGAGTGGAATCTCACACGCATTTCCCTCCCTCCGGCCGCAGAGGGAGAGGGCCCCGCACCCCGCTGCCTCTCACTCTCACCGCGCGTTTGCGTCAAGGCGAGTTGGCGACCAGTCAAAACTCACATGGTACTGTACTCCAGTACTCCGTCCAAAATATAGGATTATAGTTCTCTCTTTAAACACTGTTTAAAGTTTAACCGAATTTATTTATAAAAAATATATCAAATATCTATATAATAAAAATCTATGTGTCGGCTATCGATATAAGTAAGGAAGTTAGCGCCCACGCTGACTTCCTCGGATGACTCGAGACGTATTAAAAGGTCTCGTCCGACCTCGAGGCCACGAGCTCCGTCTCGTCCGACCTCGAGGCCACGGCCTCCGTCTCGCCGGACCCTGCGGGCTCCGTCTCGCCCAACCCAAGGACGCGGGTTCCATCTCGCCCAAGGACGCAGGCTTCGTCTCGCCCAACCCCTTGGGTGCGGGCTCCGTCTCGCCCGACCCCAAGGAAGCGGTTTCCGTCTCGCCTAAGGTCACGGGCTCCGTCTCGCCCTACCTCGAGGACGCGGATTCCGTCTCGTTCGACGGGGACCCATACCGCCGCCAACCACTACAGGTCCAAGCGTATGGGCCTGGGTCAAAACTCTGACGTCAGGGAAGAGGCTGGCACGCCTCGATGTAACCTGTGGCCATGATGGGCCATACCTGGGGATTCACATCAAGAACAGTGTCAGGCGTGCCAGTGATGTTCTGCCTAATCCCCGTACGGACGTTGACAGGCGCGTCAGTTCACCATGACGTCCGCCGGGACGGAGTGAAACACCATGACCGGCAGATGACGCCTGCGCATGGCGCCAGTGACGAACAGGACCGTGACATGGAGCCGTCCCTGTTGGCATCTATAGGATCAGCGGGACCCGCATGGAGGAGAAGAAGGACCCGATAACCCTAGAAGCCTTCTTCTCTCTCGTTCTTCCACTTTTCCTCCTCTGTAACCCGCGCTTTCCCTTCGTCTATAAAAGGGATGCAGGGCGCCCCATGAAGGGGGAGATCAGAACACAAGAGCACTACACGAGCACACGGCTGAGCGGCAAGCGAGACCTCAGCACCTGTTTACTCCTTCCACCAGAGACTTGGGATCCTCTCCCTCTTTCGCCTATTTATAACCCCTACTGCAAACCAAGTGCCGATAACACGAGCAACAACGAACTGAATGTAACGACGTTCCGCCCGAACCAGTATAAACCCTTGTGTAACACCTTTTGTGTTACGAGCTCGCTAAGCACTGAGATTATGGCCTGAGAGATAGATCTAATAATATAGTGAGTTCGTTTACTTACCGTAAAGAGGTGGTGATAAAAACTCCTAACAAAAAAGAATAGAATGAGTTATGTTAATTGTTGGCATAAAAACAATTTCTATGAACAACGACCAATTATAACTGGAGTATAGTGTGGAAATAGAGATTTGAGGGCAAGTTACGTAGCTGGGCATGCAATTTTAAATCTTGGAGAATAATAATATCAGCTAGTATTTTTGGGAAGCTTGGAAATCAAATTGAAATTAAATCCACTCTTCACGGTTAAGTCGGCAAACAAATGATTTAAGTTTAAAGTGCTATCTTTGGTAAATTATATAGTGGAACATACTTAAATAGTGCTTTAATATTTTGTTCCTATGAGTTACTACGAAGTATGGACTATGTCATGGTATGTTAGTTAGTTGAAATTAACAAGGTTTAGACCTTTTGGAAATTATGGCAAAAGTGTTAAAAGTTGTAGATCAAACTAAACCATTAATTTTTCTAAGTGGGAAATGATAGACAATGTCGTTTTTTGCGGTTAAATTCCAACAAAAACGGAGTAAGCAGTATGTCTATGTTTTTGCATGATCGATTGCACCACGGCGAGTACATCAGCGTAGTATGAGTAGTTGTGGTGTGGGTAGAACGTTGTTCTCACAAAAATTACTCGAAACTCGTCAGAACACGCTGTGAACTACGTCGTCGACATTCTATTCGTGGACCCGTGATCCGGCGATGAGCTCATGTTGGCGGGCTTGTATCTTCATCTCTAGTCGCTCTTGGGGCGTAGGGATTACTTTTGTTGGCTAGCTAAAAGTCCCAGATGCAAGTTAGGATAGCTAGTCGGTCTCGGGTCGGGTTAGGCACGGTTTTATGTTTGCTTTGAAACTCGTGCACATCACCCTTGCCACTTTCTTGTCTGGGCTCGCGGTCACCATGTGCATGCGCGTGGTGGGCGCCGGGCTCGGCTGTTGCCGGCCATGGCTTTCTCCTCGGGCCTGTGCGCGTGTCGTTGCCGTGTGTCGACCGACGCTGCGGCGCGCCCCTCGCCTTCCTGCGCCCTCGTGCTGTCCTAGCCGTGTCGTGCCGCTGTGCCGCGCGTAGGGCCATGCCAGTGCCATGGTGGCTGCCGTTGGATCGACGTGGCGCTCTTCTCGCCGTCCAATCCAGCTATCGTCGAGTCGCTAGCAGTTTTCCCTGCCTCGTCGCATGCCTGTCCTTGTCGGGATGTCGTCGCTCCCCTCGCGTCGGGTCACGCCTTGACTCCACGCGACGGTTTGCGCTTGGCTCTGTTTCGCTGCCGTAGACATTGTCCGCCTGGATGAGCCGTCCCATCCTGGTAGCTCGCGACCGCTCCTTCTGAGCTGTGTCGTGAGCTTGTCCTCGTGTATTTATCGCGGCCTTAGCCGGGTTTGGCTAGATCAAGCATAGCCGTCGCTGCCTGCCTTGATCAGTAGAGCTGCGCCATTTTCACCTTGCTCGCAGTCTGTTGCTCCAGCGGCTAATTATGAGCGACCACTGGCGGGCCGACTTGTATCATGGCACAGGTGTGCCTCATAGGCGGCCAATTTGGCAATTTGGTCGCCGTCGGCCATAGGTGCCATCGTAGCCATAGGTTTGCGGTAAGTGCCACGCCGTGGGAAAAGAATCAAATTAAGGGTGTTTCTGATCTCGTGTTAACTTTCTCTATCCGGTGCTCGTCTCTGTTTGGCTAGGGAGAGCGTCGTCGACGTGCTGACACCACCTTGTCCGTACCAGAGCACCGCCGCGCCCGCCAGGCACACGTGGCTAGCTCAGCTCGAACTCCCTTCCACTCAACCGTCACCACAGCATGAACCGTGGTGAGCTCCTGATGCCTCCCCGCCATCTCGACCGCCTTGTTTGAGCTCTAGATTGCCGGAACAGCAGCGCCATCACGCGATTCCACCTGCCATCGCGGATAGCATTCGGTGGTGCACCATGGAGCTCTGTTTCGCTCCTCGTCGTTGCGCGTTGGCTCGTAGTTCCCCATCGGCCCGCTTATTGCGCCGAGTTGGTCCCTAGGTGACCGGCGTGGCCGCGCAACGCCGTCTGGAGTGGTGCCGGCGAGCAGCGGGTGTCTCGGGGATCGGCTCAGTGTGAGGATGGGTTTGTTGGGGGTGCTGGATGAAAAATGCGCCTCTTGTGCAATAGTGAGCAAAGGCGCCAGGAAATAACCGCATAGTACGGGGACTTTTCTACAAAAGCGCGGGCACGCACGTGGGCTCCTCGCCACGGGCCACTTGCTTGGCCGGCCTACTGCGCGCGTGGCCGCTCCGCGCTGGCCGCGTTGGACTACTGGGCCAAAGTGGTTGCCGCCGGCCCATTTCAGATTCGAAAACATTTTCTAATTTAGTTTCTAAGGCAAATTGTAAATTCAATATAAATTTGTATAGTGGAACAAAATTGTGAAACTAATCTTGTTAGGTTCCTAAAATCATGCTTCATCCGCCAGTATATCTTATCCACAAAGTTCTATAATATATATAGGAGTTCTTAAATTAAACTAAGATGTTTAATATTATTTAGATGCAAATATGTGGGTATTTTTGTGATAGAATGATGGTATTGTTAGCTTTGAAAATTTTACAGTAGTTCCATAGTATTATTATGTGCCATCTGTAATTTTTGTAGCTTCAGAATAATTAGTTTGCTAAGGTAACTAATGAGCCCTAGTTTATATATATAGTAAATAAAAGGAAATAAAGAAACACCTAGGGATTTTATAACTAAAACATTGTGAGAAATTAGCGCCTAGTTTGACAACATGGATACGTAGCCTTATACGTTAGTCGCTAGAGCCAGCTCGTTAGTTTAGCAGCGTAATCGTATTTTAGGGTTGTGATTGCCGTGATCATTTACGTTTCTGCGTTGCATCCACATATATCATAATAGGAACAGCGATGGATTGCGAAGACATCTGGAGTAGCAGAAGTAGATGGTGACGTGATGATCATGCCACCATGACTAACAACTAACTTGGTTATATTTTACCCAGGCAAGCCTCGGTGCATAACCCCTATTATTCTACACTTTATCTTATGCTTGTGCATTAAGTTTTAAGGAGTTCAATGAAAACCACTTGCATATATATATCATTATCCTATGAGTCCTACTAGTATGTCAGGATCATGTAGATTGCTATGCTATAGGACCTGGTAGAAGTCGAGTGATCACCTATCACTCGCGAGAGATAGGAAACATATTATTGTTGTTATTATATTACTATCACATGGAATATATATGAATGATAATTGGAGACCGGGCGGAAGGGTACTTTGGATCTGGACTTGGTTAGGCATTCAAGTGAGGCTCGGATTGCACTTGTTTCGCCTGTGTCGATTGAGAACCGTCCGTTGTTGTGGATGGTAGTCAGGTCATAGACTTATTATCTTGAGCACATACTTGTTTATGGGAGCGGAAAGGCTCGTTGCTCTCTTATCATGGGTTCCAGCTCTTTCCGAACCGACTGATTGGAGGCGGGGATGGTGGAGGTCTAAGGACCACATTGAGTCTGGGACTCAGGAGTGGGGGCTTGGAGTCCAAGTTTGGATGAGGACCTGGACCCCTTGATAGGAGAGTGGTGGGTTGCTCTTGCTTATGCCTGGGGTACAAGCGGGGCGTGTGTTTTGGGGTACCCAGCTAGGATACATCGGTTCATGAATCGTCGTGTGATACGGTACAACTTGGCTATGGTCTAGCACCGTAGTAAGAACTAGAACTTGAAAGGTGATAAAATGGTTCTGATTGCTTACCACCTGTTTGAAAGTAGCATAGGTGCTTAAATAGAATGGTTAGTTAATGAACTAATGATGCCTGCTAATAAAATTGAATATAAGGATGCACTCTTAGTAATGCTTCCTGCAGATGCAATAACCCACAAGCCAGATAACCTTGCATATCCTTGGAGTCTTTTCTTTCCTCCTGACGAGTAAGCCTTACAGAGTACAATTAAGTACTCAAGGTTTGTTCTACCCTGTTGTAGGTGACAGGAACATGTGGAGCTGACACTTGTGTGTGGAAACCTCCTAATGGGCTCAGCGAGGATTTCCTTAATGTTGCGGACATAGAGTTTATTTGAAACTTCCACCCAAAATATTTTACAATGGAAAACTTATAACATGTTATGATGTATATAATGGATTATCATGTTAATGTTTAACTTGTCATTAAATGATTTTATTTCCGCTGAAACTCTGATAACATGGTTATATCCCTCTGTTATAAACAATAAATATTATACTCTGATGTTGCATGAAAAGGGATGTAAGAAATGGCTAAAATGTTGTAAGCTTTATTCTTCCATTTATGATCCTGTTGAAAAATGTGGATTTTTTGGGTTCTCCCATGGGGTGTGCTCGACATAACTGTATAAATTAGCTCACTCTTGGGTGTTTAGTGTCTAATGGAAGACAAGCACCTTCGGAAGTGAGTTATTTTAGGTGGTTCTGCCGCACCTTGTGTCCTCCGAGCACACCATCCGAGCCAGAGGCACAAATACAAATTTACTCGTCGGTGGTCCAAAAACACCGACAGTTGGCGCACCAAGTAGGGGCTTTTGCGCGTCTCGACGTCCACATCAGGCCTCAGATGGCTAGTCATGGCATCAGCTGGGTACCGGGTGTGCACGTGCGCTTCGGGAACCTGGACTTCATCATTATGATGGAGGGAGAGTTGGCGTAGGTTCCCGCCACCGTCTAGCCTCTCCACTACGCCGGCCTTGATGCGATCACCAAGGCGCTTGAGGAGCTGCAACTGCACGCACCGGAGGCCCACGCCCCTGGGAGTGACCAGCTCCTCGGCTTCGATTATGGGAGGCTAGAGCGCTAGCTCGGCGCCTTCTGGGACCCCGGCTGTCCTGGGAGGGCCTACATCGCCTCATCTTCTCGTTCGCCAACATCATGACGCAGCTTGCCAGAGGAGAGCCGCTCTCCCCAAAATACCTCATCCGGAGCGCCCCAACAACGCTCCCGTTCGGTCTACGCAACACCATAGAGACTGTTGGCCACCTTGTGGTGCAACGCACGCCCACATCTCCTATGAACGACGAGTTCGTGGGGATGACCGAATACATCATAGAATCTTTCCATGACCTTCTCATGGGAGAATCGGAGTCACCCTCTAACTCGGACTCTAGCAGGGAGAGCCTTCACCCCTCGTGAGAATGTTTCATGGAAGGTACCCCTAAAGGATACATTGAAAGAATCCATGAGGGAGGGGCTACCCCCAACAGACGACCTCGACGATGAGGTCGAGGGGGATGCAGGGGCCCCACCTCGCCTGTGGGTAGAGTAGTTGAGGGCGCGACACCTAGAGCTCGAAGAAGCATGACTCCAGCTCGAGCAGGAACATGTGGAGCTTGAGCGAGAGATCGAGCGCCACGGAGACAGTGGGCATGCACATTCCGTGGCCCACGACGTGAACTGAAGGATCATCGACGACGATGAAGCCCTCCCACACTTCACCCAGGCAAGCCAGAACATCACTGCCACGGTGGCCTTGCTCTAGGGACTTCCGGAGCCTGCAACACTCGAGGATCGTCGGGACCCTCATGAGATTCACACGCTACTCAAGCACACGGCGACGTAGCAAGCCGAGAGCTCGCTGTCCTGACGACGCGAGCTCGATGCCAGCCAACGCGCGCCCTCAGAGCGACCCGACAGGGACGTGTTAGTTCACCAGGCGCAGCGAGGTGGTAGGCCACGCGCCGCGGCCCCTATGCATGAGCATCTCGGCCTCCACCATGATGTGTGCAACACCCTAGATGCCCGTAGGCGTGCCCACGGCGACGAGAGTGAGGAGGCTAGCCACGGCTACCACCCTTGTCAGGGCAGACGCTACGACAGCGGCGAGGACCAAAGCTCAAGCCCCGACTTGCCGAGACATCAGGCCTTTGGCCGACACATCCTCAACGTCGTCTTCCCACCATGGTACCGACCGCCGACCAACATCTCAAAATACTCTGGGGAAACAAACCCTAAACTATGGCTCGAGGATTATCGGCTTGCTTGCCAAGCCGGTGGAGCGGATAGTGACAATTTCATTATCCGCAACCTTCCATTATTCCTAGCTGATTCAGTGCGAACGTGATTGGAACACCTTCCGCCCAACCGAATCCAAAGTTGGGCGGATCTAAAAGAGATCTTTGTGGGAAACTTCTAGGGCACATACGTGCATCATGGGAACCCATGGGATCTAAAAAACTGCCGATAGAAGTCTAGGGAAACTCTTCATGGGCACATCCGGTGCTTCTCTCGGCAGTGCAACGAGCTTCCTGACACCGACGTCATAGGAGTTTTCCTGTCCGGGACCACCGGCGAGTCCCTGGTTCACAAGCTAGGATGTAAGGGCCCATGAACCACCAAGGAGCTCCTCGACATTGCCACCAGCCATGCCTCGGACGAGGGGGAGGTCGGGGTGATTTTCGACCGCCCCAAGGGCAAGGCAAAGCGGGATGAGGACGCCGGCGAAGGCGCCTCCAACCGCCCCAACAAGAAGAGGAACAAGTAACGGCGCGAGGGCTCGCTCTAGGCCATGGCTGACCGCAAGGGGGGTCGGTAGCCCGCCAAGGGTACCCTGGACCACTTCGAGAAGCTGCTCGATGGGCCATGCCCAAACCATGCTTTCCTCATCAAGCACCTATACAAGGACTGCATCCTCATGAAGTGATTCTTGTCCAGAGGCTCCAACATGGGGGAGCATAGGAAGGAGCACAAGCCGATCGTAGACAACGCCGAGGGGAAGGACGGTAGATTTCCGACGCTGGATGGCTGCCTCATGATCTTTGGAGGGTCGGCGGCCTACGACTCCAAGCGCCGCCAGAAGCTTGCGCGCCGCGAGTGAAAGGTCCTTGTTTGGTTTTGGTAATTGAGTGACAACCTAGGTGGACTAATTGTGTTTATGTGAGATACACAGGTGATTAGTCCACAGGAACATGTGTGTGAGCAACATATGCCATGAAGGTGTAAATGGCTTGGAGATGTTGCAAAGCTCACACATGTGATGATGAAGGAGCTTATTGCAAATGAGAGATGACATTGAGTCATGTGATCAAGGTGGAGAAGATCAAGACAAGACTTGGCTTGATGGACCGGTTGCAAGCGTGAAGGGCAAGTCGGAGGCTTTGGAGTGATGGACCGCGTGGCGGTGAAGCTTAAGCAAGACTTGGCGCCGATGGATGATGACAACGGTGAAGAGCAAGTGAAGTCAAGATCGATGAACCGATATGATCATGTGATGATATGTAGTGGATCATATCATTGTTGATCGTGTTGGTGCATGTGTTTCATCGACATTAGAGGAGATGGAATGGAATGCGCAAGGCAAAGGTATAACCTAGGGCATTTCATTTCACCGGTCATAGGTGTGTAGAGAAGTTTATGACCGGGTTTAGGATAGATGGCCGTACTATCAAGAGGAGCAAACTTGTTTGCATATCGGTCATCTAGTGCCACTCGAGTGATCTAACTTTGCATCGTTGCTAGGATCGAGTGGCGTGGCAAGTTGAGTGGCTAATCCTTTGGAAAATGATTGTGAAAATGCTAACACACATACACATGGTGGTGTACACTTGGTGGTGTTGGCATATTTACAAAGGAGGTGGTGTTTGCAGGGTTGAGATGGGTTTGGGTCCGGAATGCCTATTTACAAATGGAATGCCTATTTTCTATTGCGCCGGATGCAAATTCTTGTGGTTGGCACATTGGAGCAAGGGTGAAGAAGTTAGAAGTGAAAACGAGTTGATCGCGAAGACGTTGGCGTCGGTCTACTGACCGGACGCTGGGTCTAAAAGCACCGGACCCTGGCAGCGTGTGTCCGGTCAAACTGACGGGTCTGCGCAGTACCGAGGGTATTGCACCGGACGCTGATCTGTGTCTGGTCAAGGTGGACCGGACGCGTTCGGTCGAAGAAATACGCCTCGGGGACCTTACTAGAAACGACCGGACGCTGGGGTTGCTATGTCCGGTCAGTTCATGCTGGAGCGTCCGGTCGACAGATGACTGTTGAGATCCAGTGAACAACGTTTGAAGGAGGGGACACGTGGCGTGCATCGCACGACCGGACGCTGAGGTCCAGCGTCCGGTCGATCGAACCAGAGCGTCCGGTCGTCCCGACATTTGCCCAGTGAAGGGGTAACGACTAGTTTAGCCCTTGGGGCTATAAATAGAAGTTGCCCTCGGCCATGGCGAGTGCTGAGCACCTAAGGGGACTTAGTGTCCATGCTTGTGAGTGCTTGGGAGCCCTCCATCACACATATACTTGATAGTGATCATTCGATTATGTGAGTGAGCGATTCTAGTGCGATTGCATCATGAGGTTGCATCGAGTGGCACTAGGTGATCGAGTTGCAAGCCGGTGGTGCTTGTTACTCTTGGAGGTTGCCACCTCCTAGACGGCTTGGTGGTGGTCTCCGTCGAAGCCCGCAAGAAGCTTGTGCGGGGCTCCGGAGAAGAGCTTTGTGAGGGGCATTGTGCTCGCCCCGCGGGAGCCGCGGAGAGCAACTTTAGTAAAGCATGTCATTGAGCTACCCTCACTCAAGGGGTAGGTTCTTGCGGCGCCTGACGTACGGGCTTAGCGGGTGAAGCTAATTAGTCGCCGAACCACCAAGTGAGCGGTCGACACAACGGGGACTAGCCTGTTGGCAAACACATGAACCTCGGGAGAAAAATCATCGTGTCAACCTTGTTCTTCCCATTGGTTTGCTTCCCCATTACACAAGCTTGCATTTACTTTCATACATATTAAGCTTGTGTAGTTGCTCTTGTAATTAGTTTGCTTGAGTAGCATAGAAGTAGCTCCCTTGCGTGGCTAATTTGGTTTGAGTAACCTTGTTAGTCACATTGCTTAGTTTGTGTAGCTAAGTATTTGCGCTCTCTAATTTGGCATTGGTTGCCTTGTTATTGAGCATTGCTAGTGAGCTTAGGTGGCTTTGTGCTTTTGCTTACTAGCATGTGTAGGAGCTCCCTTGTCGCTTAAAGTACTAGTGGCATAGGTTTGTGTGACCTTGCTCCTAGAATTGCTTAGGTGAGCTCTAGCTAGCCCGGCACCTTAATTGCTTAATTAGTATATTTGAAAGGTGCTAAAGAACATAGATAGATGGGTGTAGTCTTGGCTAGACCGATAGTTTTAATTCCGCACTTGTTTTGGTTAGCCGACGCGATTAAGTTTTAAAAGGGACTATTCACCCCCCCTCTAGTCGCCATCTCGACCTTTCAGTGAGGTCTATATGACCGAGCTGGCCGTGCCTTCCTTCCTCTGATTATCAAAGTCCGCCATAACCTTTGATCGGACCGACCACCTAGAAAGCGTCCCGCAGCGATCTCAACATCATGTACGCTGAAACGGTCGATGCCATGGGCATCGATCGATTGCGCATCCAGCCGACCGGGGTGCCTTTCCATGGCATCATGCCTAGAAAGCAGGCCATGCCACTTGGGTAGATCGATCTGCCTATCACCTTTGAGAATATGACCAATTATAGGATGAAGACCCTTACCTTTGAGGTGGTCGGGTTCCACGGGACCTACCACGCCATCCTATGACATCCATGCTACACGAAGTTCATGGCTGTCCCCAACTACACCTATCTGAAGTTGAAGATGTCGGGTCCATGCAGGGTCATCACCATCGGCACTCCTTCCAGCGCCCCTATGAGTGCAAGGTCGAGTGCTGCGAACACGCCACGACAATTGTTGCCTCCAAAGAGCTTGCGGCCATCAGGGAGGAGGTCGTCGAATAAGCGCCTAACCCCAAGCGGTCGGCTAGGTCTTTCAAGCCTAAAGAGGGCGTCAAGGAGGTTCTCATAGACCCTAGCGGCTGCAAGGGCAACGTGGTGTGCAACGGCACCATGCTTTCTTCCAAATAGGAAAGCGTGCTTGCCGACTTCCTCCATGCCAACAGAGACATCTTTGCTTGGTGACCCTTAGACATGCTAGGCATTCTAAGAGAAGTCGCCAAGCATGCCTTGAAGATCAGGCCAGGCTCCAAGCCGGTGAAGCAGTGCCTACGTCGCTTCGACGAGGAGAGACGTAGGGCCATCGGCGAGGAGATTGCAAAGCTTTTGGCAGCCGGGTTCATCAAGGAAGTATACCAGCTCGAGTGGTTAGCCAATCCTATTCTTGTACGAAAAAAGAGTGGGAAATGGAGAATGTGTGTTGACTACATGGGTCTCAACAAATCATGTCCAAAGGATCTATTTTCTTTGCCTCACATAGACCAAGTAGTCGACTTGACCTTAGGGTGCGAAACCCTTTGCTTCCTTGATGCATACTCCAGGTAGCATCAAATCGTGATGAAAGAGTCCGACCAGCTCAGGACATCTTTCGTCACCCCATTTGGATTGTAATGCTATGTCACAATGCCATTCGTCCTAAAGAACATGGGGGCTACATACCAACACTGCATGCTCAAATGTTTCAGGGATCTCATCGGGCAGACCGTTGAGGCCTACATGGATGACATCATGGTAAAGTCCAAATGGGCTGACTAGGTCATAACAGACCTAGAGCAGACCTTCATGAAACTCTGAGCAAACCGCATCAAACTCAACCCTGAGAAGTGCATTTTCGGGGTCCCAAGGGGTATGTTGTTGGGTTTTATCGTCTCCGAGCGTGGCCCCGAAGCCAACCCGAAGAAGATCTTGGCCATCACGAGGATTGTAACAACCCGGGTTTTTGGAGAAGCCAAAAACACGAACTTTTTAAAATTTTTCCTGCAATGTGTGAAACATGTAATTGCTAGGTCAAACACGAGTCCAACTCGCTAACAAGATGTTGCATACATGTAGATGGTTTGTAGGTGATTGCTGGAGTTTTCGAGTTGTCCTATGTTTGAGTCTTGATTATTGTTGGAGAGCACAACCTATAGCAACCCCCCTGTGATCCTCGCGGGATTATTTCGAGTCTTCCGTTAATATCTCCTTATAACCCCGAACCCCACTAGAACCCGGACTTGCCATTTATATTTGTGCCGACCATTGGATCGGAGTCCCTAAAACCTAAGACCCCTAGTAGACCACCATGATGAGTAAGCATGTTGTTAATACATGTGGGTACGCACATATAAGACCTAGGAGGTAAACGTGTTGGCAACCCATGTATTCCAATGTGAGAAACCCATGGCATAGAGTAGGATAGAAATAAGAAATAGAAAAGGAAAAGAAGACAGAGGAAAAAGAAAAGGGGCATCTGGCCCAAGTAACCGAACCAGCCCAACCCAGCCCCCCTTGCTTCTGGCCTGCTCGCACGTGCGTGGCCTGCTTGGCCCAACCAGCGCAGCAGCCCAACCGAACCCCCTCCCCTTGCCCCGCCGGCCCGTCTCGCACCGCACCCGCCCACGAGCACATGAGCCTGCTGGCCCAGCCGTGCAGCCCACCAGTGCCTGGCCAAGCCAAAGCCCCACTCCAACCCTAGGGCGCACGCGCCCTGGCCTCCAGACGCCGCCGCCGCCGCTCGCAATGCCCGCTCCTGCAAGCGCGTCCCGACAGCGCCCCGGCTTCCACGCCGCTTGATGCGAGCCGCGTGTCCCCGCCTACGCACGGACGTCGAGGATGGACGGAGCCCCCGGAAGCCCTAAACCGCTCACCCTATAAACACCAAAGCAACCGACACCCTCTCCAAATCCCAGCAGTGCCGCCCCTTTCTCCTTCCTTCCTCAGCCGCCGCAACCAGCCGCTACCTCGAGGCGTGTCCCCAACCACAACAGACGGCGCCTCTCCCGATCCCCCTATAGCCGCCGCTCTCCACCGGAGCCGCGCGCGCTGCTCCGAGCCTCGCCACCGGCGCGCCGCCCGAGCCAGCACCGAGGAGCGGTGTCACCCACGCCGAGCCTCCTCGCCGCGTCCACATCCACGCCATGCTGGAGACCATAGCGCCTCACCACGCCGACCTCACCACGGCAATGACCTCACCACCCGACGCCGTCAGCGTTCTCTGCCATGGCGGCCTCGTCGCCAAGCCACGTCGCTCGGAGGCCCCGTCGTCCCCGTCGCGTCATTCCGAGCCCCCTCGCCGTGCTGCGACCACGCCATCAGCCGCACCACGCGACCTCACCCTGCACCCCGACACAGCGACATCACCCTGAACCACAACCAAGAGCCACCGGCGCCACCTCCGCCCACCAAGCCCGGACAGCCACACCACGACGTCGCGGCCACGATCGGAAGCGCCACTACCTTGAAGCGATCTGCCGCACCGAACCCTTCCTGCACCAGGCGGCCTGCCTCCATCCTCTGATGACGGTGAGCCTCCCAAAGCCAAGTTTTCACTTTCCCTTGCACCGTAGTGGAGTTTGTGCCTAAGACTGGCCTTCGTGCCACGTTCCTTCACTTCGTAGGGAAGCAGCAGGCCTTGAAGCACCCTTCACCGACTCCGTCGCCCCTCCGGCCACCCGCTGCTCTGGCCTGACCAGCCGCAGCCGACCCTGGCCACCTACAGCCAGCCACGGCCATGACCAGCAAGCCACAATTGGCCAGCAACTGGCTGTAGCCGGCCAGAGGAGGCCGCAGCAAGCCGTTGCCAAGCGGGGCATGCTCTGGTAGGCCACCTGTGGCCGTAGCGTGCCCGGACGCCATGACCAACCCCCACCTCGACTATGTCAAGCCTCGAACCGAACCCCGCCTTGCCCATGCCTGCCCGGCCTTCGAGCCGCTGTTGCAAACCAAAGCCGGACTAAAGCCCTACATGTTGCCAGCCCAAGACCGATGACCCCTCCATGTGTCCGGCCTTCGAGCCGTGTTTTTCTGCAGGGGCCTCATCAGCCGCACGATGCCAACGCCTTTGGACACATCACGCACACGCACTCGTCGTGTCATTCCGTTGCACTCACGCCTCGGATGACACTAGCATGAGCCTGTTTACGTTACATAGAAAAACACCGTGCCATGACCTTGGATGCCCAACCATAGCGCACTGTGGCCACCACTACACGCTCGTGTGAGGCCTAGGCCGCCCTTTTGTAACCACTATGAGCTCGAGTACACTGAGAACACCACGTCCTAGCCACGGCCATGACCAAACTCCTGGAGACCGTACGCAACACCTAGACCGCCCCTGTGTAGCCGATGCTAGCGTAACCCTCACTTTTCCGCTTGGGAGGCGTATAGGTGTGCCATGGACTTGCCTAACCCCCACACACGGACCTAGAGCCCCAGCCTTGCTTCGCCCGTCGTTCGTGGACGCACGCCACGAGCCGTGGGCTTATGCACACTCACTTGCATGTGGTGACGCACGGCCGTGCCTCTGCATGACGTCGCGTGAGCCTCGGGACCACACCGCCGCGGCCGTTCGCATGCCCATGCGCAGTCCTACGCTGAGCCACGTATGTGAGCCAATGCCATAGCCACTTGTAGCCAGCCACAGCCAGCCACAACGAGCCATAGCAAGCCACAGCTAGCCACAGCAGGCCGTAGCTGGCCAGAAGAAGCCACAACCCTCCGGGACAAGTTATAACAGCCCTTGGGACTCCACATCTTCTGCCGTCATTGTATGGAGTCCGTCCCCGACATTCCAACTGCCTCGCTAAACGAGGGCGAGCCGTTGAGAAACTGCGTGATCCCTAGCATCGCACCGATGACAAGAGGAGTCTTTCCGATGTTCCAGTCGCCTTGCCTTGCAAGTGCGTGCCGTTGAGGAAATATCGAGACCACCTTTGCTAAGACCACTGATGTCGAGACCACCGTTGCCGAGACCACCGTTGACGAGCACCACGATGTGGACCAACCCTTAAGTACCTTTCTGACCACGTTGGCAACCTTCCCGACCACTTCGGTAGTCTCATCGACCACATTGATAATCACTCCGACCACCTCCGCGATCTCACCGACCACGTCGACAAAGCTCTCCGACCACCTCGGCCAGCCTTCTGACCACCTCGGCCAGCCTTTCGACCACGATGGTGATCTCACCGACCACCTCGGTGACATCTCCGACCACCGACGAAAGCCCTTTCCCGCTCATTCTTATACTTGTTCGTCCACTTACAATACGTGATCTTGATCTATCTATATCTATCTGCACCGTGCCCTTGTGCAGGTCTACCCATCCCCATCGCTATGGAATGTGCTACTCCTCAGTCGTGTCGAGTTGTTGCGTCTTCGGTCGTGTTTGGTTCTTATCGCTGATTGTTTGTGTTGTTGCCTGTGTGCCGAGCCTTCGAGCCGGCTGAGGGATCGTACCTCGTTCGGACGTTACGATCGTGGGATCTGTCTCGCCATGACCGTGATGCCGAGTGTAACTCGACCCCTCGCTTTTTAGTTGACTTCAGAGTACCACGAGTGTTAGCTCCTGCCTTTGGCCCTAGAACATGGTCGTGATGGATTCGATGTCGATACTAACATCGATGCGGATATGACCCGCGCGCCTGGAGCCCTTCGTGACCAAGTTCTATGGGAGAAAACCTAGGAGTAAACAATCGTGGAACGATGAATGCCAACTCGTTGGCATAGCTTTTGGCCGCGAGTTCACCTCGCCATGACCATGGAGCCACGCCTCTCTTTCGCTTTTAGTTGCTTCTTTGTGCTCAAGCCCTTGTATGCTTGTACCCCGTTTGACCATCACGTTTCTCTGATTCTCGCGGTGACAACCGCACCGCTTCGAATCCAAGAGATATCCCAGTGCCAGTGCACCCAGGTCAGGTACCCTATGAGTGGCTTACGCACTTGGTGTTCTTGAGTGTCGCTCCTTCTGATGCCCCGTCTTTGTCGTGGCGTGTGCGTTAGAAGTAGACCTTGCGCTTGGTTGTTCTTGTTCTTATTGCCCTGATAGCCGCCCTGTTCGATCCCGTCTTGCCCGTGACGATTGGATCAAAGACCGGACTATCCCCTTTTGTTAGCAAAGCTATGGTCTAAGTCGTACCTCGGACCCGTGCGTGTCGACCCGATTGACCATCTAAAACCATTTTTCCCGAAGATGTGTCTGAGAACATGACATGGATGTGCCTAGCTAGCCCCCGCATCTTTTGCCGTGTTGAGCGACTCTCTTCTTGGCTCCTGACGCTATTGTGTCACGTGGATCAAGAGGACCCATCGTTGTCCAATCTCTTTATGCTACCGCATTCTACCATAGCGGGCGAGCCGAAGTACGTTGGAGCCAAGTCACAATAGAGTTAATCGTTCATGTATGCTACTCGTGTCCAATTGTGACTTGCGGGATAAGGCTATAAGAGCCGAACCCCATCGTTCTTCTTCTTGGGGCCCAACTTCCAATCCCCGTCAATTCAATGACACCGGATCGGAAGATCGTGAGCCGTGGTGTGTGCTCTGGATAAGCTCTGGCTTAAACCATTTATCGTAAAGCCATACTGGCTTGGTCATGACTTAAGCTTGTGCATAGCAAACCACCACTTTTGTTCTTTGGCCCGAGGAAATCGGACAACCGCCGAGAGGGCTAAGCCGTGTATCTCTTATTGTCTCGATGGCGTTATTAGATTTCTTGTGTCTCATCGTCTTTTCGAGTGTTGAGTGCTCTCTTGCCTTGCGTGTCGCTTCGCGGAGTAGCTGATGATCGGACCAAGAGAACGTGGATGACGACAAGGAATGTGGAATGGAATCAACATAGGAGGAGGAGACCCCGCTAATGGAACACCAACGAATGGAGAATTGTACCACTACTACCTCTACATCGTAGGTGTCATGGCAGCACCCTCTTTTAGAGAATCCTATTAGACATTGCATAATATCTAGAACTGCTAGCGCTTTATAAATTATTCCTTTGCTAGTACTTTGATGCATGCTACTACCTGAGCCATTATTACCCTGATGCAACCCACTCTACCATGTCACCCTGCTTTGCGCATTCGCTCGCTTATATATGCTTACTTGCCTGCTTGCTTGCATATTACAGCACTATACTTATTAATTAACTCCACTTCGCATTATGTTGGGGGATGTGATGCTGGTGGTGAACCCCCTAGGAATGGTTTGGCTATGGGTGCCAAACTGGTGGTGTGTGAGCGTGCTGCGTGTGTCTTGGGTGCGTGGAGGGTGAGGGTTGTGTCGACTGAGCTGGAATAACGACGAGCCTGGGGCGAGTCTTGCCATGTGGTGCTACCTGGGCACTTGGATATGGAATACCTGTGGCGGGTAAATGGTAATTGGAGGTGGCTTTGGGTGTGAACCTCGGAGAGGTGGAGCCCAGGGTGGAGGTGCTGTGGTGGCACGGTAAATGGAAACCCTGATGAAGACATTCTGGCTTGGTCACCCCTAAGGACTTACTAGTACTCAGATTCACCAGGAATCCTTTACATCCCACTCGCCCTACATGGTGCGGGACGGTCGGACTACTTGGTAGAACGATGCCACTACTGCTAGGCGAACGTGTGCAAGGAGGTACGGGGCGCGCGGTTTTTCCCCCCACACCCTTCTGAGACTTCAGGAGGCCTTGTGGACCGGCTCTTGACATCCGGTGGGCCCCGGCTCTGTCTACGACTCACAGTATCAGCCATCCCAGACTAGACTTGGGATGTTCCAGGGCTGAGAGGTAGGGTGGCATCGTTCTAGGCTAGCAAGCGATCGGAATCTGCCTAGACGGGGCACCATCGAGGATGGCTATCTTGTGGGTATGTGAAATCTCTGCAGAGTGTTTGGTTGATCGATCGATACATATGCCGACTTGTCGACTATGGACCTTTCCTGGGTTTCGCTTAAACTAGATAGGAGATGAGTCCTTCTATTCTCACTCCAGGGTTTGGGGTATTTTCCGGTCATGAGCCTTGGGGCTGCGGGCCGTTGAGACAAGGCCGAGAGGGAGTTGGCTTGTCGACCTGAGTGTGTGAGATGAGATAAGGTGTGGTGGAGTGGAGATGGTTTGGGATGGATGGTTGGTGGATGGATATGGATGGAGGTGGATGTGTGTGGCTGGGAATGTGTTAAAAACTGGACATTATTATTACATTACTACTGTTACTTACTTCTCATGCGCTAAGGATGCAAACCACAGCCAAATGTTAGGATCGCCAGATCCTCTTGTTTTATCTTTTCCACTAAAGCTCATCAGTGCTGACCATGGCCTGCACACATCTGGCGGTGTGCAGATTTCCTGCTTCTCAGAGATGCTGACTATAGAAGGATTAGGAGGTCTCGTGCCTACGCTCAAGTTTGGTTCGGAGATGGAATCTACGCTGCACTACGCCAACTCTGATGACGACCCGTGAAGGGAAAGCCTTCACTCGATAGTCTTCCGCTAGATTAACTCTGTAATAGGTGTGTTCCCTAGTGATGTAATATCTTGTATTCTTATAATCTTATGATGTATGACTGTGATATCGACTGATATATGATAATATGATGGAATCAACTATCGATTTCATCATATTATAATTCATTCTGTGGATTTTCCCTTCGCGGAAAATTGAGGATGTTTCAAGGATGGGCCTGATTCAAAACATAAAGAGGGTACAACGAGTTACAGGGTGGCTCGCCGCGCTCAGCTGCTTTATCTCGCACCTCGGTGAATGAGGTCTCCCCCTCTATCAGCTTCTGAAGAAGGCCGACCATTTTGAATGGACGCCTGAGGCCCAGGAGGCACTTGACAAGGTCAAGCAACTCTTGACAAAGGCCCCGATCCTAGTCCCCCCGACCGATGAGGAACCACTTTTGCTCTACATTGTGGCCACCACGCAAGTGGTCAGTGCTGCCCTGGTGGTAGAGCGAGAAGAAGAGGGACACGCCCTCAAAGTGCAGCGTCCCATGTACTTCATTAGCGAAGTCTTGTCCAATTCCAAGACTCGCTACCCCCAAATCCAGAAACTCCTGTACGCCGTCCTTATCGCCAAGAGGAAGTTGTGTCACTACTTCGAGTCGCATCCAGTGATGGTCATGACATCCTTCGCTCTCGGCGAGGTCGTCAAAAACTAGGATGCCACAGGAAGAATCATGAAGTGGGCACTCGAGCTGATGGGTCAAGGCATTTCATATGCCCTGGGACGGCCATCAAGTCCCAAGTGCTGGTGTTTACACCAATATTTGGGAGAAAGAACGCGGGAACTCGCAGGCTTCTAAGATTGTGCCAGTCAAGGAGGATCGATGTTAGCCGATTCAGATATGACTCTGGAATCGGGTCTCTTGGGATGATGTCAGTGGATAGCGATGATGAACTATGGTTGGCGCCAGGAAACTACATGTCGGACTCTGCAAAAAGGGAAAGATTAGAGTCCAATTTATCTTAAATTAGGAATATTTTTGTTTATGCCAAGGATTGTAACGAATCATGCTCGAGTAGGATTCATGTTTAGACTCCGGGTATAAATATCAGACCTCGACTATTGTAAAAAACAATGAATCAATCCAATACACAAGTTATTTACTTTTTTGGCTCCGGCCACCCTTAGGAGTAGGAGTAGAGTAGATCTCGGTGAGTTCTTCAGCAAGTATGGATGCATCGATCTGGTCGACCTTCACTGCTTGTTGTAAGTACCGTCATGGCTTATACCTCTGTTCGTACGGCTGCATCGATCCGATCGACCTCCACTGCGACTCTGGTATAAGTTAGTTATTGACTCTTGCCTAGTTCAAGTATGGCTGCATCGATCCGGTCGACCCCCACTGCATGAACTAGATCAAGGTCAAGTTATCGGCTCTACCTTAGGATGACAGCCTTTAGTAGATTCATTAAGTTACCGATGTTGCTTATTGCTTTCAATATTTATCTAATTACAGCAATATCACTCTGCCCGATTGGGATTGCTCTAGATCGGCCTTATATCTTGTTTATCCCATCATTTACTAATCTAAATTGATCTAATCTACACCTTAAACATTGAGTTATGTTTTATCGGCTGTTTTATGTCAATCCTGATCGTGCATAGCGTGTGGTTAAGGCATGTTGTGTCTTGAGTAGATTTATTGCCTAGCGAGAACCGTTCCATGGCCCGTTATCACGGCCTGTGTGATTCTACCTCACACCCCACTGTTAGCACTATGGAGTGGGGACCGTTATCTGGTAGAGCTATTCCTGATAAGGCATGACTTTAGCTGTATGCTATGCCTGAATCGGTTGTTTTAGCCGATATCGAGTGCTTTCACGAACAGTTCGCATCACGAGACCATTGAAGTGAAGATAAGTTGAAAGATATGTTAGCCCCATGATCTTATTATTGTATTACGGCCTGCATGATTCTGCCTCATGCCCCACTGATATCAGTAATGAGTTAGGGTCGTCGAGTCTATTGTTATTTCTACGGCCTACATGATTCTGCCTCATGCCCCACTGGTCATAGCGATAGATGAGATCTAACATGTTTATTAGATTTATCTTTATTAAACGGTTAAATGGTGTTGAATTGTTTCTTTATATAAAAAGGGGTTCAGTTACTTGTAATCATTGGCTCAGCACAAACCGATCATTGTTGATATCTTATTGCCATTGATTATTATCCGTTCAAATAATGATATTTACCCTGAATGATAGCCGATTCTTCTTATATAACCCAATGAGCTTTAATCGATTTACTCTCATGAATATGCTGGAATTGACTATTTAGTTGATCTCCATTTATATCGGCTCTCATAGCCGCATATTCGGGACTATCTGGCAACATCGGCAAGTTCCACCCTTAATTATAGATGAACTTTCTCTCCTTGTCAATTACAGGGTCAAATTGACTGGCACGTCTCAGGAGGAGTGCGCAGGATCGACCACCCCTGCGCTGAAGCTAGGCGGATCTACAGCTCTATCGAGCAGACCCTTTCGGCTTGCTGCGTGTGTCCTCGGCACGGGACGAAAATTCTGTGTCGACACATGCCCCCCAATTTTGGGATAAAATGGTTTTATTCCAAAATTCCAACTTATTGGTTTACCGCGCCGTAACCGCTCTATCCTGAGATATACGCATAACTGCTGACTTCCTGGCCTGAGTCTCATATAACATCTTAATAGTATCTCTTTCGACGCACTCAGCCTTTTTGCTTCCTCCTCTTTTCTTGAGGCAACTCCAATCAGCAGACGCCGTTATCACCAAGGCCTCAAACCCTAGCAGATCCGCCATTCCATCGAACCGTCATTCAAGCTATCTTCATTAGATCTGAACCTGCTCCGGCCGTGATGGTGACCAACGACCACGTTCCTAAGGTATGTTTCCAAGTTTCCATTCTCCAAGTGTCGGTCATTACCCTGTATTTTTTCTTGAATTTATTTTATCTGATTTCTAGGAAATGAGGAACGAGATCTTGATTCCATCAGCCGTCGTTCCTAATGTTTATTTTCTCAGGCCTATGGGTGATCCTGATCCATCCGATTTCATCCGCCAAGAAACCAACCAGATCCCCTTTAAACAGTCTATAGTGGATTCATCTTCTTGGAACAAAACTCCCTTTAGAAACTGGCCTAAAGCGCCTAAGGGATGGAGAGATTGGTTTCGTAGGGTATCTGTGAAAAAGGGCGGAGACTAGGAGATTTATGATATGAACCAGTGCCTGACACTTTTAGCATGTGCAACAGTCGGTGGGGCAAAATTAGAACCAGGTGATCAATTTTGGCATATCAGGCCACATACCGTCGTCGGCTCAAAAAATAGCACCATCAATTCAAAGGATCCGTAGGGATATAGATCCCTATATCTATAATTAGATACTTCAAGCAACAAGCCAGTAAAGGACCCAACAGATTGAGATTCTACAAGGGTATCACTATGGCACAGATTATAACACCCTCCACATGATGCCAAATCCAGGATATCAAGGCACGTGGGATTTCAATCCACTGATGGGTCAGTAGGTGCAGAGAAATCCAAATCCACAAGCTGATGAATTATTGCTGAAGGTGACTGAGATGATGAAGAATCTGTTCGGTCTAAAGCCAAAAGGGCCGACCTTTTCGTACAAATGCCCATATCCAGAATGGTATGATTTGGTCGCTCTTCCAACAAATTATAGGCTCTCAGAATTCACTAAGTTCACTGGCCAAGATAGTACAAGCATGATAGAACATGTCAGTCGGTATCTTACAATTGGGTGAAGCATCAGTTGAGGATGCCCATCGAGTTCGTTTCTTCTCTCTGTCCTTATCAGGGCCAGCTTTCACTTGGTTTTCATCATTGCCAATCAATTCCATTGTCAATTGGGCTGACCTAAAGAAGAAGTTTCATACATATTTTTACAATGGGACTGAGAAAAGAAGATTACCGATCTGACAACTATAAGACAGAAGACTAATGAATCGGGCACTGAATTTCTTCAGAGGTTCCGAGAAACTAGGAACTTGTGCTTCTCCTTAAACTTGGCCGATGATCAACTAGCTGCTTTAGCTGTTCGAGGAATGCTGCCGATGTGGAAAGAAAAACTACTAGGACAAGAATTTGATAACTTGGGACATTTGGCTCAACGAGTAGCAGCGCTCAATAGCCAATTCCAGAGTATGCGCAGAGATACCCGATTTTAGAAGAGTACCACAGTATCCGAAGTTTATGATCCATACTTAGTCGATGACGACTATGAAGATGAAGAAGAAGAGGTTGCTGCGGCTGAATGGAATTGGGGCAAAAAGACAGTGATGGTGCCAAATCCTTGGGGAAGAGGAGTCGAGAAGGGCTATGACTTCGATGTCACCAAATCAGATAAGCTCTTCGATTTCTTGCTAGAGAAGGGGCAGATCAAGTTGTCCGATGGTCATGTCATGTTGCCCCCTAATCAGTTGAAGAATAAGAAGTTCTGCAAGTTCCATAATGCTACTTCTCATTTCACTAATGAATGCAAAATCTTCAGGCAGCATATACAGAGAGCTATTCAACAGAGGAGGCTCAAATTTGATACGCCTCGGAAAATGAAAGTTGATGATAATCCTTTCCTAGGAGATCAAAACATGGTTGATGCTGGGCTATTCAAAGGAAAAACTAAGGTCCTAACATCAACCAAAGCAAAAGAAGCTGGAATAGTCGATCCCGAGATGCAGATATCGACTGATGAGTACAGAGAGATTAGAAGACATCGTACCGAGCAAAAGAGCCGATACGAGTAGGGGAAGATGACAAAAGCAGAGACAACAAAGCTGCGGGTCACATCTTGGATTCTGTTGAATAAATGGCAGCGACAGAAAGAAAAATATTATCAACGTTGGTTAAAAGATCAAGCGTACCAGCATCAACTGAAACAAGAGAGGTATGAAAGGGAACATGTCGAATTACATTGGAATTGTTCCTTCTTTAGACATTGCTGGAATGAAGGTTTGAAATTGCCTACTAGACATGACTATCTAGAATGCAGCAATCAATATCGGGAGTATAGGCAGTCTCAAACCAATCGCCGGTCTATCCATGCTCAAGATGCATATCATCATAAAAACATGGATCGGCGCTTAAAAAATAAAAGTGTTCATGATCGACTTGGGAAAGAGTCATTGATCAGGACTAGGCTGATCATGAAGTGGAAGGCACTAAAAGAATATATATGTGGCAGGAAGGCCAGTGGTGCCCAGGAGGTTTAACAAGAAGCCAGAAGAGAAGGGTGCAACGCCTAAGGAATAAAGAGATGGAACAGGCTCAAGCACCCAGTAAGAATCAAGTGTGGCGTACCATGTAAATAACCGATAGAAGGCAACCATCGGCTAATATCCAAATGGATTTTCTGTTGCCATAAGAATTCAGAGCTCCGATAGATTTGGATTTCAATGAATCAGAGTATGAGGAGATAGTTGCCAAATTGATGGTTGTACAACAAGCAATATTTGACAAACCAGTCAAACATCAGCACTTAAAGGCATTGTATATGAAAGGTCTTGTCGATGGGAAGCCGATGAACAAGATGTTGGTGGACGGAGGTGCTTTTGTCAATCTTATGCCTTACACTACTTGTCGTAAACTTGGCAAAGGTCTAGAAGATCTGATGGAGACTGACATGATGCTTAAGGATTTCAGAGGTAATACGTCTAAGACCCGGGGGGCAATAAACGTCAAACTAACAATTGGAAGCAAGACTTTGCTCACTACATTCTTCGTCATCGATGGGAAAGGGTCTTACAGTTTGCTCCTCGGTCGTGATTGGATTCATGCAAATTGCTGCATACCATCAACCATGCATCAATGTTTGATCCAATGTCATGGAGATGACGTCGAACTGGTTCGCGCTGATGAGTCCGTGAGCATCACAACAGCCAATCCAGTCTTTTGGGAACTAGGAGACTTCGAATGTTTTTCTGGCAAGTCATGGGAAGGAGACTTAATTAAAATCAGTAATGAAAGCCAACAGCCGATGCAAGCGGTCGGCTTTGAAAGCTTGTTTTAGTAGAAAAAAAATCACGGCTTCACATCGGCCATTGGATTAAAGGAAAAATAAGCATTTTGTCTTGGAGAATAACTTAGGCTGACGCATGTGAATGCTGAATCAAAGTATAAGTGCGGTTCAGAGTTAATGGATTTCTTAAAGAAGTTCTGTTTCACTTAATAGGACGCTTGACCTGGGTTGATTAATCATTTGACTTTTGATATGAAAAGTTCTATGGTATATTATCCTGACACCCGGTCAACATTTGAAAGCCAATTCGTTCTCGGCTCTAATAGTCGGTACCAGAAAGGTACCACCTCTAGTTCAAAAAACAAAAATCTTCAAAGACAGTAAAAGCTGATACGATATGTATCACCTATAGAGCAAAAACAAAAGATAAAAACAGTCATACGCAAGAGCATTGTACTGAGGCACATTCACAGAATGAACAAGAGTCTTTGTTCAGATGACCCTAGATACAATCTAACCAAATATCTTGTTTACCACATCCTGGGCGGATGTGATATCTACTATGGCCTCCGCTGCCATGACAAATTCTTCGAGCAGGTCCTCATGCTCCTCAGGGCCATTGCCCATTGGGAAACCAGTCTCCATGGCGTGGAGCTCGTACCCAGTCTGGACTTGTGTCGCGGTCAGCGCCACCACCGCACTATGACAAACGCCATGGAGGGCGATCTCCTGAATGCGGACCAGGATGTCTTGGAGACGAGCGTCGATAGGGGAACCCCAGGCATTGACGACATCTATGGCCGCGTTCGCCGCCAATTGGAGAGATTCCAACTACGCTGTCAGGGCTGACAATGACAAAAAGAAGAAGGCTATTAGGATAAAGATAATGGAAGTCGGAGTAAAAAGTCTTCATGGAGTTCATTTTACCCGCCACCGTGGCGTCGAATTTGGCCAGCCGCGTTTGGACGGCGCTGGCCTCCTCCTCGGCTACATGAAGAGCGGCCTGGGAAACCCCGAGGCGGATCTCGAGCTAGCCATTCTCTCGAGTCACCTCGGAGTAGCGGTTTTGAGCCGCCCTCCACTCCCGAAGGAAGCGCCGGGCGTCGTCACCATTGTATGAGTTGAAGGAGTCCGATGACGAAGATGGAGCAGAAGATACAATGGTAGAGGGCTCACCGGCCCTAGGAAGAGGACGAAGGTTGTTGTTCACGACAAACCTAGAAACAAAGTAGAAGAGTTCATCACTATGAACAGAAGATTTGCAGATCGTCGCCATGAACAAAAGCCATCAATCTCACCTCATACGTCGAAGGCGCTGACTCCCTGGCATGTTCTCCTCCAGGATCTCCTCCACCACTCGCTTGCCACGGTTATCCTCGCCAGCCATGGATTTGATTGGATCTACAAGAAGGGAAGGGAACCGCTACGGGGTTTTGGAAGGTGGAGAAGTACAAATGAACAGTTGCTAGTGGAGATGTGTTCGAGGCCAAAATCATCGGCTGGTATTTGAAGCCACGAAGCGAAGGAGGTGAGCACCTCGAGAAATGTGGTAGACAACCGCAATTAATAGAAGGTGAATCGTCGCTTCATTAATGCAGAAGAGAATACAGCGTTGGGCGACTGAATGCAGGAAATCGAAGGGTTCTCTTAATAAAAGCTGTGTTTTCAGACTCAAATGGATTGAGATCAGAAGTCTGGGATTGGCTGTTTTAAATCGGCTCTTTAGCCGAAACGAGAGATACAACGAGATCGCAGGAAAGTATGTTAGTTTTATGACAGATACATGTGTTAACCTATGGATTACAAGTTCAAGACATCCTGAATGGCTTTCAACATTTTAAGTCGGACAGCATCAGCTTCTGCAATCTTTTGCTCGTACTCTTCGACTATTCTAGGGACGTTCTCAAGACTACTACGGATGGCTCTACTTCCTTGCACTTTGGCCAACAGTTCCTGTTTCCTCTGCTTGATGGCATCAGGTATTTGGGCCAGAGTAGACTTCCGACGATCAATGGCAGCCTTCACGTTTTCCAGTTCCTTCCCAAGTTCAACACACCTGATTTCCAACTAGGAAAGCTCTAGATCGGTCTTGGGGGAAGAATTTTTTAGATCATCAATCAGCCACATCAACTCTTTAGCCTCTTGCCTATTAGAGTTATCCTTGGCCATCAAAGCTTCACGATTGGATAGGATCCTCTGAATCTTTTTCACCTTCAGGGCTTGATCTTCAAAAGCAGACAAGTGTGACAAGACTCTGAAGAGGGCTAGAGATGGATCGCCCTTTATAGCCAAGAAGACTCTCTGCATTGAATCAGTATCTTGGACCAAATCGGCTACGTTCTTCTCAAGCATTGGCAATATGTGTTTTAGCCGATTTCTGGTTTCTTCCAACAGGGCTTCACTAGAAGAAATAGTTGACGATCTGATTTCATCCTCATCAAAATATTCCTCGGGCTGGAAGACTGAGCGCCTGTGTACAAGGGAAACACGATTAGCAGGTTTGAATCGGTTTATCAAAAAACGGATGGCAAAGAAGATATAGTACCTTCTCTGTAATAGCCTCTATTAGAAGAGGGGGAACAACTGATGATGCATCAATGACATTTGGTTGAATCGGCTCCGAGTTTCTAGAGTTGGTGTCTGCAATAACAAGGGAGGATTTTTAATTCATGTTTGTTGCAAAGGAACGAGTAGAGCAAATAACTCCTTCACCATCAGTTGTTTGCCAGACTGGGGAATCAACAACCTGAGTATGGACGGCAACAAGACCATCTTCGGCGCCAGCAGGGTTGCTAAGCAGACTGTCAGGTGTTTCCTCGAGAAGTATCTGGCATAAGTAAAAAGTCAGGTGAGGGGTGAAAGACTAAGTAAAAAAATTTAAAGAAAATACTTCGATAAGCATCAAGGAAAAGTTCACATTTTCTACCATTGTGGAAGCATCGGTTACTTCCACCGAAATTGGCTCCTGTTGAGGATCAGCCGACAAAGGTTTGGTTGGTGATGAATCAGGCGCCTGAGATAGTAATCCCGCACTCGAAGAAGACTGAGATGCAATGCTCGATAACTGTGAGAAAATGGGATCAGAAAGCTGAACATCAGTTTGAGGAAAGTATGAATCGTTCACCTGAGCAGCTGATGGCCTTGTCCTACGGAGTCTTTTTCCAGTAGTAGCCTTTTGAGTTACCCCTGGAACCACCTTGCGCTTTGGGGATTGTCGTGTCATGATAGTGGGAGCAGAAGGGGTTCTCATCAACTTCTTCAACGAAGGTGTAGTTGATCCCATCCTTGAAACTAGGCATGACGGTTGGTAATCTATAGGATGCCCTCTCCTAACTAGGCTTGGAGGATCAAATTCAATGTCCTAAAAAGATTGGTTAGAACGGTTGGCAAGAAAATTCACCAAGTAATCTCTCTAAAAAGAGGATGAAAGATTACCTCACCATCAGAAGCAAATTCCTCGTCCAGAGCTACACACAGAGGATGGACTGGCCCACAGAAGAGATGGGAACGTCATTCTTGCCACCAGGAGTCAAAGAGGTTGGAAGAAAAACTAGCTCTGACCCAGTCATGCAAGGAAAATGAAGGAAGGTCTTATCCCAATTGAAAGGACCTGGAAGCTTCGAGCACATCACTAATATCCTCTCTCGACTTTAGGATGTTCTTGAAGAACAGGCGAGGGGGAAGTTGACCGAGACCAAACTGATGAGCCACAAAAGAAGGGTTGTAAAACTCATAGGTTGGAGGATTGCTTGGAATGGAGGAACCTTTAACCATTTCGCCACGACCGTGACGAAATTTGGCTAGGAGAACGCAGGGCTTAATAAAGGAATTGAAGATCGCAGCCGCTGTCTCATCTGAACAGTCGAATTCAAATCAAAATTTGAATGGAAAAGTCAGTTGATCATCCTCATTATAAGGTAGCCAAGTTAGGACGGCTGCATCAAACCCTCTGTAAAACTTTTTGAAGAGGTGGCCAACGTCGAAGTCAATTATTATGGTCGATGTAGCCTCGCCATAACTCGTACACTGTCGAGCTCTTCCTTCCTCGCCTCTATATTCCTCATCAAAATTAGAGGAAGGAAATCTCAGGTCTCTGAGATCAGGCCTCACCATCTTGTGCATGTACAAATTGAGCAACAATGGTATCAGCCACCAGGGGGCGCTGATAGTCTGTATTGGTTTATTCTTTAGTAATTCGGCAGCCACCTGGTACAACAGATGATAAGCAGCTCCTAGCAGATATTTTCCAAGAGGGATATCCTTGCCTAATGATAGGTGCTCCACCATGAGTTTGTGATTATAAGTCGAACCACAAGATGTGCCACAAAAGATGAATCTCTCCAACCACATATTCAGAAAAGCCACATATTCTCGTTCGCTGATAGAAGATTCGTCTTCGACGTGATCCAGAATGTAACTTGCCCATCCAGTGCAGTATGCTATCTAGGCCAATCTTTTGGAGCCGGCACTCAAGTACTCATAGGGTTGCACTGATCTAGTAATTCTAAGGCCAGTCAACATATATTCATCGGCCAGAGTAATGGTCATTGGGCTATGGCCAAAAATAAAAGCATTCAGAGCATTAGACTAGAAATAAGAAGTAGAGATCAAGAGTAAATCATTCCTCTCCATTTCAGACAACGAAAGTGTCAGGCACTGGTTCAGATCATAAATCTCTCAGTCTCCACCCTTTTTCACGAATACCCTACGAAACCAATCTCTCCATCCCTTAGGCGCTTTAGGCCAGTTTCTAAAGGGAGTTTTGTTCCAGGAAGATGAAACCACTATAGACTGTTTAAAGGGGATCTGGTTGGTTTCTTGGCGGATGAAATCGGATGGATCAGGATCACCCATAGTCCTAAGAAAATAAACATTAGGAACGACGGCTGACGGAATCAAGATCTCGTTCATCATTTCCTAGAAATCGAATAAAATAAATTCAAGAAAAAATACAGGGTAACGGTCGACACTTGGAGAATGGAAACTTGGAAACATACCTCAGGAACGTGGTCGTTGGTCACCATCATGGCCGGAGCAGGTTCAGATCTGATGAAGATATCTTGAATGACGGTTCGATGGAACGGCGGATCTGCTAGGGTTTGAGGCCTTGGTGATAACGGCGTTGGCTGATTGGAGTTGGCTCAAGAAAAGAGGAGGAAGCAAAAAGGCTGAGTGCGTCGAAAGAGATACTATTAAGATGTTATATGAGACTCAGGCCAGGAAGTCAGGAGTTATACGTATATCTCGGGATAGAGCGGTTACGGCGCGGTAAACCAATAAGCTGGAATTTTAGAATAAAACCATTTTATCCCAAAATTAGGGGGCATGTGTCGACATAGAATTTTCATCCCGTGCCGAGGACACACGCAGCAAGCCGGAAGGGTCTGCTCGATGGAACTGTAGATCCGCCTAGCTTCAGCACAGGGGTGGTCGATCCTGCGCACTCCTCCCGAGACGTGCCAGTCAATTTGACCCTATAATTGATAAGGAGATAAAGTTCATCAGTAATTAAGGGCGGAACTTGCCGGTGTTGCCAGATAGTCCCGAATGTGCGGCTATGAGAGCCAATATGAAAGGAGATCGACTAAATAGTCTATTCTAGCATATTCATGAGAGTAAATCGATTAAAGCTCATTGGGTTGTATAAGAAGAATCGGTGATAATGGTCCCCACTCCACAGTGCTAACAGTGGGGTGTGAGGTAGAATCACACAGGCCGTGATAATAGGCCATGGAATGGTTCTCGCTAGGCAATAAATCTACTCAAGACACAACATGCCTTAACCGCACGCTATGCACGATCATGATTGACATAAAACAGCCGATAAAACATAACTCATCATTTAAGGTGTAGATTAGATCAATTTAGATTAGTAAACGATGGGCTAAACAAGATATAAGGCCGATCTAGATCAATCCCAATCGGGCAGAGTGATATTGCTGTAATTAGATAAATAATGAAAGCAATAAGTAACATCGGTAACTTAATGAATCTACCAAAGGCCGCCATCCTAAGGTAGAGCCGATAACTTGACCTTGATCTAGGTCATGCAGTGGGGGTCGACCGGATCGATGCAGCCATACTTGAACTAGGCAAGAGTCGATAACTAACTTATACCAGAGTCGCAGTGGAGGTCGACTGGATCGATGTAGCCATACGAACAGAGGTATAAGCCATGACGGTACTTACAACAAGCAGTGGTAGTCGACCGGATCGATGCAGCTGTACTTGCCGAAGAACTCGCCGAGATCTACTCTACTCCTACTCCTAAGGGTGGCTGGAGCCAAAAAAGTAAATAACTTGTGTATTGGATTGATTCATTGTTTTTTACTATAGCCGGGGTCTGATATTTATACCCGGAGTCTAAACATGAATCCTACTCGAGCACGATTCGTTACAATCCTTGGCATAAACGAAAATATTCCTAATTTAAGTTAAATTGGACTCTAATCTTTCCCTTTTTGCAGAGTCCGACATGTAGTTTCCTGGTGCCAACCGTAGTTCATCATCGCTATCCGCTGACGTCATCCCAAGAGACCCGATTCCAGAGTCGTATCTGAATCGGCTGACATCGATCCTCCTTGACTGGCACAGTCTTGGAAGCCTACGAGTTCCCTCGTTCTTTCTCCCAAATTTTGGTGTAAACAGATGGTTGATTTCATTGCAGAGGGGACCGAGATCCGAATGCCGCCAGTAATCGTCGACCAGGAGTGCTGGACAATATACTTCAATGGATCGTTGATGAAGAAAGGCGCTGGCGCGAGGCTGATCTTTGTTTCGCCCCTCGGGGTACGCATGAGGTACATGGTTCGCATCCATTTCCCCTCCTCCAACAATGTGGCCGAGTATGAGGCACTCATCAATGGCCTACACATTGCCATCGAGTTGGGTATCCGACGACTTGACGTCCGGGGTGACTCCCAGCTGGTCATCGACCAAGTCATAAAGGAATCAAGCTGCCACAATGCCAAGATGGCTGCATTATTGCCAAGAAGTCCACCAGCTAGAGGACAGGTTCGACGGTTTCGAGCTCAATCACATCCTTATGCGTCTCAACGAGGCAGCCGACACGCTGGCAAAAATGGCATCCGGCCGAGAGCCGGTGCCAACGGGCATCTTCGCCAGCGATCAGTACAAGCCCTCATTCCATTACAAGGAGCTAGAATAGACTGGTGATGGGTCGCTTGCCCTGGGCTCGGGGGCTAATCAGTCGGTGGCTTCATGCGACCCCAAAGTCATGGAGCTTGATAAGGATACAGCGACAGAGCCTGACCCTCTGGTAGACTGGAGAACGCCTTACCTCGACTATGTCCTCCGCGAGGCACTGTCGATGGACAAAACAGAGGCTCATCGGCTCATGCATCGCACCAAGTCCTTTGTCGTTATTGAGGGCGAGCTCTATAGGCGAAGCCACACCGAGATCCTATAGCGCCGCATCCCCATCAAACAAGGGAAGCAGTTGCTGAGTGATATCCACGGTGGGGTCTGTGGGCACCATGCCACACCTAGAACCCTATCCGGAAACATGTTCTGATAAGGCTTCTACTGGTCGACCGCACTAGCCGACGATGAACAGATTGTGCGCACCTATGAAGGGTGTCAATACTACACTCGACAGACCCACCTGCCGGCCCAAGCACTCCAAATGATTCGCATCACGTGGTCATTCATGGTCTAGGGGCTCGATCTGGTCGGACCTCTCAAGAGGGCGCTCGAGGGCTATACGCACTTGCTTGTCGCCGTAGACAAGTTTACAAAGTGGATAGAGGCTCGACCGATTTCCACGATCAAGTCCAAGCAAGCCGTGTATTCTTCCTTGACATCGTCCATCACTTTGGAGTCCTAAACTCCATTATCATGGACAACAGCATGTAGTTCACCAAGGAAAAGTTCCTCTGATTCTATGATGAATACCACATCCATGTCGATTGGGCCACCATGGCACACCCCCACACGAACAGGCAGCTCGAGCACGCGAACGACAAGGTCCTACATGGCCTCAAGCTTAGGATCTTCAACTGATTGAACAAGTTTGGCAGACGATGGGTCGCGAAGCTTTCCACGGTGCTCTGGAGCCTAAGGACGACCCTTAGCCGAGCCACCGGCTACACACCATTCTTCATGGTCTACGGTTCCGAGGCTATCCTCCTGACCGACCTCGATTATGGAGCGCCGAGGGTCAGGGCGTATGACGAACAGGGAGCCAAGGTGTCCCTCGAGGATGCCATGGACTAGCTAGATGAAGCACGTGATGTTGCCCTCCTCCGCTCAGCCAAGTACCAGCAAGTGTTGAGTCGGAACCACAGCCGTCGAGTGTGGGGTCGGGCCTTCAACGTCGGGGACCTGCTGCTCCGCCTCATCCAGAGCAACAAGAACTGCCACAAGCTCTCTCTGTCGTGTGAGGGACCATATGTCATCACGGAGGTGCTTCGACCAGGCACCTATAAGCTTAGGACCATCGACGACGAAGTCTTCATCAATGCCTAGAACACCGAACAGATACGTCACTTTTACCCTTAATCTATGCACACTTTCTCTTATAGGTTTCGCTATCGACTCCTCGATCTTTAGTGACACCCGACCCCAGCAATGGCAAGGGGCTCAGGACCATCGATGGCAAAGTCTTTGTCAATGCCTAGAACATCGAACAGCTACGTCGCTTTTACCCTTAATCTACGCACACTTTCTCTTATAGGTTTCGCTATTGACTCCTCGATCTTTAGTGACACCCGACCCTGGCAACACCAAGGGGCTTAGGACCATCGATGGCGAAGTCTTCGTCAACATCTGGAACATCAAACAGCTATGTTGCTTTTATCCTTAATCTATGCACGCTTTCTCTTATCAGTTTCGCTATCGACTCCTCGATCTTTAGTGACACCCGACCCCAACAACGGCAAGGGGTCGGGCCTCACTCGGGGGCTGATAAGAGCATATCTATCCGGTAGACATTCTCTATGCCCAACCCTTTCTCACGTTAAGATCTAGAAGCAAGGGTTGCGAAAACAAACGCTGAGTAAAACTGGTCGGACCGTAAGAAACCTACGCCCCAGCGGCTATGGCGTTTTTGCTAACCAGCGTGATCAGAGTTTTTTGCCCGCACCCCGAGCTTTTTAGCCTTAACTATGGAAAGAGTCAGAACACATTAAAGAGTATATCTATCCGGTAGACATTCTCTATGCCCAACCCTTTCTTATGTTAAGATCTAGAAGCAAGGGTTGCGGAAACGAACGCTGAGTAAAACTGGCCGGACTGCAAGAAACCTACGCCCTAGTGGCTACGGCATTTTTGCTCACCAGCGTGATCAGAGTTTTTTCATCCGCACCCCGAGCTTTATAGTCTTAACGACAGAAAGGGTCAGAACGCATTAACCTTTTTATACAAAAAGGGGAAAAGAGCTAGAAATCTGTTTTGCCATAATGAAATTTAAGAACTTATTACAAGTTCGCCACCTGGCTTATCTACATAACTAATTTCTTGGGGGGATGATCTCATCCTCTATCTCGGTAGGTAAGTCCTATGCTAGAGGGGCCACCTCCTTCTCGATGTCGTCCAGCTCGGCGTCGGTGTAGACAGGTGCGAGAACCATCACAGGTAAGGAGGGATACGGAGCTAAAAATGCTCCTATGGCCCATTTAGGCCTAGGAGTTTGAAGGCTGACCCTCCAACGGGTTCATAGCCACTTAGGGGCACCCTTAGAATGAGGGGTGGAAAGGGATGGGCCCACTAGCGGCCAGTACCTGAGTGCACAAGCGCCGCGGGCATCCCAGCCCACGTTCGAGTCTTGGTCAGTTCCCAGTCTATGGTTTTTCCTCGAAGAAAGGCAACGAGCCCTTGGGACCAGTTGAACAGACCCAAGAACTATATGGATTGGCCACTGAGATATGGAGTCGGTCACCAGCTGACCCATGTCGGACCCCCATGAACGGGAAGCCAGGGCCCCACTTGGACTAGCCCATTAACAGCTCTCCGAGCACCATGTTTCGTCCATCGAGGAAAAATATGGCACAGCTAAGCCCCTCCGTTTTATCAAAAAAAAAGCTTGAGGGATGACGATCACAAAGACGAGCTGACCCCTCGATCGGACCCCTATGACGTGCGGGGGCTCGAGGGAAGTTGGACTTGTAAGGAGACCGAATGTGCGGTCGTAGGACGATAGCTCGGATCCTAGGGAGGGGTACGTACAAAAACTAAGAATAACGTTTCTGAAACAAAAAATGCTTTCTCTTACCAGTTTTGCTATCGTCTCCTCGATCTGTAGTGAAACCTAACCCTAGCAACGGCAAGGGTTCGGGCCTCACTCAGGGGTTGATAAGGGTATATATATGTCCTTTCTAAAACAGACGCTATGCCTGACCCTTTCTCACGTTAAAAATCTAGAGGCAAGGATTGCGGAAATGAACGCTGAGTAAAACTGGTCGGACTGTAAGAAACCTACGCCCTAGCAGCTACGGCACTCTTGCTTACCAGCGTGATCAGAGGTTTTCACCCACACCTCGAGCTCTACAGTCTTAATAACAGGAAGGGTCAGAACACATTAACCCTTTTTACACATAAAAAGGGAGAAAGAACAAATTTGTTCCACTGAAACAAAAGAACAAGCTTGTTTAAACGAAACAAAAGGGTTGGAACTTGTCCGCTTATTACAAATGCGCCGCTTGACCTATCTGACTAAACTAACCCTTTGAGGGATGATTTTAGCTTCTATCTTGGTAGAAAGGTCCTGCACTAGGGGAGTCACCTCCTTCTCAATGTTGTCCAACTCGACATCGGTATAAATGGGCGGGAAGCCTTCGCTCATCGTCGCTAGATAGAGGGGGCGGGTGATGCGGACATGGATGCCTGCCCTATCGCCACATCCACAGAGGATGCCTTGGGTGTGCCCCTTTTTGTTAGCGCTACCACGGACACGGCCACCTGCATGGACAATGGCTCCGCCGGTGCCGCCTTGGCCTGCGATGTTGAGGACACGACCGGCTACGCCGCACCCACCACGGGCGCCCCGGATGCGCCCTCCTCCGCCTGCTCTACCATGGACGCAGCCATCGGCTATGCCTCCCCGGTCGACGCCGTGGCCGCCCTAACGCCACTCACGCTCACCACCGGCATGGCGCCAGCCATCTCCTGACGTGTTTGCCAGAGGAGGATCTTTTTTGGAGCGAGCCGCAGGAGAGTCCCACATCCTCCGACGATATAAGGGACATGGTAGTCAGTTCATGGCAAAAATTCGCTAAGACAAAAGGACGAAAAAACTCTTGACTCACCCTGATGCCATCATGCGAGGACGTTTTGGGGCTGGCTTGCTCGACCTCGGCTGCTCCTCGTTAGCACATTGCCGCTTCGAGCCCTCCCTTGGCTCGGAGGGCTCAAACGAATCAGAATGTCCACCTCTCACCGACTCCAGAGGCACCGCCGAGGGCTCGGACGAAGCGGGGCGACCTATTTCTGCCGGCTTCGAGACCACCATAGACGACCCGAATGGAGCAGGACGGTCTGATTCCATCGGCTTCGGGGCCACCATTGAAGGCCCAGACATGGTGAGGCGGCCTGATTCCGCCGGTTCTGAGGCCGCCGTCGAAGGTCCAGACAGGGCAGGGCGGTTTGATTCTACCGGCTCTAGGGGCGTGTCCTCCCCCTCCTGCCCCGTGGCATGCCGCAGGAAGGGCCCCGCCAATGGCGAAGGCGGGTCATCATCCCCGATGGCCAGATCATCCCAAGGGATGGGTGACCCGGAGCCATCATCCTACTCCTCCTCCTCTTCTTCTTCCTCCTCTTCTCCCGACAAACCTTGGCGCCGCTTCCCTCGCTGTAGCTTCGCTCGCTGCTTAGACCGCCATTTCTTCTCCTCATCGTCCTTCTTGTTCTCCCTTTGTTCATCCATGCCACGGTTTGGCGCCCTCACGGCCACGTGCTCTGGCAGATGCGCGACAAAGTCTCGGAAGACTAACTCCACCGACAACTCGATGATGCCCGCATCCGGCAGCATCATGGGATGCCCTGGGATCAGGAACACAGCATTGGCCTCATTGTCGCGGAGCAGACCCTGGACGGGCATCATCCCAATGAGATGCGCGCTGGGCATCATCCCGTACAATGGGAGGACGTGCGCCATCGGTGGCGCCACCCTCCTAGTGTGATACCCCCTAATGACACCGGCCCTGTGGAGGCCGTGGGTCTTCAGGAATGCGATGGCCTCGAGGGGGTCACGCATCCTCTTCTTCTCCTTGACGGATGGCCCCCATGGCCATTATGGCAGTACCTCTTCGATCAGATGCCTAGAGAAGACTAGAAAGGGAGCGGCAGGGTCATTCTTCAGGTAGAACCAATACGAGTGCCACCCCTTGTTGGATCTGGAGAGCTGGCAGGGCATGTACTCGGCCGCTCGCTGCCCCCAGAGGTGGATGCCCACGCATCCCATCGACACCAGGGTCTCCTGACCTCTCTCCTTCTTCTTGATCAAGGAGATGGAGAAGAAATATCTCCACAGCTCGAAGTAGGGCTCAATCCCTAGGTACCCCTCATACATCGCGATGAAGGCCGCGATGTGCTGGATCCCATTGGGGTTAAAGAGCTGTAGCTCGATCTGATAGTTGTGCAACAAACCCTAGAAGAATAGGTGGGGAGGAACCACGAGTTTGCGCTCGTGTAGGGCGCGAAGGAGACGACGTAGCCATCAGGCGGCGCCGGCACATCCTCACGGCCGGACACAAGCCACTCCGCCGCATTGGTCCTTCCAAGGAGAAGACCACGCTTGACAAGGCCCTCCATGCGTGCATGGGTAACATCAGAGTGGTACCACGAATCCATGGAGGATGAAGGCGGCTGTGGAGAAGCAAAGGCGGCAGCGGACAAGTGGAAGCTACAGATCTAGGGCTCTGGCGGTGGATTAGCAAGCACGGCAGATCTAAACGGCGGCGGTGGAGAAATGGAGAAGGTAAGGCTATGGTTTTGGTGTGCAGAAACATGAAGGGGGAGGCCGCTATTTATAGGACAGAGCGAGGCGAGAAGGTGAACCGTCCGCCTAGGTTCACACGCCCGCTGTGTCGCGTCACATCACCTCCCTCCAAAAATCGTGCACATGATATCTCTGGCCATGCCCTCTAATGACACGTTGGATGACAGTTCGCTTGGTCGATGGGCCAAGAACCGTCACAGGTAATGATGGATACAGAGCTGAAAATGCTCCTATGGCCCATTCAGGACCAGGAGTTCGAAGGCTAGCCCACCGACGGGTTCATAGCTGCTCTGGGGCACCGTTAGAGAAAGGAGTGGAAAGGGATGGGCCCACTAGCGGTTAGTACTTGGGCGCACAAGCGCCACGGGCATCCCGGTCCATGTTCGAGTCTTGGTCGGTTCACAGTCCATGGTTTTTCCTCGAAAAAAGGCAACGAGCCCTTGGGACCGGCCGAACAGACCCAAGAACTATATGGATTGGCCGCCAAGAGTCTAGAGTCGGTCACCAGCTCACCGAGCACCATGTTTCGTCCATCGAGGAAAAACATGGCACGACCCAGCCCCTCCATTTTATCGAAAAACGCTCAAGGGATGATGATCACAAAGACGAGCCGACCCTCGACCGGACCCCTGCTACGCACAGGGGCTCGAGGGAAGTTGGACTCACAAGGAGACCGAACACACGGTCGTAGGACGACGGTGGAGCGATCGGATCCTAGGGGACCGGAATTAGGAAAAATCTTTCCAACCTCCCGAATCCTACGGTTACATGCCTCCAAGAAAACCGATCGTGACAAAAGGGAATCGTCGTCCTGCGAGGACAGGCCGCGGGCTACAAAAAGAAGGCCAAGGCCCTCAAAGTCCTCCCGTTCGGAGAAACCTTCTGAGGAGTATTCTACTCCTCCACAGGCTCGGGGGCTACTGTTGGGTATCGATATTAGGGATACCCAAAGCAAGGAAGTTAGCGCCCACGCTGAGTTCCCCGGATGGCTCAAGGCGTATTAAAAGGTCTCGCCCAACCTCGAGGCCGCGGGCTCTGTCTCGCTCGACCCTAAGGACGCGGTTTCCATCTCGCCCGACCTCGAGGACGTGGGTTCTATCTCGTCCGACGGGGACCCATACCACAGCCAACCACTCTAGGTCCAAGCATATGGGCTTGGGTCAAAACTCTGACGCCAGGAAAGAGGTTGGCATGCCTCGATGTAACCCGTGGCCATAACGGGCTATACCTGGGGATTCACATCAAGAACAGTGTCGGGCGTGCCGGTGATGTTATGCCTAATCTTCGTACGGACGCTGACAGACGCGTCAGTTCACCACAATGTCCACCGGGATGGAGTGGAACGCCATGACCGGTAGATGACGCCTGCGCATGGCGCCAGTGACGAACAGGGCCGCGACATGGAGCCGTCCCTGTTGACATCTATAGGATCAGCGGGGCCAGCATGAAGGAGAAGAAGGACCCGGCAACCCTGGAAGCCTTCTTCTCTCTGTCTCTCTCGTTCTTCTACTTTTCCTCCTCTGTATCCCACACTTTCCCTTTGTCTATAAAAGGGGAAGCAGGGCGCCCCATGAAGGGGGAGATCGGAACACAAGAGCACGACACGAGCACACGGCTGAGCGGCAAGCGAGCCCTCAGCACCCGTTGACTCCTTCCACCAGAGACTTGGGATCCTCGTTTTCTTTGTTTAATATGCCGCCACCTTCTATAAATTATTTGGACATCATCAAAAAAGAAAGGAGAGTAAAGAGGTCGAATGTAATTAGAAACTTGCATGCAATATTACCTTTGAAAGTTCCGGCGAGTTTTTATTGCCCTTTTCTTCGTACCTCCGTTCTTGAGACATTGATGCCATCGGACTCTATTCCTTTCCCTCTTACGCACTTTAGCATCGATGATTGATGGTGTTGGATTGGATATAGCTTGACCACCAATTATTTAAATTAATATAAAATTTAAGTTGCGTGAACTTTGGACTATTTTTAAAGGATATTTCAATAGTTACCTCCATTGGTGGTGTTTGGTCGATCTCAAAAAAGTGTGCTTCCATCGATTTTTTTCCGCTTTATGCACTGTGTCTGATGTAAGTCATCCCTTTGTGTAAGTATTTGTCATGTAGTTCAATAGGAAAGGACACAAACCACTACTCCTAAATAAGAATGATTTTAGAAATGAGTAGCTGAAAGACAGTACAAATTCCATATATACAAAAAACATTTTTAGGGGCGGCTGGTAACCCTTTGTAGGGGCGGTTTGGCCAGCCGCCCCTACCGAACCGTCTCTACAAATCATGCATTTGTAGGGGCAGTTCTCCGGCCGCCCCTACAAATCGATTTGTAGGGGCGGCTCAATCACCAGCCGCCTCTATAAATCTATTTGTAGAGGCGGTTCGTATTACCAGCCGCCCCTACAAATCGATTTGTAGGGGCGGCTCAATCACCAGCCGCCTCTACAAATAGATTTGTAGGGGCAGTTGTAGTGCTAGCCGCCTCTATAATACCTATTTATAGAGGTAGTTCAATCTAGAACCGCCCCTACAATATGTTTTTCCGCCAAAAAAATTCAAATTTATAATTCAAATTCAACCAGAACTGTTTGTTTCCGCATATTCCATCCAGCGTTCGCGTTCTTTGAACGCCATGTGCGATAACGTTCGAACGCGTTAGCGTTGAAACGCCAACGCATTGCATCAACGTTCTAAACCGCGTTCGCGTTGCCGAACGCCCCGCGACCAACGTTCCAAACCGCGTTCGCGTTGCCGAACACCCCGCGACCAGCGTTCCGAACACGACTACAAGCACAATAGTATTATATAAACTACAATTACAAGTCTAATTCATAAGAATATATACAATCCATCATTAAATATATAAATTCCATACACATTGTTATCAATGTCCTGGAGCTAGCCTTTCAGTCTCACGAAGGTGTTGGTACTGAGGATTTCTACCTAAGTCAGACTCTCGGTCATGGTAGGCGCCGTTGACGTGTACAATCTGGTCCAATATGAAGTTGCAAAGGTCGCCGACGAGCTCTAAGAGTTGGTCATCCTTGTATGGGTCTTTTCTCATTCCTTTCTCTTCTCTCCACTACAAGAGAACAAGTTTCGGTTTAGTATTTCATACCATGTACGAAGTTTTTATACTACTGATGAAGAGGTTCAAACTTACCCTTAAGGGGTGTCTCCTGTAGTCACTGGTGTTACTCATCATAGAACATATATAGTATCCACAATGTACACTCCCAGGCTTCTGCTTGGGGCACTGTGTGTTTTGCATATGAAAATGTTAGGTAATGCTTTTGACAGCCATGTAACGGAGTACTGAAGAAGTAAGTTACACTTACCGCACATAGTGTTTTTATAGCCAGCTTTTCCTTCCTTGTTGGATCATGCCTTCCGTGATGATGAGTGACATAGAACCTAAATGCCATGTTCAAATTATTTTAGCAAATACAACTTGTTAGTATCCAAAAGTGAACGTTACAAGTATGTATACAAACATATAAGCTAATGAGGATTGTCGATATGTATACGTCTTGAGAATCGATATGAAGTCTTTGTATGTCACCGGGTCCTTATCTAATGAATCAAAGACCCATGCCATGCTCCTCCCGACATCGACAGCTATACAAATCTAGTGGTTGCTGCATGGATTTAATCATAGAACTAGATAAGCTCTTTTGCATCGAATAAAATATATCGAACAAAGCTTTAAGTATAGAGTTGAACTTACTCGAAGTTGTATGGTAGCCACATAGTAGAGTGTTGTTGTAGATTTTTGAAAGCCAGAGCAATGTATGCCGCAACCTTAAGGGACTCTTCCTTTAGTTTCACCGTACGGATGCGCTCTTTCTCCCGAAGAGTCTTTGCAGCAGCTATCTCTTTGGCAACCAGTGTCCACTGTTTAGGGTAATAAAAATTTGTTTGGGCCATAGCTTGAGGGTCTAGATACCCGGCTTTCACACTTGGCATTTGTTTAACAATGTGCACTTGCATTCTACAAATCACGGCGTGGGTTAGTTACAATAAAATTCAAAGATCACATTCATATCATACCGGGAGGACAAGGACTTACAGGCACCACGTGCGAATTAGATTCATCTCTATTTCTCCTAGGTGAAAGCATGTGTGCATGTCATTGAAGTCAAAGACAATTTTCCCGGTTGGGCTTCCAAATGTGCCAGTGGGGAAGCATGCTTGTATGATATCTATGCTCGTTGGGAGAACACGCAAGTACCAATCATGGAACCTTCTCATTCCAAGTGGTAGGCGCTGGATGTCTCGGATTGGTAGGAAGGGCTTGCCTCTTTCATATGTTTTCGGGCAATCCTTTGACCATTTGATGGCATCAACATTTGGATACTGCTTTGCAATTTGGTGGAGTTTGCTAGTGATGGCCTCCTCAGAACCTCGTGATGGGACTTTTTTAACTTGGTTCTCAGGCTTGAACTGGTCATGGGAATACCACTTGGACACCGACGAGACGTCTTTGATCGGAACATAAATTGGCCTTATGTTGATTGAAATCTTCTTTCGAAGTTCCCATTCAGGCACGTCCTCGTCTCCTTGTGCATCACCTTCAGGAGGCACTCGTTGTTCATGTATCGGCTGTGCGTGTTGAGAAGACTGTGGCATCTCATCATGCACTTACTCGGTACGAGTTGGAGAAGGTTGTGGCATCTCATCAGGCACATGCTCGCTAGGAGGCGGGGAAGAATGTGGCATCTCAGGAATGTGGTGGTCACGAGACGGTGAAAATATCCCCCTGACCTCAACAACTCGCTCCAAATTTGGGATAGGGGGAGACGGCAAAGAAGCAGTCAATATAATGTCCCGTTTGTGCCAGAGGATGAACTGCCCAATAACGTCTCCGAGTAACACCAGCCCCTCGTGAGTTGCGTAGTCTATCCTCCACTGCATGAACTCGGGCTTCACGGTATGCACCTCGACCCTAGTGTAGTCCGACAGTATATAATTATTGTGGTGTAAGCCACCGGGAGGATGTGCCACACCCATTGCCACCTCCATCACAGTGTTCTGTCGGCCGCTGAGAAACACCAAGGTGCAACTAGTTGGTTCTCGTATGCGATCGACGAGGGTTGTGGCTGTAGTGGAACGTTGGCTGCTAGGAACTTTCGGAGGGCTGCCAACTAATGCTAGTTCTCCCGGCGGCATCACTAATATCCGTGGCTCCATAGACAGTCCTTGCTCCTTCAGCGCCTTCATAACTAGAGCCTTCACTTGGAGCTCAAGACTAGTCTCCTGGTCTCTGCCATGTTTCTTGTACATGTGTCTGTCCTCTTCGAATCCTTGCTTCCAGGTCGTCCTTTTCCCTAGCCCCTTGGTGCGGCCTGTGTGCTCCTTGTTTCCCAAGCCAAGGCTAAGCTCATCCCTCTCTCTAGAAGGATTGAATGAGCCCTTCTCCTTGTCTTCAGCATATTTTAGTATCCTTGATACTGCCTTTTGGGTCTCCGGCTTATCAAACTTAAGATTACCGCCAGATGATTCTGTACTCCTCGCATATATCCAGTTCCTTAAGCGTACCTTCAAATTCATCACATCGATATTCCCAGCAGTTGTGGCCTCTTCGTCCATCTTCCTAAACTGTTCTTTCTTGGCATAGTAGCCACCGAGGCCTAGATGATGGTGGTGTTTGTTCCTCTTTGCCAACTCGGTGTTACGGGCACTGAGCTCCAATGCCTCCGGTGAAGTCTTCCAAGCCACGAGCTCCTCCCATTGACTAGGAGTTATTTTGCCGAACTCTTTGAAGGGAGTTAACCCCTTTTGGATATACTTCGTGTTGAGCTCCGACCTCCAACGTCGCAATGACTCTCCCATCATCTTGAAAGCATTTTTTTACCAGTTCGTGCTTACCCTCTAGAAATCTAAAATTGAGCTTCAGGTGCATATCCCATAGTTCATTCTTTTTGTTCTGTGGTACATCTTTCCAGTTAGGGATTGCTAGGTTCAATTTATCTCTTACTAGGGCCCCGATCGCATTACGGAATCGTCCTCTTAATTACTTCGGCTCAAGGATCTCCCCTGCTGGCCCGACCTCCGTTATCACATAGCATGCCTTATCTGGATATAGATTTCCTTTTCTATCCCCTTATTTCCTCTTAGGCTTGGTAGTCGTGGTTGTCTCTTGAGGTTGTGGAGCAGAGGCATCGTGATCCGTCTCTATGGTTGTTGCCTCTGCTCTCCTTTCCTCTACTCCGTCTTGTCCAGCGAGATGTCGCGGACGTCGACATCGTCTTTTTCGAGTTTCAAGAGGGACATGTATATACGATAGGTCAAAGTGTTAGCAGAGGTAACACAGCCAAAGCTTTAGCAAAATTTACAAGCTATGCCTTTTTCCCTACCTCCTCGTTCGGGTCAAAATCCTTGTCCAAATCTTCCTCCGTTGGCCTCCTTCTGGCTTCAGGTGGGAAAGGATCCCTGGGACTTACATATCCCTCTTCTGAGTCCTCATCATCACCATCCTCTTCTTCTTCGCCTTCAGTAGCCTCTCCTGCTCTTCCTTCTGCTCCCCCTTCCTCCTCGTCACACTGCTCCTGAGTAAGCATCACTTCTAGATCCTTTTCCAACTCGTTATCGAACTGCTCATGAGTTAGCTGGTCCTCTAGTGCTTGCTCCTCACAGGTTGGCTGCTCATCATGCTCGGGGCATCGGGCTGCACTGTCTGGTGTCCGCGACATTATTTCGTGTTTTGTTCTAATAGATGCAAGAAAGTGTGCTTTAGGTACGCGAGAAGGTATAAGAAATAAAAAAGGTCTATAAACCAAAGTAGACCTATAAAACAATAATATATAAAAAACAAGACGTAGCAGTAGTAGAGGCCTCAAAAACATGTCAATCATCATCTGATCTTGAACTTGGAGCATCAAGGCATCATAACAGAGAAGAGCGAAGAAGGTAATATAGGGGCGACTGCTAATGATGCTAAGCTCCTCACAAGTTCTTGATCATCAGCTCATATTCCATATAATGTATGGACTTAGACAATTTCATCATCGGCAAAACAAAGGAGAGGAGAGGAGAGGGGAGATTTGGCAAAAAAAAGGCAACAGCTGCATGAGTAGAGCAGAGTATAGGGAAGAGGACAGCAGCAGTAGTAGAGCATAGTATAGGGAAGAGGACAGCAGCAAAGTAGTAGTAGTTTCTAAGAGTATAGGGAAGAGGACAACAGCAGTAGAGCAGCAGCAAGAAGACTCACTGTGCATATATAAAACAGTGGGCCTATCTTCTAATCATCAAGATCACACAAGCCAACTTGAGACAGTTTACACTGGGACCGATTAGAACTCAATACCTCACACGGAAGCAAAACAACAATTCACAATTTCCAAAAGATTTGACTGTATGCTATGGCAGCAGTTGGACTGCTACCTACACAGACAAATGACAACAACAACAGTTCAGGTCACAAATATTTAGCAATGAGGACCAGATACATGTTCACTTAATCATGCAAAAGAAATTGACTAATCCTTCAAATATCAGCTAATAATTACTTGAATAGAGTATTCACTGTTGGTTACGAAGCATATAACTTAGACAACTTTGTCAATGAAACTTCAAATGCAAGAACATCAAATATGATTATCTAAATAAATGATAACAGTATAGTATTTCAATTTTGGCAATTAAAAAGAACTGATGATAACAGTATAGCCAGCTCCACACAGGAAGGGAGGGGTGGTAAATTTTTCTAACTACAGCTTGCCTCAACAGTTTGCTATATCAATTATAAGCAAATATCTGTCAAAAGAACAGTGGAAACATATATAATCTAGTAAAGCACAATGTGTTGGCATTTGCTTCAAATCATGTACTAAACCATATAACACAATTAAAAAGAACAATATCTTGTCAAGATGATTCAACAAGTAGGACTGATTAGGCTGGTTCGAAGTGAAACCATTTGGAGAAAGGGCTGTTTAGTTTGAGCTTTTAACTTTAAGTAGCCAAACCACTATTTTAAGTAGTCAAAACCCGGATAAATTTGTTTTTTTTCTAGTTTATAACCGCCAAGTAGGAGCAATGCATTTCCCAGTCAGATTTGACTCAATCCGGCCTAGGTGCAGTCTAGGCAATGCAAAAAAAATATTAGGAAAACGGTCGAATTCTGACAAAACCAAGTGCTGACAAAACTGAGGCCACTAAGGCTGTGGCCAGTGACCTAAGGCCATGTTCAGTTGCACATATCTCCAACTAACGCTATCATCATCCACATTGTCTTGGCTCAAAAGTCAAAACTCAAGAGGTCCTGCAATGCAGACACGAACAGCCATGCACATGCTCTGAACTGGACAAACAGGTGAGCTAACTAACACTTCAGTGCCCATAGCAAACAATATTACATACATAACTCTCCAATATCCTATCTTTTTTTTCATTTTTCTGCAATAAGGTGATATATTTTCCACACAGAGATAAGTTAATACTTTCTCCATGAGCCATATGCTACAGAAAACCAGCATATTTTCCTAAACAGCCATGATGCCTAATAGAATTGGACAGAGAGAGGCAATCAGCCAATCAGGCAAGCAACACGTCCCTGGTTCTTGGCAGTTGGCACCTCCCACCAAGCAATTAATTAATGCTAACATCAAAATAGGCCACGATGGTTTGTTTTGGTAGCATGGTTGAACACATCACCTGAGGGGGGCGGGGGTGGGGGCGCGAAAAGTCCCCACCTGAGCATGGGCTGGAATAAAGTCAACCCAAGGAAATATGGCAATGCACAGTCCTTATATTTCAAGATGGAGGTAGTAGTAGCTAGTAGCTCCTTGTATGTCTCAACTTTCAATTCAATTTTGTGACACCCCTACCGTATATTAGCTGGGAGGATATTATATTTCTCTTGCTCTACATACTCAGTTTATTTTCACTCTAGCTTTCCTCTCCCTACAAACCTACCATCTCGACTCCTATCAAGTCAAACAGGAATTGCCACTTTTTTAAGAAAAAACAAACTCTACTGTCTACGACTATAAACACCTCTGAGAGGCTAAAGTAAACTGCAACTACTGGCTGTTCCTAAGCTGCTTGCTGATGTGACCAGAGACTATGGTTGCTTCAGGCACAGATATATATGGTCCTAGGCCAGGTGAGAAAATTTTACAGAGAAAATAAATGGCTTCAAATTAGAATGGAACAAATAATTGATTTTGGGAGACTGAAATTATCTGAATAACTCAAATTTCCTTTAGTTGATATCTGATATCTTATTCTTATGGCATGTAGATGAAGAAGGCAGATAAACAACATAAACATATTTGTTTATTTATATTTGCTCTCAAATGAGCGGGTTGCTGCATGAGGCAGCCTTCCAACGCTTGTTGGTGATCTCAGATCCTAGACGAACATGACAATCCTCCTTAGCAAATTATAGGGTTTTTAGATCAAAGATTAAATGCCTAAAAAGACAGCAATATAATCGAGTACCAGGTTACTGAAGTTTTAGAACAGTACACAAATATTAAAAGTAACATAGATTATATGCTCACAGGTTTAACTAACTAATCAGAGAGTAATCAGTTCAACAGTAGAGATAAAAATACTAGGCAGGTAATAAGACAATGCTGAAAATAATCAACACTAAGCCTGTTCGTTTGGCTGGTTCGTATCGTTGCTGGTTCGTGAAGAAGTACTGCTGGCTGGTTTGTGTGAGAGAGAAATACTGTTCCGGTTGGAAATTTACAATCGTTTACGACAAGACACAGCCAAACGAACAGGCTGACTACCCTTCACTGTCACATTGTCTCACTACACCGCATTGTATCATCGAGCAATTTAATCCGCCCACGCAATTGCAATCACACCCAAGTAACACGGTACTAGCAGATTGCACAAATGTAAATATCCGAACTGAAAACCGAGAGGGGCAACGGGTAACTCACAGCACGTAGATTGCACCAACCCGAGAAGCAGAGGTACACTGCGCAGCAGGGAGCCCAAGAACTAGGCCACGGTTTGACAAAGACCAGAACAAAAGCGACGGCACCACAAAGACGCATATAGCAGCAGCACGCCACGGTCGAACCAAAGAACACAACACCACAAAGACCACCACTACCAGTACCACACGAAGCTGGCACTCATAGGTCACCGAACTTAAGCCCGCCGGTGGAAACCCTAGGGACGCGTGCGGGTGCGGGGAGGAGCAGGCGCGCGGGTGCGGGGAGGGGGCACGGGTCCCGGAGGCGGCGGCGGAGGGCAGCAGCGGCGCAGAAGAAGAGAGCGCCCAACAACAGCACCACCACAGCACCACCACTACCAGTACCACACGAAAATGGCACTCACAGGTCACCGAACTTAAGCCCACCGGTGGAAACCCTAGGGAGGCGCGCGGGTGCGGGGAGGAGCAGGCGTGCGCGGAAACCCTAGGGCGGGGAGGAGCAGGCGGGAGGGGGGGCGGGTGCGGGGAGGGGAGGGGGTGTGGGTCCAGGAGGCGGCATCGGAGGGGCAGCCTGACGGCGTCGGAGAAGAGAGTGCCCAACAACAGAACACACCCGTGCGCCATTTCTTTTATAGTCGGGATGATTTGTAGGGGCTGTTTCTGATCCAGCCACCCCTAGAAATACATTTGTAGGGGCAATTCTTGATCCAGTCGCCCTTACAAATATTTTTTATTTTTTTAAATTATTAATTCTGTATTATAAAAACAATTGTGTATATATAAAACAATTGTGACCAAAATAAAAGTAATATAAAAACAATTATGTATATGCACAAATATAATATTTTGTATTATTCTATATATGAAGAAATATATATATATATATATAAACAATTGTAGTCAAAACAATATAGAAAACAAAAAAACAAAAATTAAAATTTTGAATTTTAAAACTTCGACTACAATTTTATGATATTAAATGAAATAAAATGAAAATGTTACAAACATAAAAGTTGTATAACTTATCAACATGTACAACTTTTATTTTGGTCATCTTGTTACGTGACTTTGTTTGAACGATTCAAATTTTGAAATTTAAACAATTTTAATTTGAAACAATATTTTGAAAGAGTAAATGATTTCAGATGAAAAACTCATGAATACCAAAGTTGTAGAACTCATCAATATGTACAACTTTTATTTTGATCATATTTTCATTTGACCAAATCTGAACAGTTCAAATTTTGAATTTCAATAATTAGCAACTTCAAACAAGATTTTAAAACCTTAAATGATTTCAACAATAAAAGTCATGAACATAAAAGTTGTTGAACACATCACTATATACAACTTTTATTTTGGTCACTTCTTCATGTGGCAAAGTATTAGTAAACATTGTTCATAAATTCATATATGACTTATAGTTTCCTGAACTATACGAGAAACATGTTGATTTGTGAACAATGTTTAATATCACTTTGTTAGACGAAGAAATGATCAAAATAAAAGTTGTAGATCTTGATGAGTTATACAACTTTGATATTCATCACTTTTTCAGCTGAAATCATTTAATGGTTGCAAATCTCGTTCGAACTTATCATTTTTTTTAATTTGAAGTGCTCAAACTTTGTCAAATGAAAAGAATGACCAAATCAACACACTAACTTAATAGGGTATGATTTTAGAAAATTTTAGGAAAAAAATCATCACATTTGGAGTTAGTATGAGGAAGAAAAACTAGTTACAAATTTTACCCAGAGATTAAAAAGTAAAAGCACAACTGTTCATGATGATCAAGGATGAACAGGTGTGATTTTTCTTTTTAATCTGTGGCAGAAACTTGTAACTAGTTTTTCTCCCTCATACTAACTCCAAATGTGATGGGTTTTTTCCTAAAAATTTTTAAAATCATGCTCTATCATTTTAGTATAGTCATCTATCTTTGTCACTAATTTTGAACAATTTAAATTTTAAATTTCAGAAAATGACAGCTTCAAACCTGATTTTCAAACACTAAATGATTTCAGCTATAAAGGTGATGAATATAAAAGTTGTATAACTCGTCAAGATCTTCTACTTTTATTTTGATCATTTCTTCATTTCATAAAGTGTTAAGTGATTTCATAAAGTTTTAGTAGTAATAGAGTGGATGTTAAAATAGAGTCATCTGGATGTTGCAAAGGGTAGTCTTACACACATGCATAAATGTAGTCTCACACACATACAAAAATATGTAGTCTTACACACGTACATAAATATATAGTCTCACATGCATCCATAAATAAAGTCTTATAAACACACACTTACATAAACACTCCACGTTCAACAACTAGCTAGCCCGCTGTAACGACTGTCCCCTTGACACATTTTTGTTCCCATGGCAATATGTCTTTGGAGAGGTTCTTTTCTACAGCACTGATCTTCTTAGAAAATTCTGTGAATAGCGGCATCTCATCGTAGTTATTGTACGCTTCAACATCGTCCACGCCATCAACTCCAATAATATGCTAATTCCCAGAGGCAACCACGTGCTTTGTCTTCTTCTTCGGGGGGAGGTTACTTTGTGGGTCAGACATATAGAAAACTTGTGCGACACGTAAAGCGAGCACCCAAGGGTCATCTTGGTAGCCTAGATTCTCGAGGTCCAGGACTATCAATCCGATCTCGTTCAGTTGGTGTTGTTTGATCCAGCGGCATCAAAATAGGGCCACCGTTATATCCCTTCCATAGTCAAGTTTCCATATCTCTTCAATCATGCCAAAGTATTGGATCTTTCGCTCCAATCCATCGAGAGGCTCTATTCGAACGCCGCTGTTTTGGTTCACATATTTACTATCCTTTGCGTGGGTATAGTACGTATATCCATTGATGTCATAAGCATTTCAAGATGTCACCTGTCTCGATGGCCCCTCTGCCAACCTACTGATGGTAATAGAGTCTATGGTTTTCTTCAGGCAGTATGTTTTGGTCCTTCAACCATGTAGTTAGTCGTTGCTTGTGTTGTTTCATGACCCAATCATCCGAACGGCCATTTCTCTCCACCATAATGATAGCCAAGTGTTCATCAATGTACGAATGCATCAGTTGTGTACTCCGCAAGACACTGTAATGCGCCTGACTCACCTCTTTGTAATCATGGTCGATGAACACTTTTCTACCACTGGTGCCCTTCCCAGCCAGTCTACCCCTGTGACGAGAATCGGGTTTACCAATCCCTTTCTGTACTTTTAGGTACTCTTGACAGCACTCGACGACTTCTTTAGTACTGTAACCCTCTATCATGGACCCTCTGGATATGCTCGATTATGCACGTATCAACTTAGAACCGACATAAACTGCTCGTAGGACCACATTTCATGCAAGTAGCAAGGGCCCAGCGCCTGTATCTGATGAACCATGTGAATCATGAGATGTGGCATTATATCAAAAAAAGTATGAGGTAAACACATCTCCAGTTGGTTTTGTGTCACCACCACAAATTTATGTAGGTCACTCAGCTCTTGCTTGCCAATCGTCTTCTGTGAGATCTTCGAAAAGAAGTAGTACACACGGGTGATGGCCATTTTTAAGAACTCTGGCTTTATAACCCTGATTGCAATAGGTAGAAACACTGTCAGCATCACATGGCAATCGTGAGCCTTGCAGTGTGTTATTGACAAGTCCTTCATCGACACTAGCTTCTTAACATTTGCTGAAAACTCAGTTGGGACTTTGATCCCCCTTAGGAAAGTGCATATATCTCTCTTCTCGTCTGGTGTTAGGTTGAAGCACGTCGCGGGGAGAGTATATTTTCCATTAGCCTCAGGTACCGGGTGAAGCTGTGGCATCACGTTTAGCTGCACCATATCTTTCCGTGCTTTCAGACCATCCTTTGACTTGCCTGTGTCCATCAAAGTAGCAATGAGACTCTCAAAGACATTCTTCTGCACGTGCATAGCATCAATGGCATGGGGGACCTCCAAGTCTGGCCAATAAGGCAGATACTGAAAGAAGATCGATTGTTTCTTGAAAGGTACGCCTTCGACAGGAGTTGTGCTTCTATGTCTGTTCGTCCCATCCGGATTCTTCTTTCCATAGACGACGCGTATATTTTCACCATTCTGTACACGTGTTCTCCGTTATGACGTCTCTCCGGAGGGAGTTCAATCTCCAGGGCGTTGTCATAAAATCTAAAGAACAATTTGTTGCGGTATTTGTGACTTGTCTTTAAGAAGCGTCGGTTCCTTAGGTAAACTATCTTCTTGGATGCATTCAGGTACACCCATGTAGTAACATCTAAGTAAACCAAGCATCCCGTCTTTCCTTTGATCTGTCCAGACAAAGCAAACAGCGCGGGGTAATCATTGATAGTAATAAATATTATTGCTCTACATATGAAGTCCTCTTTTCAGAACTCATCGTACATCTGCTCCCCATGCCTCTATAGCCTCTCCATTTTTTGCATCAAAGGCTCGAGTAACACGTCTATATCAATGCATGGTTGTTTAGGGCCAGAAATAAGAATAGTGAGGAGAATGTACTTTCTCTTCTAACACAACCATGTTGGGATGTTGTACATGGTCAAGATCACTAGCCATGTGCTGTGGTCGCTCATCCTCTCATTGAAGGGATTCATTCCATCGGTGCTCAAGTCAAATCATACATTCATTGGGTCATCGCTGAATTCTTTGTGCTTCTCATCAAACCTTTGCCACTGACTACAATTAGCCAGGTGTGCAATCTTATCATCATCCACCTTGCGCTCATCATCCCACCATGTCATGAGTGCGGCTTCTTTAGGGTTTAGGAAGATATGTCTCAAGCGGTCGGTCACTGGCAGGTACCACATTACCAAGGTAGGAATTCTTCTCTGCTTTACATCGTTGCCTAATGGAGTGTCCTCTGGGGGCTGGGATTCGTGTACCACCTTTTTGTACCCTTCTTATTTCTCTTTTTCCCCATGGAGGCTTCGTCCCCACCGTAAAGGTCATTGTTCTTGTATCAGTTGGCCCCACACTGGGGACATTTATCCAGTGACTTGAACGTTTTGCCACGAAAAAGTATACAGTGGTTGGGGCATGCATGGATTTTTTCAACCCCCATTGTCAATGGACTTATGACCTTCTTCCTTGGTATGTGTTGGCGGGAACTGAGTTTGATTGTGGCAGCACCCATGACAGGAGATGCAATATATCATTGAAACTACAGTCTGACCAGCCGTACTTAGCCTTCAGGATGAGCAGGTCAAGCACAAAACGTAGGAATGTCCAATGTGTCGGACAACCCTTTTCAACACCATACACAGTCTCATTCGATGCTTTTGTCACTCTTTCTAAATTTTCTAGAACTTTCGGGCTATTTAGTAAAATCTCTAGTCCAAGGACTCGAATCATGTCCTCCAAATCATCTTCATCTCCGACACGTGCTCCACCATTATTATTGGCACCACCTTTGTCGTTAACATCCCAACCACCAGCATCACCATCTTGTTCATTGCCAAACTCGAAATCCATTCGTGCATCAAGCTCTGCTGAATATTGGGACAAGCATTCTATGGTTTCGTCGTTGTATTCCTCCTCATCCTCGTCGTTAATAATAACCGTTTTACCATGATGAATCCACACTGTGTAGTCCTCAATAAACCCTCGCATAATCAAATGTGATCTGATGATAGTCACGTCTGTCCATGCCATACGGTTCTTACAATCTTTATATGGACAAATAATTGTATCATTGTTCTCTTTCAATGTCGTTGCATGCTTCTTTATGGCTTCAATAAATTTATCCATCTCTTCACGGAAACCTGCCTTGAACTTTAACGAACCATACATCCGAGAGTTCCTGTACTCCATCTTTTACAACAACAGCAAAACAAACATTAAAGGACTATTTATTCAGATATATATAAAAATGAAACAAATTAATAATTACTTGATAATAATTGTATATACTTCAGATATATATGAATATAAATCTAATATAATTACATGAAGCATACAAACACATCATGGTAGAGGAAAATTAATTAATGACCCATTTATCCATAAATAATTAAAATACATATTTATTGATTACAATAAACAATTTCAAAGACAACAATTAGCAACAATTATACTTTACCCAATACCTTTCATACAAACCATAGTCCAATTTCATCAAACATAAATTTACAAAAACGAAATTAATAAAAAAAAATAAACCCTAAATCTAGATCCACATGCACATGAAACATCCATAAAACTAACTAATTGTTCACTAAAATCAAGAAACATGGACCAAATAAGGGTATGATCTTGTTCTCCTCCCTAATTTACCCTAGTACATTTAAAACTTGGGTCTAATTTGCTTCATAAGTAGCTCAAGCACCGTAGAAGAGAGAGAAAAATAAAACTATAATTACTCACTAACCAACCATTAAAACTTCAAAAAAAAATATGAAATAGTATTTTTCTTACCTTCTACAACCTCTCCATCAAAGGATTTGAGAACAAAACATTCCTTGAGAACAAAATATTCCTCCTTAGTAAAGTAATTTTTGGGAGGTGCCCAAGGCCTCCACACCTTTCTTTCACGGGCTGGAGTGAGTAACCCGAGGAGGAAGAAGGTGCAGCAATTGTTTTATATGTGGGTCATTTACAGGGGCGGCTGGTGTTATGAGACGCCCCTATAAATGGGGTCTGATTTGTAGGAGCGGCTCAATCACCAGCCGTCCCTACAAATAGCATTTCCAGGGGCGGCTGGTGATTGAGCCGCCCCTACAAATCAGACCTCATTTATAGAGACGGCTGGTGTCTGGGCACCTGAGCAAGCTACTGTAGGGACGGGTCCATCACCAGCGGCTTAAAAAAACCGTTGCTAAAAATCATTTTTTCGTAGTGGTATATGATGTTTGCGTTAATCCTCAGTTCCTCACGGAGGGTCTCCAGCCGGTGGACAGACGTATTGCCGAGATCGATGAGATGGCCCGGGCAGCAGGAAGTCGTTCAGCCAGGAGAGTGGAGGGGCGGAGGCCACCTAGCTAGATCGCGATCCCGTTCTGCTCGCTTGCCAGTCTTACGTGCGCAGCTTGGGGATACAGCCACGCCGTGCGGCACAGTGTGGGATCCTCGTCGAGGAAAAGTCGATGGCGGCGATTCGATCGACAGGCGACGGCGAAACAACGACGGCGTCGGGGAACGATGATTTTGGTCTTTCGGAGCAGAACAGAAGAGGAAGATTGGGTGATTTATATGGGTTATTGTGTTTGACATGGACTCCTTTTTCCCCGGAAAGGTGTGAATCGTGGCTGTGTTTGACCGATATGGACTTTTTTTTCGGGAAAAACTGGGCTGCCGTGTGCGTGCCAATTCTTTTTTTTTTCCGAAAAAAATCTGGGTGCGGCGGGTGATGAGGCATCGGAGGCGGGGCGTGGGTCAGCAGGTTGACGTCGCCCTTACGGTTTTTTTTATATAGATATAGATTATTATTTTTATATAAATTTGGTTAAACTCAAGGTGCTTTGACTTCAAACTATTGTACAATAGGTAATGTTTTGTTTAGGACATTCGGACGCATTGAACAATCCACACTGACAAAGCACTCCGCTCGCCTCGCGCCGCGCGCCCTCACCCGCGTGGATTCACCCCTCTTGCCATAGTCGACCAACGGCGCCGAGGCGCGGGTCCACGCCACCGTCTTCATCGCCAAGTTCGTCTGCCGCGTCGGCCTCATGTCCTTCCTCACCGCTGTCCCCAAGCCGCAACGCCCAGGTAGACCTGCTGTAGCTGACTCCATCGCGGCAGGGCACCTCCATCTAACTGCCACGGCTGCCTCCACCGCATCGGGTGCCGCTATCTACTGTCGCAGCCGCCTCCCCCGTGTCGGTTCATCGCGCCGCCCGTTGCGCTGAAAACACATTTTGCAAATGTATGTTCCAAATGTTTTAGAAAGTATGTTGCAAATGTTTCATACGTATGTTGTAAAAGTAGATTGAGATGTTGCATATGTTGCAATGGTTTGTACTCGTATGTTGCAAGTGTCTGTTCTAATGTTTCATCTGTTTTTCATATGTATATAGCAAGTGTGTTTATCTGGATGTTGTATATGTTTCACACATATGTTGCGTATGTGTTGCAATGGTTTTCAAGTGTTTTTCACGTGTTTTTGCAAGTGTTTCAGAAGCATGTTTTAAGTGTTTCATCTGTCTTCTTTTGTATGTTGCAAGTATTGCATCTAGATGTTTCGAAAGTAGATTGGGTGTTGCACATGGAAGCGCGTGGGAAGCGGGAGGGGGCGCGAGCGCGCGGCGCAGGCCCCCGTTTGGGCTCATGAAACGCAAGCGCAGGCCCTCGTGTGGACACGCGAAACGAAGACACGGAAACAGACTGCAATGGCGGGCGTCCGTCCGGACGTTTGGGCACTAGCAGTGCCGTTGTACAATTGCATCCTCTAGCCAGGGGGCACTCTTTTTTTTCAATCCTGTACTGAGTACACGGGCACTCTTTTTTTCAATCTTCTACTGAAGTGTAACACGGGCATGAGCCCACCGCATCTCCTGCCATTCAAATTCAAATTACTTTAAGATCGACGCCAGAAAAATTCCCTAAAAGAATGCTAAGTCTATGTTTGGACCGCATCACTAAATACTTTCCCAAATATCACCGAAGCTGGTAAGAGCACTGCCAGGTGCCTACATGAAGATTTCCCTGTTGCTACGTTTTCCCTATGAAATTGAACTGACTCTTTATTCCTCTAAAATTCCTACGCGATTCATGTGAAAACGCGATTCCTGTGAAATTCAGACCTACATGCCCTTATCTCCAGTTTTTTTTTTTATTCATTATCTCCCCTGTTTTCTGGCACTCACAGGTTTGCTGGGAAATAGGGCAAGTAATGTACCCACATGCACCGAGTGAAATCGAACTGAAAAAGGATTCATGGGCTCAGGCCATTAACTTCAATCCATATACACCCGCGGAATAAATGAAACTATTTTCTGGGTTCTTCTGGGTAAAAGAGCTTCTGAAAGACTGAAACTCAAACTTCTGTTACACAAGCAGGCCAGCATCACAAGACTTATGTTGTGGGAGGGCAGGGAAACAAAAACAGCACCTGAACTAGAAAAAAGGCCATATCATCACGACTCCAGTACTACTAATCTTCCTCCAGGTTGATGGCATCCTTGAACTTCCCGTACAGTATCTTCTTCAGCTCGGCCATCTGGGCGAGGATGGATTCCTTCTCCTCCTCTAACCTCTCCAGCTTCTTAGCCGCATCCTCCTTCATCTGCTCCAGCCTAGTCTCGACGTCATCCCTTGGCATGTGGGCAAACACTTCCCCAATTTGGAAGCGTACAACATCTTCATCCGACAAGATGAGTTCATTCCCAGCATCATCAAGGTTCTCATTCGTCTCCTGGAACATACAGTGAACGAGGGCATGGCCTTTAAGGTTGAGATGTAATGTTGGAAATGTTTCAGATGTAGGAATTTCACATGAAAAGGTTCATTACCCACAAGAATCATGAAAACTCTCACATAACAAATTGTGGCAGTACGCAGCGAAATTTAGAGTGATGTTAAGTACAATTCTAATTTCACAATCCTCTTTTACTAATCTAAATTGAAAATTACATCTGCAATTATCATGTCATGAAAGAAAGGAAAAGAAAACAGAAATATTGTGATCTTTGCAGACAGTACCAACTATGAAAGATTATTATTATTAAGATAAAGATGAAAACATATATATAGTTATTAATTCAAAAATCATCTACAAAAACATCTAAAGGAGAACATGTCAGATAAGCTGGGGAACATGCCCAAATATCTGATCTGTATACATTTATCAACATGTGAAAAAGCAACACGATGCCCCATTCCGAGGCACAACACACAAATTCAGCACCACAATAGCCTACTGACAGCAATTTCTTAGCACGTCATCTCTCAGAGGTCAAGATAACTAGTTCAGGAGACTAGACATCAATACACAGTTACACACGATACCTCAATTGCTGAAAAGAAACTGACTTGGTATACTACAGCAACAACCCTTGATATAAACATTGAGAATATAGAACAGCCCTATGCAAATTGAGTTTTTAAAGGAAATTGATATGAAGTTAAACTTTCTACGTTGTTCTCTGGCATTTTTTTGTTGTTGTTAAATCTCATTTCTCAAGTTATGAGAAGACATCAACTGAAGGCATCCTGCAATCCTACAATCACACCCAAGTCACCATAGAATGATAGAATCATCATTATGGTTATCAAGAATGTGTAGAATTAAGAACTGCACTAGTAATTCGTAGTTAATATTTACTTGAAGATTCTGGTACAAGGCGGAATGTTTTATGACAATCTACACATGCAAGGCGCTTCTAACTTTTGAACAGGGAAGACGTGTATAAAGTGAAGTTTGTGTTTGCCTCTTTATATCAACACATGCAATGCGTTCTAATTTTTTAATATGAAAGATGTATACAAACTAAAGTTTCTATTCAACTCTTTATATAAGGTGGAAGGTGGAAGCACTTAAGTGAATTGGAGCCCAAAATCCACTACAGTCCATATATGGTTAAAGTGCAATTGCAGTGAGAAGGAAGTGCTAAAATAGGGGGGACTGGAGCTGGCTGGACAAAGGAAGTTGGGTCAGAACAAAGTATGCAGGTGGTGCCTTCTCATAACATGCCAGAATCAGGGTCACCCAAAATTCTTAGCAAGTCCAAAATCCCTGTAAACCATTTTTTCCCCCTAACTTGCTGCACAATATTACCCTAGATTTTTTATCATAACATTCATGGGTGAATTGGCTGAGAACCTTTCAAAAAATAGATGCTATCTATAGCAAATCCCAAAATCCAACAAAAAATACAGCTAATGAGACTCACAGATTTATCCAAAATCAAACAAGTCATAAACTAGTATCACATTGCCATACAGAAATGAAGGAAATACTGAGAACAAAACAGATGCATGGACAAAGTGAAAGCCATAAAATGGTCCATGTATCTAGCAAACGACTGTGATATGTAAATGAGACTCACAGATTTACCAAATAAAACTTAAGCCAACACTACAAATAATCCATGAGATGTTTATGTCCCCTGTGTTCTTGCAAACAATCAGCAAATGCACTCTCTCCGGCATTTTTTTCCCCAAAGAAATGTACATCACAAATGGGGTACCATGACCCCCATCTCCCAAGAACCTAGAAACCAAATGCATCGGCACCTGGCAGGTCACTAAAGACTAAATCTGCTCAAAGGCTACAACTGGCGCCCCCGTTTCCAGTTCGCTCTAAATAGATCAGACGGTGTAAATACCAGGAGATAGTACATGAAAAAGAAGCAAGATGTCAAGGAACCCACCTTCGCGAGCTTGATCTCTTCCTGGAGCTCGTGGAGGCGATTGTTGAGGCGGCCGAAGCGGTTGATGTTCTGCTGGTCCTCCCACGTCACCTGCGCCTCCGTGCCGTCGCCCTGCGAACCAATCCCCCACCACAACAACACCGCTAGGATTAAGCCATGATTAAGCCAAGCAAGGGAGGGGGTATTTGGGATAGGGGGGCTAGGGTTTGCGCCACCACTTTACCTGCTGCATCTCTGGATCTCTGTGGGTCGCGCCGGCCGCAGACAGAATCGAGGGCGTGGTCCTCCGCTGATCCGCGCCTCGGGCTCGGGGATTGCAGCCGCTGCGAGATTTGGTCTGGGCTCGAGCACTCGAGCCGCGAGGGGAAAAGGAAGGAGGGGGAAGGGTTTTGAGCGGTGATGAAAGCGACAATCTAGTGTTTCAAAAACAGTGAAGATAATCTTTTTTTTAATAAAGTCATCAAGAAAGATAAATTTAGAGGACGGTAAATTAAAACTACTGTGGATGTGGAATGGTTTGGGTTTGGGCTTTGGGGCCTCGGTGGGGGGCGATTCACCGTGATCCAAGCTCATACATTTTCTAGGGCATGGTTTAGATTGCAAATTTTTGCAATCTGAATACTGTAATACGTTTCGTTTGTATTTGATAAACTTTGTTCGATCATGGACTAACTATGCTCAAAAGATTTGTCTCGTGATTTACAACCAAACTATGTAATTATTTATTTATTTTACCTACATTTAATGCTCCATACATGCGTCTAAAAATTAATGTGACGAAGAAAGTAAAAAAACTTGAAATTTTGAGACAATCTAAACAAGGGCCTAGGTCACTATGCCCACGGGCCACGGCTGTATATTTGGTGAGTTGATTTGGGTAGATGTAAATGTTGACTTGGCGAGAGTGGTATTAGACCTGAGCAAAAGTCCGGATTAGGTTGGACCTGCAAAAGGCCTGATTAGTTTTGGGCCTAGCATATGTGGCTATACCCACGCAGTGGACAGGTTTGGGTCGGGCTTGGACCAGACCATAATGCAGGCTTTTTTTGTGAAAATAAATAAAATTAATGTTTCAAGCTAGGCTCGGGCCAGTGAAATTTTTTTAAACGATATTTATGTTCAGACCTGTCTAATAAGGTGGTCAGACCGAGCCACTGGGCTAAGTTTGCTCAGGTCGACAATACTAGTTCGTATATATATAAAAAAAGGAGGACAATACTAGTTTTGAAATAGTGTTGGTACTAAGTTTACGAGGATGGATCATTTCATTTCTCAAATCAAACATCCTTTCAGCGGTACTAAATACCTTTAGTAGCAGCCGTTATAGCGTCCGCAAATAGCGGTAGCGGCATATCAGACTAGATTTAGTATGTTAGAACTTAGCGGCCACTATTTGAAGTAACGGACTGCTATAACACTCAACAATTCTTCATAGCATCCACAATAGCGTGGTACGATATGCAACGAATAACCCTAGTCTATTTTAACTACCATGACACTATTGAGGTAATAAGGTTACTACTTGTGACCATCTCTATAAACGAATCCTGCACCAAAAGCGGACACCCGATAAGGCACATCACCCGCTAACCCGCGAGCCGTTGGATCGAGCGTTCATGCGATATCCACCGTCCAATCCGAGTCATCACGGGTCTGTCGCCCGGTAATCTAACTTTCGCGAATCGTCGCCACCCGCTCGGCTCGCGAATTGTTCTGCCTCGCCCTATCGGGACCGTGCGAGGCCCCCCTGGATGTGCGGCGGGCCGGCCCCTCCCGCCGTCGCGCTCGGCGCGGCGCGGGCCACCAGCGAGGCGGCGAGGGCGAGTCGAGCGCCGCGCAGCACGGGCACGGGCCCTAGGGTCTAGTCCAGCCGTACATGACCGCCACCACAGACTGCAAGCGCTGGCGTGGCGCAGCGAGCCGAGCACGCCGCCACACGGATGTAGCTCCCAGCGAACGCCGCCACGAGTGCGTGCCACCGGCACAGGCGCAGTCCGCCGGCGAGCCCAGCGCGACGCGGCACGGGTGTGTAGCAACGAGGCGAGCGTGGCCGATGCCTCACTGGACCACTGGCGTTGGCACAGGGCCCACCGGCAACAATACCAGGCGACGCCGCCAGAGACGAGGCGCTATGCGCGTCAGCTTTCTCTAGCCCCATCTCCATTACGGCATTGCCTCCACCTCCCTTCCCTACATGCTCAGTACGCCCGTACAATACATTTGAGAAGATGGCACATCTCGGTGCTTGTGCTGTGGTGGCTGTTGGCTGGGATGAAGAGCAGATTGGCGTCGATTTCCTCCCACTCGAACAGGTGAAGCAATCATCATAGAAAGTGGTTCCATATTGGCTTTTGTTCTCCGGTGCTTGCCCTGATGGCCTCCCTATGAATTTGCATGTCATGTGTTTGACGAAATGGCCATATCATCACCCTGTTATATGAGTATTCATTTTTCTTTTTATTTCATATACAACTTTAGAGTTCCCTCAGCAGATCATCCTATTTCACAATTTTGCTCTGTCCTCGGGATAGGAGGCACAAGCTTTGATAGCCTCTTGCTTAATTTGATCAGCTGCTATGCGATCGGTTCATTCCAACGAGTACACACTTCTGTCTTTTATGCTTTGAGCCAAATCACATTCTTACACATGAATCTGACACTTCTTATTCTCCTTGGTTATTACCTGAATATATTATCATAATCAACTCCCTTAATTCTTAGTACTAATTAAGCTGCAAAACCTGACATATTTAGATATGGTGTCATTTATTCACTAGAGCTGGGAAGAAATTGCTTATATGCAAAGGTATCCTTATTGCAATCTGAATTAGATCAACTTATAACTTGCCCTTGTATTGTCATTGTAAAATAAGCAACAATGCTATATTATTTTTAGAGCCCTAAATTTACCTAGGTGTTGTGAATATTATGCGTACAAGGCGCACCATATCTTCACTTCAGATGAAGGCTAAGTGACAGGTTTCGGATAATTAAAGAAAAGACACAATAACATCAACTACCCTAACTTGAAATGAATATGATTTTGTATCATGTCTTGTTGGTCCTCTTCTACCATTGTTTAATCAATTTCTTCCAAGTTATGAACAAAAGTGTTTGATGGATATTTCTTCCAGGTTATAAGCGTGGCGTGGCGTGGTTGAGCCACCTCTGCTCTCCCCATAGAAAAATATAAGAGTGTCTGACGGTTCTCACTGGGTACTAATGAGAAACTTAGAGTGTACGAAAATCAATATTGACTGAAACTCCTTTACACTTCTGGCCTCCTCTTACTTTAAAATCACTCAAGTTACATACTTTGATACTTATTATTTTCAACAAATGCTTCACTTCCCATTACTTAATTGCATTATTTTGCTACGAATAATTAATTTGCTATGGGGTCTAGAAAAGTTTCAGCCGCTCCATACCTATTACTACAACAACCATAAGTTGGTCTGACCTATCAGTGAGATCGCACGGTCCACATGACAAACTCCATTTATATGTCAACTTCGCTCATAATTTTAGTTGATAGGCTATATTTTTATGTGTTTGTAGCATTACTTCTACATATTTGGGTTTAGTTCGATGGGTTGAGCGCATCCCCGGTGGGCAGCTTGATGTCGATGGCTACCACATGAGGGAAACAAGGCTCTCAAATCATTACGAGCCGCAATGTTACTCTTTCTGCCACCACCATCTTTCTTATAGGAATCCTGCACCCAAAAAAGGGCCAAAAGAGGGCCAGGCGGCGTGCCCACGTCGCCTGCTTTTCCCGGCCATCGGATCGGCCGCGCGGATGGCCCAGATCGTGCGACCCGGTATTTTTGCAAAAGAAACCTTGAGCTTTAGTAGAATTAACCCGCAGTTCAGACCTCCTTTCAGTTTGTTTTTTCAAAAAAAGTCCTCAAACTTTATGGAAATCAACCATCAATCCAGGCCTTTTAAATGGGCCGGCGTGCCTCCCTCGCGAACCCGGGTCGAGGTCCTGATTCCACACGCTCCACCTTGCAAGCCGGCGGCCAACGGCCTCCGCCTGCCACGCCGCCAGCCCCTCCGTGACCGCCTCCTCGGCCGCGGCGCATGGGCCATGGCAAGGGGCATCCCGTCCTACTCCTCGCAGCCCCGGAGATCGCCGCTCCCCACTCCTCGCAACCGCGGCCAGCCTACGGCCTCCGCTTGCCGCGCCGCCAGCTCCTAGCCTCCTCCGCAACCGCCTCCTCGGCCGTGATGCATGGGCCACGGCAAGGGCGCAACCAACCGCGCACAAGCGCGGCCGCCGCCGTGGCAGCGCAGGCGCCAGCCACCAGCGAGGCGGCGCGACCCGCGCTGTCAAGCCGAGCACGACTCGCACGGGCGTGGTCCCAGGGCAGCCGGACGCGGCCGCGGAGGTGCGGACCACAAGCGCAGTTGCTAGCTATCAGCAAGGCGGCGCGGCCCGTGCGGGCGACCTGAGGGCATATGGAAAAGCTTGTCCAGTCTGCTCAGAGGCATCTGCAAAAGCTGAGGGCGCCATGCTGGTCCCCTCCCCCAACATCCTCCAGTAGGTGAGCCCGTCCAGTCTGCTCGCTGCGGTTCCCGACGAGACCAGCCTCATCAGGCGCTCGTACTCCCGAGTCTCGCCTCCCCCGTGTGCTCTGCCTCCACTGCTATTTCGTGCAGCTGAATTGTTCCCATGTCAACAGTCATGTGCAGGAGAACAGTCATGAGAGCGCACGCAAGGTGCTTGGCGAAATGCCAGCAAGCTGAGGTTGCTGTTACCGGGAAGAATATTTTGCACAAGGTCTGCTCCTATTCCATCTGTCAGTAAGCACCCAAAACCAAAGGTTCGCATCTTTGTATTGCTTCAAAAAACTTCCTCAATCAAATTAATGGCTTAATATATCTATTGCAGTTCATTCCATGGGCATGGCACTTCCAGACAAACAATATTGTCAAGTGATTGTTTCCATAAGTGAATCATGTCTTGTTAGTAATTCTTGCAATGCAACTTCATATGAAGATTAAGTGATGAGTAGGTTTTGCTGTAGGATGGCAGAGGCAAGCAGAGGATCCAAGAGAAATGCTTTAACACAGTATTGTAATGAGATCAAGGAAGATGATCGTTCAAGAGTGTACAGGTTCCAGATCTTGCTGCCGAGTGGCGTGAGCAGAAGGCTTACGTCGCATGATCCTAGCGAAGAGATATCGGTTTTTGATCTCTTAGGGTTAAGAGGGAGTTAGATAATATACACTGGGATTGCTCTAACTTTCCCCACTGCACATCGATTATATAGATCTTGATTTACTTCCTTACTCTGAAATTATCTGAACCTTTACATCGATTAATATGTGCCACTGTTTATGCAACAAATTAAGTACATGCATTTGCAACTTTTAATGCCATATCATTGGAGGTGTACAACAACAACAAAGCATTTCAGTCACAAGCAAGTTTGGGTAGGCTAGAGTTGAAACCCAACATAATGATCTCCTAATCACGGTTCAGGCACGTCAATAGCTTTTTTTATTAAACATTGCATTTCATCTCATATTTTTTATACTAATCCCATTTGTACTGCCCATGTAAATGTCACCAAGGTGGAGAGGGTGAGTACATGGAGGCAAATCAGTATATCATAGACATTATCCACGTGTCCAAACAGAAATATCAAATGATGCTATTTTAGGTTGTAGAAACAGCCTGTTTATCAGGTTGTGTCAACCTATTATAGGATAAGGCGTATGCAGGAAATGGTCCTGAAATTCTTTTTTTTGCATAGTTTAAGTAGCAGCCTGGGACTAACACCAGTAAGTGTACACCCTATTGCAACAAATATACAATTCTACTCTCATCATAGTTCCTTTGCTCGAATTTATAACTACTTATGTAATATCCTAACAGGATAACCTTAAAAGAATAGTATTCCTGACATCATCACTAATGAAAACTGTCAATTCTCAACATTTGCAAACCTCATTTTTTATAACTTATGCGCTAATGTTAGCAGGGTTTTATCCTTATTCCTGACAAAAAAAATATCTGGTACATACAATTATTAATGAAACAGGGGTTGCTAACTTGGTACAGATTGCAGCTCAATTTGAATCAGCAACGGAAGGAGAAAACAATTATGAATATGTTGACATGTTTCAATCTTGAATAGTATATGACTGAAAAGTGACAGGCTCAGGATAAACCGGATCAGAGCTTACACATACAAGCTGGCCCTTCACCGAAGAGCGCGGCAACGCCGCGCGTCTTCCTAGTTTGATAGTAATTGAAACTCTAGATTCTCTCCGACAAAGACAACATTTCTCCTTACTACACTGTTCATGTTAAAATAAATTCATGCGCTCTAAAAACCCTGCTTAGTTTTACATCACTTCTAATGTACGGAAATCACTCATGTGACAAACAAATACTATACAAACAAAAGAAACTTACCTAAACACCACGGATCTTAACATGGCCTAAAGCCCTAAACTATCACCAGGTGTTATAAGATGAGGCGTCCATTGCCCATATTTAACAATGTATTAACAATCGTGACAAACCGGCTGGGGTCTATTACTCACGCATCACGGACTGGCCAAAACAGGCTATCGTGCGGCAACGCCGCGCGTAGTTTCTAGTGACAATGAATCATGATTTTATAACTCTCATAATCTATTTCTTTATAAACTCTTATGTAATAAGAAAAACTCGACCTACGAGGGATAAGCCACCCCGGGCATTGCTGTGATAGAGAAGACCTTCCTTGCCTGCTCCCACGGGAAGTTGAGCTCAGGATCTGAGTGCTACTGAGGCCACGTAACCGTTTTAGGTAGGCACCCTTTCCAACTCTATTATGTACTGACTTATATGTAATGTGTTGAACACCATGCATGTTTCTTTTCTTAATTTAAAGTATGTGAGACATCAATTATTTTAGTATAGTGAATTAAATGTCTATTTATATTTATTATTCATGATATATACATAAATTTATGTGTGATTATTATATATCATAATTGGAACCTAATGTCCGCAATAGCACTCGCTATCCGTGATCTGCTATCTCAACACCAAACCGCTACCAGCCCGCCATATGTTAGAAGCATCATGATTAAAGATGGACTTAGAAAGGTTGACTAAACCATTATTGTGTGGTGTATTTAGCCATTGTAAATGTAAAGTATCCTCCGTTTGAGGAAAGAAACATAAACAAGTAAACAACCTAGCCACTCGGCCGCAAAAACTATGTTCAGATCAGGTCGATTTGAGAACTTAACTTCACCAAAGGCTTTGACATTGAACTTATGACTGAAATAACCATGAGCCACGAGGAAGTTATTATTGTAGCAACGAGATGGGTAAATTAGCAGACACATTCTTATTCCGTACCATCAGTCCATCACAAGAAGCCTGGCAAATTGGGACAACACAATTATTTTCCGAGAAGACTTTTAAAGACACAAAATAGAGCTGGTAATAGTGCAGTGCATGAAAGCAAAAGACAGTCAACGAAAACAAATCAAATCATATATGATCAGTTCTAACATCTAACAGCATTTAGCTAACTGCATGTGAAAGTGAAACTAAGGCCGGCAGGTCCAGAAACAAGGAGTAAGGAGTATAATATAATGCATGAGTCGATCCGAAAAAATAGTCACTAACGAGTTCGAAGACAAATATAGAGTTACAATTTGGTGTTACAATAAGTCACGGTACAGCAGAAAGACTCTGCAATCAACTCTGGTCATCTCTTACTAGCAAAGGCTACGAGTTTCTCTCCCTATATAATTTATGGCCAACCAAAACATCAATGATACCTACAAGTATCAATCACAAGTTTCTATCTATACCACTATCGATGTATAATAAATAAGAAAAAGACATCCTAAAGGAATCAAACAACATATGCTATAACATCAAAGAATACGTGAATGTGACACCAAGGGCTAGCTCTGAAGTGAGCCAACCACTGCATATTGTGAGGCTGTGTCGTCAGGGAGAGTTATCTTTGATGACCTCTTCCAAAGGGCCAACAATTGGCTGGCTATGCCTGCCTCGCAGGAAAAATAGGTTTGAGGGCCTAAATGTTTGCATGGTGCCTTCACATTGCAGGGGCCTTTGGCCGTCCGTATGTTAGCACCATTACAAACTCTTTAGCGGACGAACCGGTCATGGTCTGAGTTGTCTGTGTCGCTCTTCCCTTCAGCCACAGCTCTACTAAATTGCACAGAGGTTGTGAAGGGTTCACTGGCTGCTCGCAACACTTTATTTCCACCTGTAACAGAAATATCAAGAGCTATTCAGACTGTCAATCATGCTTGGTTCCTGCGGCAGTCCTCCACAAAAGCCCAAACAGATAGAAGAATACCTATTGCAATTATATATAAAAAATCGAAGAATATGTCTACAGGGTGCAAATGGAAGTGCAAAGAGTATCATCAGGGAGAAATTGTAAAGAGCGGTCAACATATGGAGTGTCATGCAGTTGATACAGGATGCATCTTTTTATGAATACTTTACTGTTCAAATCGATAAATGTGTTCCTATAAAAGAATAAAAGAACAATGAAGCAATTGTTTCACCTTCGCATGGCAACAGGTCTGTCAAAAGATAATTGAAATCCCAGTAAAGAATGGATATTTCTTAGCTCTTAAGAGGAGAAATCAAGTGTACAAAGGCCCAACAATACTATACAAGACACAGATGACTCTGATTTCTCACCTCAGACTCACTTGGAAGACTGAGCTTCTGCATGAGGTACTTTTGGATGGATGAAGCAGGGACATTTCCGTCTCTGTGGTTATAAAATTAGCATATCAGTCTTGATCGAAAGGATATGATATTAATTCACAAAGCAACACAAAATCAATTTATTAAATATCACAAACAAATTTCACAATGGACACAAACAAATTTCACAATGGAACTAAATCTGATCTTGTAACTATACTACTGAAGAGATATCATTCAAATTTACAAACAAGTAAATATAATGCTATTCATCTTATTACATTATCAACACATCTATGGATGAATATCAAGTATCAAGGCATGGGGAAAACAAGATTTGTCTTAATCTTCAAGTCCACCTAGGACCAGCATTTTGTAGATAGCTCCAATATAGGATTATGGATAAAAGTTTGTGAACAAAATGCTCTTCAATTCTGTTAATGTGCTGCTACCGGCAAAGATAATCAGTGCTATGTACTTGTCATACAAGTTATCTCTCTTCCTATTTTCCTTCTAATGGAAGTTCCTACATTTTCTGTCTAGTATTGTGCTGTTTGACATAGATGTATCTGCTGAAAATCAAGTATAATAAATAAATAAGAATTTGACTCAAGGTCAAGTATAGAAAAATCAATTAAATTAGGGCATTAAACTGTTTAATCTAAAGATGAGTAAAGTTGAGCTCACTTTATTCGTAAATAGTGGGAAGGAATCTGTGGTAAAGGTGGATCTCCCTGCCTGAAAGTAATTAAAGCACAAGAAGATCAGAAAGAAGTCCATGCTTGCTATTTGGTTTCTTGGATACTAAGACAAAGGGATCCTGTGATGAATTGGAAATGCTTACTGGTCAAACGAGGCAATCAATGAAAACCATACAGAGCTGAACTTCTTTGCACTCTGAGCAGCTGCAGCATCGGGCTTCACATCTGTTGGAGCTTGAAGATCTTTCCTCTTCCGTGCAGTACCTTGAGCTCTTCTTTTTGGCAGCACTGGTGGCGTGGGAACATCTTTTTTGTCATCCTCAGTTTTGGACTTCTCCAGATTCTCCCTTGCCTTTGCTTTGCTAGCAAATGTACCACCACCGTAGAGCCATTGATTTGCTCACCCTTAACAACTGGACTCTGTGAACTTGACCTAAAGGATTTTGTCCTGTTCGCAGCTTCTACTAAACAATTTAAAGGACGCCAGAGTTCAGACTTATCTGCCAACTCATCCTTGCTATCACCTTCAGTGTCTTTGTTGGAGGAATGGTTAGATGCCTCCGCATTAGGTGGTATCTGCAGACAATAGGATCACATTACTACCACTATGTGCATTCTTCTAGTCAATGCACCCCTTTTGGGAGTTCAGGGTGCAAAACCATGACTTCAAAGCTAGTCTGCTCTAACTAGCATGAGACGCAGCAGATATGAATCATAAGGAGCATGTTGTTTACCTGTCTTCTTGTTTGTGGTGCTTTGCTTGAATTAGCAGGCAAATTTGAATTGTGAGAATGACTGTCACAACTATCAACTTCCTTTTTCACAGGATCTTCAATAATTGGACCAAGTTCATGCAAGGCAGCGGCGGCGGCGGCGGCAGCAGCTTTTCTGGCAACTGCTCTTGTTCGCCGTCCAGTCAAGCCTGTTGGTTTTACTTTAGGTGTATCGACGACTAATGAAGAGATAGATCTTTCTTTAACTTTAGTGGGAAGTGAAATACTAGATGGAACTTCTTCTGCATTAATCTTCTTTCTTTTGAATGGAAAAAGTTTTGATCTTACATCTTGTAAGCTGTGATCGGCTCTGAAAATCATAAAACACAAGTATAAGAAAGGCACAAGGTAGAGCCATAGAGGTGCAAACTATACAGACAAAACTACAAACCATTCGTTTTTCAACTAAATTAAAGAAGACATGCACTATAATGTACTAGCAATTAAGCTATTCCAGGGCATTTGTATGCCAATGTAACATATAGTTTCACAAAATGCCAATGCAGTTGGCATCAACTGCAACAGTGACAAAATCTTGGAAACGTCAATAACAATACATAGTAAATGTGTGCATGGTTTTTGGCAACAACACACTCTAATAGATGCTACAGAAAATAAAGCAATAAAACATTTTTTAAAATTAAAAAATTATGTTTAGTGCAGGTTTTTAATCCAAAATATACTGACAAAATAGGGGTCAAACACTCAAACTACATCCATATATACATTTTTCAAATGAAAATAACTATCCAACTAACTAGTATAGACATATAATAATAAAGCATGTGCATTTAATACCGAATTTGAAAAAGATAACACTTCACATAAGAAAACTAGAATGAACTCCGATCCATATCTTACTGATGGAAAATCTAAACTGCAACTATATCCTAATGAATGCGGATGTCAGATAGTAGTAATAGATAAGATGAATGATTTGCATCTATTTTGCATCCCGTTCAGGTTAAGTATATGTGGTCAAAGGAAAGTCACAGTATATCAGAGGTCCAGCAAAATAATGTTACTGTAAAGATTTGGCATGGTTTATTTTGACCTTAAGATAGGACGTAGCACAATGGATAAAATACAGAATCATGAGAATATGTATACCTAAGCTTCTCAGTAGGTGTGCAGCCAAGATCAATTTTACATACTGGGCAGCATTCTACTTCCTCATCATCAAACTTCTGATATATACACTTTCTGCAAACTGCATCAGAGTGCAAAGATTAGAGCTTTGAAATTACATTGTTTAATTAAAAAAAGAACTTTCAAATTAGTGGAACGGTATGTCATAAACCTAGGGGGGGCAGTGTGTTAAAAGGATGGAAGCCCAAAAATAATTCTTCAAATGATCTCACTGAAGATACAATAGAAGGTTGACATCGGAGCAGCAACTATAAAAACATCGCACCCAAGATCCATGTGTGTAATCATAACTCATAAGCTACCATCTTCCTACATCTATTGCAGAGTTCACATTGCAGTGTTTCCCTGTGCTTTTTTTAAAAATACCATCTATTGCAGAGTTCACATTGCAGTGTTTCCCTGTGCTTTTTAAAAAAATACCATCTTATCAATAGTTACGAAATCATTCTAGGCTTTCGAGCTTTAGAATTTCAAAACGGCTTCTTACTGACAAAATTAACACAGGGAGCCAATAGTTGCATGATGTTGGGACTTGCTGAGAACCAAATACTGTCATCTCAGTCAACAATTGCATGACGTTGGGCTTGCTGGGAACCAAATACTATCATCTCGCACGAATCACATGTATAACGAGACCGAATGGTTCATATTGAAGGTTGATGCAACAACACGGTTCAGAAAGGGAATTGCACGTGCAGCTTCCTGTAATCCCAGTTAGAAGCTTGCGTTTAGTAAAGTACGCAAGAACAGAACAAATGATCGCGCCGAGATTGACATTTACATGGCCTGAGAACATAAGATCCTATCCAAATAGTACCATAATAATGAGCTTGGAGAAGCAGCTAGTGAAGCAAGAAGGCTGAAAAGAACTTGAAATGGGACTGTGGTGGCAAATGATATAGTTGAGCGAAAAGAAAAGCTTGGCGCAGGTAGCAGCCACAGACGTGACGCGAAATTTGGCGACGCCGATGAACAGAGGTATATAAAACTAACGTGAGGCATGAGGAGAGGCGACGACGAAGAACAGAGTCGTCCCAACCCATGAGCACGACTGCACGAGACGTGAAGGCGCACCGAATCCTCCCCGAACGCGGTGCAGAGGCGGGTGGGCGCACGTGGAGGCAGCGGAGGGTGAAATCCGACGTACCGGAGGTGGTAAAACGCGTGGAATCGAGAAGAAGGCGCGGGCGGGGCGACGTGCGCGGGCGGAGGAACGAAATCCTAGGACGCCGCCGACGCCCAGGCGGCCAGGCCCAGCTGGTTGGTTACGTACGGATCACGAAATACTAGGAAGCACGTAGCGAGGGAGGCGGGCCAGGCGGGGGGACTCACACGTGTGGAGGCACTCGGAGATGGTGGTGGCGTCGCGGAGGAGGCCGCGGCAGAGCGGGCACGTCATGCAGCGCGCGAGCAGGTCCCGCTTGACCATGACGACCCCCCGCGTCCCCGCGGCGGCGGGGGAGCGGGAGGAGGAGGAGGAGGTGGAGTAGGAGGAGGGGCCTCCGCCGCCGCGCCGCCGTCTCTTCCTCCCCGGGCGGATGCGGTGGCGCCCTCCTCCTCTCGTCGTGGTCCTCCTGGGTCCCCCCCCGCCGCCGCCTTGACCACGTCGTCGTCGTCGTCAGCCCGAGCCTCCTCGGCCGCTGGTGGCGAGGGGAGTCGTCCGGCTCCGGCCCCGGCGGCGAGGTGGGCCCCGGCTGCATGGCGCATGCGGTTGGTAGTCGGAGCAGGGTGGGGGCTGGGGAGGAGAGATCGAGGAGGAGGAGAAGGAAAATGCGGTGCCTGTGCCTGCGTCTCTGCGCTGCGTGCGTGCTGAGGGCGACAAAGGCAAAGGAAAAGAGGGGGGGTTGCAACGTGTGCTCTAGGCCATCTGCCTCTGCCTGCGCGATCCATCCGCACGCTGGCTGTACCTGTACGTCTGTACAGTATGTACCTGCGGTACGTAGTACAGGCTACAGCAACAGCAACCCGGGGCGTGTGCGGTGGTTACTCTGGTAGACTACCGCCGCATGATGGATCTGATGGTGACGAGACAGGCCAGACGGGGATGAACAATCCCAATCCTCCCCTGCCTGCCGCTGCCGCAAGGGACCTCTGATCCTGCAGGCGAGACGTGCAGTCCAGCCCCAGGCTCGCTGCTCCAGCGGTAGCAGGCAGCAGGTGGGACGCCAGCCCATTCCCTCTGCCGCCTCTGTTCCTTCCTTCCTTCTCCGCCTACCTTGTTTTTGTCTGTATCGACGACCGCGGACGCTCTGCCTCTGCCCCATCGCCACCACTGACCACACGGGCCCTAAAACAAAAGCATGCATAACAAGAACGCGCGCCTTGTGTGCAGTTCCAACGGGGTCAAGCTAAACAAGCATATATGCATTATATTTGGTACACCAAACACGGATTAAAAAACGCGCGTCTTGTGTGTAGTCTGGCTTCTTGCTGTTCCTCACAAGAAGCCCAAAGAAAACAGAGGTGTTTTTATATAGAAGAGCCCGAACCGAAAAGTTTTTTTTTTCTGAGTGTCGGTGCAGAAAATGACCAACACGTAAATATTTGTAGTTTTGTCGTACATTGTGATCGGATGTGGCCTAACACTCAATGACACAGGGTTTATACTGGTTAAGACAACGTGCCCTACGTCCAGTTTGGGTCGGTCGGTGACTTTATTCCTAAGCCCAGGTGCTCAAAGTTTGTTGTGGGGTTACAAACGAAAGGGAGAAAAATGGGGGAGCAAGAGGTCCGATCGGACTCCGGTCTGAAGGGCCGAGAGTGACGGGAGCTCCGCTGTGCGTTAAGTGTTCGAACGTCTGTTGTTCGTTGGGATCCTTGGTCGTTCGGATTGTGTGTGGTGCTTGAGTTGTGAACTGATTTCTCCCTATTGGGAGAGAGCGCATCCCCTTTTATAAATGAAGGGGACGGCCTTTACAAGTGAGAGAGAGAGAGAGTGAGAGTTTGTATGCTACTAAATCTTGTTGCCCACGCCGTCGGGTACAAGATGATGGTAGACGCCCATAACACTGTTTGTGTCAGACGCATGTGGGAGGTTTTACCGTATTCACCATGTATGGCAAATGACGGCGCCCACAACACTGTCGATGCCCAGAGGCATGTGGGGGGTTTTTACCGTGTTTGCCTGGTATGGGAATTGATGGCGCCTACAATACTGTAGGGTAAATCATCGGCGTCCACAACACTGCTTGGGTTCTGACATGCCTGGAAGGTTGCAGGGCACCCTTCTGGCATGTCCTGTCGGTACTGTCCTACAGGTGTACAGGATACGGTCCTTTGTTTTGCGGTTGACTTGAGCGTCCTGTTTTACTTGCTCTGCCCGTTTCCTGGTCCTCACCGAGCGGACGTCCCCGGTGGGTTGGTCCCAGTCGGCTCCAACTGTGTCAGTCGGAGAAAAGCTGTAAGCAAAGGTTCGGTGTATCCCCGGTCGGAGATGCGGGTCGGAGTTGGAAGCGTTGTTGGCCAGGCCTTCCGGTTGGAGAGACGGGCCGGAGTCAAAAGCGAGGCCTTTCGGTCGGAGAGGCAGGCCAGAGTTGGAAGCGGACGCCGTTCCTCCCTGGTCAGGCCTTCCGGTCGGAGATTGGATCGCCCTTCTGGCCTGTCATTAGGTTTTTGGGCCGGCCCAGGAGTTGTGCGTCGTTCGCAACGTTGTCTGCTGGGTCAAGCTTTTGTTGGAAAGCAGGTCCATGAGGGACTCCGGATTTAGCCTCCAAACGATTCGGATAGAATAGTCTCAAGGATTTTTGTCTTTAACAGCGGATGCGCAATGATCCCGATGCGTGCTGCCGCAAGGGACCTCTGATCCTGCATGTACTCCTCCGTGTGTGTCCTCCAGCCAGGCCACTAGGCCAGGCACAGGCGCATCATCGGAATCATCGCGCGCGCGGCGCATGCAGGCGAGACGTGCAGTCCAGCCCCAGGCTCGCTGCTCCAGCGGTAGCAGGCAGCAGGTGGGACGCCAGCCCGTTCCCTCTGCCGCCTCTGTTCCTTCCTTCCTTCTCCGCCTACCTTGTTTTTGTCTGTATCGACGACCGCGGGACGTTCTGCCTCTGCCCCATCGCCACCACTGACCACGCGGGCCCTAAAACAAAAGCATGCATGACAAGAACGCGCGCCTTGTGTGTAGTTCCAACGGGGTCAAGCTAAACAAGCATATATGCATTATATTTGGTACACCAAACACGGATTAAAAAACGCGCGTCTTGTGTGTACTCTGGCTTCTTGCTGATCCTCACAAGAAGCCCAAAGAAAACAGAGGCGTTTTTATATAGAAGAGCCGGAACCGAAAAGTATTTTTTTTTGTTAGCTCCTCACAAACCAAACACAACTAGGACTGTTTTTATCAAACGTTTTTCAAATTAGCTCTAACTTCGTCAGAGAATTTGCTCTATATGAGAAGTCAGAGTCTGGAGCATTTTTAGAAGGAGCGAGAGCCTTAGGTATGGTAGGAAGCTAACGGCGGCATGTTCGGTTGGACGAAAACTGCGTGCAAATGATTGCAACATTCACTTAGCCCTTGTTTAGTTGGAGAAATTTGGATTTAAACATCGTGCAAGACGTTCGTTTTTATTTGGCAAATAGTGTTCAAACATGGACTAATTAGGCCAAAGCGTTCTGCAATTAGTTTTTCTTTTCGTCTCACATTTAATGCCCATTGGAAGACCTGACACTTTTTGGAAGTTGGGTGTGCATTTATTAGGCATATAGAAGCCGAGCGTTCTGGTAGATTGGAAGACCTGACACCTGTGTGCATTTATTACTATAGTAGTAGGAGTACATGTGAAGAGCGAGGCTTGTTTGTGTACTGCTCCGTAGTCACGCTGGGCGTTCGGTATTACCGAAACGTTCGGTTCTTCGGTTCCTATGCAAATTCGGTTCCTCAGGAAGGTGGTACCGATCGGTTCCTGAAAAAGCTGGTTCTTAGGAAACTAGGTATCGGTATTTTCGGTTCGGTTCCCGTATTTACCGAAATTGCCGAACAGATTACAACAGCATGTAACATCAGGTTCAATAGCCAATTTTGACAGAAATTCAACATGATCTCATATAGAATAACATTGCCAAAATCATACATATAAAAAGTCACAAGACTACAGGAGTAGATAACCACAAATACATAATATATATAGCTGTCCACAATAGACCCATCAATAATATTACATATTACTTAGTACTCAGTACATATTACAACAGACCCATCAAATTGAGCAGTAGGCAGGCAGCAGTGTAGCACCGCAGCAGCCAGCAGCAAGCCAGCATCAGGCGAGAGGCACCAGCAAGAATTAGGACCAGCAGCAGCACAGCAGTCCAGCGCAAGTATCCAGCAAGCATCACTCGGCCACTCCCCTTCATTGGTTTACAAACCTGAAAAGGCTCAAACATTATGCAGCAAGTAAGAAACAATAGAATTAATCATGAGTTGTTCACAAACCTGGAAGACTAGAAAGAATGATATTTAATTAGCTCACATGGTCATAAAGATGTAGGCTTGGAGGACTTGCTCTTGCTTGCTTTGGTGTTGAAGGATTTTGTTGGTTGGGACTTGATGTTGGTGGAGGTAACCATCCCGCTTTTGCTGCCTTGAATTTGTGACTTGGCAGCATGGCCGTCAATAATGGCTAAGTCCTTGAACTCTTGAATTAATTTTGAAATAAAATAAAAAGAGGATGCAATAAATAATTTTTTCATTAATGAAAACAGCAAGCAAAAGAAATGACATAGAGCCATAGAGGTATTACCTTCTTCTAGTTTAGTTAACTCTTCTGTATTTTCTGACAAATTGATGGGAGTTGCCCTTCTAAGCCAATCTTGAGTACAAACAAGAGCTTCAACCATAAATGAAGTGAGTGAAGTCCTAGAATCATCCAGTACACGCCCACCTGTGCTAAAGGCGGATTCACTAGCAACAGTAGAGATTGGGATAGCGAGCACATCACGAGCTAATTTAGAAAGTGTGGGAAATCTAGTGTACTGGCCCTTCCACCAAGCAAGAATATCAAATTTTTTGACATCTTCTTCACACTCGTCAGCCAAGTACCTATCCAATTCAGTCCTGCTGCCCCTACTGGAACTGCCTATTTCACTGTTCAGCTTCATCCTCTTTACTTACAATGTTACTCCTCCCCTTTCTATTGCTGTCTCCACCTTGTTTAGATTGGGCTGAATCATTTGGTTGGGGGTTGACATTACTTGGGGAAGAATTCTTGGCCCTGTATTCTTCAAAAAGATCACGCAAGCATTTGGTAATGGTAGCCCAAACTTTCTGTCCAACACCCTCACCATACATGTCCTCTATTGCAATTTCTGTATACTGTGAAAGCTTATACCTAGTAGGTGTTGGCAGTTCAAGCAAGCATTCCCTAGAGCTCAGCTAGTAGGTGTTAGCCCACGGGAGGACAGGAATAAACGACGGCGACGGCACCAACTCGTTGGGAGGAGAGGAATAATTTCAGCTCCATCTCCATTTAATTTGCACGCCGCAGGTCGAGATGCATGATTGAGATTTGAGAGAATGGAAAGTGGCAGCTCCACCTCCACGCACGCACGTACCACGAAGAAAGAAGCTCGCTCGTCCCAGTCCCAGCTGGATCGGAGGGTTACGGGCCGGCCGTGCGACGTCGACGTGCATCACCCGCGCGCACATAGCCTAGCCGCGTACAGCTAGGCTACGTACAGCTCCGCAGGCTCGCAGCGATTGGTGGCCTCGCGGTGCGGATCGATGAGTGCCGAACGTAACACCATGCGTGGTGCGAACTGACCGTGGATAGGTTGGTTAGGTTGCGTGTGGTGGAACTTATTCACCTGGGTTTAAGTTTTGACTTGATACGAGTGTTCGTATTTTTCTTTAAGTTCTCGATTTGACATGGGTACTTGTATTTTTCTAGATTTATTTCAGGGTTTAATAGCGCTATGCTTTCAGTGGTAGGCGACGTCTCCGTCGACGAGTGGTGACTTCGTGAATCTCGAGATCTGCCGGCTTAGTCCTTCGGAGGTGCTCATAGAGGTATGATTTATGTACGTGTGTTCATAGGGGTGAGTGTGCATATGTGTTGTGAACGTCTGCGTTGTACTGTGTAATTTAAAAAAACACCATGCATAGTGAAACAAGTCACGACCCTCTACTGACGCTGAGGGCATAATCGTAATCGAAGACGACATATATGAACCGATGAACGGGTAAACTTAAGGCTGGCTCGTAGGGGGGATATACAGGATGGTGCACGACGACGAATGAATGCGGCTGGCTGGTCAGCATGATGATCAGGTGGCGCGCGCGAGGTGTATAGTGTACAGTACTACGTATGGATAGGGCCAAAGGGGCTCTATTTTTTTTTTGTGTGCGCACGCTCGCACTAACAGAGGATCAAAGAGATGTAGATGTCATTCATGGAGCCTGCGTAACCAAGTCCCCGGTTGCCATCTGTAAGATTTTGTTTGGTTAGACACATTAGGAATAGAAGGTTGCGTTTGGATGGAGATATTAGGATGGGACAGTCCTCACAGTTCTAGAGACGAGATCATCTCATCTAGTGATTGGTTGAGGAAGGATGAGACCGTCATGTTTTTTGTTTGGTTTGGAGACACCAAAAGTGAGATCAGACTTGACATATGGGGTCCACCTATCAGTCTCTTTATTTTTTTCCTTTACTCTTCCTCTCCCATCTTTGTTTCCTACACACGCAAAGTTGGCCGTGCGGTCCCTCTCGGCGGGGACGGGAGCGGAGATCGCCGGCACAGCACATGGCGGTGCACGGACCTCACCAGTCATCCTCCTCTCCTCCCTTATCAGCCTGTTCGTTTGGCTGGGTTGGATCGTTGCTGATTCATAAAGAAGTACTGCTGGCTGATTTGGTGTGAGAGAAAAATACTGTTCCGGCTAAAAATTTACGAGCAAGCCCAACCAAACGAACAGGTATGTCGTCTGTGCTTCGCCCAGAACCCCGTACCCCGGGTGGAGGGACGGGCAAATTCGTTGCAATTTAGGAATGAGGCTGCCCCGGATGTTGAATGTATACTACCATGAGGATGAATCTGTCCATGGTTGACTCAGAACCAAACACTGGGACAAGGTGCGATATCCCACCTGCGCCCACCGGAAGAAGAGGAGACCAAAAACCTTGAGCTAGCGTGAAGATAATAGCTAGAATATTTACGAGGACTCGTGCACGAAAGACACTACTCCTATATCTTCAATAACGACAAAGAGAATATATAGGATAAAGAACACTTTACATGTGAGACATATAGATAAGGTAACGTATTTGATTCCTTTCATTAAGGATGCCCTAAGATTTCTACAGTATTTGTTAGACTGCCACATCACCTATTTTTCTACCCCGCAGAGCCGTTGGCCCATTGCCCTGACCCCGTGCGCTTTGCCCACCCTAGGCCCTAGCACCCACGCTCTACTCACCTGCCTGCAAATTAGATAAGGATAGGAAGATGGAAAGAATCAAAGAAATAAGGAAATAATGCGGAGAGAGCGGATTGGAGGAAGAGAGGAGATGTAGCCCACCTACTAACTCTAGTGATTTCTCCATTGTGTATTGTGGTTTTTATAATGAGTTGTTTTTTCGACGTGGTGACTATAAAAACTAGCAAGTAGATTTAGGGTTGAGAATACATGGCCCCGTTCGTTTCGCTAGAAAAAAAAGCCAAAGCACTGTTCCGGTTGATTTACTGTGAGAGAAAAATACTGTTCCAGCTAAAAAATAAATTAAATAAGTTGGATTATAAGAGAAGCGAATAGCCAAAAATATTAGTTGTTGCCACACTGCAGGTGTATCTACACGCATATTGGTGTTGTGTCACATCGTATGGGCGGCAACGGCAACGGTGTGGTTGTCTCATCATCTATTCATCATCTCATCGACGAGAACTAAGGTTTTTTTTTCTATTTTAGCCAAAAAAAATATAGTCGTATATCATTTTTTAATATTAGCATGTGTGAAACTAAGGCACTGTTTGGTTAGGTTTTTAAACCTATTTTTGCTTTTACAAAAGCCAATAGCCAACCAAAAAGTCCAAAAACCACATCTGTTTTTGCCTAAAAATAGCTTTCGCTCTGGTACAAAACTGAAAGCAGCTCTCCCCTCACTTTTCAGCTGCTTTTTAGGTAAAAAATTACTCACCTACCTACCGCTGATCATACATACATAGATACCGGTTAGTTCTTTTTATCCCCAAACGACCTTTTCTCTTGCCCGCGAGCTCCTTCGCATCCGAGCGCCACCTCCGGCGCGGTCACAGCTCCGGCGCGGCACCGACGGCGGCCACGGCTCCGACCACACTAGCGGTGGTTTCAAGCACGAGACGGCACGGCCCCGGACCCCGGGCGGATGCGAGCGCTGCCCCTGCCCCTGCCCCGACGGATGCGAGTGCGGAGCGGGCGCTACTCCTACCCCCGCGGATGCGAGCGCGTCGGCGAGCGCAGCTCCGGCGGCAGGCGCTCCTCCGGCCCCTATCGGTCTTCCCCGCGGCGATAGGGGCGAGCGGCACTGCTTCGAGCACTACGGCCTCTGCTTTCGAGCGCCACCGGCCTTTGGCGGCATTGCCTTGGCGCAGCCCCAGCTCGGGCTCACGGCCCTGCTTCGGCGAGGGCGCGGCCATGCTTTGACGAGGCGCACCTCCGGCGCGGGCGTGTTGGAGAAGACAGGGGAGAGAGAAGAGATTGACAGGTAGGGTCGGCTGACCGGTGAGACCCGCGGACAGCTGCTTTTTCCAAAAAGCTAAAGCTGTGCAACCAAAGTGATTTAAACTTTTTCAAAAACACATAAGTCAGAGCCGCTTTTCTAAAAATCACAGCTCAACCAAATAGGACCTAAATATTTAAAAATTAGTCATTTTGCCATGTGAGGAGAGCATGGCATGACAAATAAATATGATTATGCTATATGTGTTGGCTTGATTAAATTGACACTTGATGTATCGCGTAGCACGGACTCGAGTCGCGCCGTTTTACTTGGCTTGGCCAAAACACAAGTCACTGCATTGGTACTTGCGTGGCATCCAACCGTGTCATGGTGGCGTGAACGTGATAGGTGGTGTGTCCGATCCTCCGTTAAGTAGCTTTGACTTTCAAGGTTTTCTTTTTCTATCACTCCAAACAAGGGATTTAAATTGTAGTACATCTATAAAAGGATTAACTTTTCAAGTAGACGATAAAGATCAAGTCCAAGCTATATATTTTGTTTGGATATGGTTTGTTAGCTCTTGTTGTTTTAAGATTAAAATTCTTAATATATAATGCTATATATATTTGAGTTTTCGGTAAACTATTTGCCCCGGTATGCCTCTACATGAGATCAAGTGAAATCTAAAATTTCTAAATAGAGCACATGCCAAAAGTATTTTAATGTGGAATTATTTTTTAAGCATTCGAAATAGAAGTAGAATTGGTAGCCGCCTGAGCACGACCGCCCCGGTGCAGGCAGAGCCGCAGCGCAGAGGGATCCATCGATTCGAGTTCTACAGAAGGGGCGCGCCGACTTTTCTCTTCTCTGAACCAGGCAACTAGGACAGCCGCGCCACGGGTTCTCTTTTCGATGCAACACAGAGAGACATGCATCGCATACTGACCGTTCAATTCACCGGGCAAGCCGCATGCGTACAAGGACAACTGCTGCAAAGCATGACGACGTGCGTCGTGCAGTGCCCAGCAACCTCCGCTACCCATGGGCCATGGCCATGAGCCCATGATATATATTCTTACACAATCCTCTCTTTTTTTTTCTTTTTTTGCGGCGAAGAGGACATGATTGAGCTTAACCGCTCTCAACACCCATTGGGTTGACTATAAGATGCACTGGTGAGAGGACCAGCAAGTACCGCTGATGCTGAAATTTAGCTTATGCTGATACTTATGCTAAAATATTGTAAAGAAAAATACTATTACATGATTGAAAAGTAATTCTGAATAAGCTCGAACAAACAGGGTTATGTCACTTCGAACATCCATGTCCTGACGTATGGCACCGGAACACTTACTTTCCTTCCCTTCTATTCAATTGGGCTTTGGCCCGTAAAGGTACCCTCACACTTTCAGCCTGTTAAGCCAACATGACCTCTGCCCGTTGTCAATGAGTCGAAAATGTTTCAATCAATGCAAAAAAAAAAAAAAAGTCCAGTGTGTTGCCCAACACCATCTATCAGTATCATCTTCAGCCCATTCGCGAAGAGAGAATGTCTCCACTCTCCAACATCTGGCCTCTGGAGCGCACTGGCACACATTAGTCTTGTTTGATCAGCCATCTTGTACTTGTAGAGGATCAAGCTCACAAGTCTTTGGATCACTTTGGAATCTCAGCCAGAAAACTGGAATAGCCATATGCTATTAGAGGGTCTGCAGAGCAGCACTGCAAATTATTGACAAAATATCAGCGCGGTCAAAATTCAACAACTGATACCGAACACTAGGGATGCAAGTCCGGTTATCCGTGAGCTCGTAAATAGAATTAATTTTGCGGGTTACACATGTATAAGGTGCAACTTCCTCTGATCCAAAGACCACGATTTGTGCTCCTCCATGCAAAGTTAATGGAAAAGTCTACGTAACCCCCTGAACTATAAAACCAGGTATTATGCACACTAAACTTTGTGAAACCAACCAAATAAGCCCCTGGGGTGATATTGGGAGGTGGTTTTGCTGATCTAACAATCCAAGTTGGCTGGTATTGATGACGTGGCATCCAGGCCCACCTGTCAGCCTAAGATGACAGCTCCATTCACAGCTCCTGCTCTTCCTCCGTCTTCTAGGCATACAGGTTGGCAAAGCGGTGGATGCGGAAGACCCAGTCATCACGGGCGCAGGCGAAGACGACGTTGCCTTGGGGATGGAATGCGTCGTCCTCATCATCGTCCTCCTCGCCGCCGCCCGCGCGGCGGCCGTCTTTGTCGTCCTGTAGGGAGAAGTATTAACCGGAGCGCAACGTGGAGTGGATGGAATTGACCTCGGCGACGATGCCGCGGAGGCGCGCGTAAGCGTCCTCGGGTGAGAGGAGGAGGTCGGTGGTGAGGCAGTCGAGCTTGTTGAGGACGAGGTAGGGGCACAAGCGCTCGACGAACGCCTGGCGAAGCACGGCGTGGGTCTAGACACGGACGCCCTTGGCCGCGTCGACAACGATGACTGTCGAGTTCGAGAGGCGATCGGCGACGGAGACCTCGGAGCAGAAGTCGTCGTCCGGCGGCCTCGTCCAGCCAGAGACCTCGATGCCCCTGCTTCGTCTAGCCGGTGCGCCCTGCCTTGTCCAGCCGCCGTGCCCTGGCTACCTACGAGGCTACAACAGCGACGACGACATCGGCGCCAACCTCCGAGCCATGGACATGTTGTCTTTCCTCTGAATTGTCGTTGGATGTTCGTGCTTCAATCCTTGCCTTGGTATTATTGGGATTATTAATCTACAAGCATCAGATGCATAAGAGCCCCAATCACTTGATGAACCTACAGAGTAGTGGAGCCGCAGTCATGGTCAAGCTCCTCGGCGGCGATGACTTGACGAAACCCCGTGTTTGCAGATGCAAGAATCTATAAAAGCGATGAGCAAAAGCAAAGCGCTGTCGTGGGCCGGCAATGGCAATGGGGAGCGACGGAGACAGGAGCAGTGCGTGTGCATGGCTGGGAGTGCCCTGATCCAGTATGACAGGTGGGCCTAGACGCCATTTGGTCAAAACTGTAGGGACTCACCACGTCAATTCGCCTAAATCGAGTGTCATCCACTTGACTGCCCAATTTAGACAAACCAACATCGGTGACTCCCTAAGAGCGCTCCTTGGCAACTCCTCTTCAGGATCAGGTTGAGTATCATACCACAATAGCCTCCACAACTCAAGATTACACCCCATCATTGGAGCACATAATAATTCAGCGGAAACATATATTACAAGTCTTGTTGAATTTAACAAGTTAATTATACAACATTAAAGAAGACATTGATTCAATACAATCATATGTAGTGAGGACCAACTACTATCTTACTAACTACAACTACGATATACACTCTCACTAGTAACAGGTAGTCGCCTTGCCTATGGGCGTCACTACCATAGCTTGGATGGCTCCTGTCATTCACCCACTTTGCCACCAACGACGGGGTGAGATGGCCGCCAATGTTCTTTACCTGCAAAACAACTTAACGGCAGCACCGTGAGTACATTGCGTACTCGCAGGACTTAATTCCAACATATAGTATTTGGTGGATGCATAAAGTGATTATCAGGCATTTGTATAAGTACGGAAAGCAATGATGTTTACTAAGAGTATGACATGCTATGCTCAACTTTAGAATTAAAGCATTTATCATTGCAACAAAGATGTTCATAATCCATCATCCATCAACAACGCTACCATGGGTATAGAAAGTAGGAACAACCGAATGATTCCATCTCGAGGGACTTCAGGCTTTCAAGACTCTGCAGAGGTGTACAATTGTACCCACATGGAAGGACGGGACTAACCACCATACCTCATGCACGAGAGTAAGGGTTGCCTCACGCCTTCCAAACTTTTCCTAATCCGGCCCGAATGTCACATGAAAGGTTTGACTGGATGCCCGGGTCAGGTTTCCACCATCTTTCTAGTTCCTCGGGTTAGGCTTCTGTACTGTAACGGGTCCCCAGTTTGTTACGTACACCATCTTCTCGGCGCCATCCCCCTTGATTGTTTCACGGATAGACAGGTCGCAATTAGTTACTTGGCTTGTCGACCCCATCCGAGACATGTGGTCTCAGACGGTGGTAACTCTCGGGCTTACGTATCTCAATACACGATCCTTATTGCTCCACAAGCTATGTCAATTGAGATCCCACACTCACGGTGACCTACCCCTCGCTTGAGCAAGATATCCAAGTTATCATCAGGATTACCATATTAGGGATATTATTCCTTAGCTAGATTAGTAAGGTGGGTCAAGTTATACCCTAAGTGGTTTTAGTAGTTCATTATCCGGTGTAGAATCCTACACGCACGCAGTATGAGTTCCTTCTCATGCTTGACTTCTACCGTTGCCCAAGCAACTAAGTAATAAGCATTAAGCGTTCTCATTCCCATTGTTAAGGTGAGAGGCTTCAAACATATTACTAAGCTACTCTAGGTGTAGTATGAAAAGATCATTATCCAAGACTATATGTAATGCATAACTTCTATATTTGATGGAGTCGATGAAGCAAAAATAAAAGTGGTTGAGAAAGCGCCTTGCACCTCCTCTGGACTATTGTGACAGAACCGCCTAATCTAATGCCTCCCACAAGTGCTCGTTTTCCATTAGACACTAAGCTCCCAAGGGAGAACACCAAATTACTCGGTTTCGTCGGGCACACCCCAGGGGAGAACCCGAAAATCCACATTTTTGCCATCAGGATCACAAATGAGAAAATAAAGCTTACATCATTCTTAACCATTTCTTACATCACTTTACATGTACATCAGAGTTTAACATTTATTATCATAACAGCGGAATGTAGTTATATTATCAGAGTTATGAACAATTTAATGTAACAGCGGAATATAAACATGTGATCAGAATTACAGCGGAAATAATTATCTATTCATGGCATGGTGAAACATTGATATGTAATCTATGACAACAAATTATAAAACTTTCCTTTATAAAACATTTGGTGAGAGTTATAAATAAAACTATGATCGCAGCGTAAAGGAATCCTCGCTGAGCCCACCAAGAGGTATCCACACACAAGGGTCAGCTCTAGCATCCACCTATCACCTACAACAGGGGGAATAAAACCCTGAGTACTCAATTGTACTCAGCAAGACTTACCCGACAGGAGGAAAGAAAAGACTCCAAGGATATGTAAGGCTATCTGGCTTGTGGGTTTATCACATCTACAGAAAGCATTACTAAGCGTGCGTCCTTATATTCGATTTTTATTAATAGCCGTATTGGTTCATTAACTAATCACTCTATGTAAGCACTTGTGCTACTTTCAAGCAGGTGGTAAGTAATCAGATTTCCTTTTTCCTTTCCATCTTTCATCTTTCAGTTCTTACTACGGTGCTAGGTATAAGACACACCGTACCGACTCGGTGGCGATTCGCGAACCAATGTGCCCAGCTGGGTGCCCTAAAAACACACGCCCCTCTTGTACCCAATGCACGAGCAGGACCAACCCATCACCCTCTTGTCTTGGGGTCCTAGGTCCCCGTCCAAACTAGGACTCTAAGTCCCCGCCTCTGAGTCCCGGACTCAGTATGGTGCAAGGACCTCCTCCACCAAAAAAATAACCCTGAAAGTCGGTCTAGAAAGAGCTGGAACCCACGACAAGAGAACAACAAGTCTTCCTAGCGCCCATACCAAAATATGTGCTCGGGACAATAGATCTGTGACTTGCCTCGATGGCTTATGCAACGATCAGTCCTTAACCGACACAGACAGGAAAAGCAGTGTAACCAAGCCATGCCCCGCGTCCATGGCGACACAACCTCTTACACCCACCGATACCCAAACCATATCCCTGCCTGGTCACCAATTTCCTTTCCACCATTTATATTTTCTAAGTGATAATAATGCAGTAATATATTTCCTATCTCTCGCGAGTGACAGGCAATCACTCTACTTCTACCGGAGTCCTGTAGCATAGCATTTTACACGATCCAGTCATACTAGTAAGACTCAGAGGATAAAGATATATATGCAAGTGGGTTTCATTCAACTCCTTAAAACTTAGTGCATGAATATAATTTAAACTGCAGAAAAGTAGGGGTTATGCACCGGGACTTGCCTGGATAAGATATATATTAAAAAGTTAGTATCTGTATCTTCAGATCATCCACCATCAACTAAATAGAAATCCCATAGCATCATCTCTTGGAGAGAATACCATTACGCCATCTTTGGATTCTCAATCATCCTTCAATTGATCTGTTGATCCATCATCGTACCTATATGATATGTATTGATACAAATGTATAGATGTAAATAATCAACGATAGCCGAATGCTTAGAAACCCGATCACACCTCATAAGCTAACGAGATAGATCTAACGCTGGTCTACGTATCCAAGTTGTCGAATAAGACGTTATTTCCCAACAATTATTTTAGTTACATAAACCCCAGGTGTTTCTGTATTCCATTCTATCGATTTAATCATTATTCGAAATAGTATATCATTATCTATTTGGCAAACTAATTATTCTGGAGCTAAAAAAACTACCGTGAGTACCTAATATTGCTAGGGGCCTACTGTACAAATTTCAGATTCAACAATATTACCAATTTATCACAATAATTCCTACAAGTTTATATTTTTACAACATTAAGTACCTTAAATTAATTATATAGCTCCCAAGAATATTATCAAACTATGTGAACAAAATATACTAACAGGTAGATCATGATTTTAGAAACTTAACAAAATTGGTTTTGCATTTTTATGATTTTCCAACCTTTTATTATCAATTTTCAAGTATTCAGACGTTTGCTGAAATTAACAAAACACCGGAAAAGGAAACTAAAACTCCTTGGGCCCGAAGCGGACCAGCTCGGCCTGGTCCAGTGAGCAAGCAGCCCAGGCGGGGCGGGGCACGCAGCGCGAGCGACCCAGCCGCGGCGGCCACAGGTCAGCCCATGCGCGGGAGCGGCACACGGCCTAGTGGGGAGTTCGGCCCGCGAGAGCAGACTGGCCAGAGGCCCAGGCGGGGCGGGGCGAGCGGCCCAGCCACAGCGGCCACAGGCCATCCCAGGCGCGGGAGCGGCACACGGCCCAGCGGGGAGTCTGGCCCGTGAGAGCAGACCGGCCAAAGGCCCAGGCGGGGCGCGGTCAGCGGCGACCGGCCGGCCCAATGCGCGGACGCAAGCAGCCCAGCAAGATGGCCCACGCGCGGGAGCAGGCCGGCCCAGGACGGATCCGCAGCGGTCGCGACAAATTTTCTAAAGAGTCCTCATTTTATACTATAATCGCAAAACCATCGAGGCCACTATTCGCGTGAGTCATACTATTCGCATATTACTCCCTAAACAAGTCAAATTTACATTTTTGCAATTCTCTGGGAATCCCGAGCAGAGCAGCGCATCAGGCCATGGCCGGCCGGCACTGGATCCGGCTGGGAGGGCTTGCCGGCGGAGTAGGGCAGGCGATGAGGCACACGGGCCCCTCACACGGAGACACCGTGGCTGTGGAGAGCGACCGGGGAGGGCCAGGGCACCCGACGGTGGCAAGGCGCGACTGCCCGCGTCGGCGCGGCTCACCGGCGGTGGCGCACGCGCTCCAATGCGACGAGCACGGTACGGATTAATCCGAGGGGTGGGGAAACAACAGGGTCTCACCTAGGTCCTGCCAGTGGCATTGGTTCAGTCAGATACATTGCGGGGAGAGCATGCCCGCGTGCGCCGACGAGGTGGTGGCGACGAACCGGTGCAGCACCATTGTTCCCGGTGGTACGAAGCTTCGCCGGAGGGCCTGTTGCAGCAGAAGTGGCAAGGTAAGAAGGTAGTTCCGAGACGATGTAAAAACAAGGAGGAGATGGACGAGGAGAGCATGCCCACGGTGGAGCCGAGCTTCGGCGCCGATGGCAACCACGACGTTGACGAGGCCACACATGGCATCACCCTTGGACGTATACCGTCGAGGCTTCATCCGAAGGCTAGCTAAGGGCCTAGCGCAGTCGTGGGTGCGAGCAATTGGAGGGAGATGATTTGAGCGTGGCCAATTTGGAGAAGGAAGGGAGAGCATGAGGGCGGCTATGGTGGCGGTGCTCTGCTCGACAGTGGCTGCGGGGAAAACGCTCGGAATGACGGTGCAGCGGGGCTCGGGCGCTCGGAAGTGGCAGCTGTCCAGAGCGAGCCATGGTGCTCGCGTGAGTTTGTGCTGGGGAGAGCCGGCACCGGCGGGAGTGAGGCACGGCGCGGCGGCATGGCCAGCAGAGGGAGCGGGAGCACGGCTGCGCCGATGCGCAGAGCACGCGTACGTGAGGGCAGGGGCAAGGCCGACGACGGAGGCGCTGCGGCTGCGAGGTGGAGCGGGAAAGGGCGAGCAGGCGCTGCTGCGGTGGGAGGCACGGAGGAGCAACAAGAGTGCCGGTGCGCGGGCATGGGAGGAGCAGCAGTGATGTGGTGCATGGCGGGGCACCGCAGGCTCGGCGCGCTCATGCGAGGCAGGGAGCACCGAAAGAGGGGAAAAGCAAAGTGAGCAGTGGCCTGGCGTCCTCAAGAAACAGAGGAGGGGAGGCAGCAGCAGCTCGGAGGTGATCGGCTTGCTTGTTAGGTAGAGAGAACAGTGGAGCCAGAGGCAGACCAAACAAGCAAAGTCGAGCATGATGAGACAAGTAAGGCAGGCCGAGGCAGAGGCATGGGAACTCGGTGAATTGGAGCTTTGCTCACCAACCACGGCAGACAACTGAGGTAGGCAAGGACGAGCAGAGGCTGCTGCAGGTCGAAGTGACGGAACTGGCAGTGAGGGAGGGAAAACAAGCAAAGCAGTACACGGCAGCAGTAGCCTGGCCAACTTTCATTAATGCAGGAGCAACATGGCAGCATCAAGGACGGCATATGTTCCACGTGCTACGGCACGACAATGGCGCCCCTGCGCGCGGCCTATGCGCGAGGCGACGCGACGCGGAGGTGATAGCGATACGTTGCCGAGAACTCTAAAAGAGCTAAATCCTATTGACTTCCTCCAATAAACATCGCACGCGATAGCTCATACTCGTACCAAGCCATGGAACAAAATATTAAAGTGTTAAGTAATTATTTTACGCAAAACAAATGGCCACAAACAACGCTTTAAAATATAATTTCTGATTTTTATTGTTGACGTGAAAAGCTGGTTTTTAAATTTTAAAATCCGAGAAAATCGTTTCGGTAATTTTTCTTAGGCCTAAATCATGGTGCTAAACAGGACCGTAACACCAGGGGTGTTACAACTGTACTACACGAAAATTAAGCCCCCTTCGGAATTTGTTGCGATGTCCACAATTTTTAAAAACCTAGAATCCTTTAGAATCTGGCATGAAAGGCTTGGTCACCCTAGGATAAGGATGATGCGTAACATCCTAAATAGTTCTGTTGGTCATGTCATTAAAACAACTCAGTTCCCTAAACCTAAAGATTTCTTGTGCACCGCATGCCCACAGGGTAAACTGATCACTAAACCCTCTTACCTAAAAGTAAAATCTGAGTCCTTGGCTTTCCTGGAGAGAATTCAAGAAGATATTTGTGGCCCAATAAATCCTTTGTCCAGACCATTTAGATATTTCATTGTTCTTATAGATGCTTCTACAAAGTGGAGCCACATATGCCTGTTGTCTACGAGGAATCACGCATTTCCTAAATTCATTGCCTAGATCATCCGTTTGCATGCTAGTTTCCTGGAGAACCGCGTTAAGTCAATTCGGATGGATAATGTTAGCGAATTCACCTCAAAAGCATTTAACGATTATTGTTTAGCATCGGGCATTGATGTAGAGCATTCTGTACCCCATGTACACACTCAGAATGGACTTGCCGAGTCCCTAATAAAGAGGATTAAATTATTTGCCAGACCACTTTTACTAAATAACAGTCTCCCCACCAGTTAATGGGCCCATGCAGTGTTGCATGCTGCTGCCTTAATCCAATATAGACCTTCTGCGTATCACTCTGCTTCCCCATATCAACTAGCGCGTGGACAAGAACCAATGATTTTCCATCTGTGTATGTGCCGATATCATCACCTCAGCTTACATCAATGGGGCCTCACCGGAAGTTGGGGGTTTATGTTGGCTCGATACGCTGATAGTATCTTCGATGAAGATCACTTCCCGGCATTAGGGGGAGGATTGTACCTTAAATCTAAAAAATGCCGGGAAGTAGAATGGAATGACGTGGGCATCCATTCAATTGATCCACGCACTAGAGATGCTGAACTTGAAGTTCAAAGAATAATTCACCTGCAACAATTAGCAAATAACTTACCAGATGCTTTTACTTATATAAAAGGAGTGTCAAAATCGCATATTCATGCGTCTAATGCACTGGAGAGTGGAAATACCCATAGAAGTAACAAAATCCACTCATGCCTCCAATCCTAGGAAAAGGGGGAGAGAACCGGATGACTCAGTGAATGAGTCGCGGAGACGTCCGCAAAGACAAAACACCAGAATAAATGCATTACGCTCCCAATCAGTAGTCCCAGAAGAGACATGCCCTAAAGGTGATGGCCCTAGTGCTCATGTGTGCACAAATATAATAAATAACACGAGGGCATCGGAACCAGACTCAAGTGACATGGGAAATCCAAATGAGTTGGATGATTCAAATAAAGAAATGGCCACAAACTATGCTCACTCAAGAGAGTTATATAATAGAAAGACTGAAAGGTCCTAATGGCTAGAGGGGGGATGAATAGCCTATTAAAAATTTTCTACAACAACGTTCAACAAACCGGTTAGACAATTATGAGGCGAAGCAAGTGTTGCGCTAGCCTACTAAAAATGCAAGCCACCTATCATAATTCTAGTTTATATAGTTTCTTTTCACACAATGGCTATGTCACTACACTAAGTTAGTGTGCTCTCAAAGACTAACTAAAGAGCCACACTAACCAAACTAACAAGCTCTCACAGCTAGCTACACTAAAGAGCTTGATAACTAGTTTGCGGTAATGTAAAAAGAGAGAGTAAGATGGTTATACTGCCGTGTCGAGGAATGAACCAATCAATCACAAGAATCAATATCAATAAAGACCAATCACCTCGGAATCAAATGATGACACAATGATTTTTTACCGAGGTTCACTTGCTTGCCAGCAAGCTAGTCCTCGTTGTGGCGATTCACTCACTTGGAGGTTCACGCGCTAATTGGTATTACACGCCAAACCCTCAATAGGGTGTCGTACAACCAACACAAGATGAGGATCACACAAGCCACGTGCAATTCACTAGAGTACTTTTTGGTTCTCCGCCGGGGGAAAAGTCAAGAACCCCTCACAATCACCACGATTGGAGCCAGAGACAATCACCAACCTTCGCTCGACGATCCTTGCTGCTCCAAGCCATCTAGGTGGCGGCAACCACCAAGAGTAACAAGCGAATCCTACAGCAAAACACGAACACCAAGTGCCTCTAGATGAAAACACTCAAGCAGTGCACTTGGATTCACTCTCAATCTCACAAAGATGTTGAATCTATGATGAAGATGAGTGGGAGAGCTTTGACTAAGCTCACAAGGTTCCTATGTCAATGCAAATGGTCAAGAGAGTGAGGTAGAGCCGGTCATGGGGCTAAAATAGAAGCCCCCATGAAATAGAGCCGTTGTACCCCTTCACTGGTGAAATGTCCTAATGGCTTGAGGGAGGGCGAATAGCCTAATAAAATTTTTTACAACAACACTTAACAAATCGGTTAGACAATTATGAGGCGAAGCAAGTGTTACACTAGCCTACTAAATTTGCAAGCCACCTACCACAATTCTAGTTTATATAGTTTCCAACCACATAATAGCTATGTCACTACACTAAATTAGTGTGCTCTTAAAGACTAACTAAAGAGCCACACTAACCAAACTAACAAGCTCTCAGAACTAGCTACACTAAAGAGCTTGACAACTAGTTTATGGTAATGTGAAGAGAGTGAGCAAGAAGGTTGTACCGCCGTGTCGAGAAAGGATCCAATCAATCACAAGAATGAATAACAATGAAGACTAATCATCTCAGAATCGAATGATGAACACAATGATTTTTTACCAAGGTTCACTTGCTTGCCGGCAAGTTACTACTCGTTGTGGCGATTCACTCACTTGGAGGTTCACGCGCTAATTGGCATCACATGCCAAACCCTCAATAGGGTGCCGTACAACCAACACAAGATGAGGATCACACAAGCCACGAGCAATTCACTAGAGTACATTTTGGCTCTCCGCCGAGGAAAGGCCAAGAACCACTCACAATCACCACGATCGAAGCCGGAGACAATCACCACCCTCCGCTCGACGATCCTTGCTGCTCCAAGCCGTCTAGGTGGCGGCAACCACCAAGAGTAACAAGCGAATTCCGCAGCGAAACACGAACACCAAGTGCCTCTAGATGCAAACACTCAAGCAATGCACTTGGATTCTTTTCTAATCTCACAAAGATGATGAATCAAAGATGGAGATGAGTGGGAGGGCTTTGGCTAAGCTCACAAGGTTGCTATGTCAATGCAAAATGGCCAAGAAAGTGAGCTTGAGCCAGCCATGGGGCTTAAATAGAAGCCCCCACGGAATAGAGCCGTTGTACCCCTTCACTGGGCATAACTCAGGGTGACAGGACGCTCCGGTCATATTGACCGGACCAGCGTCCGGTCACGCAATGCGTGCCACATGTCCTTTCTCTTTAAATGTTGATCGCCCGATCTCAACGGTCAAATGATGACCAGATGCAGCAGCTCAAAGTGACCGGACGTTGAGCCCCAGCGTCCGGTAGTTTCTAGTAAGCATCCAGAGACGACTTTTCACGACCAGACGCGTCCGGTCATGCTCGACCGGACACACCCAGCGTCCGGTCACATGGTGACTCTTCTGTGTGCTACCACGTCAGCAGGACCGGACGTAGCCTTCCAGCGTCCGGTCACTAAGTGACCCAGCATCCGGTCAGAGACCGATGCCAGCGTCTTCGCTGCTTCATCTGACCGGACGCGCTAGTCCTTCCGAGACCAGCGTCCGGTCACTCACAGTGACCTCCGTCTTTTCTGTCTAGGGCGCCCGGTCTTTTCTGTCAGACTGTCCGCACTCTACGGACGGACACTCCGCCGGTGAACTTCCTAACCCTTGCTCAAATGTGCCAACCACCAAGTGTATCATATTGTGCACATGTGTTAGCATATTTTCATAAACATTTTCAAGGGTGTTAGCACTTCACTAGATCCTAAATTCATATGCAATGAGTTAGAGCATCTAGTGGCACTTTGATAACCGTATTTTGATATGAGTTTCAACCCTTTTAATAGTACGGCTATCGATCCTAAATGTGATCACACTCACTAAGTGTCTCGATCACCAAAACAAAATGGCTCCTATTATTTATACCGTTGCCTTGAGCTTTTTGTTTTTCTCTTTCTTTTTTTAAGTCCAAGCACTTAATCATAATCATGGCATCACCATCATCATGTCATGATCTTCATTTGCTTCACCATTTAGAATGTGCTACCTATCTTATGATCACTTGATAAACTAGGTTAGCACTTAGGGTTTTATCAATTCACCAAAACCAAACTAGAGCTTTCAACTAGGCACTGCTCGGGGTGATCGAACGCTCTGGTCAGATCGACCAGACGCACCCTGCCAGCGTCCAGTCATCGGATGGCTGCCACATCATCCCTCTCTTCAAATACTGAGCGCCTGATCCCAACGGTCAAGTGATGATCGGACGCGCTGCTCGAAGTGACCGGACACAGGACCCTAGCGTCTGGTATCTCGATGCACGCCACGTGTCCCTTGCTTCAAATGCTGATCGCCCGATCTCAACGATCATCAGTACATTTAAGTTGTGACCGGACGCACTGCTCAAAGTGACCAAATGCAGGACCCCAACGTCCGGTCACTTCCAGTAAGCTCCCAGAGGTGGAAATTTGTGACCAGACGCGTCCGGTCATGCCCGACCGGACTCACCCAGCCTCCAATCACTCACTGTCTCCTCTGTGCGCTGCCACGTCAGCAGGACCGGACGCACCCCGCCAGCGTCCGGTCACGAAGTGACCCAGCGTCTGATCGAAGACCGACGCCAGCGTCTTCACTACTTCCACTGACCGATGCTCCGGTCCAGTAGAGACCAGCGTCCGGTGCACTCTGTGAAACCTTGTATTTTCTGTACAAGGCGCCAGTAGCACCGTCGGACTGTCAGCACTCTACGGCCGGACACTCCGCCGGTGAAGTTTCTAACCCTTCCTCAAATGTGCTAACCTCCAAGTGTATCACCTTGTGCACATGTGTTAGCATATTTTCACAAATATTTTCAAGGGTGTTAGCACTCCACTAGATCATAAATTCATATGCAATGAGTTAGAGCATCTAGTGGCACTTTGATAACCGTATTCCGATATGAGTTTCACCCCTCTTAATAGTACGACTATCGATCCTAAATGTGATCACACTCACTAAGTGTCTCGATCACCAAAACAAAATGGCTCCTATTATTTATACCGTTGGCTTGAGCCTTTTGTTTTTCTATTTCTTCTTTTTAAGTCCAAGCACTTGATCATAATCATGGCATCACCATCATCATGTCATGATCTTCATTTGCTTCACCACTTAGAATGTGCTACCTATCTCATGATCACTTGATAAACTAGGTTAGCACTTAGGGTTTCATCAATTCACCAAAACCAAACTAGAGCTTTCAACTGGGCACTGCTCGGGATGACCGGACGCTTTGAACTTGTCAAGTTATTCACCAAAACCAAAATGGAGGCATCAAAGAAGAGCTAAAACAACCAACGGTGAGGCGAGAGGAGTTCTGGAGGAGGCTGGCCACGGTGGAGCTGTCCATGACGGCTATGGCGAGCCGCCGCTACGGGAACAGCACGCGCGGGCCAATTCAGGCAGCGAGGGCGGCGCGAGCAGGTCGGATGGGTGCGCAAGGAGCAGGCGATTCGACTAGCAAGAGGAATTAGACGATGATGGTTTGGTGGCGATGAATTGGCCGGCGAACTGAGGAGCTCGGCGGTGAGCAGAGGAAGGAGAAAGAGGGAGACGGCCAGTGGCTTCGCGCTTTAACGGCGGGGACGCGGTTTCCAGTACCTCACTCACGCTATGAACGCGCCAAAAAAAATTTGCAGATGTCAAGACGCGAGGGCGGCGAAAGCGGTCGGCGGCACGTCGGCGGTGAAAGCAAGTCGATCACAGTCTTCGCCGGCAAGCAAGCGTGGCGAGCCCGTTGAAACGTCGGCTCACGTGCTTCGTTACATACCGGCATCGCCCGCGTCGCTCAAGGCCGCGCCAGATGGGAAATGGACTTGCAATAAATAACTTGACAAGTTCAGGGGTCTATTTTCCGCGTTTGTAAGTTCGTGGACCGGATTGACATAGACCGACAAGTTAAATGGCCGCCAGTGTATTTCACTCCGATTAAAACATATCAGGTTCATCAAAAGTATCAACCATACAACATAACTGGTCCATCCATGATCCATACAGTTCCAGCATACTTACTAGTTAGTTGCCACCACAGACTTCGAAAAGTCCACAAATTCAATGTCAACATCATTATCTTCTTCCCGGAAAACAATCCATAAATCAATATTTAAGTACCACAACAATTATAAAATCAAAATTCATATGAAATAGCTAAAAATAAGGATCACATATCCATGGAATAGATGTACACTTCTAGGTCAGTATCATCTTCTGAATTCATGGTCGTGGATAGATAGGTCTTAGCTCATTTGAGCTCGTGAGTAGCTCACGAGCTGACTCGTTAAAACAGCGAGCTGATTTTCACTTTAGCTCATGAAAAAGTTAAAACGAGTCGAGCTAATCCCATGAAACTAGACACTGAGTCGAGCCAATTGACGAGCCGTATTTTGTCCACCCTACTCGCGGGCAGCTGTGCCTGTGCCCCCGTGCATGTGTGTGGCGTCTGCGTCGTGGCCGGCGCGGCGCTGCGCGAAAACCAAATCCTCACCTCCGTTCCCCGTTCGCCTCCCCTCTCCATCCATCCATCCATCGTCCTCGCGCCCCGAAAAATGGCGCCAACCCCTCCCCGGTCTCCCGCGCGGGCCTGCTGCCCCAGCTATTTCCCCCTCCTCTCCTGACTTGACCGACCGACACCGCCCAGCTGCGCCCCCCTCCCAAACCCTAACCCCCGGGCCGGCCCCTGGGCTGGGCCCCGCCCGCGGCCATGGCGTCGCTGCCCAAGCCGCCGCCGCCGCCGCGCCCCAAGACGCGGGGCAACTACAACTGCGGCCGCTGCGGCCAGCCCAAAAAGGGCCACGTCTGCGTCGGCCCCGTCCCCGCCCCCGCGCCCGGCGGGGCCGCCGCCCCGACCCCGTCGCCCTCCTCCTCGTCCGGGGCCGCCAGCGCCAGCGGCGCCGGAGGGGAGCACAGGCTCCGCCGCGCCCTCTCTTTCGACGAGGCCGGCACTACGCCGCCCTCGCCGGAGAAGAAGCCCAAGGTGGAGGACATGGACATGGGGGAGGCGGAGCTGGACGAGGAGGAGGCCACGGTGGACGTGGGCGCCCGCCAGATGCCCAGGGAGGTCATGGCGGAGGTGCTGCGCCGCCTCGGCCCCCGCGGGGTCATGGCCGCCACGGGGGTCAGCCGCGGCTGGCGGGACTGCGCGGGCCGGGTCTGGCGGGCCGCCGAGGAGCTCCGCCTCCGCGTCCTCGCATCCTCTGGCGCCGGCCTCCTCGGCGCGCTGCTCCCGCGCTGCACCGCGCTCTCCCGCCTGGACCTCCGAATGGAAAGGTGAGGTGCCCCGGCCGAATCTCAACGAATCTCATCCGGAACAGTGCGATTCTTGACGCGATCTGGGTGCGCGGCCGCAGTGAGATCGATGAGCCGATCTCAGCTCCGCGCTGCTCATTTTTTGCGATGACCAGGGAATTCGCCCGCGCGTAATTTCTGCTTACGGTTATTCAATTTTGGTTAAGGGATACAATATAAATCGCTAGAATATTATTATTATATATGGGAAAAAGGCCATATTTCTGGGTGACCTCCAAAGTAGTAGTAGTACAGTATAAGACGGGTAACCGATCTGAAAACTGGTGGTGCTGCTGCCTTCTCCAATTGGCATGACAAGACAAGGAGGCAAGGCATGTACGGAATATTTATGTCCTATCTGATAAGGGTGTTGGGATTTTGGTTAATCCTCAGGGCTCAATAAGCACGCACTACAAATTAATAACAGTGCCTACTATATAAGACCATGCAAAAATGGGAGAAACCGCATCCTTGTCATATTTTTGGATATGTGGACTTGCTGACTTTTTTTTTGTTTGTGTGAGGAGATAAGATGTTGGTGCCCCCAGATCATATTTGAGCATTGGTTGGGTCAGTTTTGGTAATGCCAGATTCAAGCAGGGATGCTTGTTGAGAAATGAGTGGGGAGTTGTCTATGTCTTGTCATGCTGCTGCATGATCCATATGCAGACCTTCCGTTATGCTTTAGGTCGGTAACTGCGTCGGTAAGCTCATGAATATTAGTGTCAGATTAATGTCCCACTTCAGAACATAATGAACAGGGTGCCTTATTACTGGCTTATCCTTTGCTTCTTCTGTGACATTAAGTATACAACTCTAAACTAGTCTAGTAACGTTAAAAGGACCAAAATGTGGTTCCAGAAGTACCTAGTCAAGTTGTAGGATCATTTGGAGTGGACAGTGGACACTAAGTTTAGGTCGATTGTTGCTGGCTATAAATCTGGTACTGTACAAAGGTGCTTGCTAGATAAATGTATAAACGGTGCATGCATCTGTTTGCAAATTTTATAGAAATGGCTTCGTTTCAGATTTTCCTTGTCTTGCTAACTTGTTTCTAAAACTAATTCTTTTGACTTGTTTCTAAAACATTATGCCTTCTCTGACCAATGCTGTAGTTTAGACTTTAGAGACCCGCAATCAGTACTCGCAATTAAATTGATCAGTGCTTATCAATGGCCACTAATTACTATCCATGATTTATACCAGTATAAGATCATGTATCCCTACCGGTGTATGTTTCTTTACTGAGATGATGTTTAGTACTCTTAACATGTATCTTGTTCTTTAATGTTTCTTGCAGTGATGTTGATGCCACTACCTTGTCTTATATTGCATTTTCCTGCCCAAGTTTAAGAACTCTCGAGATTAACATGGCTGCTGATGCAGTCAACAGGATTACTGGGTACGTTATGTTTGGTTGTAATATAATGATTACTATTTTACATGTTTTACCTTGTTTCCAATGCTAGCTCCTCAACTAAAATTGCAAGACGAGATCAAGGTTATTAAACAGTCTAAGTGTGAAGCAGAGGTCCTATGGACATTTGAAGTTATTACAAATCTACTAGTGCAGTGCAATTAGTGGTCTATTACTCTGTTTCAAGTTAGTGCATTAGTCATATGTTGATTGCCATGCTACGTCTCTTGCAGAAACTTAGCTAGTTATGGTTATCCTACTGCAAAAGTCATCTTGTATTGATTTGTGAATGATTATATTTGCATCCTATATTTGTAATATCGTGTTTGCTTTAAGCACGTACATAAATATAAGCTGATTTTATTTTGTGTGCAGGGAGGATCTAAGTCGTTTTGTCTCGGAGAAGTCTACTCTCTCGGTCCTCAAAATTGGTGGTTGCTCTAATTTGGATATTCTTAATCTGTGCTCTTCAAGCCTTTCAATTCTTTGGCTGTCAGATCTTTGTTCCCTTTCGAAATCGGTAATACTGTGTTCAAACGCTATTCACAATGATAGCAAGTTCATTTTCTGCATTAGTTCACTAGAGGGGATGTTTCTTACAGGTCATGAACTGTTGTAATATGAATGAGCTCTCACTGTGCTTCACACAACAAAGTAGTGATTGTACCGATCTGGTTACTTTGATGGATGGCCTAGGTCGTACATGCCCTAACTTGAAAAAAATGCACATATCATCGAATCAATTATCCAACGAAGCTGTATGTGCTCTAGAGAATGCTAATCTCAGGTATATTTCTGCCCTTTTCTTTCTACTATCCAACCATCTTTTTGATCTAATGTTGCCATATTGCATGCTAATCTCATCAATATTCTAGTTTTTTATTACTTTAACTTTCTAACTTCAGTCTCGTTATTATTGTTCACCAGGGGACTGTGCATGCTATCCTTGATTCTAGGTTCAAAAATAACTGATGCAGCTGTTGCATCTATTGTTCGGTCGTGTCCGAGCTTGGAGTTACTTGATTTAAGTGGGTAAGCTCCATTCCTTTGCTTTGGAAATGCAATCTGTTATCGATTATCAGAAAGCTGCTGTTTTATTTACCAGCCGGAATTACTTGTATTTAGCTGATTTTAATTACCTGTTTCGATTACTCCAGATCTAGCATTAGTGATAATGGTGTTGGGATGATCTGCAAAGCGTTCCCTCATACTTTATCAAGGCTGCTCCTTGCTCTTTGCCCAAATGTGACCACACGTAAGCCCCAGAGCTCTTTCCTCTGTCTATTAATCCTACCTCACGGCACATGAGTTTACTGGTTATTATGCATGATTCCCTAATGTAGAGATAATTTTTTATATGCTTCTATAGGTGGGATCCAGCTAGCCACAGCACAGTTGCCATGTCTTCAACTCATGGACTGTGGAATGAGCCTATGCGCTAACGTGAAGAATGAAAAAGAGGGTCCGCATTTTGGTGAACTCAATGGAGGTATTAGAATTATACGAAAACTATCCACCTTAAAGAGGCAACCTGTTCACCAAAAGCTTATTATAAAGCATGGGAATTTGAAGAAACTAAGTCTGTGGGGCTGTTCTGCAATAGATGTAAGCCTTGGACTTTATGGGCATTGATACATCCTATTGTTTACTAATAAAATCCATAACTAGTTTCACATGTCGCAGGCTCTATATGTAAATTGTCCAGAGTTAAATGATCTCAATCTTAACTCTTGCACAAATCTACATCCAGGTATCATTTCCTTTCATTTTTTCTTCAGGTTATCAAGTAGGTAAATAGTTGTCACCATTGCTGATGATTAGAATTACTTGCCTCAGAACGTCTGCTTCTTCAGTGCCCAAATTTGAAGAATGTCCATGCATCTGGATGCCAAGATATGTTGATTGGAGCAATCAGAAATCAGGTATTCCCTTCGTTTTCAAATAATTGACACCGCAACCATGCATAGTTAGGCAATCATTTTTTCTTTAGAAAATGCGACCAAGAATATGCCCCTCATTAGTATCTGAATTCTCAAGTATAAACAATGAGGTTGAAAATGATAAGGATTGTTAGGGCTGAGGTGCACTTTGGGAAGCATGCCTGCAGAGCAGTGTAAGTGGAAATGTTAGTGAGCAAATTTTTTGGGCCAAATAAATGTAGACTACGGATCTAATGGGCCTGTTTCTAACTGGATCTTCCTATTGGCCAGCTTCCATTTGCTATTCACTGATCAGTAGTTCACTAGCCAGAAGATCCAGTGTTATTGTATGAGCATGTTTTAGTCTACGCTTGCTAGGCAGAAAATCATTTACTCTGTTAGGAAGTTGACAATATTTTCTGATGCTGCTTATAGTCCAATGTTTGTCACAAATGCAGTTGGCATATTTCAATAGATTAGGCATGTGCATGATCTGTGTAAGCCAACTAAAAGGGAAAGTGAATTGAACTGGCCTAAAAGCTTGATTTGCAGTTGGTGAAGAAATGGTCTCGTATAATTTAGATTTTAGAGGGAACTAATTCATCTTGGCTTTTGATTTTTGGCTCTTTTTGCCCTCCAGACACTGATAACATGCAAGCCACAAAACCTAATCAAGCAACTTATATGAACTGGAGTCTAGGATGGAGTGAGCAGAGGGTTGGAGCTGAAGGTATACTAGGCTATATTGTTATAGGCATTCCATAGCTTAGAAACCATTCGTTTGGCATTGGTTCTTGTACATTGTAATTTTGGTGTCTCATGTAGGGTGTACTGGTGTTGTAACTTAATTATCTCAACACACTGGAAGTGGTAATTCCGCTCCTCATAGAAAAAATAATATATAGACTTTTATTGACTCAGTTTTAGGACTGGATCAAGCTGAACAACCGACATCCTGGATAGACAGGTTGCAGCATAGCACCACCTGCACTTTGTAGCCCTAGCTACACTAGGCTGAGTTATTTCTCCTGTTTGATTTGTGCTGGATGCCCACTGTGAGGGTGTGCTACCAATCTTTTGTGACTTGTCTGTCACCCAGGTATTGACATGTGTGTGTGTGTGTGTGTGTGTGTGTGTGTGGCCATGAGTCACCTCTAGGCAAGCTATACTTGTGATGAGGTGGCTCTGCCATCCATTGATGTGGACATTGTCGTTTGTATTCACTTTGTTGTACTTAAGAGGTTTGAACTGAGTAGTTGTATTGAGAAGCCTTTTGTTTTAAGCTGAAATGAAAACCATAGAAGATGCTGTTAGCCTGCACTACTCTTTAAGAGACTCTAAAACGTTGCTGATAGACAGTTTGTATGTTTACAATTGAGATCTGTTGCTGCTTATGTAACAGAAACACAAACTTGAACCAGGTTGACATTTGGTTCATAGTTTTAGAATTGAAACAAAGAATTGAGCAACTAAACTTAGTAGTAACAATGAGGAGTCCTAAAGGAAAGGAAATATTTCTATCATTCACCAAATCAACTGAAATGATTGAAAAACCTCTCCAAACAGTGGTCTAATGTTCACTTGATCAATCATTTCATTACGGAAAGGAAATGGAAAGGGCATTATCCCTTGGTCTTCCGTTTTTCCAATGTATTGCCAAAATTTTGCCAGGTTCTGAATGAGTTCGCTGCAGCTGAATCATCTCTTCCATGCAAGCGGCTAGCAGATGGCTTGAAACGGGTTCAACTCCCCCAGTTCCAAAAGCAGCAGGTAAAAGCACTATGCCTTCCGCCCAGCCATTTTCACAGGGATTTGTGTAATTACTCTTGTGTTTCTTTCAGCCATTGGAGGACGACAAATTGATTGAATTGAGCCAGACCCAGTGCACTGTGCATCTTGGTTCATAATAACATCACTAGAGCCAGTTAACCGAGCATTGTACACACCAAATTATGTGAATCATGCACCACATAACATTATTAATTCGTTGTATACTTGCTGTATTGCATCAGAACCTGTAGTGCTTGTTGTATAAGCTGCTAATTGCTGCCTGGACATGTCTGAATCCCTCATGGGTTTCTTGCAACTGTCCTAGGAAACATTATAGAGCAATAATTTGTAACCATGACCCGTATTCTCTAGGAAACAATAATGATCCTAGGTCACTCATTTTGGTTTGGTGGCATTATTCTGCTATGCTTTCTCATGAGCTGTCTGTGGACATTGGTTCTTCAACCTCTACTTGTAGATAAGGGGAAACAACATAATCCATATCCATAATATTCTGTTTAATTTCAGTAATGTTGGGAAGATAATACTTTATTCTGCAGAGAGGATCCATATCATAGTATTCAGTTCAATTTCTGCAGTGTTGAGAAAATCACTCTTTATCCTGCAGATAGGATAAACCCCCCCCCCGCAAGGTTCTTCAAGCTTTGTTTACCCAGATGATTTTTTTCTGGGTGCTATATAAGTTAGCAATAGGAATCGTGAATATACAATATTTTGGACTTTTGGTGGCACGGCGCATGGCCGCATGGGCACGGCAGGCCAAAGATCCTGAATAAGATGATATCGCCTTCCGTTCCAACTTTCCACACTAGGTGCCAGCATGCCTTTGCTAATGGTTTTTGCGGCTAATAAGCTGACTGATACTGTTTTGTTGTGAGAGAAAAATACTGTACCTTAATTGATAAGTTCAAGCAAACAGGGCTGCAAAGCATTTTAAAACGCGGTCCCGTATCTTAGATCTCATTGCTCATGGCATGCTCCCCCTTCAACTGCATGGAGATCCTTGCAACACCTTTATATTTGTGTGACTGTGTGCACCTCAATTTTCATAAAAATAGATGAATCATTGACGCTGTTCCTCGGCATCAATGTCGGATCATGCTTCGTTTCTTTTCAACACATTAGGGTTTGAAAACATCCTTAGAAAACTTGTTAACAAAAAAAAAATCTATGATAATATACTCCTACGACATAAGTTGTTTTAGTTATGTCCTAAATCAAACTTTTCTAATTTTGATCACGTTTATGAAAAATGAGTGAACATCTACATCAAATTAGTTTTACCGGTAAATTCACTATAAAATGTCTTAAAAATGAAAGGACTACTTAAAAAACAGCTGCTTGAAAAAGCAGCCTCTAAAAATAGTCTCTTTGTTTGAGCTTTTGGTTTTGAGGCTTTTACATGTGTGTCATTAAAAAAGTTTGTAATTACACACAGATCATTAAAAAAGTTGATCGCACACATATGCCACCGTTCTGAACTTCTTTGCTCTCCAAGCCATTCCATCCGTATTCCGTTCGTTTTTCACTGTTTGCGAGTCCTGACAAGTGGGTCAAGTCAGTCAAAACGTCCATAATACCCCTCTCATCTCTATCCTCTCTCTCTCAAACTCGACCTCATCTCTAAAAGGACCTAGGATACCCCCTAGAGGGGGGGTGAATAGGCGTTTCTGAAAATTAACACCTTTAAATACGGAAACGATTAGTAAAGGGAGTTTCCAAAATGGAAACTCCAAATAAGAGTAATACCACCCCTCACAAGTTAGCCACCTAGTATACAAGGTATAAAAGAATGTATCTAGAAGCTACAACTCTGCAACACAAAGTTAGAACTGCGAATAAATATTTTCAGCATAGGGCTCTAATACCGGACGTGTCCGGTATGCACGGTTTCTGCAGAACAGCCCTGAACTTGCTGCTTTCGATTTTTATCTTCAAACCAAACTGCAGGTACCTACTAGAGATATAAATATAGACAGAGAACCTACACAAGAGCTGGAGCAACACAAATATCAAATGAAATGCGAATTGAGACACGATATTTGTTTTACCGAAGTTCGGACTCGTTCGAGTCCTACTCTCCGTTGAGGGGGCTGTAGGCGACCCAGCGAAGGTCAGCCCTAGAGGGTACCACGAAGGTCACTCTAGCCGGAGTCTTTTCCAACTCCTTTTCCTGCTTCCACTAATTGATTCCGAGGCGGCGGAATCGACCGTTACAAACTTTCCGAGGCACACCACAATCTCTCGGGTGCTCTCCGGCGACGTCTAACCGTCTAGGATCGAAGAGTCCAAGAGTAACAAATGCGAATCACGAGATTGACAATATGCACAAGTGCTCAAATGGTTGGATTTGCTCTCTTTTTGAATTTCACTCAACCCACAATTTGATTTGGCAAATTTGATCAATCACTCACTAAGAGAGGGTTGGGAGAGTTAGCAAAGCTCAAAAACGTGTGTGTGTATCAGCAGAATCAGCAGCCTCTAAAGGTGGAGGCTTGGGGGTATTTATAGCCCCCTTTGAAAAACTAGCCGTTTTATAGCCGTTGCAATACCGGACACGTCCGGTATGCATACCGGGCACATCCGGTACGACTTACACTGCGCCAACGGTAACTAAGTTACAGTGAAGTTGTGAGGCGTCGGAACTCCCGATGAATGCCAGAATTTTTGACCGTCGGAACTCCCGATCCTCAGCACATTTGAAAACATCGTAACTGAGTTAAAGTGTGTGAGGTGTCGGAACTCCTGATGTATGTCGAAACTTCCGTCCGTCAGAACTCCCGACTTACGTCGGAACTCCCGACCCTCACGGCATTTGAAAACTAGTCGTTGGCCTCTGGTCGTCCATACCGAACACGTCCGGTATGACCACTACAGTGAATACTCTATTTCAGTTAAATTGCGAGACGTCGGAACTCCTGACCATTGCCGGAACTTCCGATCATCGGAACTCCCAATGAACCAACCCGAGGACAAAGGTTTTACATCTGCTGGACAAATACCGGACACGTCCGGTATCAATACCCGGTATTGCCAGACCAGCAAGAAAACAGTTAGCACTTTTGTCTCTCAAACACTCAAAACTCACATGGGTTGGCTTGAGCACTTATGAAACATTATCTATCAACATGATGCATCCCTCTTAATAGTACGACATTCCTATTAACTCAAATTTAAAAGTATAACAAAATTAAACCTTTTGAGTTGATCTCTTTGAACCGAAGCCGTGCTTTCCAATCTTCATCAAGTGAGGGTTTCAATCATGTTGATATTGATCTTTTCATTTGAGCATAGCCATGTTGAGCACGTGACTTGATTCCATTCATCAAATATGAATAACTCCAAATGCATCAAGTCACTTCCAACACTTTGTCTAATATAGGTTTGATTGTCGCAGAACCGATCAATTTATAAGAATACAAGTACAATGGCAATCCGCAAGCGGTCGCACTGTCATACTTAAACCCATATAAACCCGGTAGTCCGTCGAGTACCACGACGGGTCTCGATAAACGATTTACAACAACCAAGATCGTACAGGATTCAACATACATGCCACATATTACATAAAGTTCACAGATACTTTTCATCATCAGAGTACGAATAAAAGTTATTACAAATCGAGTTTGATAAATAAAGCGAAAGCAAATAAGTTCGAAGATAAAGTTTCCAACATAGTTTGATACAGTGCCAATCTAGATCACGGTCCACAAAAGCAAGGATAGGAATTAATAAAGAAGCCTGCCCAAGGCTTACTCCTCATCCACAGCGGGATAGAAGCAACTCTTGCAATAACCATGATACACAGTGCCATCTGCAACAATGGGAAAAATAAACCCTGAGTACAAGAAGGTACTCAGCTAGACTTACCCGTCATGAACCAGAAATAAAATGACTCCAAGGATTATGCAAGGCTGTATAAGTGGACGTAACTTGACAACATTTTACGAAAAAGGCAACTGATCCGTTGTACAATTAAGATTCCTTTACCAAGTTAATTATAACTATCCATTTCTAGATTAGCAACTATCCTGTGCCAAACATGTGGTATATCATTTAGAAGCATACAATAGTAACCTTAGCAGGTATTGTAATTCCATTTTCATCCGAACCATCATGTTCCATAAATGATTACTACGATGTTGGAGCTAGCCAAGTTTCTCACTATCCGGAGAGATGGCGATTGAATCGATTTCAACCGGTGGGAATTTATTCCTAACACAAACCCAGTCTACCAAACCACGATAGCCTTAGGTCACCTTTGATACAACTCGGTACACATTTTCATGGTCCGTATGCCGCGCTTTAATCTGGAACACCAGATGCCGGGATGCTCGAGCCAAGCTCGCCCTTGGGCTCGATCGATCGTTCCCGGAAGGAGCGCGCAATGAACGATTCCGGCTACCGAGTTGAATTACTCGGCCCAGCGGTCGGAAGCGAATTATCCGCCAGCTAAGTGAGAGGCATGCGTTCAATCTTGTCGAAGTTCCAACAATGGTACGGTCCTTGATCGACACAGACAGGGATAGATCCACACCCAAGACCTCCATGTCTTGTTGCTTCTCTATCGACATCCCGCCCGGTCTCCAATTATATTAACCATGGTTCTTTTCCACGATAGCAATTATAACCAACCGTGTTTCGGTATCCACCTATATCTCGCAGGTGACCGGAAATCACCCGACTTCTACCGGTCTAAGCATGGCTAAGCATATATTCGATCCTGGACCTATACCGGTTAAAGGTGTAATATCTGGACAAGGAATGTACATGCATCAAGTGGTTTCATTCAACTCTTATAACCTAATGCAGCAATCATAAGTACTTAAGTAAACATTTGTAAATTACTGGGAGACTTATAATGCTCCGGGGCTTGCCTCGCAGAAAGGAAGTAGGGCGGTGGTCAGGGCACTCCGGAAGCTCTTCAGGGTTCTGCTCCACGCCTTCGGGAGCTGCGGCTTGCGGATCCTCCTGCTGGTTCCCTTCCTCTGCTTCTTTGAATTTCAGCAACGTGATCTCTTCCTCCGATCCTAGATGCATGAGTATGGCATAAGTATTACGAATGCATAAATGTTAACAAGTGCATCATATTTATTGAGTAGGTGCATATCTCTTCTCGATTATTACTTAATTACTCCTACAATACATCGACCCTGCCACAAATAGTAGCTAATTGTTTCACTCATAACTGGAGTTCCACTAATCCAAATACAGTGATCCTGGACTTTCTGGAAAGCTTATCAAATTCTCTACAACTTTGTTATTAACCATTTTTACAGTACACATCATTTTCCACATGCAACTCATTGAACTCTAGAATCAGTCCGGAAACTATTTAATATGCAATATAAAGTAACGATACTTCTACTTCATGTAATCATTCAAAATTTAACCACATAGAATCTACCAACAGTTTAAGCATACCAAATACATTTAAGATCATATAATGGTGAAGCCCAAACTATTCATTTAATTACCTTTATTATTTTATTTATATATCTAGGTTAAATAATAAATATATATCAGATGTGCTTAATAAATTCTCAAAAATTTACAGTGCCTTACTAATGGTATCAAAGGACTACTATAAAAATTTCATGTCATTTTACCAAGTAGAACATTCTATGCAAAAATGACAAGGCAGCATGGCTTGAAATAGCATAAATGGAAAACCCTATTAAAAAGTGTCAAGCAACAGATTTCCTATTTTTCTTAGCATCCATATGGTACTAGGATTACCTCCAACAAATTTTATGAATTTTGGACTCATAATTAATTTATGAAAATTCATGCAAGGATTAACTAGTCATAAAATAAAAATCTATAACTATAAATCTACCCATGCACTGGTCCTCAAATTTTTACCAGAGTTTATATATGACAAGAATAGCTTACCACAAAAATTTCATAATTTTTGGAGCACAGGAACTCTAGATATAAAATAAACAAATTTGAATGCATTCCAAAACACATTTCAAATCTCTATTTAAATCTGCCAAAATCTCTACTGTAAGTGCCAAGATAATATTTTTACTAAATACTACACTTCCTAGTGAACACTACAAAATTTATTTCATAAATTTAGGAGCTACCAAACTAGAGATATGAAAATCACAAAACAATGAAAAATCTGGAATCAAATGACCTATCCTATCTCTTACTGTCGCTGACAGCCGGGCCCCATTCGCCAGTTGGACCCACACGTCAGCGACGCGGAAACAGAGCAGCTACGCTGTGTGACAGTGGCGCGGCTAAAGCTCGCCGACGGCGAACTCACCGGCGGTGACATCATCACGGCATGACCTAGGTGACCTGGCGCATTGATTGAGCTACCTGGGTGGCCTTATCGTCGGAGCTAGCAACTACGGCGGCGGCTATGGCGGCACGGCGGGGCGGAACGACGGCGGCACGCCGGAGGAGGCCACGGTGAAGCAAGCTCAAGCTCGGACGAGCATATACTACCTAAGACGCACTCAACGCGCTAGCTAACGCATGGAGAGGTGGACGGTGGCGCTCCGGCCACGGTGACAGGGCTCGCGGTGAAGTTCCGGCGAGGTCGTACGCGTTGCGGTGGCTTACCAAGCTCGGTCAGCGAGCACGGGAGGACTGGAGGAGGCAGTGGGTCACTGGGGCACTAGTGGAGGCGTTGCCGAGGTGGAGAAGCAGCGAGGGCGAGCTGGCGTTGGCTATGGCGACGGCGGAGGTGCGGGCCGAGCTCGGCTGTCGCTGCGGCGAGGAAGACGGAGCAGGAAATGGGAAATGAGGCACGGGGTGGCTCGGACGGGCGCTGGCGGTGTTAAGGCTGCGCTCGGGCGCGTCGTGGCCTGCGCGGATAGACCGGCGGCGACGTGCGGCCGTTTCCAGCGCCACGCGACGTGCGAAACCTGAAGCTGGTCGGCCACCGAAACGATTCAGTTCGTCAGATAAGTCCCGAAGTCGAGCCTGACAGCGAGTTTACACGGCGAATTATCTGCTAAACCAAAGCTCCAACGTGCAAGCGATCTACACAACTTGTGTAGTCCTATGTACCAGCTATAACTTTGGTTCAAGTACCTCGTTCTAATTCGCAACAGAAACGGAGTAATATCACCCCAAACATCGGCTGTCAGTCGGTCAGTCAATCAACAACTTAGAAATTTTTGTTAAGTCATGAAATGCTGATTTTCCTGATTTTTGTGGGACCTATTCAAGCATGTTAGAAGCTAAATCAGTCAATGACCCAAAAATAAAAGTTGTTCCTTATGTCAAACACTACAACTTTGATTTAGTGAACTCCTCCATGCAAGGTCTCTAACACCTAGTTCAACTTTAGTCAAACAGGCTACATTCAAAAGATGACTTGAGCAAGAACTATGACTTAGTGATCTATTTAGCCCTAGCCCTAAATACCAAAGTTGTTCATGATGATACTCTAAGCATGTTTAAGCAATTTGCAAGGTCATTTAAGCATTTCATGTAGTAGTCATTCATAGAGCTATTTAAAGCAATCACATGAAATATGCCTTAAAGACTTGACCATGGAAAAAAATGACATTCATGATCTATGTTCCATTTGTGAACCTAAGCATTGCCAAAATATTTTGGTGACTCAAATCCACCAAGTACATGTTTACATTCATGATCATTTGCATATGTACAAAGAAACATGCAAAAACAAGCAAACGTTGCATATGTTTCAAGAAACACGAGATAACAAGCAATGTTTCATATGTTTCGATCACATGTTTCAATTGTAAATGATGATTTATGAATGCTTGATGTTCATGCTCATGTTATGCAAGTCAAGTTATGCAAGGCTAACACCCGAGGTGTTACAGCCCCTCCCCCTTATAAAAATCTCGTCCCGAGATTTGCAAGACCTACCATTCTTGGAAAAAGGCAGGATAAAGTTCTCGTAGATAATCTTCTCTTTCCCACGTAGCATCTTGTTCACTATGATTGTTCCACACCACCTTATAGAACTTAATAATCTTACTCCTTGTTACTCTCTCCATTTCTTCTAATACTCGAATTGGCTTTTCTTCATAGGTCAAATCCGATTGAAGTTGCACGTTGGTGGGTGCAATAGCTTCTTCCGGTACTCGAAGACATTTCTTTAGCTGAGAAACATGGAACACATCAAAGATTGCACTTATCTCTGGTGGTAGTTGTAGCTTATATGCAACCTTCCCTTTTCGTTCCAAAATTTTGTATGGCCCTACATATCTTGGTGAAAGCTTCCTTTTCATCCCAAATCTTTTCACACCTTTCATGGGTGATACTCTCAAGTATACATAGTCACCCACTTCAAAAGTTAGTGGTCTTCTTCTTCTGTCGGCATAACTCTTCTGTCTTGATTGAGCTGCCTTCATATGTTGTTGGATGATATGTACTTGCTCTTCGGCTTCATTTACAAAATCAATACCAAAGTACCTCCTTTCACCAGGCTCAATCCAATTCAATGGAGTTCTGCACTTTCTGCCATACAAGGCTTCAAATGGAGCCATTTTGATACTCGCTTGATAACTGTTGTTATAGGAGAATTCAGCTAAAGGTAACCATTTCTCCCATGAACCTTTTGAAGATATAACACAAGCTCTAAGTAAATCTTCTAGGATTTGGTTCACTCGCTCTGTCTGTCCTAAAGTTTGCGGATGATAAGCTAAACTTCTGATTAGCTTGGTTCCCAAAGCCTGGTGTAAGTGCTCCCAGAAACGAGCTATGAACTGTGGTCCTCGATCTGAGATTATAGTCCGGGGTACTCCATGCAGTCTCACGATCTGGGAAACATATAACTCAGAGTATTTCCCCACGTGATATGTGGTGTGAACTGGTACAAAATGTGCTGATTTGGTGAGACGATCAACAATAACCCATATTGAATCATGACCTTGTGGCGTCGTTGGAAGGCCTGTGATAAAGTCCATGCTGATTTGCTCCCATTTCTATCCTGGAATAGGCAATGGCTGAAGTAATCCAGCAGTTTTCATATGGACGGCTTTTACTCTACTACAGTTATCACACCTAGCAACATAGGCTACGATCTCTTTCTTCATCTTAGTCCACCAAAAACGGGTTCTTAAATCTTGATACATTTTACTACTACCGGATGGATAGACAATTTTGATGAGTGAGCTTCTTCTAAAATTTGATTCCTTAGCTCACGGTCTTTTGGTACCACTAGTCGGTCCTCAAACCATAATACACCTCTTTCGTCCAATCTAAAATATTTGGTTTCTTGCTCTTGCATTTTTCTCTTGATGTGACTTATTCCCACATCTGTCTGCTGTAGCTCTATGATTTTGCCCTCAAGTGAACAACTGATTGTGATATTGTGTAGTACAGCAGGATGTAACAAGTTGAATCCATCTTCCAACAATGCTTCCACAGTGTTGCAATGGGACTTCCGACTAAGTGCATCGGCTACTACATTTGCTTTACCCGGATGGTAATGCACTTCTAAATTATAGTCCTTAATCAATTCTAACCATCTTCGTTGTCTCATGTTCAGTTCTGGCTGGGTAAAGATATACTTGAGACTTTTGTGGTCAGTATAGATATGACAGACATTGCCCAACAAGTAATGTCTCCATATCTTTAATGCATGAACAACGGCTGCAAGTTCCAAATCATGTGTAGGGTAGTTGACTTCATGTTTTCTCAATTGCCGAGAGGCATATGTAATTACTCTCCCTTCTTGCATAAGCACACATCCCAAACCTATTCCTGATGCATCACAAAATACATCAAAAGGCTTTTCAATGTCTGGTTGTGCTAACACAGGTGCTGTAGTCAACAAAGTTCTGAGGGCGTGAAAAGCTGTTTCACATTCTGGTATCCATTTGTACTTCTCATCTTTCTGAAGTAGTCTGGTCATAGGCTTAGCTATCTTTGAGAAATCTGGAATAAACCGACGATAGTATCCTGCTAACCCTAGAAAACTCCGAACTTCATGAACCGAAGTTGGGGCTTTCCAATCCATGACCTCTTGTACTTTGGATGGGTCTACTGAGATTCCATCTCTTGATAAAATGTGACCTAAGAAAGGTACTTTGCTCATCCAAAATTCACACTTGCTAAACTTGGCATATAGCTTATGCTCCCTCAGTCTGGATAGGACAATCCTCAGATGCTCTTCATGATCTGACTCATTTTCTGAATAAATCAATATGTCATCGATAAACACGACCACGAACTTGTCAAGTTCGGGCATGAATACCGAGTTCATCAGGTACATGAAATAGGCTGGAGCATTTGTTAGTCCGAAAGACATAACCAAATACTTGTATAAGCCGTACCTAGTAGAGAAAGCAGTTTTAGGTATATCCTCCGGTCTGATCTTTATCTGATGGTAGCCTGATCTTAAGTCAATTTTGGAGAATACCCTTGCCTTCGCTAGCTGATCGAACAAGATGTCGATGCGGGGTAATGGATATTTGTTCTTGATGGTCACAACATTGAGTGGTCTATAATCTACACACATTCTTAGTGACTTATCCTTCTTTTTCACAAACAATGCTGGACATCCCCATGGAGATGAGCTGGGTTGGATAAGACCCTTGTCCAATAGATCTTGTAATTGAACCTTAAGTTCCGCTAACTCATTGGGTGGCATTCTATAGGGCCTTCTTGAAATGGGTGCTGTACCTGGCAATAACTCAATCTTGAATTCCACCTCCCTATCAGGTGGTAAGCCTGGTAACTCCTCTGGAAATACATCCGGAAACTCACAAACTACGGGGATATCACTAAGTGTGGTGGCTTGGATAGCACAAGCTAAATGTTGGGGTTCGAAATCGCGGGAGAGTGGGACTAGAAAAGCATTCCCTCCCGTGGGTTCTCTCAACATGATAGTACGGGTGCTAGTGTCAATAAGAACACCATGATCCTTCATCCAATTCATGCCTAAGATTACACTTATTGACAACCCGGGCAATATTATCAAATCCGTGGTGTACTCCCTCCCTTGTATCACGATGAGTACATTTTTGACTATCTTTTTGGTAGTAACAGTACCCCCTGCTGAACTTATGTTAAAACCCCCTTTGTTTACTTCAATTATTTCTTGACCATGTCTAGATGCAAATGCTTGACTCATAAATGAATGAGAAGCTCCCGAATCAAATAAAACAACAGCAGGATACTTGTTGACAAGAAACATACCAGCCGTGACAACTTCTTCGGCGGGCACTTCCTCCACAGCGGTATAATGCACTTGTCCTTGACGTGCCCTGGCATTCACCTGCCTCTGATTGTTCTGATTTGGGTTGCCAGTCCTCTTGGGGTGGGGGCATTCCTTGGACCAATGACCCAGTTGGTTGCAGTTGAAACATGGTTGATTACTTCTAAATCCAGTGGAGCTGTCCTGATTGCCATTTTCTTTTGGTAAGGCAATAGTGAACGCCTTACGGAATGGTTTCTGTGGCCTGTTATTCTGAGCTTTCGGTGGTGGAGGCCTAAACTTGGGTGCAGGTGGACGGAATTGTGGCCTAGCTATGATAGGAGCTTTTGACTGGAAAGATCCGGAGGCACCGGCCTCATATGTCCTCTTGTGACCCTTAGCAACTGCATGCATGTTGTTGTGGTTTTCTTGGGTCAAGGCATCACTAATAAACTCATTGTACGTGGCACACCTAGAATTTGCCATAGTCTTCATCAGTTTAGTACCCAAACCTCGCTTGAAACTCTCTATCTTTTTCTCCTCGGTATCCACAAAACCTGGAGCATATCTGGACAAGTTGTTGAATGCGTGCATATATTCAGTGAGCGACTTTGTTCCTTGAGTGAGCCTCATAAATTCGGCTGCTTTCATGCGCATCAGGCCCGGGGGAATATGGTGTCCCCTAAAAGCCAGCTTAAACTGTTCCCAGGTCACTCGCGCATTAGCAGGCAGAGACGACAGGAAGTGTGTCCACCAGATCCCTGCTGGTCCTTGCAATTGATGAGAAGCATACTCTGCTTTCAGATGCTCCGTGACCCTCAACAAACGGAATTTCTGCTCAATGGTATTCAACCACTCATCGGCCTGCAGTGGTTCCTCAGCCACCTTGAAGATCGGAGGCTTCGTGTCCAGAAACTCCTTGAATGTACTGTGCTGATTTGGCTCGGCCCCTGGTTGCTGTGGGTGGCCACGAGCAGTGTTTTGCGCGATAAGGCGCAAAGCTTCTTCCATTGTCCTTTGGCTCCCCAAGAACTAAGCAAAGAACTCCTGAGCAGACGGCGGCGGCGGTGGTGGTAAGTCATCACCATTGCCATCGTGACTGCTACCAGCTCCAGCACGGGTGCGCGTCATCTGCGAAGTTGCAACAATAAGCGATTATTGGTTGATGTCAAGAGATTGCAGATGAATCATAATCATGCCAAACTGAAATTACTGGAGAAATTCTCAAATTCACAATAAAAACAGAGGCATAACAATTCATTCTCGCAACATGGCATCCCCAATTTGACCACTTATCGCGCTCATCACGCATGGAAATGTAAATCATGATCACCAACAAGGAACGGAATTGCATTGATGTTCAACCAAAGGTGCACTTAATCAACATTACATGATAGTCTGGTTACTAATGCCAACTTCGAACTACAGGTCCATTACATGAATAAAGGTGATACATTAGTCCTTCCACTAAGTGCTAAGCGATCTAATCCTCATCATGATCACTATCGAGGTCAGACGCAAGATCATCTCCTTCCTCAGGTTCTACTTTTTCTTCAGGCTCCACTTCTTCTTCTCCTTCCTCGTACCCTTCTAGATCCATTTCTACGGCTCCAGGTGGGACATAAGGGTGGAGCTGATTGTTCAGTAGATGAACCTCTTCATGCAGATTATCGTTGTATTCTTCCGCATTGGCCAGCTGCTGTCCCAGCTCAAACTGTCGAGCTCTCAGGACATCTTCCCTTGACCAAGCTGCATTTCGCTGGTGAGTTAACCGAGTCATCTCGTCAGTGAGCCTCTCAATCTCGGCGTCGTGCTCCCTCTGAAGCTATCGTCGATCCTCGCGGACATGACCAAGAGCACCAGACACACGTCTGAGGCTACCTTCCACTCCATCTAACACTCTCATCACTGCGAACATGGCGCTCATGGAAGGGTTATCACTGTTCTGCCCTTCTGCTGCACCAATCTCCAAAGATCTTCCTCTTGCCTGTTGCCATGAGTCAGTGGAGGGGTTACCCCTCGGAAAGACTCCAACCAAAGCGGCTGCCAGCTCCTGAGGAAAACGATCCATGATGTCCCTCAGGATCCCAAAGGCTACCCTGCCAGCTGCTTCTTCAGCAGTCCTGCCAGTTGACTCATAACACCAGCCTGTCCACTCAGAATCGTCACCTCGGGGACGAACAACGGCCTCCACAGTAACTAAGAGACCTTCCCCCAACTGCTCATTCGCCCAGAAGTAGCGGGGCTCCATTCCATCAGGATAGCCGACATAGCTGAGCACCCTCCACAATAGTGTAGGCATCCCAAACTCTCCAAGAAACGTGTGACGTTGACGGGTACGTGGAGCAAGCTGACGGCGGGGAGCTCTGCCTCCGGTGGACTTGCGAGCGGTCTGCTTTGTGCGTGCCATCTGCACCATTAACATGTACCACTAGGTGAGACAAGACCATGACGGATAAGAGTTACATAACTGAGTAAGAATTTTATAAGGGGAGGAACAATTTAATTATGTGCATGGTAATTATCATGATGCATGCTCGTTCCGTACGTCCTCACAAACTTAGGAAAAATTTGTTTCTAGCGGTAGACACGGTGGCATACATACGTTCTCTCATAAATAGCGTAACTAGTCGAGCTACATGTTTCGTTGTTAGTGTACCTGCATAAAATTTCATTTCAGCCCTAAACCCATAATGAATATGCAGAATGTAATTGTAAATACTTCCATATATGTATACCCATACATATACTCTCCAAGAAGAACATGAAGGAGCATGTGATAGAGGGGAAGCACGTCCTGCTGCTGCACCACCAACAGGTGCGTCAGCCTCTAGTGGTGCTGCTGCTCCTCCTGGTCCTGCTGGAGGTGCCCCAACCTCAGGCAAATCTGCAACAATCTTCAGAGCCTTATGTACCTTGTCATACTCAAATGTATGCCCTATGACCTGCTCAATCATGTGCATGATGTAGGGAGCAAAACCACAACCCTTGAGGGGCCTCTCTCCCACACTCCTGATTTCAGACCAAATAAAGTCAAACACACTGAATGGCTGAGCATCAGGTGCCATCCTGTGGAGCAGGTTCTTGGAATAGTCTGCAATGTTGCCCTTGTCTCCACCCTTGCAGTCAATAGTATTCCTGAACATCCTGTCCAGGTATCTATAAGTGGGGTGAAGACCTAGAACCTTGCCCACTGATCCTCTATCACCTCCTGGTGGGTACATGTAAGTGAGCTGCTTAGGAGGTAACACCTGCTCGGTGTGAATCCTGTCTCTCTGGAGGTCATCCTCTGAGAAGCCAAGCTGAGCGACAAACACATCATAATCTACACTATGCCACTAGCCCTCAAGCATCTAGTGTATTCGCCTCTCATCCTCCTCAACAAACAGAGTAGCATAGAACTGAGCTACTACCTCTGTGTTCCAGTCATGCTGGAACTCCATGATCTCATAAACTCCTGTCCGTTGGTAGATGGTAATAGCATGATCAACTGAGGCCTTCTGCAGCTCTCTAATGTACTGCCAGTCAATCCACTGAGACCTGGCAATCACTGGGTTCCTGGTGAGAATCACGCTGGAGTAGAAGTCCAAGTGAAAAGCTGTTTGGAAGCGGTGATCATACTGAACCTTAGGTAAGCCTCTCAGATCAACCCTTCGCTCATCTCTAGCTTTCCTAGTCATACCCTTTCCTCTGTAGTCAACTCTAGAAACATAAGAGGGTACATTGGGTAGACGTGTCTCAAGGAGACCATAATGCATACCCTGACTAGGCTGGTGCTGAACTGGAGGAACTGTCTCCTTCTCCTCAATCTCCTGCTCCTCATCTGAGCTATCACCATCTGATCCTCTGTCAATGCTCTTTCTCTTTCTGTCTTCTCTGGACCGCACTCTAAAATCATCAGTGTCAGTGTCAGAAGAAGAGCTCCCTGACCCCTCTGCATACTGAGGTGCTGCACTGGAGGCAGCCCTGGTAGACCTCCTGCTGGTTGGCGTAAATTTAGGATGCATTTCCTACCTTGCCTTCTTATATTTCTCCAAAGCTGGATCATGCCTATGCTTGGATCTAGGCTCCTATCTCCCACTCATAGCTGCTGCCCTGTATCCAAAAGATTTCTAAAAAAATTTAGATACATGCCCAAAATTTAATCTTGAATTGCAATTTAGACGTAGAATCTTTGATCCATGGTTTTACAACCATCTTGACATACAACTGTCAATAAGTTTGCAAAACGAAGATACAAAAGAATCTAAGCCTAACAAACAATTCTATGCTCGGATTGAATTAAAAGAGAGCAGAGGGTCTGCTCTGCTGGGCCATACCGGACACGTCCGGTAGCATACCGGACACGTTCGATATGCGCGCCCAGCAACCCTAACCAGGGCTCCTTGATTCAAACCATCACCGATCAATTTTAAACTTTGGGCATTGCTTCAACATCACCAATGTAGCATATTGACCGAAGGAATTTCAAAACCAATCATTAACCATGTAGATCGGACAAGGTCCGCGATTAGGGTACCTTGAGAGAAGGGATGAGAAGGCGATGTGAAATCCAAATCCCCAGACCTTCAACCTTGATGCAAGCCTTCTCCAATGCAATCTCCCTCCCTCTCTCTTCTTGGTGAAATCCTCGGTCGCCCTAGATGAGGAAGAGGTCAGCGGCTGGGTTCTGTTGGAACGAGACAAGTCTGTCTGGGCCGAAGGGGTACGGCGGTTTTATAGCCCCGCTCATACCGGACACGTCCGGTATACGCGGGCTGGCCCAAAATATTCCAAAATGAGTTTTCTCTCTTCCAATCCCTTTCTCTGTAATTCCTTGATCCAAAAGCATGTATAATCTTGATCCAAACTGAGTATGATCACTTTTCTTATCCAATGCCATAAATATCACTTCTCTTTTCCAAATCTTTCACATATATAGATTTTGATAACTTGAGAGAGAGATAATGAGAGACATAGTAGATTGTGGACTTAAGAAAGCCATGTCATGTGTGATTAGCCAATCAAACAATCAAGGAGAGCTATAATCATCACATGACAAGGCTAGGTCACAAAGACCAAGATTCAAATAGTTTTTCAAATTCACACCACCTACACATGCTAGTTATGGGTTTTGAAAAACATCTCTCATATGTCACACAAATGCACATTCTAATATATAAAGGGCCTTAGATGCACTTACAATGTATGTATGTAAACACATACCTTTGCCTTGAGCCCACAAGAATACCACTAAGAAGATACATGGCATGATAATCTTTATGTTGACCTTGATTGCCAAATAATCATGCTAGATACGAATTCAATTTTTCATCTAGAGGACTACAAAGAGTGCTAGATAAATTTGTTAGTCCACAATGGTGCAAAATAGAAACTTAGCTCCCCCTAAATAAGTGCTTCAAGTAATTTGAATGACTTTCAATAAGCACTTTTATTCTATTAAGAAATTAGGAGCCAATTCTCCATTTTGACAATAAACCAAATAAATTTCCATATTTAAAATTGAGATCAAAAGATGCACACAATCCACTTAAATTTGACATATCATAATCTTCTGAGAATATTGAGGGTATATGAAATCACATGGATCAAAACTCAATTGCTTTCAAACAGGTGTTCTAGTTCTTGTAATACCGGACACGTCCGGTAGGTATACCGGACATGTCCGAAATACACAGAACAGAAACACTTACTTTCTGTCTCTGACCATACCGGACACGTCCGATAGTAATATCGGACACGTCCGATAGGTGCAGGACAGAACCAATTAATTCACTGCTTGTGATTCTTCGTTTAGCTCTAGTATTTATTGTATTCTTGCATCTCAACAAATGAATTGCTTTGCTAGAGAGCCGTTGAAAGCACCATATGGCAAAATAAAAATTCTTTTTAAATGAATCTAATTAGCCACTTTTATTATTTCACAAATATGCCTATTTGTGAACTATTAAACACAAAACGAACAAAGTGGCTATACTATAAGGTTTAGGTACTTGTTACCAATAGTGAGGATGAAATATATGATATATTCATTGAATTATCTTCGGGTCAACCATATAAAGGATTATGATAAAAATTGGTTGATAGATTGAGTGAATATTATCAAATTTCTTGCTCAACCACCCCGAAGCCTTCATCTCATCACCAAGTACCTACATTATTATCCTAAGCACACTTTGGTACCCAACTCTTGTTGGGTCCTTTTGGGTTAGTCAACAAGTGCTTAGGCACCCAAATAGCTTTAGCACTAGTTTGTGGTGAACACATCACCTTGCTAGTGCTAACTCCATTTGTGGTCTTCCTAAGCATATCATTATAAACAAATATGTTAGGATTAGGAGTTTTACCATTTGGGCATTCATAGCTTAAATGCCCCTTTCTTCTACAAGCATAGCATATGCGGCCTTTGTTTGCTTTATGCTTGTTTTGCTTGTATGGACATTTATCAACTTTGTGGCCCATCTTATTGCATCCATAGCATCTTCTTGTTGCAACTTGGGCTTCCTTTCTTGCCTCATGGTACATTGGGCATTTCTTGGTAGGATGCCCCAATTTCTTGCTCATGAGACAAGCGTTTTATCCATCACTCTTCGCTTGCTTGGCCTCCTTGGTTGAAACCTTTTGATTGGTGGCTTCAACTTTGTCGGCCCAACTATTGTGTGGACACATAGCCCACTCATGTCCATACAATCCACAACCATAGCACATCCTTTTTCCATATTTCTTGCTCTTGGTTGTGTTGGCCTTGCTTGAGATGTGATTCTTTTGTTGGGTTTTGGAGGAAGCAATGTTTGAACCCTTCTCAAGCTTCTTCACCATGTTATCATGGTCATCTTGAGAAGGTTGTGCTTTCTTCTTACCCTTCAACCGAATCACATCTTTCTTTAATCTTTTCACCTCTTCTTTGAGCTCTATGTTATCTATGAGATTTAGCTCAATCAAAGATTGGCTTGCTTGAGGAGCACACTCATTAGTACAAGAAATATTTAATTGAGATGGTGTACTAGTGAGTGGATGTGTAAGAGGTTGAGAAAATTTTACCGATGTAATCACAACCTCATGAGCCACCTCAAGCATGATGCTTGATTCTACTACTTCATCATGAGAGCACTTTAGATGAACATAGTTTGCTTGTAGCACATTGTACTTGCTTGATAGTTCATATGGCCTTGCCTTGAGCTCAAAGTTTTCCTTCTCTAATTGTGAAACACTAGAAGAGCAGTTAGTAACTAAAGCATGCTCAATCGACAATTTATCATACCTCTCATTTATTGCCTTTAGCTCTTGCAATTTGGAGATGAGAAATGTAACACCCCGATGTTTGTCACCAGTTAAGCAATGGGTTTGAAATTAAACATGGCATGTTAAGTGGTGATGGAGATGTTAGGTCAAACATATGAAAATGAGCCACCACTTAAACTTGGACCATGCACCATTGCTTACATGTTGCCCTTTCCAAAAAGTATGCAAGAGTAATGTTAAACATGCTTATTTCGTGTACATTACATCAACATGCATCCATCTTGACCAATGGAAAAGTTTCATGAAGTTTGGAATCAAGAAGTCACATGAAATGATAAGTTAAAATCTTTCTTGGATTGCTTTATTAAGTGAATGGAATTATAGGTCATCAACCAAACCTTGCTACCTTTTCCGAATGACTCTAATTGAACTCTAAAACAAAAGTCATGAAGGGTTCGTGTTGAGCAGAGATCAAGAAAATGCATCAATCGGTCTAAAACTCAGATCTAAGGTTTACCGCAATGCTACTTTGACCTGTGTTGACCAATCACTTACAGTGCTTGCATGGAGTTACACCTTAAATAAAAGTTGAAGTTTGAGTGGAGTAGAACAAACTTTGTTTTTGGAACAAGAGCCAGATCAACTTGGAACTAACTCAAACCGAGGCACAAACTTTGAATCTGCTGCTGTTTTCAGAGTCCAAAAATATTCTGTCTGAGTTAACTGAAACCTGAATTTTCAGTTTCATGAGCCCTACTTTGCAGCTCTCTATCATCCAATATAATCCGAGTTAGACCAAAAACCTTTAAGCAAAGTTGTAGTCCTCATATAGCTCTACAATATTTGTTACTACCGTTTGTGCCTAAACTAAACGTATTAGGAGATATGAAAGGACAAAGATGGATGTTTAGTCGCATTTTTGAGGTAGAATTGGAGATTTGAATTTGATCAACAGCAATGTCCGACCGTGCACAGGATGCCGCCGCCGCGTGGCCTCCTCGCACCTCACCTATGCGCCACCTCACCTAAGCCGAGCGCCACGTTTAGAAGGGGAAGACCGAGCCGGTGCTCTCTCATTCTCCCTCTCGCCCTTTGCTCCCTCTCGCTCTCTCGTCCACCATGGCCGACGAGTGAAGCTCCAGCGCCACCATGTCTCGCTGCTCCGCTCCTTTGCTGGGCAAGCCAAGAGCGCTACCGCCTCCGCCTTTGTCTTCTCCCTCACTCTTACTACCCTTCCTACCCTTGCTCGGCTGCTCTTCTGTTCTCGGCCGCTGCTCCAGAGCACGCTCGCCATGGCTGCCGGTGAGCAGAGCTCCAAGCTGTAGCGTCTGCCATCTCCAAGCCACCCTCTGCTCTAACTCGCCTCCCCTTTGACTTCCTATCCATCCACCACAATCGAAGCCTACCTTCTCTGGCTCCCTTCGCCGTCGCAGCTCACCGTCGCCGAACCCCACAGCATGGAGCCGCTGCTGCTCGTGGATAGGCCAACCTGGCCCGCCTCGGACCAAGCCGAGTAGCTCCGCGAGTGTGCACGAGGCCGCTGGTGCTCGCGCTGCCCTTCTCCGCCGCCGCCGGCCCTCCTCCGGCCGAAGTCCAGCCTCCGACGGCCTCCTCTGCTTTGATTCACGTGGAGGGCTTCGCGCAACAATTAGGAGAAAGGGAGGGTCCTATCTGCAATGTTATAGACTCATATGAATAGTGCTCCTAGGGACCTATTTGTTTTAAATCGGCTGAAAGTTTGGAAAATCATAATAAATCATAGGAAATTCGTAAAATAGCAAATAAGGACTTTTTGGAATCCTTGTGAAATTTTCTATGCAGTAGATCTATAATATTTCAGGTTTTAGTTTAAAGTTTTAGCTGTGAAAATAGATTTGTGCATCTAGGTTTTCAATTCTAGTTGTATTTGTCTTTTTCATAACTGCAGTTGTAGGGCTCCAAATGAAGTGAAATTTTTGTGGCATGCTACTCATGTGATGTTTGTTGTGTGGTAAAAATTTCATGGTCATTGGTTGCTTCATGAGTGAGTTATTGGTTTATCTTGCTCTCACATGATTTCTTGCTTTAGCAACTTGTCCTTTCCATAGAGGTTGCTATACATATTCAAATGGAGTAGAATTTGTACATTAGACTATTGAGAGTATATGTGAGCAACTGTAATTTTTGTAGAAGTTATTGTGCACGTTTGGTATATGTTCATTAAGTCACCTTGTTATCTAAAATAAATTAAGAAATGCATTAAAAGAATTTATTTGGTCATGGACACTAGGTTTTCTGGTGTTCTTTAGTCATGTGTGACATTTTGGTAAAGTTGGTTTTGCCCAATTATGTGTTTGCAACATAAGTTAATATTTATTTTCTTGCAAATGTGGTTTATGGACAGATTTAGGAACTTAGAAAAGTTCTTCGTGATAATGTGCTTTGTTGTGAACCTTGTTTATACAAAAGTTGTAGCAAATTTTATGATCTTGCTTGTGTTCAAATTGTAAGGCCATAGGCCTGATAGTGTAGGAGTTACATGACTTTTAAGTCTTCTGTTAGGTTTTGATTGTATTCTGAGCAGATCTGAAAGATGCTAGTGTTTGATCTAGTTAGGATTTGAATGAGCTTTTGGTGATAATAACAAAGTTGTAGATAATTCATGTATCTAGCTTTTGTTAAAATTTGGTGGTATTTGGCCTTGTGGTTTGTGAGTTATGCCTGTTTAAAGTTGGGTTTCAGAAATGGTTGCTTTCTGTCAAATGTGGACCAGTTTCTGTAAATGGGTATATTTGACTTAGTTAACTTGAGAATCATGCTAAGATGATTAAAGATGAATTGTAGAAAAATTTCATAAGCTTTCCAGATTGTCTTGTTGCATGTCTTTTGGATTAGTACAACTCCTGTTATGAGTAAAATTAGCTGCTGCTGTTTGCAGCCTTGACTCTGTGATTGCCGTGAATAACTGGTTTGTCTTGAATGCTTATGTGATGCATCTTGTGTTACCATTCATCACATTCATACACATGCATCTTACATCTCATCTAGGTGCGCTAGATGAACCACGTGAAGGACGTGATGTTGGAGCCGAACCCGAAGACGGTGTATGGAGGATCTATCCCGAAGATGGAAGGACTAAGCGAGTGCTTGGACCTGAGACGTCACCAGGACGGTGTAAGCTAACTGAACTGACTTGTGTCGGATCCCAGGCAAGCCCCGAAGCATTCTAAGTCTCCTAATTTACAAATTAATTCTTTCTATATATATGAGTTTATATATTGTTGCATTAAGTTGTAGGAGTTGATTGAAACCATTGATGCATTTATCACTATCCTTGCCTACCTTATTACCATTTACCGTGTTAGGTCAGGATCGAATAACTGCTTAGCCTTGCTTAGACCGGTAGCGATCGGTGATATCTGGTCACCTACATTATAGGTGGTTACTGGAAGAATTTAGCTATAGAAAGAATGATATCCTGGATTTAACCATGTGTGATGGATAATTGGAGACCAGACGGAAAAAGTTGGAGGCAACCAGACATGGTTCTAGGGTGCTGTTAGTTTCCGTCTGTGTCGATTAAGGACCAATCGTTGCTCGTCCCTCTTGTCATGTTGAACGCATGCCTCACATTTAGCTGGCCGAATAAAGTACCTTTCGACCGCGAAGCTAGTGACACTATTTCGAGCCGGGATAAACTCGGATGCGCAGACTGGTGCTGAAGAGGGTATGACGGGGACGCGAAGAGTGAGCCCAAGGTGCGTCCTGGCAGTCGGGCGGTCCCTGGGTAGTGCGGTCCATGACTGTTATCCCGCGGCTACTTAGAAAGTGTCATTGGTGATCTAAGCGACCCTGACGGGGGAAGTGTGGTTTGTATGAGGAATAAATCACCAGCTGGTTAGGAATCGATTCAAATCGCCATCGCTCCTGGATAGTGAGCACTTGACTCGAGCTATGGCATCGTAGTAATTATTATGGAACAATGATGGTTATCTGGATGATATGGGATATGCTAAATCTAAATTGGTAACTGGATGTTATTGGTTAATCAAGTGATTGCTATAGTACAGGTGCTTACCTAGATGGATAGGTTATAATAAAGATGATGCAAAGTACTTAAAATGGTTTATTCATGATAACTTATGCTTTTCGCAAACGAGTCAGCTAGCCCACTAAAGAAAGCCTTGCATAATCCTTGGTGTCGCTTTATTTTGGTTTAAGACGGGTAAGTCTAGCTGAGTACATTCGAGTACTCAGGGTTTATCCCACCATGTTGCAGGTGAAGTTCTTGGCCTGCGGAAGATGGTGGCGAACCGCCGGTGGGCTCGGTGATTCTATATTTACTTCTCATCTATATGCTTTTGTCTAAGGATGTCACTTATGCTAGCAATGTATTTGGAACTTATATTAATGTAATCATTTGAAAGCTATGTTGTTTTCAATAATTGGTTTTGAAACCCAAACTTGTACTATTATTTGTGAACCCATTTATAACATTATTTCTGCTGCAACTCTGCGTATGTGATGTGTATTTGCTTAATCACGCGATCTTGGTTGTGATGTTGATTTACCGAGGTCTTTCGAGACACTCGGTGGACTACCGGGTTTATATAAGTGAAAGTATGCGCGTGTCAACGTGTTAGCGGGGACAACCGTACTTGATCTTATATAAATTGGGCGGTTCTGTCATAGCTGGCATCAGAGCAAGGTTAAGCATAATACTATCATGTACATAGTTTTAAAAACAAAATTTTGGTTTTAAAAATCCTATTTTGACTAAAACTTTAGCTACAGTGAAATTTGTCAAAACTTATTTGCAAAACTATGCTAGCGACATCCTTCTTTATGCCCAGTTAAGGACTATTAGGTGGCTATCTAAGTACTAACTTTGGGGGATGTACTTTATTGAAATTTTTACTTTTGTCGTCCATACGGTGTGCTATTGTATGGATGCCGTTCACGTGAATGGTAATGTATGGATCAATTGCCTCTACGTCCAGGTAAGTGTGAGTTGTGAGAGCATGACCGTCCAACTATCGGTCTAGGGGAGAGTTAGCTGTGGTTACTGGAATATTTACATGTTACACACATGTATATATGAAGGTACTTAATTGTGGGTATATCTGTCGGGTAGCCATGGATACCGAAGTATATATATCTGGGGATGTATATATGGAGAGTATCTTAGTTTACTGCTTTCATTGTGTGCTTATTTATCTCTTATGGGGATGGGATGCAATGAATTTGCCTGCAGGTACGCTAACCACGAATACGTAGATTGAATGTAGCTGACGACTAGCTATATATCGAGAGAGTACGTGTTATGCCACCGACATAGAACGTGATTGCCACCTTAGGCTGGCAATTTTGTGAGGACAAATAGGACGAGCATGCATCATGATTGTGCTTGTGCATAAATATGCTTCCCTTCCTTTGTTCTAGTACTAAATAACTTGTGATCGATGTGTTGCTCTATCTTCCTTGTGTGGAGTTAAACAAGAATGCCTTGTTCCATGTTGCTTGAATAGGAAGTGCTTGAGAAAAGTGTGTGCTTAGCCTTGCTAGAAATAATTGTGGTTACATGCTTAAACCTATAAATGTCCTCTAGTTTAGCCAAGTGGTGGGTATGTTGCTCTTATAAGCTTTTGCAAATGCTTTAGGCCTCACTTAAGTACTTGTGATTCTTATGACTAAAATTAATTTATTGTTGGTCTAAGGTAACAATGTTTAGAGCTGCTAGAATAACATGTTTGTGTGCTCTCTTGTTAAGTAGAACAAAGGCAAGTTTGTTTTGCTTGTGGGACGTTGGCTGCTAGAACATTTTCTGTAGTGGTGATGTTTTCGTGGTCATAACGGTGTTTTCTATAGTTATGGAGAATACCAAAGTCGTAGCTAACTTTTGTATCTTGCTTGTCCTAAAATTTCATGACCCCAGGCCTTATGGTTTAGGAGTTATAAATTTTAGAAGTTTGTTATCAGGTTTTGCTTATGTTCTGAACATATCTGAATATTTGGTTTGTTTTACTTGTGTGCATATAGAATTATTTCTTGGAAATAGTAGAAGAAGTATAGTAATTTTTCTAAGCTTTCCAAAATGTCTAATAGCGCTGCTTGTGGTGATCTAAATCTACAGTTATGAGCTTGCAAAATGGAATGACAGAATCTGTCCAAATCTGGGCAGAGATGTCTTCTTTGTCTTGTTTGGTCTTGTTAGCTGTAGGATCATCTTAGTATGATAATAAGAAAGTTATAGACAACTTAATAAGCTTTACCTAAAGTCTAGGATCACCTTTGTTTAATGCCTACAACTTTAGTTATGCTTGAAACATGTGCCTACTGTACTGCTGTTCAGTTTTCTGTGCATATACTAAGTGGATGCTTTAGCTTGCTTTGGTTTTGGGCCAAGCTTGTAGTTAAATCTTGTCTGGTAAATGCTTGTTATGTGTGTGAGCCTTGTGCTTAGTATTTGTGCTTAAGCTAATTTGATTGAATCTCTCAAATGCTTGCTTGAAACTATGATGTGGTATGTATGCTTGTTATCTAATTAGTGCCATAGTTGTCACCTCATTTGTCCTCGGTAAGCATACGAGTGTCAAATAGCTTTATCCTAGAACAACGCTCAAGTTACATAATCGCTCGGTTGTCGTCTCCAATTAGGTTCTCTTGGGAGCCTGAGCCTGTAGACGTAGTCACTAGCCCTTGAACGTTTGTGTATCTATGCCTTGCTTGAACCGTAGGCCCTAGCGTAGTTCCCTTATATGTTTGCTTAGGCCTTGGACATCCGCTACCTTTTGGAGAATGCCATTGTTCGATCGACCAACCAAGTTAAGTCCTAACGAATGCCGGTCTTGGCCACAGTTGTTGCTTGCCAAGTTTTGGAGACCATACCCAATTTCATGTTGGACCTCCCGATTCTCTCTCCTATAGGTGATCTAGGCAACGCTAATCTCTCGCTGCTTGATCTTGAAATATTCTGCCAGCAAATCATGTGATTGCCTTATCGACTCAACCTCTGATTGGCATATCGGTTTTGCCTTAAAGTTTGCTTAATCCCTCTGCAGCCTTCCCACGTCTCGAGATGTCTATCAGTCTTGATCTCATGTTGTTGCCCAACATGACTGGATCTCGTGTTAATCTTTCCTTTGGTAATCACTTTGGCGGATGCAAGTCATACGTGGAATTTAAGCACATGTTCCCTGCTCTGTTGTCTTCAGCAATTAAGCTATGTCCTCTTGTGTTGTGTTTTGATCTTCAGATCGCCTCCTTGTTGACTCCTAACCTTGTGACTACCTTTGTTTGCTGTCCCTCCTTCGCATAGTGCTTGCTCCTATGCAACCCAATTTATGCCATGTGAGATTTCTTGTGGGCTGTATGTTCAATAATGGTGCCACGATTAGCGATCTACGGTGCCGCGACGAAACCGAGAGCCTCCTGTGGGTGCACACACAAGGCTGTGCTGCTCGGCACACGCTGGTATCAAGGTTTCTAGTCATGATCCATTACAGAACTACACCGATATGTTATTCTCACGTGAGCTCTTCCTTGGTTATCTCTTCTTATCATGGTAGAAGATCTGTATGTTGAATCAGATGCAATAGGACTTCCTTCTGGAGTCATCCAACGGTTAACCTTTGAAGAACATGTCACTAACAGGAACATAAACAGACTGCAAGAGGTGGTAGACAAGTGACTCTACTTGACGGTCCCTGTAGTGATGTCAGTCATCTAGTGAGCAACTTATGTCATTCTCATTGGATCAGAAAGGTACACCACACTTAAGGTGGAGCAAGTTATCAGTCAGATGATAAATGGACCGAGATATTATGTGCATGCAGATCACACAGTCGAGATCAACCATCTCTAGTGTGACCCCTTGCCTGCTGATTTCTATGGCGACCATCTGTTATGCGTCAATCACAACTATTGTTGGCAAGAGTGCAGATTTAGAACTTTTAGTGTTGAGAAACAACAGATCCGTTACCAGTAGGAAAGTTAGTCTCCAGTTAGGTAACGACTCTTGGTAGCCCCGAAGGCTATGTCTCACAGAACAATGTTAGACGAAGAAACAACAAAGCCGGTCAGCAATGCAAGTACTGTCTTCTTCTCCGAGCCCGGTGTCATTAAGACAACTCCATCTTGGACAATCAAATGGGTAGTGCAAGGTACTGTATCAGCTAAGTAAGGAGCTATAGAAAGCACGTCCCTAGTTTCGGTCCGTATCATTATGTATATGGTGCTATCAAAGGATTGTTCCAGATTTTAGGGGATGAAGCATAGAAGGGTAATCAAAGACGTTTCCTTATTATGTAGGACTACCCCTCCACGAGAGTATGCATTGTGCCCTACAAAAATAGCCCACCAGTCCAATGCTTGCGTATCGTCGAGTTGGTGTCTAAAATGATGGTTGAAGTATTACCAGAGAAGCATGTGAGGAAAACTCTAGCCTCCATCCTTAGCTAGGGAAAGGTTGCTGCTGCTATGAGAAAAGTTAGAGAGTGCAAAACACACACCTCAACGTGTGAAGCAAAGAAAAGGGAGAACCCGAAATCTGTCCAGATTTTGTGGCACTAAACCGGTTATCTTCAAGCCGGCGATTAGTGACTCAAACGAAGTTGGATTGACCCCAAACTTGGTGATCTCATTCCTCGCTTAGGACCCTTCAATGCCTTAAGTTTGTTTGAGGATTGGTTGAGTGAAACATCGGATTTGAGAGATGTTTTGTCAATTCGGTTTGCTGTCATTTTAGAACAGAGCAGTTTTGGTAGATGAATTGTTTAGATGGTCAAACGGTGTCCGGTTGAGTTGAATTTTGGTGAGTAGTTAGAAGACCCATGGATCTACATGCCCACCAAAATTTGTGCATATTGGAGGAATAGTTTGTGAGATATGAATAGAAAACAAAAGGGTACAGAATCTGCAATTTCGTGGTGACTGCGATCATCCTTCACATGAGAAAGTTGTGTTTACAATTGATGCCAAGATTGGCAACACGATCATTGTCTTGCCATTAGATAATCCTTTATATGCCCTAGAGAAGACTCCTTGCACCCATGTTTGTGCCGTACCTTTGTCCTCTCGTATCGATAATAGTTGAGCAGTCAAGATGTTCTACAAGTCAACTTGTGCCGTTGCAAGTCAAAAATAGATCGGAAGGGTGTCAAACCGTAGATTTCAGGTCATGGATTGGAGATATTGATTGACCCTAGAATGGAAGCCTCGATGTCAAATATAGTTTAAGAAAGCTGGTTTTACTACGATGCAAGTCAACCCAACTTGCAGTGCAACTGCACCAAGAAGGCAAATTGTACTTAACCTGCTTGGTAGTGAACTAGTCCCTAGTTTTGTGATTACTTGCAACTTGTGTTGTCCTCCAAGCCTCATTAACATCCTTCTGTGTCAATGGTTCTCCAATGCTGACATGCCATTGGTACCTTATATGTGTTTTTACCCAAGAGGTTGCATCAGATTCAACCTAGATCACTGTTGCAACTTGGATACAAAGGCTCCCTAAGGAATGATCATCGAGAACGTTGAGCCGACAGAGTCAGCTATTACGTTTACCACTCACTCGGCAGACTCAGACAATACAATATTGTTATCAAAGAAAGAGAACTGCACACATGGAACCATTACAACGAGTATCCTTCAGAAGATTATGATCTAGTGCAAAGTCCATATGGTCTGTGCTATATCCACTAGGGAAGTAGATGCTACAAGTATTTAGTCTACGATTGTATCGCTCTTCATACACCGAGGATGAAGTACGTAGGACAGTGCTATCTTGGATTCCTCCCAATGTAGCAATGCTTTATGGAAGCCAATGGAGGAAATTCTTTTGACAAAAATTTACTACAAAGAACAAGTATAGAAAGTTGTCTCGACCAATTTGGTCCCTCTGATGCTTGAAGCTATGTAGCCTAAATCTATCGCTGATATTGGAAACTGGTAACATGTCTCCCTTCCATAAAAGTCTTTCGTCTTGAATCTCGGGACGCGATTCTTTTAAGGGGGGAGGGCTGTAACACCCCAGTGTTTGTCACCAGTTAAGCAATGGGTTTGAACTCAAACATGGCATGTTAAGTGGTGATGGAGATGTTAGGTCAAACATATGAAAATGAGCCACCACTTAAACTTGGACCATGCACCATTGCTTACATGTTGCCCTTTCCAAAAAGTATGCAAGAGTAATGTTAAACATGCTTATTTCGTGTACATTACATCAACATGCATCCATCTTGACCAATGAAAAAGTTTCATGAAGTTTGGAATCAAGAAGTCACATGAAATGATAAGTTAAAATCTTTCTTGGATTGCTTTATTAAGTGAATGGAATTATAGGTCATCAACCAAACCTTGCTACCTTTTCCGAATGACTCTAATTGAACTCTACAACAAAAGTCATGAAGGGTTAGTGTTGAGCAGAGATCAAGAAAATGCATCAATCGGTCTAAAACTCAGATTTAAGGTTTACCGCGATGCTACTTTGACCTGTGTTGACCAATCACTTACAGTGCTTGCATGGAGTTACACCTTAAATAAAAGTTAAAGTTTGAGTGGAGTAGAACAAACTTTGTTTTTGGAACAAGAGCCAGATCAACTTGGAACTAAGTCAAACCGAGGCTCAAACTTTGAATCTGCTGCTGTTTTCAGAGTCCAAAAATATTGTAAGTCTAAGTTAACTGAAACCTGAATTTTTAGTTTCATGAGCCCTACTTTGCAGCTCTCTATCATCCAATATAATCCGAGTTAGACAAAAAACCTTTAAGCAAAGTTGTAGTCCTCATATAGCTCTACAACATTTGTTACTACCGTTTGTGCCTAAACTAAACGTATTAGGAGATATGAAAGGACAAAGATGGATGTTTAGTCGCATTTTTGAGGTAGAATTGGAGATTTGAATTTGATCAACAGCAATGTCCGACCGTGCACAGGATGCCGCCGCCGCGTGGCCTCCTCGCACCTCACCTATGCGCCACCTCGCCTAAGCCGAGCGCCATGTTTAGAAGGGGAAGAACGAGCCAGTGCTCTCTCATTCTCCCTCTCGCCCTTCGCTCCCTCTCGCTCTCTCATCCACCATGGCCGACGAGTGAAGCTCCAGCGCCACCATGTCTCGCTGCTCCGCTCCTCTGCTGGGCAAGCCAAGAGCGCTACCGCCTCCGCCTTTGTCTTCTCCCTCACTCTTACTACCCTTCCTACCCTTGCTCGGCTGCTCTTCTGTTCTCGGCCGCCGCTCCAGAGCGCGCCTGCCATGGCTGCCGGTGAGCAGAGCTCCAAGCTGTAGCGTCTGCCATCTCCAAGCCACCCTCTGCTCTAACTGGCCTCCCCTTTGACTTCCTATCCATCCACCACAATCGAAGCCTACCTTCTCTGGCTCCCTTCGCCGTCGCAGCTCACCGTCACCGAACCCCGCAGCATGGAGCCACTGCTGCTCGTGGATAGGCCAACCTGGCCCGCCTCGGACCAAGCCGAGCAGCTCCGCGAGTGTGCACGAGGCCGCTGGTGCTCGCGCTGCCCTTCTCCGCCGCCGCCGGCCCTCCTCCGGCCAAAGTCCAGCCTCCGACGGCCTCCTCTGCTTTGATTCACGTGGAGGGTTTCGCACAACAATTAGGAGAAAGGGAGGGTCCTATCTGCAATGTTATAGACTCATATGAATAGTGCTCCTAGGGACCTATTTGTTTTAAATCGGCTGAAAGTTTGGAAAATCATAATAAATCATAGGAAATTCGTAAAATAGCAAATAAGGACTTTTTGGAGTCGTTGTGAAATTTTCTATGCAGTAGATCTATAATATTTCAGGTTTTAGTTAAAGTTTTAGCTGTGAAAATGGATTTATGCATCTAGGTTTTCAATTCTAGTTGTATTTGTCTTTTTCATAACTGTAGTTGTAGGGCTCCAAATGAAGTGAAATTTTTGTGGCATGCTAGTCATGTGATGTTTGATGTGTGGTAAAAATTTCATGGTCATTAGTTGCTTCATGAGTGAGTTATTGGTTTATCTTGCTCTCACATGATTTCTTGCTTTTGCAACTTGTCCTTTTCATAGAGGTTGCTATACATATTCAAATGGGGTAGAATTTGTACATTAGACTATTGAGAGTATATGTGAGCAACTGTAATTTTTGTAGAAGTTATTGTGCACTTTTGGTATATGTTCATTAAGTCACCTTGTTATCTAAAATAAATTAAGAAATGCATTAAAAGAATTTATTTGGTCATGGACACTAGGTTTTCTGGTGTTCCTTAGTCATGTGTGACATTTTGGTAAAGTTGGTTTTGCCCAATTATGTGTTTGCAACATAAGTTAATATTTATTTTCTTGCAAATGTGGTTTATGGACAGATTTAGGAACTTAGCAAAGTTCTTCGTGATAATGTGCTTTGTTGTGAACCTTGTTTAAACAAAAGTTGTAGCAAATTTCATGATCTTGCTTGTGTTCAAATTGTAAGGCCATAAGCCTGATAGTTTAGGAGTTACATGACTTTAAGTCTTCTGTTAGGTTTTGATTCTATTCTGAGCAGATCTGAAAGATGCTAGTGTTTGATCTAGTTAGGATTTGAATGAGCTTTTGGTGATAATAACAAAGTTGTAGATAATTCATGTATCTAGCTTCTGTTAAAATTGGTGGTATTTGTCCTAGTGGTTTGTGAGTTATGCCTGTTTAAAGTTGGGTTTCAGAAATGACTGCTTTCTGTCAATTGTGGACCAGTTTCTGTAAATGGGTATATTTGACTTAGTTAACTTGAGAATCATGCTAAGATGATTAAAGATGAATTGTAGAAAATTTCATAAGCTTTCCAGATTGTCTTGTTGCATGTCTTTTGGATTAGTACAACTCCTGTTATGAGTAAAATTAGCTGCTGCTGTTTGCAGCCTTGACTCTGTGATTGCCGTGAATAACTGGTTTGTCTTGAATGCTTATGTGATGCATCTTGTGTTACCATTCATCACATTCATACACATGCATCTTACATCTCATCTAGGTGCGCTAGATGAACCACGTGAAGGACGTGATGTTGGAGCCAAACCCGAAGACGGTGTATGGAGGATCTGTCCCGAAGATGGAAGGACTAAGCGAGTGCTAGGACCTGAAACGTCACCAGGACGGTGCAAGCTAACTGAACTGACTTGTGTCGGATCCCAGGCAAGCCCTGGAGCATTCTAAGTCTCCTAATTTATAAAAGCAATTCTTTCTATATATATGAGTTTATATATTGTTGCATTAAGTTGTAGGAGTTGATTGAAACCGTTGATGCATTTATTACTATCCTTGCCTACCTTATTACCTTTTACCCTGTTAGGTCAGGATCGAATAACTGCTTAGCCTTGCTTAGACCGGTAGCGATCGGTGATATCCGATCACCTACATTATAGGTGGTTACTGGAAGAATTTAGCTATAGAAAGAATGATATCCTGGAATTAAACATGTGTGATGGATAATTGGAGACCGGACGAAAAAAGTTGGAGGCAACTAGACAGGGTTCTGGGATGCTGTTAGTTTCCGTCTGTGTCGATTAAGGACCGATCGTTGCTCATCCCTCTTGTCATGTTGAACGCATGCCTCATATTTAGCTGGCCGAATAAAGTACCTTTTGACCGCGAAGCTAGTGACACTATTTCGAGCCGGGATAAACTTGGATGCGCAGACTGGTGCTGAAGAGGGTATGACGGGGATGCAAAGAGTGAGCCCAAGGTGCGTCCTGGTAGTCGGGCAGTCCCTGGGTAGTGCGGTCCATGACTGTTATCCCATGGCTACTTGAAAAGTGTCATTGGTGATCTAAGCGACCCTGACGGGGGAAGCGTGGTTTGTGTGAGGAATAAATCACCAGCTGGTTAGGAATCGATTCGAATCGCCATCGCTCCTGGATAGTGAGCACTTGACTCGAGCTACGTCATCGTAGTAATTATTATGGAACAATGATAGTTATCTGGATGATATGGGATATGCTAAATCTAAATTGGTAACTGGATGTTATTGGTTAATCAAGTGATTGTTGTAGTACAGGTGCTTACCTAGATGGATATGTTATAATAAAGATGATGCAAAGTACTTAAAATGGTTTATTCATGATAACTTATGCTTTTCGCAAATGAGTCAACTAGCCCACTAAAGAAAGCCTTGCATAATCCTTGGTGTCGCTTTATTTTGGTTTAAGACGGGTAAGTCTAGCTGAGTACATTTGAGTACTCAGGGTTTATCCCACCATGTTGCAGGTGAAGTTCTTGGCTTACGGAAGATGGTGGCGAACCGCCGGTGGGCTCGGTGATTCTATATTTACTTCTCATCTATATGCTTTTGTCTGAGGATGTCACTTATGCTAGCAATGTATTTGGAACTTATATTAATGTAATCATTTGAAAGCTATGTTGTTTTCAATAATTGGTTTTGAAACCCAAACTTGTACTATTATTTGTGAACCCATTTATAACATTATTTCTGCTGCAACTCTGCGTATGTGATGTGTATTTGCTTAATCACGCGATCTTGGTTGTGATGTTGATTTACCGAGGTCTTTCGAGACACTCGGCGGACTACCGGGTTTATATAAGTGAAAGTATGCACGTGTCAACGTGTTAGCGGGGGCAACCGTACTTGATCTTGTATAAATTGGGCGGTTCTGTCACAATCTCTTCTTCAAGCTCATCATTCTTTTCGACTATCTTCATGATGATGAACTTGTCTTTGTGGTTGAGATGATCAAGGTTGTAGTTGTCTTCAACTTCAACATCACTCTGATCTTGATCTTGCACTTGTGCCTTCTCCTTTTCTTGATCTTTCTCGTTACTCTTCTTCTTGCTTTTCTTGGCCATGAGACACAAGTGATGAGTATCATGAGATACTAAGATTGACTCATCACTTGGTCGCCACCGGGCTTGAGCATCGCTGCAAACAGCTGTTTGCTGCTCTGCTGCCTCGGCCATACTAGACACGTCCGGTATGTGCAGGCAGACAGCAAGTCATGCGCTGCTTGCACTTCTTGCTCCGGCTCGGCGCTCTTGAGGTCTTGTGAGGCTTCTTCGCTGTATAAAGACACAATGGACATACTTTTCATTGTCTCGATCTCAAGTGCATCATCACATTTGGATTTTCCATATAAATCAAAAAGTCTAGTCCAAATGAGATGAGCACTCTCCAGAGGTGGTTGTCTATTGAAGATTGCTTCATCTTGAACCTCTACACTTAATGTACTCAAAATGACATTAATAGCTTGAGCATTGAGTTGCACACATATCTCTTCCTCTTTTGACAAATTTTTGTAGTTGCTCCAATCAACTATAGGAAGAGGTATGCTTGCATCCACAATATGCTCAACAAGAGGACTAATATCCCTAAAAGCATTGAGTACATTAATTGACCAAGATAGAAAGTTTGAACCATCATTTTGGAGAAGCACCGGCTCCAACTCGATAGGCGTCGACATCCTTTTCTCACGGCGGTGAAGCTTTAGGTGAGAACCTCGCTCTGATACCAATTGAAAGGACCTAGGATGCCGCCTAGAGGGGGGTGAATAGGCGTTTCTGCAAATTAACACCTTTAAATGCGGAAACGATTAGTAAAGGGAGTTTCCAAAATGGAAACTCCAAATAAAAGTAATACCACCCCTCACAAGTTAGCCACCTAGTATACAAGGTATAAAAGAATGTATCTAGAAGCTACAACCCTGCAACACAAAGTTAGAACTGCGAATAAATATTTTTAGCACAGGGCTCTAATATCGGACGTGTTCGGTATGCACGGTTTCTGCAGAACAGCCCCGAACTTGCTGCTTTCTATTTCTATCTTTAAACCAAACTGCAGGTACCTACTAGAGATATAAATATACACAGAGAACCTGCACAAGAGCTGGAGCAACACAAATATCAAATGAAATGCGAATTGAGACACGATATTTGTTTTACCGAAGTTCGGACTCGTTCGAGTCCTACTCTCCGTTGAGGGGGTTGCAGGCGACCCAACGAAGGTCAGCCCTAGAGGGTACCACGAAGGTCACTCTAGCCGGAGTCTTTTCCAACTCCTTTTCCTGCTTCCACTAATTGATTCTGAGGCGGCGGAATCGACCGTTATAAACTTTCCGAGGCACACCACAATCTCTCGGGTGCTCTCCGGCGACGCCTAACCGTCTAGGACCGAAGAGTCCAAGAGTAACAAATGTGAATCACGAGATTGACAATATGCACAAGTGCTCAAATGGTTGGATTTGCTCTCTTTTTGAATTTCACTCAACTCACAATTTAATTTGGTAAATTTGATCAATCACTCACTAAGAGAGGGTTGGGAGAGTTAGCAAGGCTCAAAAACGTGTGTGTGTATCAGCAGAATCAGCAACCTCCAAAGGTGGAGGCTTGGGGGTATTTATAGCCCCCTTTGGAAAACTAGCCATTTTATAGCCGTTGCAATACCGGACACGTCCGGTATGCATACCGGGCACGTCCGGTACGACTTACACTGCGCCAACAGTAACTAAGTTATAGTGAAGTTGTGAGGCATCAGAACTCCTGATGAATGTCGGGATTTTCGACCGTCGGAACTCCCGACTTACGTTGGAACTCCCGATCCTCAGCACATTTGAAAACGTCGTAACTGAGTTAAAGTGTGTGAGGTGTCGGAACTCCCGATGTATGTCGGAACTTCTGACCGTCAGAACTCCCGACCTATGTCGGAACTCCCGACCCTCACGGCATTTGAAAACTAGCCGTTGGCCTCTGGTCGTCCATACCGGACATGTCCGGTATGACCACCACAGTGAATACTCTATTTCAGTTAAATTGCGAGACGTCGGAACTCCTGACCATTGCCGGAACTTCCGATCGTCGGAACTCCCGACGAATCAACCCGAGGACAAAGGTTTTACAGCTGCTGGACAAATACCGGACACGTCCGGTATTGCCAGACCAGCAAGAAAACAGTTAGCACTTTTGTCTCTCAAACACTCAAAACTCACATGGGTTGGCTTGAGCACTTATGAAACATTATCTATCAACATGATGCATCCCTCTTAATAGTACGGCATTCCTATTAACTCAAATTTAAAAGTATAACGAAATTAAACCTTTTGAGTTGATCTCTTTGAACCGAAGCCGTGCTTTCCAATCTTCATCAAGTGAGGGTGCCAATCATATTGATATTGATCTTTTCATTTGAGCATAGCCATCTTGAGCACGTGACTTGATTCCATTCATCAAATATGAATAACTCCAAATGCATCAAGTCACTTCCAACACTTTGTCCAATATAGGTTTGATCCTCCACATCAATATGACCGTCGCAGCTTGATTAGTACCTCAACTAAATGCAAGTACTTCCTTCTTCACCCTAGCAAGGTTCTTCGGCCGCCAAGCCGTCGCTTGCCCTTCACCCTTGCTTAGTACCTCGAAGCCTTTCCTTGCTATCTTCACCATCTCAAGCCATCAAGTCATATCTTGTGTTGAATCATCCATTCATTTGTATTGTTGTCTTTTTTATTTTAATTTAGCAAGCTTCAGATATGAGACCATTCCATATGCAATTCCTCATGTCTCATTAATTAATACTTAAGAGCTTGCTTTCACATAGCACATAGAAATCCCACAATAAATAAGCCTTTGTATGAATTCCATTTGCATTGTTGTCTTGTGCTTGAACTAGATTGTTTATACAACAACACATCATTTTGGCTTTCGTTAAGTACCTGTGAGATAACCTATTACATGTCCACACTCAGTAAACGGGTTAGACCTTTAATCATATTGTCTTTCAACCATCCAAAACCCACTAAAGGACTAGATGCACTTTCAATCTCTCTTCTCCGCGCGCGCCCCCGGCGGAGCTCGCCCGCGGCCGTGGCTGGCCGGGGCGGAGCTCGCCCGCGCCCGCGCCCGCGGCGGCTGTCCGGGGCCAAGCTCGCCCGCGCCCGCGCCAGAGGCGACTGTCCGGGGCTGAGCTCGCCCGCGCCCGTGCCCGCGGCGGCTGTCCGGGGCCGAGCTCGCCCGCTTCCGCGCCCGCGGCGGCCGGCCAGGGACAAGCTCGCCCGCGCGCGCCCGTGGAGGCCGAGGCGGACCTCCTCGCGTCACCTCCATGCGCGCTGCGTCAGATCCACGGCGAGGACCGGTTGCGGCAGCTCCACGCGCGTCGCCTCCTGGGGGATTCGCCGCCGCCGTTGGGGACGAGGCCGCCTCCCTGCACGCTGGGGCCCTCGACGTCGCTGTCGGGGCTCGTGCCGCTGCTGCAGCTCCCCGCCATCTCCTTCTTCTTGGCCACGGCGGCGCGGGAGGCGCGCCTGCACCTCGGCCGAGCGCGTGGCTGACAAACGGACCCCACCGTAGGGTAAAATGGTCATTTCACCTGTCTGTTTGACACCGTTAAGTAGAAAAGCGGATGGAATGGCTCGGAGAGCAAAGAAGTTCAGAACGGTGACATATGTGTGCGTCCAATTTTTTTAATGACCTATGTGTAATTTCAAACTTTTTTAATGACACACATATAAAAGCCTCTTTGGTTTTTAGGAAGCAAAGCAGCCCAAAAGTCCAACCATTCCCCAAAACAGTCCCGGAGGCCCAACCAAACGGACCTTAGGATTAGGATAGCGACTTTCAGTGACATTTTGCTCATTAACACAGTAACCTGCGATGAGTTGCTTAGAAACTCAGCAAGTCAGCAGTTAGCACGTCGCTGCCCATTTGACAAACTGCTGCATCCCTACATATTTCCTTTTTTTTTCTTTTTAAAATAGAACATGCGCAGAGCATGCCATCTTTGTTGATGCTGACTCCGACGACGTCATTGCTGCCGTCTCTATCGATCAATCTCTGCAAAATACAGTATCGATTCAGACCACCACGCCAAGCCGTCGAGGGCAAGGCCAGGCGACCAGCTCCTCTTGGCTGCACGTCCGCTTGCCCTCGGCCAATCGCCATGGACGCCGTGTCCTCGTCCCCGGCGCCGCTGCGCTTCGTGATCTTCCCATGGCTCGGATTCGGCCACCTGCTCCAGTACCTCGAGCTCGCCGAGCGGCTGGCGCTTCGGGGCCACCGCGTGTCCTTCGTCTCCACGCCGGGCAACATCGCCCGCCTCCCGGCGCTGCGACCCGCCGCGGCGCCGCGCGTCGATCTCGTGGCGCTCCCGCTCCCGCGCGTCGACGGCCTCCCCGACGGCGCCGAGTCCACTAACAGCGTCCCTCACGACAAGTTTGAGCTCCTGTTCAAGGCCTTCGACGGCCTCGCCGCGCCCTTCGCCGAGTTCTTGGGCGCGTCCTGCGCCGACGAGGGCAGGAGGCCTGACTGGGTCATCGTCGACTGCTTCCACTACTGGGCCGCCGGCGCCGCCGTCGACAACAAGGTTCGCTCACACCAAATGCAAACAGGTCAACGCTGTCAACTTGCTTTTTGTTCAGACCCAGCTGGGCTTGTCACCAGGTGCCATGCGCGATGCTGCTCCCGAGCGCCGCGTCTATGGCCGCGGGCAGGGAACGGCAGTCCTCGCGCGCCAAGCCGGCCGCTGCAGAGGAACCACCGGCGGTGGCTGCACCCCGTTACGAGTTGGAGCAGCAGCAGAAGCAATATTTCGTCAAGGATGGCGCGTCCGGTATGTCCGTCGCCGAGCGCTACTACTTGACGCATGAGAGGTGCACGGTCATGGCCATCCGAAGCAGCCTCGAGTGGGAGCCCGAGTTCCTCCCGCTGGTGACGCCGCTCGTCGGCAAGCCGGTCGTCCCCCTCGGCCTGTTTCCGCCGTCACACGACGAAGGGCGTGGCGCCAACGCGAACGGGGACCACGCCGCCATGCGGTGGCTGGACGCGCAGCCGCCGAGCTCGGTCGTGTACGTGGCGCTGGGGAGCGAGGTGCCGCTGCGCGTGGACCAGGTGCACGAGCTGGCGCTGGGGCTGGAGCTCGCCGGGACGCGCTTCCTCTGGGCTCTGAGGAATCCCGGCGGCGTCCCCGACGCGGACATCCTTCCGGCCGGGTTCCAAGAGCGCACCGGCGGCCGTGGGCTGGTGACCACGGGGTGGGTTCCTCAGCCCAGCGTACTGGCGCACGGCGCCGTGGGCGGGTTCTTGACGCACTGCGGGTGGAACTCGCTCATCGAAGGGCTCTTGTATGGCCGTCCTCTCGTCATGCTACCCATCTTCGGGGACCAAGGACCGAACGCGCGGCTCATGGAGGGGAAGAAGGTGGGGTTGCAGGTGCCCAGGGATGAGCACGACGGGTCGTTCGACCGCCATGGCGTCGCCAGCGCTGTCCGTGCCGTCATGCTAGAGGAGGAAACCAGGGGTGTCTTTGTGGCAAATGCCCTCAAGGTGCAAGAGATAGTAGCTGATAATGAACTTCAGGAGAGGTACGTGGACGAATTTATACAGCAACTAAGATCGTACGGCGTACGCCACTGTTCTGCCCCTGCCTCCAGCTGAGACTTAGCGTGCAGAGTATGTAACTGTCAGCTTATAACGGTTTTTTTGTCATAACTTATAACGGTTTTCAAATTCTGTTACCCGACACATTAGTTGCCTCGAAGATCATGTATTTCGAATAACAAGTTTTGCTTGTTGTGGTGTTTATTTATAAGACTTTTGCTATTTATCTGTTGACAGATTTTTTTTTTACTAAATCTGCTAGATTTCTATATATTTGATTGTGCTTTAGGATTTGTGCTACCACCGTCCAATGGGTCGCATTTATAAAAAAACTGACAACTATACACACCCTGTTAAGGGTTCCTTCATCGAAGAAAAGAGATACTTGCATGACCTGTTCTGTCCTAAGAATATTTTGTTTTCCATCTTCCGAGAGAGAGAGAGAGAGATAGATAAATATATATATAGAGAGAGAGACGACGATGGTGGTAGATATTTTGTTTTTCCACTGACTTGGAAATTTGCTCCAAGGACACATGCCTCGCGAACATCACCGTTGAATACTAGCCGGTAACCCCGCGCGAAGCGCGAGCAAGAAACTACATGATATAAGTAAAATTTTCATGTCGAAGGAAAGCACCAAAGTAACTGTCGAAATGATGCAATATATGCCGCATCATAAGTCTGGAACATGCGGGGATGCCCCTCTCAATTCAAGATGCAGCCTCATCCATATATTGCAGCTGAACAGAGCACCAATAGTAGGTGAGCAGAGCAGCACGGCCGAGAGCCTGAGAGCACTATGTAGTTGCCATAATTTGCAGTCACAATGTTGTCGAAGCCTGAAACGTAGCGTGAAGCCAAAAGCCTTGTCAACAACTTGGAAATAGGTATATGATGAGTCCCTGATGCTGTTAACACGAAACAGAGCCTTATTGGCAGCCGAAAAGTAAAAGAAGTGATGCAGGCCATAAATTGAGCGAGCATGTTTACGTGCCGAAAACTGCTTTACCGTTTTGGGTTCAGTGGCAAGCAATCATATTGCAAAAGTCATATGAGTTAATGCAAACAAATTATTGCAAGACAGAACCACAACAAATGGAGAAAACCCTGCTGCACTTCTGTTTACGTAACGAGAGGCCAAGAACAATGAACAAACAGTTCGTTGGCCTGAAGAAATGGTTCGTCTGAATGTGAAGAAGCCTAACCTAGTATATTTTGGCAATAGGATATAGGTAATCATGAGCTGCCGAAGGATAATGATGTGTATGCAATCTAAACTAATGGTCATGTACACCGAATACAAATTGGTGGCAAAAACTTGCACATGCAAATTTACTGTGATATTTTTGAGCATTTTTACCTGGATTAGAAAATGCATAACTGAGATAAAATAAAAAGCAAAGAAAAAAGACACCTCTGTTGTAACATATTTACTATTCAAATTAGCAGATAAATGGAATTTATTTAGGCTGCGAGTTGAGAACACATGTTACTTGGCAACTGAGGTAGGATTGTTTGGGTCTATCACCTTTCTTTTATCATTTTGGCCTTGAGATTATATATCTGCATCATCCAAGATCCTAGGAAGACAGTCTTCCTTGTTCATATGCTAGAGCCACAGTAGTAGTCTAGTTGTAGTAGAGCCTGCAACCCAAATCGCTGGAAATTTTAATGATGTGCGCTCCTGAAAAAGAGAAATAAATTTGAAGGGTGTAATTTTTCTGAAGAAAGAAAATAGATAGAAACGCTTGAGAAAACAAATTGGTGTACAATGCTGCTGAAAGTGAGTATAATGAAAAGCACAAAGTGGTATGCTAGCAGTATGATAACTGCCTATAAGGTGGGCAATGAAAGGGATAATTAATAGCATAAAAAAAAACAAACACTGCATAAAGCAAATGAATAAAGAACCAATGTGGAATTGGTTGTCTGTAGCAAACCAGATAGTTCTGAAACAGAGATTGCATGAAAGGGATAATTAAAAGCACAAAAAAAGAAACACTGGATAAAGCAAATGAATAAAGAACCAATGTGTAATTGGTTGTCTGTAGCAAACCAGGTAGTTCTGAAACAGAGATTGCATGCTGGATGCAGCTTACTGTTCACGGGGCAAAACGGTGCACAAAAGCAAGTACAAAAGATAACCTGCACTTTTGAGCTTGTGAACCTATTTGACTTTATATGCATAAGGCCAAGATGGAAATCTGATATAACGCCTGAGCCTATAGACTCCATTTTTCAGTTGCAGGAAAACTTTGACTCAAAATTTATAATTTGATAAATCGGTAATGCTGCAGTAGGGGACAAAGATCACTTTATTAAGCACAAATTATGGAGGACAATCGGAATGGCTTCATAAAGCACAATGCTTGTAGAGTAAGGATACGACTACTTTAAGTATAACTTATGTGAAGTAGAGAAAAAAAAATGTGAATAAGCACTGCCTGCTTTGACTTTAAACACATAATACGATTTTATTATCCTGGTAGACAATGAGTTGGATGAAATGGCCCTAACTGCTAAGCTCGACATACTTATATAATCTTTGAATTCCAGTTTGGTTAAATACCCTACCGTCTGTATTCCAGTCTAAACATCAAACATCGGGAACATAGTCATAGTCAGAAGAAGATTCATGGCGCTACTGAGGCATGAGACATTTATCCAACTTTTCCGTGATATGACTTTTCATGGTCGACTACCTGCCTAGCCTGAGAACATTGATCTGATATATCGTACAAAATTTCGGTATAGACAACATTGTGTGTGCGGTTTTGATACTTGAAGGGGCTCTTTTCAATCAGGACCCGGAAACCTGTTGGGAGGCACTAATACCTGCATGTCAGGACAATTAGTTTTTCAATTAATCACCTATCTGAATCAATAGTTTGGCGTTAAGCACAATGTCAGGCGAAAACAACAAAATTTGAGGAACTGAAGTACTGGAATTTAAAAGAGAGCTGCTTACCTGGTGCAGCGGAACTGTAGGTGCATGGATAATTAAAACGAAAATGTACATAATACATAGCAAAATTGGATTGGAAGTTGTGTTACCTATGAAATATCACAGCCTGTGAATGTACTGCCCATAGCACAAATCGACATGAACAAATTGCAACTCAGAACCTGGTGATGGTAGTGCTCAATAGCGGACTGCAATAACGGATGAGAGGAAACATTAGTAATGGAGCCAAGGTAGGCACAACACTCAGGGCGGGTGTGGCTGCTGACCTGGATCAGCGCTGGCATGCCGGGGTTGGGCGCTTCGCTGTTGGGCGCAGGTGAGACGCCGAGTCGAGGCTGGGTCTGCAGCACCACCGAGCGGGGAGGGGTGCGTCTGTACCGGGGCTGCTCCCCGTGCCTGCGCTGCCGCACGGCGGCGGCCCGCGCCCAGGCTGCCACGCCGGGGTGGGCGCGTCGCTGTTCCGTGTCGGGGGCCGGCCGCGCCGATGTGCCGTGACGCCACCGCGGGCACAACGCTGAGCGGCGGTGCTCGATGCTTAGAGGAGAGGAGGCCCTTTTTTTTTTTTTTTTTTTTTTTTTTTTTTGCTGCTGCTGCTGCTGCTGTTGCTGCTGCTGCTGCTGCCGGTGGAAGCGAGAAGGTTCAGGAGAGGGCGAGGGTAGCAACGTGGACAGCAGCCGATGGCGGGGTGCCGATCCGATGGTCCTGGTTGGATAACAGTTCTGGGAACATTGGCCTGGGAACAGTGGCCTGAGTCAGGGAACTGTTGATGTACAGTAGTTTGTGAGGGGCACCCCTGGTACATAGAATAGGATATGATAGGATAGGGGTTAAAATAATATTCTGGTTAATAAGTCACTGGAAACAATCGTTGTCCATCTAGTTGTTGATCTGATAGACGGAATATTATTCACAATTGAATTTTACATTTTTGCAACAATAGTATTTATTCGATTTTGTAAGTTACTTCACACAACATAGATATCACATGCAGTAATTGTATGAGCGGTTGTGCCACTACTATGTGGATCCGCTGGCTATGTAGTCCACATGGCTGTGGCACAACTATGTGGGCTAGTCGCTGTTCCATTGCTGATATAATAGAGGATTTTTGACGATAACAAACTTTATGTTTTAAAGAGAAAAAAGACTTCCACATATGGAATCCCAATAATGGATTGGGATAATTTGCGGACAATAAGAGACAATGTATTATGACATTTGCCAAGTCCATATGCTCACACCCTCTTGCAATTTTGAAAATGTGACCAAAGGAGAAAGCATCTGAATTTGAATTGAAAATAATTTGAACATTGGTGGTTGGATTTGTGGCCACACCTTTCACCAACCCTGAATTTGAATTGAAAAGACTTCGAACATGGGTGGTCTCAGGTTCATGATCACACTACCTTTCACCCAACTAGTTGAGTAAAACCCATTCTCTCTTCTTGCATTTTCACAAAACTCGATAAAAACTTTCTTTACTAAAACAATATTATACCCTTCTTTTCAACTTTCTTTGTTCCTACCACACAGGTGTGTGCCACCTCATGGAAGATCTCTAGAGGTACTCCAAAGTAGCTGTCGGTGTGAAATGTAGCCAACAAGTAAATTTTTGTAGTTTTGCTGTGCGTTGTGATCGGATGTGGCCTAACACTCAATGACATAAGATTTATACTGGTTCAGACAACAGACCCTACGCCCAGTTGAGGTCGGTCGGTGACTTTATTTCTAAGCCCAGGTGCTTGAAGTTTGCTGTGGGGTTACAAACGAGTAAGGAATGAGAAGGGGGTGTTAGAGGCCCGGTCGGACTCTGAACCGAGTAGAAGAGAGTGACGGATGCTCAAACATGCGCTAAGTATTGGAGCGTATGCTCTGTGTATCCGAGCTTATCAGTTGTTGAGAGCGTATAGACTGTGTAGCTGTCGAGCTCTAAAGCTGTTGTGCCATTGTCCTTGAGTCCTCGAGTCTTTGAGTCTTCGATTCTTCTTGTAGGAGAGAGCGTATCCCCTTTTATAGTTGAAGGGGATGGCCTTACAAGTTAGAGAGAAAGAGAGAGTGCATACGAGCGCCGCCTAGTCTTGTTGCCCACGCATCGGGTATGGGATGGTCGCCATCGCCCACCTTATTGTTCATGCTATGTTGTATCTGGTAGGCTGCACAATGTTCACCTGGTACGACAAACGACAGTGCCCACAATACTGTTTATGCTCATACGCGTCTGGCAGGCTCTACCATGTTCGCCTGGTATGACAAACGACGGCGCCCACAATACTGTTTGTGCTCTGACAAGTCTGGCATGTTCTACCGTGTTCGCCTGACATGCCCCGACGGCATCGTCCTGTAGGTGCGCAGGCATGGCAGGGTACGGTCCTTGGTTTGCGGTTGACTTGAGCGCCTTACCTTATCTACTCCGCCTGCTCCCCAGGCCCACATCGAGCGCGCGTCTCCGGTCGGTCGTTCCCAGTCGGCCCCGACCGTGTCAGTCGAGAAAGAGCAGCGAGCAGAGATCCTGGCGTATTATCGGTCAGAGAAAGGGGGTTGGAGTCGGACTGTGGTCCTACCACGGCTAGGCCTTCTAGTCGCACCTCCAATCAGATCTCCTGGCCGGAGGTGCCGGTCGAGGACCAGATCGTGGTCTTGGCCTGTCATTGTGCATCTAGGCTGGCCTAGGCACGTGCTGTCGCTGCGCCGCCTGCTGGACCGAGTTTTGTAGGGAAGCGAGTCCATTGGGGACCCTAGGTTTATGAACTCGACAGGAGCCCCCGAGCCCCTTTGGGACTTCTGTGAAGCCATGAAGGGGTTGTTCGCACATCCTTTGCGTGATATTGTAAAAGCCAGGGGCTTGTGGTTTTAGCTTAATGAAAGCTTGTATTTTCTTTGTAATTCCTGTGTCCATTGTGCCGTGGAGGCGGGCTGTTATTGGAACTTCGGTGTTTTTCCTCCTTGGTTTGTTGTACCGCGTAGGGTAACCGAGTAGGATTTATGCACTAGCCTCCATGTGGAGGACTGGCAAAGGCCGTAGAGGCATGCCATGCAGACATAGGTGCCCAGCCCCTGAGGAGGAGACTCGTTGGTAATCCATTTTTGGCCAGGTGCGCGCGAGCGCACCCGGTGGGTGTAGCCCCCGAGCCTACGGCCGACTAGGGAATCGGTCGAAAGCTGAGCACCTTGGTACTCTCTTTTAGGGCTCAGACTCTTGTGTCTCTTTCGGTCGGGGCATTAGCCCATGTCCGTTTCGACCGCAACCTATGCGGTCGGTCGGTTTCCTGAGTCGGGATCTGGCAGCTCGAGCCCCCGAGCCACTAGGGGCCGGTCGGGGTCGATCGTATGATTTCCTGCGTCACCCCGTCTGTGGTTTCCGCAACCAAAGGGGTTGAGCTGACGCCACTTGCCTCGATGGCTCCAGTGGCGGGCTTTGGTGAGCTCGCTAATGGGCATGTCCGGGTGGAATCCGGGTCCGTCGTTCGTGACGGGGTCGGCATAGCCCTCATGTGGCACTCCACTTCTCCTTAACCCACCTCCTGGCAGATGCCCGAGTTATTCTGGAGAGCGACTCAGGTGGCCCGATAGCATCCCTCGATGGAGATTCTATGGGAACGGCTCGAGGTCAGGATCGAACGAGAAGGTTGAGATGACCCTGTCCGCTCTTGAGTGAGTCGGGCGAGGGCCACTGGGGCACATCTGTGTTTTCTCCCCTGGCTCTGTTTGACGAAAGGCGGCCTCGAGCCCTTCGCGGGTCGGCCTTCGAACCCCGGTCGGTTGCCGCTCATACCGAATGAGATGACTACTGCTTCGTGACGTGATACGAAGTGCTTTGATACAATGATTGCATATGCAATGATTTGGATATATAAATGCATGCATGAGAATGAATGCTAATGTACTAGAAAAGTAAAACGGGGGTTGGTAAAGTTATCTTGATGGCTCGAGTGATGGGTTCGGGGAGCTCCTATCGGATATGTCCGAGTGGAATCCGGGCCCGTCGTTCATGATGGAGTCAGCATAACCCACATGAGGCATCCCACTGCTCCTTACCTGTCTCTCGGTAGCCACCTGAGCCATTCGATCGATCCAGGTGACCCGCTAGCCTCCCTTCGATGGAGATTCCATCGGTGGGCCCCTCCAAACCCTGCCTAGGAAGGCGAAGGGTCATTTGCGTGCGGTTGCGCCTCGTTTCCCATGCCTAGATTATGGTAGTGGTGGGCCCCGCCTAGGCGATGTCCCGTTAGCCATGCGATGTCCCGTTGGGTAGGCCGCATCCCATCAGCCAGGGCCACGTCCCGCCGCATGCCTTTTCACATTAAACAGGGGGAAGGGAGAGGGTTTTCCTCCCATTCTTTCACCTTTCTTCAACCACTGCCGTTCCTCCTTCCTTCTTTTTGCCAAGCCTGTTCATGTGCCGCGTCGGTTTCTAGGAGAGAGTAGGGCAGAGCGAGGGAGAGGAAAAACTCACAGATTCGTTTGTAAATCTGAGGTGTGATGTCGAACTGGAGGCCTTCCAATGTGGATGAGGCCGTGCTGGCCGACTTCGCCATGAAGGGGCTGCTTTCATCGAAGGAGGTGGCACACTAGAGGGCTCCTGCACCGGGGGAGGTTGTTCCGCAACCCCGGGCTGACGAGGTCGTCTCCTTCCTTGCCTTCCACTAGCGTGGGCTCGGGTACCCCGTGCACTGGTTCCTGCACGGGCTCCTCAATGAGTGGGGCCTGGAGTTGTAGCACCTCAACCCGACTAGGGTGCTGCACATTGCTGGCTTCGTCACCGTCTATGAGGCCTTCCTCGGGATAGAGCCGCATGTGGATCTATTCCAGCGAGTCTTCATCGGGCAAGCCTTGTCCGAGGGGAAACTGCCCAGAACCGCATCGATCGGGGGGTTTGCCCTACAGAAGAGGCCAAAGCCATCGGTCCCCTACCCCGCGTACTCCCCTAGTGACTCTAACTGGGGGTGGCATGGCGAGTGGTTCTATATCAGGGACCTAGTGGAGGCGCTGTTCTCGATGTTTACCAGGGGGAGGTTGGAGAAGAGGGAAAGTTGGACATGGGGTCCTTCCTGTCAACAGAAGAAGCTAGGGATTATCGAGCCGGAGCTTCGAAAGCTCGTGCGGAATGGCCTTGATGGATTGCGGGTCTTCCACACCTTCTTCCGCCATCGGGTTGCCCCACTGGGGGAAAGGACATGGCCGATGTGGGAATACTCTGGCCTGACGGATCCTGACCGCGCATCGTCGGAGGAGTTGTCGAAAGATGAAGTCCAGAGTTATCTTGGTTGGGCACTGTAGTTGAGGGATGAAGACTCCCTTGAAGGGACGCCTGGACCCCTTCATGTCATGAAGCTGTCCAATTTGGTATGTTTTTTCTCGTGACCTTTTCCTTCTTGTTTTGATGTTTTGATTGATTTCGAGTTGCTCATTTTGAAGGGACTCATGGGCTATAAATCCCGACTGCATCTTTCGAGAGGGCCAGAAGGCATGGTCCGGCAAGCCGCCCAGAGGGAGGCCGCGCTTGCCAAGAAGAAGAAGAAAACCGAGAAGGTCCGGAGGAGGTTTGATAAGGAGAAAGAGATCAACCGGCAGGTCCATGGTGGCGAGAGCTAGAGCGACATGGAGGCAGAGCTCGAGTCAGAGGAGCCCACGGAGACGGGTGATGACATGAGTTCCTCGGAGGATGAGGGAGACAGGGGCACTGTCGTGACCATGGTGGAGCGTCGTAAGCCCATGGCTGCGCCCGTCGGCGGTGGGCATGGTACGGAGGTGCACGGCGACGTTCCTGAGTCGAGGAAGCACACCATGAGTGAAGACGCCACCCTCGAATGAGAGGCAAAGCGAGCATGGTCGCCGCGCCCTTCGGAGGCGTCGTCGGCTTCGTGGCCCCCTGCTCTGAGTGTGGCGGAGGACGCCGGTCGGTTGGGGGGACGTGATCGTTCCCCTACATCTTTAGGGTCAACACGTGTGTGCGTCCCCCAACGGGGAGAAGCCCCAACATTTGCTCCGGTGGTTTCCCCATGAGCTGGCGGTCACGCCTATTCGTGGGCCGATCGGGGACCGGCCGGGTCACCCCCTCCCTTGGTTGATGCGAGGGGGCGTGGGTCGCGACCCCCGAGTGATCGTCGTCCGGTCAGGGCTTCAGGGTTCTGCCGCTTTTGTCTAGGTATGTATTCATGCTTCCCTTTGTTCTCATAGTTGAGTTTTTGAGTGTGAATAACTTGTGCTCGTGCATTTTTTCTCTTTTTTCTTTTGCAGCGGCCAAGAGCCGGCAGGACTAGGGATCTCCTGACCTCCCGTGCGAGAAGAGTGGAGACCCAGCCTATGGTGGGTTGCGATGGGCAAAGGGGGAAGCAGGCTGGTGGCGGCGCGACCTTCCTTAATGGGGGTTGCATCTTCCTGACCGGTCATGAGCACGGCGGCGGCCGTGATGGCGGCGATCCCCATGGTGACGAAGGCCGGGTCAGAGGTGACTCTTGCGGTCCAACCCCTTGATCATGGAGGAGGAGAGGAGGAAAACTGGGCTCCCTGTATTGCCCATCGAAGGAGCGAATGGTTTGCCCACCTAGTCAGAGCTAGAGGGGTCTAGAGGAGCTGTGGCCAGGCCAAAGGTAGAGCAGCCACCGACGAGCCATGGAGTCCTAGTGGCGGACATCCCCTTTGACGCTGAGGATGACACTAGGGTGGAGCCGCCCGCCATCCCGCCATCCCAGGAGTTGGTGATGATCCGGTCGTCGCTTGATACTACGATGGCTGGATCTTTGGGTGGGTCAGGGGCGACCTGCAAGCTGGCGTGGCCTTGCCCCGATGAGCCGGGAAAGGCCCAGTTCATCCTTCGCGACGAGGAGGAGGGGAATCTTTGGCACTTGCTCGGGGAGAGAGGACTATCGATGGAGTCCGATCTCGCCCTTACCAAGGCAAAGCTTAAGGAGGCCTTGGAGAGGGTTGAGCTCGTCTATCAGGCCATGCCCGTCGACCTGCCATGCATTGCAGATGTAATTTTTCTGTGTTCCTAGTGTTGTCTTTGATTCCTTGGCATTTAAACTGTTGTCTCAGCATGCCTGCTTCTTGTCTCATAGGACCTAGAGATGATGTCGATCCGCAAGGCCCAGTTTCTTCGGGAGGAGCACGGTCGGATGGAGCAAGAAGCGGTGGCATTGCGGCTGGTCAACAAGCTCAGGCATGAGCTAGAGTCTGCTCACTATGAGTCCCAAGACTGGGTGGCCGAGGTGATGGGAGCACGGGCGGTGGAGCTGCGCGTGGTTGAGTGGGCGACCGCTGCCGAGTAGAAACTCGATGCGGCAAAGGCCCACTTGGCAGAGACCGAGGCGGCGCTCAGGAAGTCCCTAGAGGCTCTAGAAGTAGAGTGGAAGGCCTAGTCGGATGCCGAGCGGGAGGTCATCGCGCTCTGGGGGTAGATGCTTGGGGCAGAGGAGTCGAACACTCGGCTACTCGAGAGGGTGACCTAGCAAGAGGAAGGGCTCTCCATTCTCAAAAGTGCCCACCTTGGTACATACCTGTTCTGCCCTCGGTTGATGCCTTGAATTTTTCTTTTCCTTGCTCTTGAATTTGTCGTCCGTTTCCAGAACTAGGTGGAAAGATTGGCTCTCTAGAACAAGAGCTAGAGACGGTCAAAGCGGCGGTTGGTCGAAGCACGGAGAGCTCGACCAGCTTCGCAACATTGCGCAAGTGGTGGTCTCCGAGGTGTTTGGGTCGGGACCGAGCACCAGTACGCCCGCCGTCCAGCTGGCGGCGGTCCCGAATGAAGTTCGAGCACTCATCTCTGACGGCATGTTCTATGTGACATCGGGGGTGCTGACCTCGGTGGTGACCCACTACCTCGATCTAGACTTCTCGGCCATCTGTAGAGGATATGCCGATCGGTGGAGCGCAGATGAGATCCATGCGCTGGGGGAAAGTTTGGTGACACGCGCATAGGTGGTCGCTGAGCAGGTCACCACGCAGTGCATGATGTAGGCTCGCTGTTCGACCATGGCCGTAGATGGGCGCCGGGAAGACGTCGTCCAGCCTACGGAGGCTAGGTCAGAGGTGAGCATCATCCTACCCCCAACCAAGCCGAACGTCGTCATGACCGCAGCCGAGTCGAGCTCCGTCATCCCGACCACAACCGAGCTACCTTCATCCTCATCAATTGCACCATCAACTGACGCAGCCGTGGGGCCATAATGGAGTTAGAGTAGAAATAGTCAGTTTATGTAAAAGATGAATTCGTGGGGGAGCCCCCGTGTGAACAGTTTTACATTCATGAATATTTTAAGTTCGTTTTGTGATGAAATCACTCGTGAGGGGAAGCTTGTCCTGTCCGCCCTTGTTTTTATCCTTGTGTAGCTTTGTCTTTGTCCTTTCTTTTTTGCACCTGCCTGTTGACCCATGGGCTGCAACCTTAAGAACCCAAGTGTGGCTTGCGAGGCTCAGCTGCTCGTAACTATAGATCGTGGTGGGGTGTGATCGGTCAGGAGGTTAAAGCGCAAGTTATGTAGGGTAATCAAAGAAACGGAATGCCCTTTCATTTGAGCGACGCCCTTTTGTTTGGGCGAAAAGTGTTACTACATGATTGTAAAAAAAGAAGGGTGATATTACACCCCCGTGGAGCCCCCGAGCGACCCAGACCAAGAGTGCTTGGGCTAGGGCGCTATAGGAGCAAGCATTGAATGGAAATAAACGGTAAGACCGAGTTTTAGGGAAAGAAACGACGTAACTGTTCGATGTTCCATGTGTTGGTGAGAACGTTGCCGTTGTCGTCCTTCAGCCGGTAGGTGCCCGGTCGGATCACCTCAGCCACCACGTATGGTCCTTCCCATGGTAGAGAGAGCTTATGTTTGTCCTTGGTTGACTGGGTCCTCCTAAGTATGAGATCACCGACCTCAAGGATCCTTCCCCTGATTTTTCTTTCATGGTACCTACAGAGAGTTTGCTGATAACGAGCGGAGCGTATGACGGTCGTCTCACGAGCCTCCTCGAGCAAGTCGACCTCGTCCTGCTGAGCCTCCGTGGCTCGGTCTCGGTCGAAGGCCTTTACTGTTGGGGCACCATGATCGAGGTTGGATGGCAACACTGCTTCGGCTTCGTATGCCAGGAAGAAAGGGGTGAACCCCATGGATCGGTTTGGGGTCGTTCTTAGGCTCTAGAGGGTCGCTGGGACCTTTGCAACCCAACGCCCGACATACCTTTTGAGTTGGTCAAAGATGCGAGGCTTGAGTCCTTGGAGGACCATGCCATTGGCCCATTCAACCTGACCGTTAGTATGGGGGTGTCCGACCGAGGCCCAATCGATCCTGATGCCGTATCCATCACAAAAGTCCAGGAACTTCTTCCCGGTGAAGTTTGTTCCGTGGACGGTGATGATACAGTTAGGAACACCAAACCGATAGATGATGTCAAGGAAGAACTTGACCACCTCTTTTGAGCCGATATTGGTGATAGGCTTTGCCTCTATCCACTTAGTAAACTTGTCCACCGCTATGAGTAGGTGAGTGAAACCACTCGGGGCCTTTTTGAGGGGTCCGACCATATCGAGGCCCCAAACCGCGAATGGCTAGGTGATGGGGATGGTCTGAAGCTCCTACGCCGGTAGGTGAGTTTGCCGAGCGTAGAACTGGCATCCTTCACACCTGCGGACCACCTCCTCTGCATCTCGCAGCGCAATGGGCCAGTAAAAACCTTGGCAAAAGGCTTCCCCGACTAGCGGCCTTAGGACCACGTGATGTCCATAGATTTCGAGGAGAAGCTATTTTCCCCGATCGGCCAGGATGCACTTCATGAGTACTCCCGACGGACTTTGCTTGTAAAGTTCGTTACTAATGGCAACGAACATCTTGGCGCGTTGAGCGATTCATCACGCTTCAGTCCTTTCGGTGGGAGAACCTCCTTGAGGAGGTAGGCGAGCAGTGGTGCTCTCTAGTCAGCCGGAACGAGTGCCATCATGGTGATGTCACCGGGCGACATTGCCATGGAGGCGCCAAGGTCGGAGCCCCTGAGCGCTCAGTCGGTGTCAGGGCAGATCGAGGGGTCGGAGCCCTTGAGTGCCAGATTGGTGTTGGAGTGCATTTGGGTTGGATCCTCTCAGATGCGGGCAGACGGCTCATGGAGGTCGTTTACCAAGACCCCGTCGGCGGGCGGTTTCCATCTAGCCACCAATTTTGCAAGGAAGTCGACGACGTCGTTGTCCTTTCAAGGGACATAGTGCAGTTAGATCCCACGGAACTTGTCCTTGACCTTGCGCACCTCCTGGTAGTATGCCACCATGAGAGGGCTCTTGCAGGAGAACTCATTCATGACTTGGTCGATGATCAACTCTGAGTCATCGCGGACATACATCCACGTGGCGCCAAGCTCGACAGCGATGCGTAGTCCATTGATGATGGCCTCGTACTCCATGGTGTTGTTCAAGGCTAAAAAATGGAGATGGATCACGTAGTAGACCCTGCTCTCTTCCGGGGAGATCAGAACCACTCCAGTCCCCGAGCCAGGCGCCATGACTGACCCATCGAAGTACATCATCCAGTACTCATGGGTGACGTCCGGGGTTGGGAGATGGACTTCCGTCCATTCGGCGATGATGTCGGCAAGAGCCTGAGACATAATAGTGGTGTGGGGGACATACCTGATGTCGTGGCCCATGAGCTCGAGAGCCCACTTGGAGATCCGGTCGGTGGTGGCGTGGTTATGGATGACCTCCCCGAGTGTTTACGAGGTGACGACCATGACATCATGGTTGGTGAAGTAGTGCAGGAGCTTTCGGGTCACCATCAGCATGGCATACAGAAGCTTCTGAACCTAGGGGTAGTGAATTTTGGCATCGGTGAGTACCTCACCGAAGAAGTACACCGGTCGTTGGATCTTCAGGGGATGTCTTGGCTCCTCCCTCTCGATGACGAGGGTGGCGCTCACAATGTGGTTGCTTGCCTGGATGTAGAGGAGGAGGGATTCTCCCCGTTCGGGAGCGACGAGGATTGGGGTCGACGTCAGTGATGCTTTGAGGCTTTTCAAAGCCTGTTATGCCTCCTTTATCTAGACGATTGCGTCTGTCTTCTTGAGAAGTTTATAGAGAGGCATCCCCTGCTCGCCTAGTCAGGAGATAAACCGGCTTAGGGCGGCCAAACAGCCAGAGCCTCTGTACTCCCTTTACATTGCGTATAGGGCCCATGTTGGAGATGGCTATGATTTTTTTGGGGTTGGCTTCGATGCCGCGCTCGGACACGATGTATCTGAGCAGCTTCTCTTTGGAACCCCAAAAACACATTTTTTGGGATTCAATTTGACGCTGAACCTTCGGAGGTTCGCGAATGTGGCGGCCAAGTTTGCGATCAGATAGCTAGCTTGAGCCGTTTTCACCACTATGTCATCTACGTAGACGGCGATTATTGGTTTTGGATGCTCGACTTGGTCAGGTTGGTCGGGCCGGTCGATTTGGTCAATGAAGCATCGCTGCACGCACCGTTGATAGGTGGCGCTAGCATTCTTCAGACCAAAAGGCATAGTTACGTAACAGTACGAACCATATGGGGTGATGAATGAAGTCGCGACCTGGTCAGACTCTTTCATCGTGATCTGGTGGTAGCCTGAGAAGGCATCTAGAAAGGAGAGGATTTCACACCCTGAGGTGGAGTCGACTATCTGATCTATGCGTGGTAAAGGGAAGTGGTCCTTTGGGCATGCCTTGTTGAGGGCAGTATAGTCAACACACATTCTCCATTTTCCATTCTTCTTTTTTCACAAGAACAGGATTAGCTAGCCGGTTAGAGTGGTATACCTCTTTGATGAATCCAACTGTCAGAAGTTTGGTGATCTCCTCGCCTATGGCCCTGCGCCTCTCGTTGTCAAAGCGACGCAGGTGTTGCTTGGTAGGCTTTAAGCCCAGGACGACGCGTAGTGCATGCTCGGTGACCTTCCTCGGTATGCCCAGCATGTCAGAAGGCTTCCACGCGAAGACATCATGATTTGCGCATAGAAAGTCAGCGAGCTCGCTTTCCTATTTGGCTGGGAGCTTGGTCCCAATCCACACCATCTTGGTCGGGTTGTTAGGGTCGATCTCCACCGCCTTGGTTTCCTCGGTCGGATGGAAGGTGCTCAAGGAGGTCTACCCGTTGCGGTCAGGGACTGTTGGAGTCGCCGAATTCCCAAGCTCTAGGAGCTCGATGGAGTTGATGATGGTAGTGGCGAGCTCATAATACTCGTGGTCGCACGTGTAGGCGTGCAAGAAGGTGCTACCTATGGTGATGATGCCGTTCGGCCCCGGCATCTTTAGCTTGAGGTAGGTGTAGTTGGGGATCGCCATGAACTTGGCGTAGCATGGCCGCCCCAAGATGGCCTGGTAGGACCCCAGAAAGTCTACAACCTCGAAGGTTAGGACCTCTGAGCGGAAGTTAGCACGGTTGCCAAACGTGACGGACAGGTTGATCTACATGAGTGGGTACGCCTGCATCCCCGGGATCACACCGTAGAAGGGAGAGCTCACTAGGCAGAGCTCCGACCGGGGGATGCTCATGGCATCGAGGGTGTCGACGTAGAGAATGTTGAGGCCGCTACCTCCGTCCATCAGCACATTGGTGAGGCGCTTCTTGCGGACGATGGGGTCGATGATGAGCGGGTAGCGACCCGGTCGGGCGACATGGGAAGGATGGTCTCTCTGATCAAAAGTGATCAGGGAGTCCGACCAGCTAAGGAAAGAGGGGATGGCTGACTCGGAGGCGTATGCCTCTCTGTAGCGTACCTTGTGCTGGCACTTGGAGTGGATGGCGTCGGATCCCCTAAAGATCATGAGGCATTCCTCGGGGTCAGGGAAGCTATCTTCATCCTTGCTCGGCACGCCTCCTTTCTTGGACGCCTCCTCCTTGCCTATCCCTTCCTTTGGCTTGGCGGCTTGCCACAGGAAGCGCTTGAGGAGCTCACAGTCCTTATAGAGGTGTTTGACGGGATAGGTGTGGTTGGTGCATGGACTCTCCATGAGCTTATTGAAGTGGTTGGGCTAGCCCTGCTGGGGCTGCTTGCCCTCGCGGTCGGCCGCGGCGACCAAAGCTGGGTTGGCTGGTCGGCTCCGATCCCTCTTGTTCTTCTTGCCCTTTGTGTGGAGGGGCCCTCGCCTTGGTCCTCTCGCTTAACCTTGCCCCTTTCCCGACCGCCGCTGAAGATCGCTCGACCGCCTCCTCGCCGGAGGCATGGTTCATGGTGATGTCGAGCAGGTCACGGGTGGTACGGGGCTTCACACAGCCGAGCTTGTGATCCAGGGACTTGTAGGTTGTCCCAGAGAGGAACGTGCTGATGACATCCACGTCGACGACATCAGGAAGGGAGTTGCACTATTTTGAGAACCTTCGGATGTAATTCTGTAGGGACTCATTGGGCTCCTGCTGGCAGCTTGTAAGGTCCCAAGAATTCCCAGGACGGACATATGTCCCCTGGAAATTTCCAACAAAGACCCTCTTGAGATCCGCCCAGTCACGAATGCTGTCGGGTGGAAGGAATTCGAGCCATGCTCGAACATGCTCTCCCACACAGATGGAGAGGTACTGGATGATGAAGTAGTCATCATCCACTCCTCTGGCTCGGTAGGCGAGCCAAAAGTCTTCGAGCCATATACTAGGGTTCGTCTCCCTAGTGTACCTGGTGATGTTGGTGGGTGGTCGGAAGCGCTGTGGGAACGACGCTTTCTAGATGCGGCGACCAAAGGCCTGTGGCCCTAGGCCGTCCGGGCTGGGGCTTCGGTCGTTCGACTGGCTGCCATGCCTAGGGTGCGTGTCCTCGCACTCCACGATGGTTAGGCCGGGGCCCATGCCGCCTAGTTCGATTGTTGATGATGTTGCGAGCATCATGGTTCGGCCCGAGCCATTCGCGCATAGGTGATCGGTGTGGAGCGGGCGCCAGGTTGGGCTACGGTGTAGCCGTGGCTTCCTGCTCCACGCATGACAACTGTTGTGGTGAGTGGAAGGAGCGATTCGACTGGTGCGGCCCTAGTCCCCCGGTTGGGCAAGAGGCCGTGAGCCGGTGTCGCGACGCAGAGCTCTCCGCCTGTTGAACGACGACGGTCTCCACCAACACCTGGAGGTTTCGGTGGATTGCCTGCTCCTAGGGGTCAACAGGCTCGGGGAGGCTGCGTAGAAGCATCGCCGCAGTAGCGATGTTCTGGCCAGCCTGAGCAAACTGAACGAGGTCGTCCCCTCCATCTAGTATGTTACGCTGGACCTGACGGGCGTGACCCTGCTCGCCGCTTGCCGATTTAAGCGCATGTGGTGCAGCATGATGCGCCGACGCAGGCGGCGGCTAGCTCTACCACCTTTGTCGTAACTCCTCGCTGTGCTCCTGTGCATGCGCCAGGGCCTACGCATGGGGGTCCAAAGGGGTGTGAGTCTGCAGATACTCCACTACCACCGGTGGCTGTCCTGGGGCATCCATCATAGCGCACTCCTAGGATAGAAGGTGGCCAGGTGCCATGACGTCGCCGATGTTGGAGCCGTCGCTTTCGACCTCATCAGCGATGAGGTCGTGGAAGGAGGCGGGAGCGTAGCCCGCCATCCCCACGAACTCGAACGTGAGAGGGGGCGGCGTCAGCATCCTTCGGTGCCTCTGTGCGCACGCGTCTACGGGGGACCTGAAGCTGTAGGGGAACCGGTCGCACGGTGGTCGTGGTGGGGACAGCAGGGTCCCTCCGAAGAGTCGGCGGAAGGTGTTAAATAGTGAGTAAAGAACAATATATACATCACTCACTGTGGGGTTTGAGCCCAGCATGGGCTCGAGGCGAAGCGTGAATGTCTTGATGTTGAGGTCGTCGAGTGGTCCGAGGCTGGTAGAGGGCGCTCCTCCTCCAGTGGGCGCCGAGGCAAGTGCCTCCTTGTGGAGGCAAAGTACGCCGAGTTGGTCGGCGATGAAGTCCAGACTCCCAAAGAGGAAGGTCTAGAGTGGCACGAAGACGGGAGGAACCCACATCCCAGCAAGTGGGAGCGTGGGAAACTCCAGAGAGCCGAAACGAATCGTATCGCTCGAGCCCACCATGCCGAAGATAGTGGAAAGGTGGGCCATCTGATGACCAAAAGCGTGAACGCACGGTGTCCTCCCCACGGATAGCGCCAACTGTCGGTGCGAAATATGGCCAACAAGTAAATATTTGTAATTTTGCTATGTGTTATGATCGGATGTGGCCTAGCACTCAATGACACTGGATTTATACTAGTTCAAGCAATAGGCCCTACGTCCAGTTGAGGTCAGTCGGTGACTTTATTGCTAAGCCCAGGTGCTCGAAGTTTGCTGTGGGGTTACAAACGAGTAAGGAATGAGAAGGGGGTGTTAGAGGCCCGATCAGACTCTGAACCGAGTGGAAGAGAGTGACGAATGCTCAAACGTGCGCTAAGTATTGGAGCGTATGCTCTGTGTGTTCAAGCTTATTAGCTATTGAGAGCGTATAGACTATGTAGCTGTCGAGCTCTAGAGCTGTTGTGTTGTTATCCTTGAGTCCTCGTGTCTTCGATTCTTCTGGTAGGAGAGAGCGCATCCCCTTTTATAGTTGAAGGGGATGGCCTTACAAGTTAGAGAGAAAGAGAGACTGGATACGGGCGCTGCCTAGTCTTGTTGCCCACGCCATCGGATATGGGATGGTCGCCATCGCCCACCTTACTGTTCATGCTTTGTTGTATCTGGCAGGCTACACAGTGTTCGCCTGGTACGATAAACGATGGTGCCCACAATACTGTTTATGCTCATACGTGTCTGGCAGGCTCTATCATGTTCGCCTCGTACATCAAACGGCGGCGTCCACAATACTGTTTATGCTCTGACGCGTTTGGAAGGTTCTACCATGTTCACTTGACATGCCCCAATGGCACCGTCCTGTAGGTGCGCAAGGCATGGCAGAGTACAGTCCTCGGTATTGCGGTTGACTTGAGCGTCTTACCTTATCTGCTCCGCCGGGCCCACACCGAGCGAGCGTCCCCGGTCGGTTGTTCCCAGTCGGCCCCAACCATGTCGATCGAGAAAGAGCAGCGAGCAGAGGTCTAGGCGTATTCTCGGTCGGAGAAAGGGGGTCGGAGTTGGACTGCGGTCCCACCACGGCCAGGCCTTCCGGTCGCATCTCCGATCAGATCTCCTAGATGGAGGTGCCGGTCGGGGACCAGATCGTGGTCTTGGCCTGTCATTGTGCATCTGGGCCGGCCCAGGCACGTGCTGTTGCTGCGCCGCCTGCTGGGACGAGTTTTGTAGGGAAGCGGGTCCATTAGGGACCCTAGGTTTATAAACCCGACACTAGCCATGTGTATAATTAACCGAAACCGAGAAACCAAACCGAAGGTACTGAAACCAAAGCCTAAAGAACCGGAATCCAAAAAAATCGGTTCCAGATTGGAGGAACCAAAATAACCGAGAAAGTTTCGGTTCCTACTCTCAGATAACCGAATTAACCGAAAGAACTGAAATACTTGAATTGTACTTCACTTGTATTTTGTAGGACTATGTTTGATTTATGTGTGATTTCTTGTGTTACTATATTGATGTGTATTTGTGTTACTATATTGCTATTGTTCCCTTATAAATTATTATTATCTAAAATAGGGGTAGTGTTCCCTAAATTTGTTTCAAAACCTGCATACTTTTTTGTTGTATTAATTTTGCTGAAAAAATTCGATTAGTTGGTTAGAACCGGAACTGAACCGAAATAATAAGAAACCGAAATGTTCGGTTTCTATTTTTTTTTGAACCGATCGGTTCCTTTTTTTTACCGAATTTCATCAATAATCGAGAAACTGAACCAAAAATGGACCGAGAATCGAATGCCCACCCCTGCTCCAAACTGTCGAGACATTATATGGTAGCGCAGCCGAAGACACCATAGTACATTCAAATGCTGAATTTAAAGCACAAAAACATGAAAGTAATACATAAATTGGACCCTTTTTTGCCTTTATTCTAAACAACATGTTAATATAGACGGATGCAAAAATTGACTTCCGTTGAGAGACAAAAAAATCATTTTAAGTTTGAGATTCAAATTAACTAATGATTCAACCAAGTTATGCCCATGTCTTGTTTATGCGTTAACTTTTTTTTAAGAATTTTTATGCGTTCACTTTTTTTTGGAGAAGTTTTAGGCGTTCACTTTAAAGGGCATTACTTATTCTTAATCCGTTAGAGATGCTTTTATAGCTTGCCTAAATGGGCTATATGCATGATGTGCCAGTTGTCTAAACAAGCTTATATAGTCCATTATGCTTGTTAGGCCCAACTGTGTTGGCTACAAATTCTAGGTCCATATCACTTTCCGTTGTAAACATGGGGCCTCTTCACCGAATGTGGCTAACAAACCCGCTCGGCGCGTTAAAGAACGACTTCTGGTACCTCACATCGATATAAGACTAAGGTCAAGTACATTGCTATGTCAGTGGTCTCGTACGTCATGTCATATAGTAACACATAGGATTTTTGCGGAGAAAAGAGAGAGGAAAGAGAGAAAGAAGTCGTGGCACTACATGAGACCATCTACCAGACATACTAATGTACTTGCCCTAACAAGCTGAAATGAGATTGCTCCGTTCGTTAAAAAGCTTGAGTGCTCATTTAAATCACGTGGCATTTTGTAGTCATTGTTTCAAAAAAAATGCCAAAATGAGAAGGGAAATAGTTCCTATCACAAATACGAGTTTGTTAGGACATTTTGATATGATTTCTAATAGGGCACTTTGCGTAGCAATATCTATAAAAGTTATATTATCTTCAATGGAAGTAGCTATATATTACAAAGGTATCTTAATCCACTCAATATTAAAAAGAGAAAAATTTTCTCCCCTTACTTTTTCATCCGTCAGCCCATCTCACCGCATCCCACTCTCTCGCTCACGTCTCACTCTTCTCTTGTATACATTTCTAATCCAAATCCAATATGATACACGTTTCCAATCTAAAGCCAACGCAATCTAAATCTAACATGAGACCACGTTTCCAACAACACTCATCTAGCTATAGTACATAATCCGATTCCAAGACATATATTAAAACAGCTGACGCGATCCTGACCTAAATCTCTGAGACACAAGTCGTCCGGGTGACCGCACAACAAGCTATACGTTTCGTTGCAATGCACAGACATGTTTGCTAGTATTAGATTTATTAAACCTCATCCCATATGCTCGTTCGAGAGAATTCATAGCATGGGTGGCTCCTCCACGCGGCAACACATGCCACTATCTATTTTGCAAAAAAAACCTCCATCTTTTAAGAAACTAACCCGCTATCCATTTTGTCATCCATGAATAGTATCCACATCTTTATATTTTTCATATAGGTTCCTAATGTAAATTTTATTCTAACACGAAGAAGGGAACATTCGAGAATTGACACTTTTTTTTGCATAAAATAGCTGCGAGAGATTTTCTAGAGAACCCTCACTGGCCATTTGGCCCCAAACCCTAACCCCCTCCTCATTCCCCTGCCTCCTCCTTCTCTTTACCTGGCGATCGGGCACCGCCATCAAGCTGGAGCATGATGGCAGCTTAGGGAGGACCAACCTCCGATGGATCCATGGCATGGAGGTTCCATTAGCTTGTGAGGATCTAGGTGGCCATGAGATCTCGACAAGGTGGCGACCCCGACTGGCCATGGAGGATCTTGGACGCAGCAACAACTGAGGATAGGGGTCAGCGGCTCTGGGCTTCCTTGTCATGGTCACGGAGGACCATGGAAGTGGTGGTGGCCGAGGATCTGGTGTCTAGTGACATCTCTATGAGGAAAGCGGCCCTAGCTCGGCGGCATCTCGATAATTCATTATGACTTCTAAAATTTGTAATAGGATATAACATATTGTAAGTTGTGTCTATGCTCAAATTTGATAGAGTTTGTTAAAAAAGAAATGATGACTTGAGGAGAAACTCCTTAATTGGGTTCAATACATGGGTACATGCGTCATTTGAGTATGCCCTTAAGCTGTCTTAAAATTTTTCAGAATGCATTGTGTTACAAGAAGGATGGACTATAGAGTAGTCAGTAAACTTTTGTCAACCCCAGATAGAGATTATAGAGCATGTAAATGGGTATTGTGTTAGGAAATGGAGAGAAAGAGTGTATTAGGAAATTGAGAGAAAGAGAGCAATTCTGATTAGTTGCACTAGTACATACATAATTTATCCATGTGTAATTACTAATTACTACATACATAACATAAGATACGCCATGATGAAGGTTGAGTTGATGGCTAGTTTTCATAATGAATATAATAATACTAATTTTGTGTTATTAATCTATATCTTTGTATACTAATATTAAAGAGAGTGAAGCGATTCTTTCGACCACTTTTTTACTTCCCAAAACCGCCCTCATGTCCTCCATGTTTCATATGTTATTCGGACTCGTAAGCCGTGTCATACAAGTTATAATAACTTGCGTCTAGCAATGGTACATGGTCCAATTCTAAGACGTATATATTGGGTTCCGTGTTACAACGCATGTGCACATTTGCTAGTCCATATAAAATTAGAGGAAGTAATAGATTCATTTTTGAACCTTTCCTAATTACTTTCTCCATATATTGTTCGGTGCATATATTAAAACTAAAAAATCAGGCGATTGCTTGGGAACCTCTGCCATCATTGCAAGGGGACACAAGATCACAAAATGTATTCCAAAAAAAAAAGAAAGATCCCAAAAGGTAATTATTTTTACGTAATTTAACATAGCTTTAGTAATCAGGTGAATACAATGTTCTGCTGGTCTACAAACCGCAGGCCAAATATCCTGGAAATATGATACCACCATCCTTCCATTCCAAGTTTCCAACTAACGTCACTTGTATCAAGGCCAAGCAAAGTGTTAGTGTTCCCCTTTCTTTGTGGAGAGATAGCCTCTTCTAATGTTCTTTTTCTCCTTTTGGGCTTTGAAAGCCTTGTAACTTATATAATCTTATATATAATCAAAAAATTTAAGTAGGGGCTCCCTGCCGACTCTTCAAAAAGATATTGTTTTAGTGAAAAATAAAATTTTATCGAGTTTTGCAAAAGCGCAAGAGAAAGTGGGCCTTACTCAGCTTAGTTGGGTGAAAGGTGTGGTTATGAATCCAACCACCCAAGTCTGCATTCTTTTCAATTCGAATTTGGAGTTAGATAAAAGGTGTGGTCATGGATCCAAGCACCAATGTGCAAACTATTTTCGGTTCGAATTCGTGTGCTTTCTCCTTTAGCCATATTTTCAAAATTGCAAGAGGGTGTGAGCATATGAACTAGGCCGATGTCACATACAATGCCATTTATTGTCACCAAATTATCTCAATCCATTATTGGTATTCCATATGTCAAAGTCTCTCTTTTTTTCAAAACAAACGCCAGAATGTTATTTTTTGCTCCATGTACATTCAACGGTGATGCATGTGACGCGTGTGTCCTTAGGACAAATTTTCCAAGTTTGCGGGGGGAACAAAATATCTACCATCATCGTCGTCCTCTCTCTCTACGAAAATGAAAACAAAATATCCTTAGGACTGAACAACTCAACTGTCTCTTTTCTCCATGAAGACGAAACCCATTACAAATGAGCACCACACAAGCAAAACTCTTATTTTGAAATACATGATCTTTGAGAGAGCAAATCTAGGGCCTGTTTGTATTGAGAGAAGCCTCCCATACATTGTCTGGCCAGGCAAGCAATCTTGGTCCTAGGCCTATGCCTGGTCCAAGCAACTTTCTCATTTCTCAAGCATCAAACCAAACAGGCCCATAACATGTCGGGTAATAGAATTTGAAAACTGTTATAAGTGAACAGTTACCATGCACGCTAAGTCTCAGCTGGAGGCAGGGGCAGAACAGTGGCGTACGCCGTACGATCTTAGTTGCTGTATAAATTCGTCCACGTACCTCTCCTGAAGTTCATTATCAGCTACTATCTCTTGCACCTTGAGGGCATTTGCCACAAAGACACCCCTGGTTTCCTCCTCTAGCATGACGGCACGGACTGCGCTGGCGACGCCATGGCGGTCGAACGACCCGTCGTGCTCATCCCTGGGCACCTGCAACCCCACCTTCTTCCCCTCCATGAGCCGCGCGTTCGGCCCTTGGTCCCCGAAGATGGGTAGCATGACGAGAGGACGGCCATACAAGAGCCCTTCGATGAGCGAGTTCCACCCGCAGTGCGTCAAGAACCCGCCCACGGCGCCGTGCGCCAGTACTCTGGTCTGAGGAACCCACCCCGTGGTCACCAGCCCACGGCCGCTGGTGCGCTCTTGCAACCCGGCCGGAAGGATGTCCGCGTCGGGGACGCCGCCGGGATTCCTCAGAGCCCAGAGGAAGCGTGTCCCGGCGAGCTCCAGCCCCAGCGCCAGCTCGTGCACCTGCTCCACGCGCAGCGGCACCTCGCTCCCCAGCGCCACGTACAGCACCGAGCTCGGCGGCTGCGCGTCCAGCCACCTCACGGCGGCGTGATCCCCGTTCGCGTTGGCGCCACGCCCTCCGTCGTGTGACGGCGGAAGCAGGCCGAAGGGGACGACCGGCTTGCCGACGAGCGGCGACACCAGCGGGAGGAACTCGGGTTCCCACTCGAGGCTGCTTCGCATGGCCGTGACAGTGCACCTCTCGCGCGTCAAGTAGAAGCGCTCGGCGATGGACATACTGGACGCGCCATCCTTGATGAAATATTGCTTCTTCTGCTCCAACTCGTAACGGGGTGCAGCCACCGCCGGTGGTTCCTCTGCAGCGGCCGG